>BLKM01008615.1:683302-1315559 GCA_013340265.1 Coptotermes formosanus
AGACGAAGCGTATCTGTTTTATATAAGGACTCAGTGCGTACCGCGCTGTAAACACTCTCCACTTCGGTTATAAAAACCAGTCTCTTAATGTTTTATAAGGCAAAAGTTGCTGTTTGTTCGGAGATCCGTACAAAACACATAAACGCAATGTGGGCACCACGTAGAATTTTTTAACGTTAAACCTGGTCGTACGTAAAGTTACCGCTAGGCTTTAAAAGGTTAAAGACGAAGCGTATCTGTTTTATATAAGGACTCAGTGCGTACCGCGCTGTAAACACTCTCCACTTCGGTTATAAAAACCAGTCTCTTAATGTTTTATAAGGCAAAAGTTGCTGTTTGTTCTGAGATCCGTACAAAACACATAAACGCAATGTGAGCACCACGTAGAATTTTTTAATGTTAAACCTGGTGGTACGTAAAGTTACCGCTAGGCTTTAAAAGGTTAATGGAGGAAAATGGCCACTTTCAGAAACAAACATTTCGCTCCTAACCGAAGCACAAAATATATCCTGTACAAAAACACTAATCACCAACGAATGCACACAGAGAGTTTTATCATCAATCGTAACAGACTCCTACATGTTTCGACCCTACTGGGTCATCTTGAGGGAGAACTTTTTTGTTATCGTTACCTGTTATCGGCCTGCAGACCGGGACCGCAGAGAGTTCACGCCTCCAAAAACAACGCAGTACACCGTCAACAGCACATTGTCACTCAACTATAAAGTGCAACCGTAGTGTAACAATAACAAAAAAATTTCTCCCTGAAGATGACCCAGCAGGGTCGAAACACGTAAGAGTGTGTTACGATTGATGATAAAACTCTCTTTGTGCATTTGTTGGTGATTAGTGTTTTTGTATAATATAGTGCACGGACATGGAACACATTAAATTTATATCGTGTACTTTAGACCCATAAAAATCAAATATCCTGAAGCCAGCAATTAATGTGGTCATTTGTTAGGATTCTTGGAGGTTATAAAACCATCAAGATAACAATTCCAGTTCGGCAAATTACACCAATAAGTTTTCGCGTTGCAAGTCCGTGTTAATTTATCTGTGGTGTCCCTCTGTGTGCAGATTCCACTACGTCATCAATGACCCAGCAGCCCCCTACCCCCAGCCTAGTGGCGCCGCCTGAGCCCCTTAACGAGGTAACTGCTGTTGTCACGCCGGTGGTCTCCGCCCATCAGAAGACGGAAGCCCCTATGCTTGGTTACATCTTCGACACTCATTCGAATCTCAACAAACACCATCATCATGATCATAAATGGGGGCCGCATTTTGAAGAAGTGGAATTGGGAACCAATGCCACCAACATTACCGTCCAGGTTGGCAGTACTGCCAATCTCAACTGTAGGATAAGTCTCTTGCAGGATAAAACGGTGAGTTAAAGTTCACGTGATTCTGTTACATTAAAAGTAAATACCAGGTTGTCCCTATGCATGCCACTGGCACATATGGGGGAATGGTGATACCGCTTTTCGCAATGTGGTTAGAATCACGACGCGACTTGCTTACATCTGGGGAAAGAGCCCCCGTTGTCCATTCGATTGGAGGCTGGCTTGACCCCAGAACCAGTCTGGACGCCTTAGTGGTGAAGAATCTCTTACCCCTGGCGAGAATGAAACCATGATTTCTCAGATATCCAGCCCGTAAACTCGTCACCATACCGACTGAGAACCTCGGCTGGGATATTGGTGCAGTTTCTTTCTTTTAAATCATTATTTTACATTTATTTATATATACCATAAAATTATATGCACTGAGCTGATTGGCATTAATATAACACACATGAAGCGAATATTTTGTTGGCGAGGGCAGCAGGCTTCCACTTCACACATTGGTACTACTGCCAAATCAGCCTATAAAATTCGTCTAAACCGTCAGCAAGGAGGGACGTTTAAATTTTATCTTAAATTATAAATAAATATTTCAGTACTGAAATCGATATGAGGGTTTCTAATTGACAGCCATATTTTTAAAAATATTATGTGGGTTGACAGCAGAAGAATGTGGGTAAATAGCAATGATTTGCACGAGAAATTTTAAGTACATACACTCGCATTTAAATTCAACCACATTGAATGTCCCTATGAATATAACGTTTTAATACCATAATTTGGAAACTGATACAAGAACTTAAGCTATTTAAAGGAATAATCCATTGAGTTCCATATCTTTTTTGTTTGAATTGTTTCGATGACAGTTACGTACACTCATGTGTAATAACACAGTAGAGCTTGCAGCTCCAGTCTGTACAGTCGGAGGTGAAACTGTGAATTTCACTGGTCCCACGTAAAGAAAGATGTAATACTTATTTATCACTGATACGTAACACCATACTTCTTCTTCCGCTACATCACATTACTAAAGACTGAAATAATACTACTCTTGAATTTGAAATTTTTTTAAGTGTTAAAACTCTCATCGTTGTATGCCATGCTATGAAACTAGCTTTTGTCCAGTACTCAAACGGATCGTGGACAACATTGACAGTTACATAAAATGATCCTAAGTTGACAGTTAATATGCCAAAGTAAGCCTGCCTCTTCTGACTGAGGTGAAACAGTTGAGGACGAAAACCTTCAGCTCTCCAGTAGTTGAGCACTGGGATGGACAAAACAATACTTCCAGTTTGCATTAATGTGCTAGTTGCAGCTGTTACCTTCTGAAGGAATGTTAGACAGAAGATTCAGTTCTTCCAGGATGTTACTTTGTGTCACCTGGTAAACAGTTACTGACACTTCACAGAATCGTAGCAACAAATATTCCACTAGGACTACTTTATCACGAAGATGAAGGCACTACGCTTCTTCCTAACGTCAGTAACTCTTTACCAGGCGACATAGACTACCATCCAAGAAGACTTGATTCTTCATCAGCACCACAGCGAGAAATTCAAATCTCGCGATAGTCGAGTGATTTAGATTATAGTCTTCTCGGTTTAACAGTGTAAAGTCTGATCTGTAGTTACCGAACTCAGGAAGGAAGTTGTCATGCACCTCTTTACACACAAACCCCACACAGTTGTATAAATCGTCAATACCTAAGACTAAACTGAGACATATTGAGGGTACGCAACAATGGCCTGCTGAGGAGAATGTCTGGACCTAAGATGGCTGAAGGAACAGGGGATGGAAAAAATCGCAGGTTCAATGTTTCATGACTTGCGCCCGTCGCCATATTTTTAGCATTTAAAAGTTAAGGCCATTGGGATGGCGGAAACATGTAACACGCGTAGGGGAGAAGAGATTTGGGAAATTCTGAAAGAAGGAAGACTCTTGGAAAACCTAGTTATAGATATGCGGATAATATTAAATGAATTGTAATTAAATGAACAGCTGGATGTTGAGTTCATTCATGCAGGTCAGGATAAGACCAGTGGCCCAATCTTATGAACAGAGTGATAAACATTCGTGTTTATTACAATGATGGAAAATTCCTGATAAGCTGAACACCTTTAGTTCTCAAGAGGAATTTGCTACACTAAATTCGGTAGACATAATACTAACGTCTGCTAAAATCCAGAGTAAAACCACTTGAAACTCCACCAATGTGCACACCTGAAACAACAACTAAATTGCCTGGTTTTCAGAAACTAAATCATCCCACGATCCACTGTATGTATGACAAGAGTGTAACTTAATAAGCTCATACTGTTGAAGAAAGATTTGTACAAATTACTTGCAGAAAATGTATCTTTATGAAGATGAACATGCTATTTTCTGTCGTGACCGACAGGTGTCATGGGTGAGGCGAAAGCATGGGGAGGATGACCTGCAGCTGTTGACCGTGGGGCTGCACACATACAGTGGGGACAGTCGTTACACTGTCGAGTTCCAGTACCCGAACAACTGGCGGCTGCAGATCAAATTCACAAACAAGAGGGACGAGGGCACTTACGAATGTCAAATTTCCACACACCCACCGAAAGTCATCCAGATACATCTGCACATCAACGGTGAGCAACATGGTGAAAATGCAGTACAGAAATGTGTTTGTTGGTTATTGTCGGTTGTGTGTTGTAGCTGTATTCAGTATAGCCTGCATCAGTGAAGCTCCGGTAGCTTTGATAAAGATTTGAGGCTCATAAACGGAAAACCCACAGAAACGAAAGAAATTTTATACCATCATAAATCACTTAACTTAAAATGTGAGGTTTATTTCTATTACTATCTCGTCTTACATGTTCCCATCTTGCAGGTCATTTCGGGGCCGTATTGTTAAATATGCTCGGCGATTAAGAATTTTTAAATCGAAACAGGTAGGAGAAGAGTGTAACGGACGTAAACAGGACATAGTACAGTTAAGTGTACTGTAATTTAGTTAATCAAAAACAATAAGAATTACCTGAATTATGATTAAACAAGTCACAAAATATTAGGCGACTAATGAAACTTAAAAATATCTGCTAGGCTTAATGTGTCTGTTAGTTTGTATGTGTTTGTGACTTAATGTTAATCGCCGCATTTTTCAGCGCCCACTAGAAGTTATTCACGTACTTCTGGTAGTATTCGTCTCAAACTTAGTAAAACGCCGAAACAATGCGATGTGTATGGAGTTGGCACTCCTTCCGCCTGCACATGAAGAGTAGTAATTACGCCAACAGCATTCTTATGGTTACCTTATTAGATTTTATTTTCACAGATTTCCTCATTTTTATAAATTATTCTGACGACTGTGAGTCGTAGTTAATTTGAATACTTTGGAACCCATTTGCGCCCGCAACTTGCTAATGACTCCCTCAGAGTAGGCTCCGTTGTGTCTGAAAATGGAAACAGAATCTGTTTCCGAAACGCAAGCTTATAATTTAGACTAGTCTACTGATAGGGCCTAAGACACTAGAATTACTGAGTGAATGCTAGGTTCGACAGCCATCCCTTTCAACAGTGAAAGTACAGTAGTTCGTGCGGTGAGTTAGCACCACACCATGAAGATGAATGGAAGAGTGCGGGTATGGCTTTGCTGTTTACTTAACTTCGGCTCTTGGATGAATTAAGTGTTCGGCTTCAAATCCAGTAACTTTATTCCCGGGAAGAGAACCCGGTTGCGCATTGATTTGGGCGCAATTTGGGCCTAGGGTCTGTGGACGCTGTTGATAAATATCTTTGACTCTGACGAGAATTGTTTCCAATATCCGTAGTCTAATCCCTATACTGCCTGAGTTGTCACAGCTGATCCACAGATGACGGCAGTACGATTCTTTAAAATGCTGGTAACTATTTACCGGTCGACATGGCATAATATTTCAGAAGATTTTAATGTTCAGCATCACCGATGAGAAGCCTTGAAGTCATTAATTTAAATTTGCTCTAAATTAAATTTTTTTAAATTTATTTTTCAAGCGACTACACAGTAACGACGTGGTGTATGTAGACATTTCTGAGAATGAAAAGTTTAACACATGTATGAAAATTCGGAAATAAAAAGACCCTTAAACGATATAAACCTGCATGATAATTGTTGTTTGTCATATAAACTCATCTGAGAAAAAAACTATACAATTACAGACGCATTAGGCGGAGTAAAACAACTGTCGGCTTTGAGCTTAGTATGTGACTGTCTGAAAGAACCGTGCTTCCGAAAATCATTTGGTGTGTGTAAAGAAATACTATCTTCTTGTTCGGGAGCTGTGAATTGCTGAGATGCGAGCTGCTTCTAGTTCTGATGGATACGGTCAATTACCACAGTCGTTCTGGACTGCTGGTCATCTGAAGAATGAAACGAGTATTGCTGGCTTATAGCTACAGGCATATGTTTCAACAACTGGTTTGAGGAAAAGAAACAAAGAGCTCTGGTAACCGTGTCTTATATTGTTGCTTCGCGGTTCTGGAAATTCCTATTACCCGCACTAGAACGTGTTCTAAATCCAGGCAGTGTAATAAATGTTCTCAAAACTGGGTAGCCCAATTTCATTTATCAGCGTCAAAAATGTGGTTTACTCTCAAGGAATTGGTGCCAGGAAGGAAATACGTATATTCCCGTTGTTAATAGGGAAGTCGTGACTCTGGAACGGGTCGTTCTGAGATATAAAATGGATTTTCTTTGTTCACTGGAACAATATTTAACTCCGTGTCACTGTTTCTTCTCTCACGCGGAGCATTTCTCGAGACAGCAGGACTTTCCCCGCATAATCTGGAGGCAGCAATCTTACAACGTCTACAGATTAGTCCGACCGTAACTTTCCCTGTTAACTGCCCATGACTACATTGAAAGAGAGGCCTGGCAGTTCTGTTGGGCTTTTTAGTAAGTACCTTATTGGAAGCTTTGTCAGGGCTCTGATTAACCGGACCCCCAGGCAAATGTTGGTAGAACTTCTTGTAGTAGGCCACGACAATTCCTCAATTTGCCTTTTGACATCATCTGATTAAATCAAATGCAGAATGACCCCTTCAGTTTATTTTAGTCTTTCAACAGGCGCAAACCTTTGTAGACGTCCGTATTTCTAAACAAATCGCGGAACTGGGGGAGGGGGGGGGCAGATTTTAGCACGCACAACAATATTTGTAATTAAAATAATTGTATGTAGCCACATGTTTCGGCTTTTTTTCTGAGTCGTTATCAAGCGAATATGAAATGAATTATGAACAAGTATAATAACTGCAGAACCACGAGTAACTGAAGAAGTGAGATCTCTCTATAATTTGCAGTATATTTTCTGTGGAGTATCAGTTTAAAATGTTCTGGAAGGCTTTTCCTATGTACGTTATAAATAATTATCAGAATACGTACTTTGTGTTAGTGGACACACACACACACACACACACACACACACACACACACACACACACACACGTATCATATACGGATGTATTCACTAACATAGATGCTTAAGTCATTGTAATCATTAAGTCATTGCATGCATAAATTTATTAGACGATATTATATTAATTATAACACGTATCCCACCAATGCACTGTTTTAATATCTCTGTATTACAAATTTTACAACGTTGTTATAATTTTGTCCGACATGTTTCGATCGTTAGTAGATCATCTTCAGGGGCTTACAGTTTTCAAGGTTATAGATTAATGTTAAGAGCTACACACACAGCTTGTATCAGTATATATTAAAAATGATACAGGTGGATGTGTGTGTGTGTGTGTGTGTGTGTGTGTGTGTGTGTGTGTGTGTGTGTGTGTGTGTGTGTGTGTGTGTGTGTGTGTNGGCGTTATGAACTAGACATATCTGCATCCGACTCTTACCAGATGTGTGTAAGTCATAACGCCCAGTGTATATACAACGATCCACACACACACACACACACACACACACACACACACAACATCCAACTGTATCATTTTTAATATATACTGATACAAGCTGTGTGTGTAGCTCTTAACATTAATTTATAATCTTGAAAATTATAAGCTCCTGAAGATGATCTAATAACGATCGAAACGTGTCGGGCAAAATTGTAAGAACGTTGTAAAAGTTGTAATACAGAGATATTAAAACATTGCATTGGTGGGATACGTGTTATAACTGAACAACGATCAAGCACGGAGAACACCACACAAAGTGATATTATGTCTTCGCGAATTTTGTAGCGCTCAACCGTTATGAATGTCGCTCCATATAGAACCCGTATTCACGCTAATTATGTCATACATTTTTACATTTTTACATCTTTACATCTTCTGGAGACGCACCATAAAACGTGGATCACGAGCATATGTGTAACTTGTTGGAAATTATATTAATCCACGTATGATGAATAACTCAGAGAAGATTTAAAACGCAACATCTGTAATTACCACTGCGGTAAATATTGTGCTTACGAACTCTTGGATAAGACGCTGTGTAATTCGGTAGATACGTACGAACTGTTATAGCAATCTGCCGTCCGAATCTTCAGGACTTCTGTTTTTTACACGCAAACAGCTAGTCCTTGCGTGCTTCGTCGTCGATGTCTTCTTCTGGAATGACGACCCTATCAGTTTTCATGATTTATCCGCTATATATTTTTGCTTCATTATTTATGTCGGATTCTTTAATTGTATTCTGCTGCTCGCAGTCTATTTCCCGTCTGCATCTTGTTTTTTCATAAATATTTTAAAATTCTGAAATTCTAGAACCGTCAGCTACATTCAAAGGCAGTTTTTCCCCCGCGGGTTGTTTATGAGCATTACTGAAATGGTTGCTTAATTCGTATCCTTCGGGAACCATTTTTAAGAATTTCATAATATAGAATATCAGTGTCCTATTTCTAATATTGTGTTTTCGAACAAAAAAAATTTTGTACAGTGCTCAAAATGTAGTCTTAAATGACATGTCCTTCGCTCCTAAACCGAACTATCTGTGATTCTACCCCACTCGCCAGGAAGAAACATAGCTCTTTGCCTTGTTAGAATGGTCTGACTTTATATTTACAAAGGCCTGAATATTAAACCAACTCGTTGAGGCAGAAGTTATTTTTTTCCTGTCTCCAGCAAAGGACAGTCGTATTGTTTAAGAGTTCAAGAGAAAGTGGAACTAAAATAAAGGGTGTAAATTTGTAAGTAATGTAGAAAGTCTCAGAAAACAAACAAGGCTCTTTGATATCGGGTTAAAATTTTCTATGTTAATTAAGCGCCATAACATGAAAACGTATGGGGGAGTGGAAGTATACCTCCATGCATTATTAAACTTTGAACTAGATGGAGGAGAGTGGTTCGGTTCACGCCTCGGCCGCTTTATCCCCCAGGAAAGCACCCTCTTTACCCACTTGATAGGAAGACATTTGGGCTTCAGAGGCGATTTGAATGCTTTGGCGGAGAGAACATCTCTCAATCCTGCCGAAAATTCAACCCCGATTTCTCAGTTTTCCGGCCCACAGAGCAGCCACTACTCCTACTGAGGTGTTCCAATTCTTTATAAGTTATGTGGAGCACTTAAATTCAGAAAGCATATAAATTGTGTAATTAGTCAAGTATACAAATTAATGAAAACTAAATTTTGTGTTTGTGATTTTGCCTTCAGGCTGTGAGAATTTCTTTGAGTAGCATTGGTTGTATTCTGATATTGAAACCACAACGGGGTGAATCACCTTAACTTAAAATTTGGCTCGTTAGGACTGAGGTTACGAAAGAGTATGATGTGTTCTGGACCTATTAATTAGTCGGGCAAATGCAGGCCGCAGCTCCTTACCATATTCTCTGACATTAATTTTAATTGTGTCCTCACACTTCCTTCCACATTTCTTATGTAAGTATTTCATTTGTCGTTTTTCCGAACAAATTTTAATATGGAGTTCTCATTTCCACATGTGTTGCTACATGCTCAACCAGTTAGGAAAATCCTTTTTTTGATGCCGTAACAGTGTTAAGTCAACAGCACAACTTATGTATGCCACATACAATATCTGTACCAGCTAACTGCAGAGATATTTAAAATAACTGTTTGGTGTTTCGTAGTACGTCCGTTACTCCTGTCGGCTTATGACGGCCGTCTTCAGGGAGAGCTTAGTTACTGCGGAATATATATTGATATAAGTGGTGTGAAATACGAGCATAAATAAATTTACAGTACCAAGCAATGAAAGCATTACTACGATGTATAAAATATGAAATTATTATAGATATTTTACATTTCTTTACAAAATTATGCTAGAGTTGGAAATAGATATTCATCAATATTTTAGTCATACATTTTAGCAAAGTTTTTATTAATTGGCACTGTAATTTAATTTATTTACGCACATCTTTCTCAATATTTATATCAAATTATATTCTTTGATAACAAAGCCCTCCCTGAAGAAGGCCGTCACAGGCCGACACATGTAGGAGAATTATCTAAAAATAACAAAAAGTTATTGGTAAATATTTGTGCATTTAGTTTGTATAAATATTGTGTAGTTAACCTTTTAAAGCCTAGCGGTAACTTTACATACCACCAGGTTTAACATTAAAAAATTCTACGTGGTGCCAACATTGCGTTTATGTGTTTTGTACGGATCTCAGAACAGACAGCAACTTTTGCCACATAAAACATTAAGAGACTGGTTTTTATAACCGAAGTGGAGAGTGTTTACTGCGCGGTACGCACTGAGTCCTTATATAAAACAGATACGCTTCGTCTTTAAAGGGTTAATTATATAAATTTATAGTTATATAGTTATAAAATTATATACTTAATTATATAAATATTATACTGAGCGTGTTTAACATTAAGTTGACACTTCCGCAACATGTGATCTTGACCATCTTGCCATTCCTTCTTCCTAATTATCCCTAGCAGCACTTGTTTCGCGCTCTCCTCCTGCGTGACAAAAGAAGTTTATGCATCCGAACAGGAACATGATAACTATGTGTTACAATCGTACGATTTGAAATCGAAGGAAGGAACACAAAATTACTGAGGTCACACGTATGTCCGGCCAAATCAGTTGTTCGAAAATCGGATATTGCTTGTCAGGGTGACACATTGAAGTCGAGATTTTGGACATTCTTGCAGTTTATGTAAATTAAAAGCAAGGTTCATTTAGGACCTTTGATTACAGTACATGTATCCTAATTGACCATTGTTAATTAATATTGTACTCTTTGGGGTATGGTACAGGCCTACGGAAAAACCTGGAAGTCCAAGATGTCCTTGTGTTCGTCTAGGGGTAAGAAAACACGTGATCAACTGCAAACAAGTGCGTTTGTGAAATTGTTTATTCCATAAACGTTTAATGGAAACATATGAGGAATTCTCCAGGAGTGGGCATCGGTGGGAGTCAGTTTCGAATCCCCTTCTTCCTTGCAGACCTGCGATTCCAGAATCTGAAGGCGAAGAACCGGTGACAAAACTCCATTAACCTTTTAAAGCCTAGCGGTAACTTTACATACGACCAGGTTTAACATTAAAAAATTCTACGTCGTGCCCACATTGCGTTTATGTGTTTTGTACGGATCTCAGAACAAACAGCAACATTTGCCTTATAAAACATTAAGAGATTGGGTTTTATAACCGAAGTGGAGTGTTTACAGCGCGGTACGCACTGAGTCCTTATATAAAACAGATACGTTTCGTCTTTAAAGGGTTAAAATGTGTTCACCTGCAAAGCGGTTTGAATCATTACACAGTGTAAGGGGAGGTGAAGGGATAACGCGCCTCATACTCTTGTGTACTCCTTCTCACTTCTTACATATCAGAAACTGAAGGCGAGGTGGAGGCCTACATCTCCAGCCGTTCTTTAGCAGTCAGTGTGCAATTTCTCAGAAATTAATATTTAGATAGTATTTGATTAGTCATCGAATAGTGCTAAACAGTATGAATTATAGGGTAAGCAGCCAGATAGACGAGGTATTCAATGACATCGACTACTGAAAAATTAATTTCGTGGTTAAATATGAACAGCATGGTTATTCATCGAACAGCATTCTGCGGTACAAGGGTTAGAGAGAATCGGCTTGAAGCTCGCCAGTAGATATTCCCGTGATATAAATATTCTGTGGTGTGGCGGTCATTTGTACAGTTCTGTCACCGGAAGCCGTATCATAAATAGTATCTCCATCGTCATCGGCAAACAAACACTCAGGGGGCGGTTACAACTCGGAACAGTACTACATAAAGTAGGGCTACACCTCTAAGATTAATTTTAATATTTTTCATACCTAAATCACAATGTCATTACTAATTACGTCAATTGGTGTTCCTATGAACAAACGCTGGTATGGAGTTTTCATTTCCACACTTGTGCTACATGCTCTACCCATCAGGATAAACCTTTATTTAATAACCATAACAATATTAGGTCAAAAGTACACATTATAAATCCGCATTGCTTAATTTTTTATCATCCTTCTGTTATTTCTTCAGTCTTCAATCCAGCTGTCCCATGCCCGCTACTTGACCTCACAAGGCTTACACGTGAGCGGAAAACAAAGTCTATACATCCGAAGGATAAAATGATGAATATTTGTTTTCTAGTCTTAAGGACTTTATGTTGAAGAAAAGGACATAAATATTCTTAGGCGATGGCCACGAACAGCAAAACTTACGCTGTGGCACATTTCACAACTCCTTTAATACTCAAAGTGTTAGTAATGCAAAGTGGTCATTATTCTCGTAACCTTGTAACATTCAAAAAATCTGCATTTTGTCCACACATTGTATTTATGTGTTAATGTATACTTCTCACAACAAAGAGAGATTAGAATATCCCTACAAAGCATTAACTACCTGGTATTTATAATAGAGAGCCCCTTTATTATCTGTGAGGAAGAATCATACTTTTGAAACGTTATTTAGAAGAATTTCAGACTTAAGTGCGTTACATTTAATTATTATTAATACATCGTTATTTAATTTGTATTTAACTTACATTTACAATGAATAGTAGCATTTCAGTTTAGAAATTTCTGACCCGCTTCATATAATCCTTGCCACAGATTAGGCATCGCCAGACACCTAATGCCTCGCTAATAGCATCTGCAGTAAACAGCTGCAGCAACAATGGTGTGTTGTGAGTGTGTGATGCAATGGACAGTGACTGCCTGCACAACATGGCTTTGTTTCTCATTTCGAACTTCATCCATCCTTCTTTCAATTCCATGGTAACTTTTCTTCATTTTTTATCACGTTGGTAAGTTTTTGTAATATCTACTGTGACTGCAACCGTTTTCTCCACTCTTCTCCCCCCACTCAGTCCTTCCTGCGCCTCCCGTAACACCATAGCTCATTGTATCCTATATCGCGCTGTGCAGAGGGTTTTATGTCCAAGATAAAAATGGTTGTTCCCTCCTCCATCTTTACTCCTTTCCCTTTAAAACTTGGCATCATTTCAGCAGTGCAGCTTGGGTTTTGTCAGAGAAGTGGTTGCAGTACTTTTTACGCCCTTTCTTCTTTCCTATACCATTTTTAGCCTCTTTTCCGCTTTTGCTCCAGTATCGGGCGCACTTATTTTGCGTCGGGTCTTGAACGCTCCGTTACTTTTCAAATGAAAGTGAACACATGCCAAAACATGTAGGACAGCGTACGTTATTCTTGTTTCCTCAACTAGCGGAACAATGTGAAGCGTCATAATTAGTGTTCTTCGTCAAATCTTGTCGGGAACCTCGAATGAATTAAGATCAGCTTGACGGACAATGTAGAACTTACAGGGAGATTAAATGGCTGCACATTTTGATTCGGAATGTCGGAAAAGAACAAAATTCTTTGGATATAGGCGTGTATGTGGGAAGTTTATATGCAACTCACCATGAACAGAGTGCAAGAATGAGAACTGCATAGTCTGGTCTAAGATGTGGACCAGTGATGTCCTTTTGAATACAGTTATGAACAGCAAACTTCAACTAAGGGCGATGAAATGTTGACTGGTTGAGAGACATTAGCTTCGCCGAGCAGTTTGTTTAGTAAACAGGAAGAAATTCAGATAGAGCCACAATTTTTCATTTCGGTAATAATTCTATTATTTTCTGCTATGTACGGGGATAGGAGGCCGGCATAGCGTAGTGGGTGTAGGGAGTCGCTACGGTTTGGACGGCCCGAAGCTTGATCCACGATCGGGGTAAGGGATTTTCTCATCGCCAAAACCCGTCCAGACTGGCCCTGGTGCACATCCAGCCTCCTCCCGAAGGGTCCCGGTGCTCCTCCCAGGAGTAAAGCGGCCGGTGCTTGGCGCTGGCCACACACCCTCATCTAGCGCCGAAGTTAGGAGAGAGTAGAGGTGTACCTCTGTGCATCCTTTGTGTCTTAACGGCGCGTTGCTTTTTTACTGAGGATAAGACATTAAACTTTGTAATGATAGCGCGCAAATGTTGTTGACATTTCAACGGGAAATTTTTGCAGACCAAATTTAAAATCCAGAACCTCAGTCTGCATCAAACAAGACAGATATATTTCCTTCAGTTACAACTCTGCCTTTTATAGGAAACTGTATTTGAGAGATTTTCGATTAGATACCCAATAAACACGGAGGCACGCCTTATTATAAGCTTCACAAATCATTGTCACCTCGACGCAACCACATACTGCATTACACGTGAAACGTGATAAGGAACGTACTTCTGTCTTCCACTCCAGTATCCCTTTACTATTTTTTCTCCCTTCCTGCTTTATCTTTTCGTACTCTTTTCCCATCCCGTTTCTTTGACCAAACCATGACCCGTCTTCTTCCTGTGATCTGATAGTATTGTTTTGGGTGTCCTCAAGCGTGATAGGAATTGGTTGTTTATACACTCCGACCGCTTTAGCCCCGGGGAAGGAGCTATTTCCATGCATTATATACAGTCGCTAGAGTAAGATATTTCATATGAGGTACATACTGACCTATTTCATTTTTAACTCAGATATTAACGCACATTTCCGAGTGACAGAACCCAAGTGGCGCGACGCCTGTCCATTGGACCATGTGGCACATATCACATTCATTCTGAAAACTACCAAACTTTTCAGCTATGTGTTATGATGCCCCGATCTGTACTTTTACCTGTTGTTTTGTACGGGTGTGAAACTTGGTCTCTCACACTGAGGGAGGAACAAAGACTGAGGGTGTTCGAGAATAGGGTGCTGAGGAGGATATTTGGGCCTAAGAGGGACGAGGCGACAGGGAGTGGAGATGACTACATAACGAGGAACCTAATGACCTGTACTCATCACCAAATATTATTCGGGTAATCAAATCGAGAAGAATGAGATGGGCGGGGCATGTAGCACGTATGGGGGAAAAAGAGAGGTTCATACAGGATTTTGGTGGGGAGACCTGAGGGAAGGCGACCACTTGGGAGACCCAGGCGTAGATGGGAGGATAATATTAAAATGTATCTTCAAGAAGTGGGAGGGAGGCATGGACTGGATTGATCTGGCTCAGGATAGGGACAGGTGGCGAGCTCTTGTGAATGCTGTAATAAACCTCCGGGTTCCATAAAATGCGGGGAAATCTTGACTAGCTGAGAAACTGTTAGCTTCTCAAGAAGGCCTCTGCTCCATGGAGTTAGTTAATTAGTTAGTTAGTTAGTTAGTTAGTTAGTTAGTTAGTTAGTTAGTTAGTTAGTTAGTTAGTTAGTTATGATGCCCCAGCCGGAGACGGATAACACTTTTTATTATATACTAGATTCAAATCTAAATAAGACATGTTATTTAAAATCTCATATTTCGCTTCAGAGAAACCAAAGCTGAGTCTCCTTCAGAAATTCAGCTCGGTTATTGTAGTTTAGAGAAATAATTCATAAATGTATCCCGTAGGCACGATTTTGACAGGTAAAGAAGTGGTGCATATTTTTAACGTTGTATTTTCAAGTTCCAAATGTTTGGGTAATGCTTAGAAGAGAGATAGAGACAGGTCGCGGTCCACGTGTTGGCAGTGTCTCCGTATCCAGCTTCAGACACGGAGCGAAGTAACAAAAGCTACAAGCAGAGTATTCTGAAGTCCCGCCCAAGATTCGAACTGGTTGTCCCTCGGGTGTTACAGCTGCAGTTGACATGCTTTACGGGAATGCATCTGAGAGATCTCAATCTGCATCTGTCGATGAAAGCGGAAACAAAAGGAAGTACATATCTTATTCAGCACGCGAGGGACACGTAGCGGCACTGCCATGACATTTTGCAGCGAACCGTTAGGAATTGATTCATTCTGTGGACTGAACGCAGAAAGGATTTTTTTTTTGCAGTTGAGTACACAGTGTACGAGCGATTTGAAATGGGATATAACATTTCGCAGCTCAATGCGTGGTCAGGAGTGGAATGAGAGGAAACGGAAATGGGGTTTACGCACTACAACACGTAGGTTATAAATGTATACCTCGCGTTGGCAAAATTAAGTGTACACGAAAATTACTGTCTTTTGAGATAATATTCCATATATTCCGATAGGGCGTTACGAAAGGTTCTGAGAAGCATGCGGCCTGTAAGTCGACGTAGAAGGATCTAACCTGAATACGTTGCAGAATAGTTTTCCGTGACGCTACATGACGTCATATCACAGAGGGAGCCTCTGAAATGTCTGTACGGTATCTGCATGATGAGATAATATTCCATATATTCCGATAGGGCGTTACAAAAGGTTCTGAGAACCATGCGGCCTGTAAGTCGACGTAGAAGGATCTAACCTGAATACTTTGCAGAATAGTTTTCTGTGACGCTACATGACGTCATATCCCAGAATGGTCCTCTGAAATGTCTGTACGGCATCTGCATGATGGGATAATATCCCAGAAGGCGATTATCTCCGTAGTGGTCATCATGAGAAGTTCAGATGTTAGCAGGTGTTCACACTAATTGGATGAATAATCAAAGCAGCAGAAACATTAAGTGTAAACCGATATTACATTTAATTCTGTTTGTGTCTTCCTAGAAGTGAATTGGAAACTCTAGTCCAGCGGCCACACTTCATTACATCTCTAGAAAAAATATATATATTAAGTAATCTGAGAGTGATATATGATTTTGTGTTGGTCCGTTTCTTTGACGATGATTTTTTAAATTCCAAGTTTGTATATCATCGAAAAATTAAGTAATCGTGAAGGATGACGGTGCGTTAGTAGTGTTCTGTTTTTATCAAGATATAATTGCGTAAGACCTAAGAAAAACGTCACTCAGCGTAAGAGCTCTCTGTGACGAGAATCGAAATATGTATATAAATATGTATGTCTGTATGTATGTATGCATGTATGTATGCTTGTATGTGTGTGTGTATGTAGGTACGTATGTACGTACGTATGTCTGTACGTATGGATTTGTATGTGTGTATGTGTATATGCATATATGTGTGTATATATGTATGTATGTATGTATGTATGTATGTACAATATAGAATTAAGCATGAGGCCGTAAACACGTATTGAAAATGTGACTGTGTATACCCGCGCATTTAAAATTCTCCATATCTGGGAATCAGGCACTCAACTTGCGCAAGCAAAACGATTGATGGAGGCTGGGTGTTTAGCACAAGCGGTCTGGATGGGTCAGGGAGAAGAAAAGTGCTAGCCTCGGGTGGAAACCGAAAGTAGCTGTCATGTCGTTATTATGTTGAAGGTAGGAGTAATTATACTGTGCTCATATCCAACGACTAATTAAAACGCCATTCAGTATCCCCTTAAGGCTCGGTGTAAGTACCACCTCGTTCAACGTTAAAAAGAGCGGTTAGTTCGCTAAGCAGCAACAACCGCTTGTGTGCTTAGAATGGGCTGCAGTGATTTTTGAGGCTGAAGTGTTGATTTATTGTACACTCTTTAGCTGGAGAGGTTTCAAAGGCGTCTTTCAAATGATTAAATGACAGCGTGCCAATTGAAGTAGTCGCAGCCACAAAGTCGCCAGAATCCTAAATTCTGAAGTTCTCTGTTTCAGAAGTTCGCGACTCGCAGTTTTTATGTAATCAACTGTCGTTCGTATCAAACACTGCACAAACTATTCGAACCTCCGATATCTCCAGTTATACTCAAGAAACTCTGTTAACAGACGTTCTTATTGCCATTAATAAACCCGTTTCCGCTTAAGGGAACCTGCAGTCCACTCTCACGTGTCGCGTACAAGAAATGAGAATGTGAAATGCGGCCCAGGTGGTTAACAGCTTGGTTATACGTGACCGTAGCTTCATCAAAGTCCACACAACTTTAATTTGGGTGATATGGGGGTGAGATCTGAGAGTCTCTTTGGTGTGTTCGTATACACTGATCTGCAGCAACGGCAGGTATTAACACTCTTGTAACTTACTTGATTAATAAGGAAATAAAGTGGAAATAAGAATAAAGAAGGGAAAAGAGAAAGGAAATAAAGAAACGTAGAGAGTTAGAAAGGGAGAGTGAGAAGTACGAGATGAAAGAAAGAACATCAGAATCAAATACTTATTAATTGCTGATCACTGAGACCTCTTGTCCTGCTATTAATTAACGTGACATAACCGCGTTTATGTAATTCATACCGTGCATGTTCTTACAATTGCTACGTTAAACAACTCATGCACTGTGTAAAGTACATTCGTAAGGTATTATAAAAAAACCCCTACATGTTTCAGCAGCGAGGTGCCACCATCAGGGGGCCGTACGGTACAAAGGAATGTAGATCCAACACACCCGTCTAGTTGTCATGTCTCCTTTACAGAAGTTATGAATATATTTAACATTAAAACTCTAAAATATATAAAATTAATATCCATGTATTTAGAATGTTTTAATATTAATAGTATTAAAGTAAGAGGTTCCATTGTAAATTTATTGTTATTAATTTTTGTATTTTAGAATTTTAATGTTTAATATTTTAATAAATTTGTAAAGGCGACACAGTAACTAGATTGGTGTTGGATCTACGTTCCTTTGTACCGTACGGCCCCCTGATGGTGGCACCTCGGTGCTGAAACATGTAGGGGTTTCTTTATAATAGCTTGCGAATGTATTTTATTCAGTGCATTATTGGTTGATGTAATAGTAACCACAGTTATTAACAAAAGAAAAGGTTGGTTGAAAATTCAACGGAAATCTTTTGTAGGTGTACACGAGTACATGTCGAGGCAGCTTGGTAGTTACAGCCATCCGTCGGACAGTACAATTCACTACGTGTCTTGTAAGTGAATAACATACTGGGCCTGCTTGTCCAATTATAAACTGTCTCCTCTTACATATATACAATTTAACCTTTATCCTACTAATGTGGAATATATGGTGAGCTGTTAATAATGCCAGCACCACTAATGTGTAATATTTGGTGACCTACATTTGGCAACGCTGAAAGGAACCACTTTGTCTCTCTCGCTCTCTCTCTGTCTCTGCACAATGTCTCAACACTGAATCAATCGTGAAAGACGTCCTATGACATATCCGTGTGCACACACTTACTCGGCTACCAACTAGGCCTTTAAGGGTCAGTTTTGTAACTCACTTTCTGTGGCGAATTAATTTTGTCTACCCGTACGTGTTTTCATGTATACTATTAGTTTGATAAACACGAAAATATACGAAGACTTTACCCATTTACAGCCGTGTCTTAGCTTGGGCAGTTAGTCACCGATTTATAGTGGCGGACACCCGGGCTAAATCCCGTTGCAGTCCTTGTGGGATTTATGGTGGCCAAAGTGGTGCTGAGAGGGTTTTTCGCGTACTTGACTTTACACCTGCCAAATATTATTGCATATATGATTTATATATTTCCACTACCATTTCAGTGAGAGACAGTGGGCTGTTAGAGACCGCTGATTCAGTGACGTAACTTCACGCCACTCAGAATAAACGCAAATATGTACAAAGTGGAATACAGAAGAACAGCGACGCAGAGACGGAAACATACAGAGACGGAAAAATGTCTTGTCAGACTTATATGTATATATGCGTATGAAAATGCATAAACCTGATTTCGATTCGTAGACTGTATATATAGGCTTGTAACAGGGGAATGAAGATGTGGAAAGGGCGGACGAGAAAACGATTTAGAATTTATGTTTCTAAGGATAACCTAACCAAATAAATACCGGTAAAGATTTGTGATTAAATATATTTTCGTTGAACGTGTTCATATTACGGTCCTATATTAAAATTATTTACCTCCTTCATATGACACGAAATATTCTTCTGAGTTCAGTCATGAGCGCTTATCCAGTTGTATAAGTCAAAGGGGAGGGAAGAGTGTGAATGATAAATGAGAATGGGAGGAAAGGAAGCGGTAATACCCTTGCGTGTTTAATAATTTGCTTGGATAGATTTAGAAAACTTACAAGCGAAAACTTACAGCAGGGAATCTGGCCAAAAGTTCTAACCCAGATGCTTTCGAATATACGCAGAAGCAAGAACGTTCGACGGCTAGTTAATTAGCGACGTGCAAAGTACAGTAACCTTGGAAGATGGGAATACATTTCGAAACTTTGTTTCCTCTTAAATTTTAGGGTTTACATTGCTGTGTTTAAACAACGTTTGTCCATTGTAAACACCAATAAACTTCCAGTTCAGATATAATTTGAATTCAACGTAATGTAGTAAGAGTTTCTCGTTACAGCGATAACCTTGTAAGCACTGGTTTCAGTCCTGTTAACAATTGATATCGATAACGCACCACAGACAGACAGACAGACAGACAGACAGACAGACCATTCATGCATAAATGTGTGACTTTTGATAGATAACGTTATCAAACTATCTGAAATACGCAACTATCACTAACTCTAAAAGCTGATATGTATCAAACTAGCATAGGTAAAAAGCATTAAATTAAACAAAGTACAATGGCTTAATGCACGTGAAGGAGCATACCTATCTAACTTTTAAAATTAGATGACCTCTTAGGCTTTTGTTAACCAGGAAGGCCGTAAACTTCCGTATAAATAGAATGGCATTATGCGGTTCTACGAGAACAGATATTTATTTAAAAAATCTGAAATATGAATCTGGCATAGAAAGTGTTACAGAATTTTGAAGTAGTTGTTAAATTATGCTGTTCTGAGTTATGACAACAGGTAGTCTTGCATTTTGTTACCAAAATTTTGGGGAAACTGTGGCCTCGAATTTGGACTGTCGTCTGTAAGGGAAACAGAAAAGAAGTCCCTCGGAATTAATGGTAATTGTCTTAGAGGCTGCAAAGTTTCAACGCCATAAAAGGCTGAGATCTGAACTTTGAATGACATATTAGAAATGACGACTGCACTCGGAGATTTTTTCTTAGTTTTCTGTATTCCCTCGAGGCAAATTCCAGGGCAGACCACAAAGAAGTTTGGAACCGCTTTCTTGCACACTTTATATAATTTATTTCCCTCGATAACCCTTCCAGTCAACGCTATAACCGTAGCAAATCTGGTGTTAGATTCGGACGTCCCAGTGTGTTACACACAGGTGTAAGAGTTATGTTTATATGCTCTAGAGTCTACGCTCCTGGCGGAATCTTTAAATAAATAATAGGCCTAAGAAAATACAATATATGAATGCGTGTAAACTCTTAAAAATATCTAAGACAAAGAGAACCCTTATAATTTATAATTTTCAATATACAATTTGGTAACAATTAATGAATTATTATTCACCAGCAGAACGCGTCAAACTTTCAGTGTGATTGTTTTGGTTATCGACCTGTGTATCGAAGTTGAAGCATAAAATATATTAATCCCCTAAATTTTATTGGATACAATATGTCGTATTAGCGGGCTTAATGCTAAGAAATGTATTTTTGTACTGAGTGTATTTGGCTTTACCATGATTCTAAAAATAAAGATTGATTATTTCATGAAAAAGAATTTATCAAACGGCTTGTATATTGGTACAACAACTTCACATGTGAGGTAGCAAATAAACTTTTAAGATTGAGATTAATAAGCACTGCAATATTTAATTTTTTGCCTCTAAAAACTGCATTAAAGCTATGCAACTTCCGCAAAACAGTTTTCATCCACTTTACGCGGAATGTACAAACTTAATATTGTACTGGCTATACCTTTGAAACAACCAGCGTATAAAGTTCTGTAATTTTTTGTTTAATCTTGTGAATACTATAACGAAATGGCAAATAACTCTTGATGGGCACTGCCTGCAATCACGATACCCGTGAAAGCGCACGCTGCAAAATTGAAAAGACTCTTTTGTCAAACGAACTGAACCTGCATGAAAACTGGAGGGCCTGTAACTGTGAAACAATTTCATACAATCGATTTAATCTGCGGACTGGACAATTAGATCCTGGATGTATATATACTACTTATTGTAATGTTATGAAAATGCATTGTGACCCACAGTGCACTTGTATTTTTCCTGTGATTGTAACAATAGACACCACTTATTTTCGTAAACACTGTTTATCGATTGCACCTTCTAATGGGCAACACAAAATGTGTAGCGCACTGCAACAGGCTACAGTCGCATAATTACGGTACCATACTGCAGGGATATGAGTTATAGTGCGGGAAGAAAGTGTTAAAGCACGTGACATGAAATGCTTGTTGGGAGAGAGTGTTAAAGCACGTAACATGAAATGCTTGCTGGGAGAAAGTGTTAAAGCACGTAACATGAAATGCTTGTTGGGAGAAAGTGTTAAAGCGCGTAACATGAAATGCTTGTTGGAGAAAGTGTTAAAGCACGTAACATGAAATGCTTGTTGGGAGAAAGTGTTAAAGCACATAACATGAAATGCTTGTTGGGAGAAAATGTTAAAGCACGTAACATGAAATGCTTGTTGGGAGAAAATGTTAAAGCGCGTAACATGAAATGCTTGTTGGGAGAAAGTGTTAAAGCACGTAACATGAAATGCTTGTTGGGAGAAAGTGTTAAAGCACGTAACATGAAATGCTTGTTGGGAGAGACTGCGGGGCGCTTGACGTCGTCACGTATTGTGTCCGCAGCTCCGGAGGTGATGATCGTTGACGAGGAGGGACGCCGTCTACACGACAAGTACTACGAAGCAGAGAGCACCATTCAGCTGTCGTGTATCGTGCGTCACGTCGCAATGACATCATCAGTCGTGTCGTGGTTGCACGGCGATCGAATGCTGAACTACGACACCACAAGAGGAGGCATTAGGTGAGTAACACACAGCAATATACCACGTAAGCAAGACGTACGCCCGATGCATTGGCGCACCCAAGGGGGGCTGCGGGGTTGCAGCCCTTCCCCTCCACAACGAAATTTAAAACTCTGATTTTGTAGACACGACCTTATCAAAGGTTGTACGTGATTTACGCTTCAGCCTAAATCAGCCACTGAAATCGGCTGATGACTAGTATATTGGAATACTGAAAAATGTAAATAAAACTTACAAATATGTAGATTATTTTTCAGTTTTAATTTTCCCTGTAACCTATCTAGACGTCGGCTCGAAGATTTTGACATGATTTTCATAACATAGTTTTTAAAATCAGACATAAATTATATGTAGCCTCAGTGTCACCTCCCATCCAAAGGAAATTCTGGGTGCTCCTATGGCCTGATGTATAGTAAAGTAGCCTTAGGTAAGCAACAAAGATGCTCGGTAACACGTTAAGCGATCTTGGGTAAGCAATAAATAAGCGTAATTCAAATTAAGGGGTTTTAAAGAAGGGTGAGCAAGTCTGATATCACGGGAGGCGGCGTTAGGTAAGTAACGACAGACACGAGAATACGTAGGAGACTATGAAGAAGCAAGCCTGCTTCAGTGTTTCTTAGCTGTGTACTGCGAGCTATAGTGTTCGTTTTTCTGCCCAGGTTTGAAAAATATGCCTTACTTTGATAATCGAGTTGTGTAATTCTTATGTCGCTTATTTGTTTCGTCTTTCAAATATGTATAATTACATTAATAAACTTCTTACGCAATAACAGGACATATTAAACTGTTAGCCGGCACGTGACTGTAGATGCGCCAGTTCCTTTCTTCAGCTTGTGTCACTTTGCCAGTCAGCTTTATGCAAAACATTTCCGCAGTTTCTAATTTCCTTACATACTGCCTTCACGTGTTAACACAGACTACAGCAGCAAAGGATACAAGACCAACAAACAAGACAGGCAATATACATATAGACGTAATATTCAGGAGCGTTTGCGAAACTATTGTTGCCGTGGAAAAGCAATGAGTATTATATAGTACAAGTGTGTGTCTGTAGCCTTAATCATCCAGCATGCAAAGCGCATGCGCCGTATTATATTCTGATATGTGGCCTGTCTGTGTGTACCATAGTCTTGCACATTATCTCGTAAACGGCACGATTTTCAGAAAAAATTATTGAACATAAGAAGTGCTTTTCGATTTTCTGTAAAATTTTGTCGAAACACTTTTCCTTCTAAGAATCATTCAGTGAGATATCGTGAATGTACATAGGTCTTCATGTAGTGCACCCGTTATTCTTGTCAGATTTTAAGGAAATTGGAATTTTTTCGACAGATTTTTGAAAAATACTCCAATATTAAATTTCACGAAAATCCGTTCAGTTGGACCTGAGTTGTGCCATGCAGACGAACGGACGGAGGACGGACGGATAGACAGGTGGACATGATGAAGCTAATGATCGCTTTTCGCAATTTTGCGAAAGCGCCGAAACGTATATCTACCTAAACGACAGTACATACTCTTGCAGAATTGTGACTGGGTATACCATTCATACTAAAAGCAATCATAGTTCCAGAGTGGACTTATTTTATGCATCCCCACAAAACAAACACACAAATAAGCACGCAATTATATTACTTTCTTCTTTTAATGTGCAACTGCATACGAATTTCAGTTTAATTTCTTATATTTACGTAAATTTATACAATAAAAATATTGTTTTAATTTAATACCCACAAAAAACGGAAATAAAACTGACTATGTTTGTCCAGATGGCAGATTAGACTGCTCATGGAGTCTGTTCCATTCGCTTGTGTAAATGTGGAATAAAATGTTGTATCCAAGCGTTCCAAAACAATGTTGCATCTTAATAAGTTCCAAAATCTTTTATAGAGCCCATAAACATATGGACATCTTCAGTGCACCGAAATTTAAATAATTTTACTGAGAATAAAGGGTAGTTTAGATATTTAATTACGGCCAACATATGCAATATGTGGCCAAATTGATAAACAATTGTACATAAGGATGTCACTACAATCTGAAAAAAAAAATAGTTCAGCAGTTCAATTTCGCGTCGGAAACCAGGTCAAAAATTGAGTTGTTTCATTTGGATTAAAGGACGCTTGACGAGGAAGTCTATGAAGAACTGCTGCAAAATTAATTAAAATTCATATGTTTAAAAACAGCCTGGCTGCGATTTTAAATTGAAACGTATAACGTTTACTGATTATGCACCTTTCCATTAACGCAGATTCCCACAACCTTAAAGCTCCAATCGTTCTCATTTTACGTAATGTTTACAGTGCAATTTTTTGAGGGTATATTTTTTTTATCCTTTCCACTGCCAATTTAACGAACCTCATTGCCGCACTTCTTAACTTACATCCATCAAAACTAATAAATACGGGGTTTAGATTTTGCGTAATTTATGATTTACCTCCTACAAAAATTACTTTAGCAAACCGCGATTTCAGGCTTCCTCCGCCATCGTGATGAGATCTGCGCTGTTCTGGTGTATTACGCAACGTCGAATGCTAATCCTTTACATATGTTTTGGGACGGCTTATAGGTCCAATCTTCAAGGGCCAAGACGGGACCAATACGCCGTACCGAAACGCCGGTAAAGGATTACCATTCGGCGCTGCGTAATACACCAGAACTGCGCAGATCTCCTTACTTTAACAAAGGTTTTACTTTTGCCGAATGTCCCTTAAAAATTATAGATCCGTGGCTTAGCCGCTTGAGGCGACCTCTTGAGTACACAGTATTGCTGAACAACGACGGAATTGATCAATAACAAAGACGTGACGTCGCAATATTATCTACCTTTATAAAATACAAACATAAACCTATGTTGTAATTGAATGCCTGGGGTACGTGGCTTCCTATGAGTACGTTATTGAAGAATCCAAGACAAAGTCAAAACACTAGAGGGTGCTATTAAATGCATATACATGGCATGTGGGAAGCAACCGAGACTCAACAAAATTGAATGGTGTATCGTGACAACAACTTGCAACGGAAGGCAACCGTTGATTTGCTCTTCTGTTTCGTGTGGGTGGCGGACATCAGCTGGGGAGTTTGTTTGTGAAAAGATTGAAGGAAAATATAAAATTTGCGGGAAAGACGAAGGTATTTTATTCTTGAGCAACACATTAATTATTAATTTCAAAGAAGAATGCCTTTTGCAAAGTGGGGAGTTTTTGTTAGATGTAGCTGAAGAGATATGTCCAAAGAGGAAAATTAAGTTCTCTTGCCGTCAGCCTCTCTGTCGGAATTCGTACAAGTCCTGTAGAAGAACTGGGAACGGATCTATTTAAACAAATTAAATTTTCAGGCAAACTCATCTGATTATCATGCAGGTACACTGCTCAGTTGATATTTATTCGTGGCACTGATAGTGCCTCCCGTGTTCATGAAGAGCTCCCTGTATTGTGCTGTTTAGCGGCATTACGACTGGCGAAGATTTATTTCTGAAGGTAAAGGAAATATTTGATTTTTTGGAACGGAGCTGGAAGGAAATGACAAATGTGACAACCGGCAGTGGCAGAAGTATGTAGGTCCTTCAATGCATTATTCATCAGGAGGCACTGTGCTGCAGAATCTTTTCATGTAGATGAAGGATGTTATGGATACTGTGTCTTTAACAGGGGACTAAATTTGATGCAACGGCTTGAACCACCGTCAGTTCTTATATTTTGTAAAAGAAGTGGAAACAGTGTATGACTTCTCGGAAGTGAGAAGCCTGAGTAAAGATGCGATATTAAGTTGCTTGTTTCATTTGCGAATTGCAGTAGATATTTTCATGATGTACAAAGCAAAACTGTACTACACTCATCTGACGAGAAACGAATCATGGCTGTCAAACTCATTGTGGACGTAAAAACGTACTTAACTCAATATGAAACCTCAAGAGGAAAAGTTACAGTTAAATCACTAATTGATATGGAATTGCCGTCTGCTGGGATGTTGCGCGGCATAAGTTGGTCATTGGTTACCCAGGTTTCGGAACAAAATATCGACTTCATTTTCAAGGATCAGACAACCTCAGACTGCTTGAATCTTGGAAGACAGGACGGATGTTGCCTTGAAACGACCGTAACTAGCTACCACTACACGCCGCGCAACATCCACGAAGACCGAAGACCTCTGGTCCGCCGCGGCGGAGACATGATATTTTGCACGAAAAGTGACGTGTTTTCTGATGAGAAGGCTCTGCAGAAACTTATCAGCCAACATCTTTTACCCAATTTTCAATTCTAAACGCTGTTTTGGAATCTTACACCCGAATGGGTGTCTGACTGACCCGGAAAAACAACTTTCTTGGCATGATTCAACAGCTCCAGAATAATTCTTTTTCAAGGCCCGGAGATTTTCAAAAGAGGCGAAATGAAATTTGAATATTTCAAAATCTTTTGTCATTGTTACTGATCGTATTGTAATGCAGATGCAAATGGAGATAACCGCACAAAATAGTGACACCCTGACCGATAACTTCTCCGAGTGACGTGTACAGCAACATTATGGGGGCCTCCCTGAAAATCTGGTAACCATGTAAGCTTTGCGAGGATAATGCAAACGGAATTTAGCAGCACTTACATCTACCAGCACGAGCTTTCCGTCATGAACTTTGGAAAATTGTATACTTTCTCGTCTTACTGATAAACCTTTGCATGCTCTGTTACGCATTACTCTTTCAAGTCTCAAAACAGGCATTTACAAGTTCGCCAATGACGCCCAGCCTCAGAAATTCCACTAAAGAGGTGATGACTTTACAAGTATACACGTTCCTATTCACTGAACTGAGGCATTTATTATTCTGTAGTATTACGTTCCAAATGAACAAACATTTTATGTGTGAAATAAATGTAGGACTGGGTGCTGTTAACTCGTCATCTACTGTTGGTTCTGAGAGAGCTCCAATCGATCTCTTTAAGAGTGTATCCTAAACACGCAGCCCCCATTATGAAGATGAAAGTCTAAAGCGGTCCGTAAGTTCTGAAAGGTTGCCGACCTCTGCTTTGTTAGTTTGACCAAGCAGTCTTAAAGGGGATATCCGCCTTACTGGTATTCAGGGCATGTGACGACACGATGAATGTAGTTAACGAACCACTAACACCTGCATGCAACCCCTCGAATTAACAGAGACTGTGAGTACGAATATTCTAGGACATAGTTCATCTTGCAGTTAAGGAACATAATTTATAATGCAAATATTAAAATGAAACTGTCCTAGGGATACAGAATGTACTGGCCTGCTTCTATGCGTGAAAGAGCTCTCCCTTTATTTAATTGAACGCCACACCTTGACGGTGTAGATAATTAGAGGTACAACTTCAAACTGTATTAACTTCGGAACTAGGTCGAGTTGACAGTTCAGCTTGTGGCTGTGGCCGGTTTCTCCTCGGGGAAAGAAAGTGACGGGTCGCCAGAGCCGGACTGGTTGCTTTGGAGAATCTTTTGAGCTTCAGCGAATCTAACCCTATCAAGTAGCCCGTGGTCTGGTCACTAAATCGATTGAGCTATTCCGGCTACCGTCGCCTGACCACTTTATGTGTACATTTTTATGGATCAATGTTTAAGGGGGAGTTGATTAACATAATTTAAATTAGGGCTTAAAGTTTTATTACTGACACAATTTCGAATCAATTTAACAAGTTTAAGAGTATTTACAAGAAATTATTTTTTTAATATTTACGCATTAATTGCGTATTTTAACTACGAAATGAACTTTTATTTATGTATTTAAACAACAATTTTAAACAGCAAGTCTTTCTTTAGTAGTCAGTGCGGTGCCTTTAAATAATCTACAAATAAATAAAATGCTATTTAAATCATATTGATGTTGAAAGATTAACAGTTACGGGTGCCGCAGTCCTGATATCAGAGCGGGCTCAATGGACAGGCCATTAGTTTGGCGCCCCGGACAAGCTAATAATATGACACTCCTTCACGCCGATATTCTAACAAATTTTCCGCCTAGAACAGGGCTGGCGAACGCTTTTGATGGCGTGTGCCAAAATTGCGGATAATTTTCGGAGATATTCTCAAGCGTGTGGAAATCGCGGGTGTACCAGCACCGTATTTCCGGTTATTCCAGTGACTCTTAGCGCCCGTTATAGGCACCCCCCCCCCCCCCAGACCAGCCGTGCCTGCTATAATAATGGAGAATGGAGAGCAGTAAAAGTTGTATTTCTTCTGTGCATTGCAAATGCCAGACGTGTAAGCAGCAGCAGCAACAGCAACAACAGCAGGGTTTTTGAACCCTATCCGTTATGTCGCTGCAAACGGTTTGTTGAAATCAATATACACTACGGACTGTGCACGAACTTCAACCCCAACAACAGCTGACGAATGACCCCGTATTTTATATCACATTTTATTTTGTCAGATGGAAGGAAGCAGATAATATGGTTTTATATTAGCGAAGTTCCCAGGTCTGGGGTAAAATTTTTAGGAATATGCGCAGAATGCTTCAACTTCCCCGGAGAATTCGCTTCATCTGGCAGGTTTCATCCCTTCTAAGACGGCTCGAGTCGTCTGGCAGTGAGAAAAAGGAAAATGATGAGGCTTTACCATTTGGTTTCGTAGTTGGGTTTGTATAAAGCGACGTACCCGTTGACTTTATATTTGAGCTGAGCTTTCTTTGATGTTCATATTCTCCATGGATATTACAGAGCACGTACATCGCTGTGTGTGTGTCCTACAGGAACACGGATTGTCGATAGTATCGTTTTCAAGAATAAGAGCAGAAAATGGCCACAATAAACTGCAGTGATATTTGCGTAAGAGTCTATTGGTACGTCACCGTCGATTGTTGCCGAAGGGACTTACATAGTGTGATATTCAGTGAGATTGTGATTCAGTAATATCCCTCAAGATTCATAATGTGCAGTCAATAATAAAAGGTAATATTATTTGTGGAATCCGTAGCTAGAAGTACGAATTGTAAAATTCCTCTTTTAAGTGTTCAAGGAATAGTTCACTAGTATTTATGATTCGCAAAAATTAAGGAGTTACAAAACAATGTGCTGTGGAGAATACATGCGACAAACTGAATGACATTTACAGGAGGTAGGAAGAAAATAATGAAGAGCTTCGAAATTTTTCGGAATACTGGATTTCTGGATTGTGTCTGTCTTCGCACATCCATAAAAATAAAAAAAATAGTTTTTGAGGAAAATATCAGTCCCCGAAATGTTATTTAGTTCTTGAATAAGAGACGATTAACAAAGAACGGAAACCTGATTATTATAAGAGTAATATACTGTCTTCAGAAATTTCCGGACGTAACTCGTAAATTAATATAAAATTAGGATAATAAAATCAGAGAAGATGTGAGAGGCTAGCATATGCTTATAATACTCATGCGGAAAATGAGAGTACGTACAACGTTTCAGACGCAAACCCTGAACAAAGCACACTACTTGGAAGATTACAGGCGTGGAAAGGAGGTTAATATTAAATTTTATCTTAAACGAGTAGGGTGTCACGCTGTGGACTGTATTTATGTAGCTCAATGTAGGGTCTAGAAGCGGGCTGTTGTGAACACGATAATAAACCTTTTGTGTTACATGAAAGGCGGGTATTTTCTTGATAGCTGTATCACTATAAATTTCTCACAAATAATTCTGCACCAATCATTTAGCCTATTGAGCAAGAGAAATGCTATTAGAACGTGTAAAGGCCGATACAAATCGTTAAATAAAGTGTAACAGACATATGGGGAAGGGAATCGTTGAATAGGAAAGCAATAAAGAGCATCTATTGTGCCTGTAAATTAAGCAAAAGGATAATGAAAGTTAATTAAAATGAGATTGATAGAGTACATAATTAGTTTGTCTGCCTAAACGCCCTTCTCCTACTAATGTTTCGGTTTTCTGAGTTATACAGAGTTAAATTTACGGTTCTTTAAGTTTGAATAATATCCTACAATTTACATCACTTAAAATGGAACTCTGTTTAAAATCCGTGTTTAACTTCCGAAGCAAATTATTTCCACAAGTCTGTTCAATACAGTTTCAGTTCTCGCGGTCTGTGAAACGTTTACGAGGGGAAGACAGAAGCATTACGGAAGAAAGTTTAACGTTGTTTAAAAACATTTTCGAACGTAAGCCACTTGCTGAAACAATAAAATAATCACGCCAATCTTAAATATCCATCTCCCATAGAAGTTAAGGAGAAGTGAATTTATCCTACTATATTAAAAATAATAATTAATAAACATAATTTCTTTGGCCCATAGTAATGTGTGTGAGTGAGGGATGGGTGATGATCAGGTACCTCAGGGAGGTGGGAGAAGTGCAGGTTTATGTAAGTTAAAACTTAGCGTGTCATGGATCATGGACTTTGTCGTCGAAGAGAGGAAGAGAGCAAACTGCTGTAGCATTGAAGAGTCAACACCTTTCACGCCATCTTGTCGGGTGCTTAATTAAATTCATCAGGTTTGAGATAAACGAGTTAGAACCCTGTTACTTCCTTCCGCTATTAACTTCCAATTATAACAAGATGTTTTCACAAAGTTAATTAAAAATTAAAGCCACAAGAGACCATGAACCTTCTGTTTCACGTTAAAGACAGGCTTTATATGTTTCTTTTTTCCTTGGAACTGGAATTTTTCCTTGAATTTATATTTCGCCGAAGTGTTTAATGCGCAGTGGGTATGACTAGGCTTGTTATCGGAATCCGATGAAAGAGTAAACCTTAATATGTGAAAAGCAATACTGCAGTTTTCCACTTTCCTGGAAAAGAAAATATCGGATTATATAATTTTTTTCCTGTGGCGCTATAGTCCAAATCAAGCCCACGCCGCCTCTTTGTTGAGGTGTCTAGATCAAGCAAAATTAGACGCACACCCACCCACGAACCCTCACACGCACGCACACGCACGCAAGCACGCACCCGGCAGGACTCCTCCAAATGAGTGACCTGCTCGTTGCAGAGGCCGCTAACTACAAAATACACAAGTGGACAACACAGAAAAGTCCATGACCTCAGCTGGATTTTTTTTTTGTTTTCACTGATTATTGCCTTACTTTGCACCAGAATACAGTGACCATCACTCAGACATGAGCGTTGACAACGCTGATTTTATGTAAAGTTCCTGCTGCTAACTTCTCACGCCTAAAAACGTCTTACCACATCCTGAACCACACAGTCCGCTCACACCAGCTCAGCGTCATCGTAACTGCCTGGAAGACACCCAGCTAATTTCCAAACTGTTGCATCCTTTTTTCTTACCCGATACGACTTCCGAATGCGACTCATGGACTCGATGTGTTCAGCCACCGATAAGGTCCTATTACGAAATACCATGTAGAATACGATGAATGCCAGAAACCACAAGGTTGCATGGTGCTGGGGACGACACCACAGCTTGAAACTAGGACAAAAAAGCCAGACACTGGGTTTCGAAGTCTCAATCCCAGGAATCGAACTGCCGCAGATCTAGGCCTTAGACCTGAAGGCCACCGGGATCGGCAGATTATATAATATTATATGTTTAAATATATAACAAGGAGTGTATAGAGTTGCAGTAATATCGACACTGAAAATCGATTGAACTTCCAAAGGTCGACAGTCGATCATACTTAAGTTATCCCTGCGCAGGCCGTGAAGGCACATGGGGGAGTGAAGTTATGCAGCCAGTTATTTTATGTCGGCAATGGAGGGACGTTAGTGGTCAGCTTCACGTCCCGACGGCTTTACCTCCTAGGAAAAAGCGAGCGATAAATGGACACGAGGCACGTGGCCTGGGCAGTACACGGACTGCGCTATCGCGGCTCCTAAAGCTGTGAACCGTGAAACACGTTCCTTGAGCTCGTAGCTGGATGCGAACTGCTTAATCACACTCACAACGTGGGTATAAGAACTACGAGTAAAGATGAAAGTGAAGTTGTCCCTGTGCATGCCAAGTAGGCATAACGATGTCGGGGAGATATACTTTCTCTCCTTCTTAACCTTTTAAAGCCTAGCGGTAACTTTACGTACCACCAGGTTTAACATTAAAAAATTCTACGTGGCGCCCACATTGCGTTTATGTGTTTTGTACGGATCTCAGAACAAACAGCAACTTTTGCCTTATAAAACATTAAGAGACTGGTTTTTATAACCGAAGTGGAGAGCGTTTACAGCGCGGTACGCACTGAGTCCCTATATAAAACAGATACGTTCCGTCCTTAGAGGGTTAAACCAGGTACTAAAGGGAGGGAGGTGGTCGACCTCATGGCTCGGTATTTCACCCCAGGAAAAGAGCCATGCGTATTTATTGAACAGGAAGCTGGGTGGGCCTCACATTCCATTCCTATGACCTAGGCAAGAGAAACATCATTGCCCCTGCCGACATTTAAGCCCCCTATCGCCCAGCCCATAGCTCATTCTCTATACTAATTACACTGCTTCACATTTTATGTACATACGATGCAAGAACGTCGGGACTGGGTTCCTGACAAGCCAAAAATGCCATATCAAATGGGTCTGAATTGCAAACGTTACCAAGACTACCGACTTTGAAAGTGAATGAATAAGTCCTGGTGGGCACGATAACACATCTGTTAGGTGGAAGACATGATTCCGTTTTCTTCAAACAGTGTTACAGTGTTACTGTGTGGCCGCCTTTGATCTGGATACACGGCCTGGCCCGTTTTAGCGTGCGGGCGGGTGTCTTGTCATGTTTGTAGTAGCCTACGTCTGACAGGGTGTGTGTGTGTGTGTGTGTGTGTGTGTGTGTGTGTGTGTGTGGAGAGAGGAATGTCTTGTAAGAGTGCTGGGAGTTCGTTTTCCAAAACGTTGGAGTAAGTGCCACCTGTCTGCCTTTTTATGCATCCTCCATGCTGCCTCCTGAATGTTACCGGCGGGCGCGAATTTCCATGTTCAAAGTCCCGCAGCTTTGTACCTGTTGCGATTCTGGCCTTTTGATATGATATTTTTATATCGGTGTGAGGTGAGGAATCTAATCATGTAGTTATGACGTGAAGTCACCGGCCATCTTGCTTATGTAGGTTGTATATAAAATGCTTGACCTGACCTCAAGGATCAGTTCTCCAAACCAAGTTTTCGAGGTACAGTCCAACATCGTGTTGACCCATTCAACTGATGTTATCGACATAAACACTAAGACTCGATGCAAGACAACTGTCACGCGTGCATTAGGTAACCTTCGAGCTGATTACCACGTAATGCTATCGGCTTTCAAGTCCGCAGTGAGTGCTATCAGAACCTTTATAAGGGTGCGACAGTCCATGATGAGACGTGTCCATGCGTGTATTGACACAGGCGGAGGATTTTTGGATGTTTGTATGAATTTTGACTTCATAAACGGTAATAACTCAACAGTTAATAAATTGGGACCGTGTACTTTAGATGGATTGAGTCAGTTGTAAGTAAAATATTATACAGTTAAGTTTGTTGAATGTAATTGTTGGATTATACTCAAAAACTACTCACTTCTGGACATACATTTATTCGAACTTGTTCCTCATTTTGATGTGGAAAACTCACGCTTGAAGTGTGTCCAAACATTTTAAATACACCCTGTATATATTACATATAAAGTCGTATATGTAGGATAGGACGCGGGTTCGATTCCCGATGGTGTCATTGGAATTTTTTATTGACATAATCCTTCCGGCCGCATTATGGCCCTTGGGTCGACTCAGCTTCTACCAAAAATCAGTACCAGGAATATTTCCTGGGGGGTAAAGGCGGCCGGTGTGTAGGGCTGACAACCTTCCCACCTTCATGTGCCGATTGTCTAGAAATCTGGGAGCCTCAACCTCCTGGAACCCTAAGGGCCTGTCCAGGCCTCTAATGGGATTGCTTTACCTTTACCTTATGTAGGATAGGAAATTGTTTACCCCAACACAAAATAAGCGAATAAAGTAGGACTGTAGGGAGAGTCAATAGCGTATCTTGAAATTATGGGCATAGGTGTAAGTGGAAAAGCTTGGCCGCTAGTTTCCAGTGCTGGGGGCCAAATTGAGAAATATTTTTACGGCTGTGTGCCCGCGCATCAATGCGCTATGTTCGTAGTGTAAATGGATTAACCTTCAAGCACGTCATCCCTTAAAAATTCCTTCCCTCAGTTTTATGTAGCCAAGACGATATATATGTGTATTTTTGAAGGGCCGTGTATAAATCTCTGACGTTAAACGGACGATCCAGACCAGAATGTTTCGTTATTTTCCTCGGTTACTCCTTGCACATTCTGGGACAGTAAGTCGATGAAATCACAAACATTGCCTTGTAAATGATTCCCAGGTTATCAGCCATACTGCTCGTCAAACCATCTGACACACAGGCGGTTTTATTAAATGACTGAAAGATGTCCACACGTTTTTAAATTTACCCGGCAGGAACGTGATCCCTTAGATTTACGTTACTTTTGGCACACATGGAGTCATAGGCTCCCGTCATGTATTACAAAAGCGAAATTAATAGAAAGCTTCGAAATTGTGTCGTTAAGGTGGGCGGTGCTTTCTAAGAGTAGAGCTTCGCAGCTTGTGAAGGAAGTAATAACGAAGAACTGTTTGCTGGTGTGGACCCAGAGTAATTTGCACAGTGGCTGATGTCGCTGTTTGCATGTACAGAGAGTAGGCTGCGGGGTTTAATGTTACACCAACGAAAGACTACCTAACGGGACAAGGAAAGAGGGATTTTGGGAAATCATAGATGCAACAATAAACAGAATTTTGGATAGGATTCGTGGTATCTAATTTCGCTTTACACGCTTCAATTTTGAGAGTAAACTGCGAGCAAGATGGAAATTAATAGGTATTATCACGGCTATGTGACATATAGTATAGACTGTTCACCGTTCCAATAGACTCTGATTATGTTATAATTTATAAGATTCGCACAACCTCTGTGTTTGTTACCGTACAGCAATCAGTGTAGTTCCATAAAAGTCTCTGCGTGCATTCATCACGTATTACCACACGAAATGTCACAGCAGTTGCGGGTAAGTTTCACGAAACGGCGTCATATTGTTGCTGTACAGTTTACAATCGTTGAAGCTGGGCTGTTACCTCGCCAAAATAGGGGAGCTTATATTGACTAAATTTTCTGCTACTTCCGGCTGAAAATTCTGCATATTAGACAAGGTACGGGTATATATTTTATGTAGAGGGTTCGATTTCAGCGTGATTTTCGTATCAGCTCTAACTAGAGTTTGTAATTTCTTAAAAAATTTTGGGTAAATGGATACGGCTTGAAGTACGAATTATCTGTAGTCTTCAATGGAGATACGTAATACACAAAGCTTCTGGCAGAAATTCTGGGCTTTGGATTTGTGCTTCAATATTCTGGATAGTTAAATGGTACACTTGGTTGCTGCTTCATTTAAATAATTCTGTGAGAATTCGATCATGAGAAGATTCACGTCCCTGAGTATTCACTGTTCTGGTGATACTGTAAACTGTTTGCTAAAACCAGATTAAAAATCTGGGTCTTCAAAGTCCGCTTTCTTTTTAATATCGCATATTTCTTCGTCTTTTCCGTTTATTGTATTTTCTCTCTCCCTTGTTCCACTGCGCTCTGTTATCATTTTATTTCCTTGTGTCTGCGTGATTTTAACTGATTTCCAGGACGGTTACTTTGCCTCTCCTTATTCAAACGTCGGATCACTGAAGACGTGCAGAATTTCCGCCCCGAGGAAGATTTCCCTTTGGCAGGACAATTTAAAAATGAATAAAACAGGTCCCTTGTTTTCTCTTCATCTAAGAGAGACGAATGCTTCACTAAAACCTTAGACAATTCCATTTCACAATTAATTATAAAGTTTTCTCTTCTTTCATGTGTTCCATCTTCAAATGAATTCGAGGCCGTGTCATGCCGTTGGCCGTTTTTGTCAGACTCCAGGTCATTCATATTTAGTTTTATCCATTTGTCACGTTACTTTTATTCCACAGCTCTGAAAATAACTACAGTATTCTATGTGATCCTATAGACCTATATTCTCTAACTTAGCCTCAGCTACACAATACTGAATTTGATTTGCTGTCCCGTGTTCCTGCAAGTGTTTAAATCCCCACATGAATAGGTAACATAACTCCTTCTTCCGTAAACAGCTGCTGGACGTTTTGTTTCTGTTACGAGTTAACTGTGCAAAAGAATGTGCAATTTATATTTTTTTGATGGCATTCGTATGATACACGAAGGAAGAACTAGCGCTCACACACCTAAAGCTGTGCACACACCTAGCACTCTTCTGCTCAAGAAGCCAACAGTCGAAGATTCAAGTCTTGCGGGATGTAAAGTCGTGTCTACTAGTAATTACTGACCGACGTTGTAAGAGGAGTTTGCTACCTCCACCTTGAGTGTCTAAACATTGCAGTTTTTGAAATGCTTATGCACTGAGGATGGAGGACGCAGGCTCCTCTGCAACACCGGCCACTATTTACTGATCTGTACGGCGTCATATATTAAAGGGCGTGAATACTCGTCAGTGCTGCCATAAGAATTTGAAATCTGTCAGACATGATACAGTAACCTCTAACGGGAATACTCTTTGCCTTGTATGGGGTCCCAAAATTCACTACGGAATTGACAGGGGCTTGTTGCAGGATAAAATCTTGTGACATATCCAAATTCGTGTTAGAGTCATCTTGGATGTGACGCCTTTAGATTACTAGATGAGGATCCAAACCCTGCAGGGGAACTAGTGTCGTTCTGTGTACCTTAGAAGCCATAGACTCATATCCTGAAGACCCATGTAACAGTTTTCTTGGAAACTTTTGGAGCGTATCTACCAAACTGCATGTCGTCACGTCACGGAATCTTGTCATATTAATACCCCTTGCCATCAAAATCTCACGCAATTACACACTATCTCTAACGTATTTAAGAACTGTGTTAACATAATGCTGCCTTGTAAGCTCACTTCTTTCAAGGTGGTGAAGTCTATAAAAATAAACACACGAGCTTGAGAAACATCAAATAAGAATATTAAAGACCTGTGATGAGGAGGACAACATTAAAATTAAAACGTACAGTATTATAACTGTGTCTGTTGTTTTATATGAGTGTGAAACTTAGTCTCACACGTTAAAGGAAGAACATGGGCTGAGGGTATCCGAGAATAGGACGATGAGGAAAGTATTTGAGCCTAAAGGATAGGAAGTTAGAGGAGGCTGGAGACAACTGCATAATGAGGGGCTTCTTGATTTGTACAACCGGTAAAATATTATTCGGGAGATAATACGAAGAAGGCTGAGATGGTCGGAACGTATGGCACGTATGCGTCTTAAAATTGCGTGCAAGGTTTTTATGGGGAAACCCGAAGGCGAGAGACCACTTGGAAGACCTATAAATACAGTAGGATAATGTTAATATATACCTTAAATAATAATATGGGAGGATTTGAAATGGGTTCATCTGGCTCAGAATAAATAAAAGTGATAAACAGTTGTGACAGTGATATTTTAAAAGAAATCTCGGTTTTGATAAAATCCCTACGAATTTCTTAAATATGTGGGTAACTCTTAACTTCCCAAGAAGGGTTAAGTTTAAGTTAGTTGATTGGCAAGATATGAAGGAAGGACGGTTTCAGTTTCTGAGTAGAGTTTCTTTAGCCGAAAGGGGGGTGAGGGGGGAAAATTTTACCTGTATATAAACCTGTTACAACACTTGCAATACTATATTTGTGTCAGGCACAAGATTTTGTTATCGGGCAGTTCGTCGTGAGTTTTTGTCACCATTGGTCTTTGACTTGAAGGTGCCCAAAGATTGAATGCCGGTCGAGATAGCGCAGTCGGTATAGAGACTCGCGACGGGATAGACGGTTCGGGGTTCGAACCCCGGTGCGAGGAACATTTCCGTACGCATCGAGGCCGGCACCGAGACCCACCCAGATTCCTGTAGAATGGTTAGCGGGTCTCTTTGTTGGGGATAAAACGGCCGGAGCTTGGGACGTTTACTTACCACTCTGACATATTGCCGAGGTTAGAGAAAAGTCGGAGCTATTCCTCATCACCCTCTCGGCCTTTATAGCATGTTGTAGGGTCAGCTTTACCTTTTTTTACCAAACACTGAGTAATTATACGCGTTGACATGTACTCGTGATATCTCGCTTTCTGCCGTTATCGAAAAACTCACACAAAGTAATGAGAAAATTTTTGGAAGATCTTTTAGGCGCGTTGGTAAAATTGCGTAAAAGCGACTCATAGCTTCGTCATACCTTTTCTTCGGCCTGTCCTTCCGTCTGCAGGTATGAAACAACTCCGATCCCACTAGACGGGTTTCTTGCAATTCTGTACTACGGGCACTTTGCCGAAACGTGCAACAAAAATATCAAGCGCTTTACATGAAGACCGACCTACAGTAATGGCTGCTTTGTTTAGAATATTTGTGAAGGTTGCTATTTGCACTAATGGAAACTAATCTGCCTTACATCTTCGTGCGATTTACATTATGCCTAATTAAGGAAAATTACAAAGGAAATCGTGAGATTTAATATTTATCGACTGTATCTAGGAATATGATATTTTGTATGCACATAGAAAATCAATATAGGCTACCTACAAATTATGTACGAAATATTGGTAATATTTTATAAGTTACAAAATATTTCGAGGGCGTAAGTTTTTAGTTTATATGCGACAGACATATTTGACAAAATCAGCTTAGATATATAGATAGTAAGTTCTGCTAAGACGCATAGTAACTTCATAATATTAATGATGACAACTTTCTCTTATATGTGCACAGCTGTGGTCAGTAACCTATGTGTGGTCACGGTGTATTAAATGGTATGACCACCTGCAAAGTGTCCAGGATGCTCAGTTCGGAACGCTCTTTCATTGTACGTTATGCATACAGTTCCTGTCTTGTTCAAATTTAAAGAGGATATTATATCTTCATTCACAAATTAAGTTTGTGGAATCGTGGCTTGCGGTTCTGTAAACTTGTTGTCTGTGTTGCTAGTCAAGAACGAATCGTATTCAAAATAAAGTCTGTCAAGTCTGTTTTCAGTAAACAAAATTAAAGGTAACTAAGTTTAAACTGCAATATAAAATGAAGTTTAAAATTACTGCTGAAACACCACCATCATGTTCTCAAAATATTCACAGCTTATGAAAGGACCTAATAGAGAAAATCCTTTGCAGACAACAAGAAACAAATGTTTTCAATTTCTCGTCCTGAAGTTTGTGAAATGCATTATGGCTACAGTGTTACAGTATCCTGAAACACAACAGCGATGGGACAGAGAAGTCTAATGAACCTTCAGAAATAGGCTACAAAAAACAAGCAGTAGGGTACCTAACTAAATAAAAATATAAAAATGAACAAATAACCAAATAACTCCGTGGAGCAGAGCCCGTCTTTAAAACGAGCCAGTCGGGAAAATCCTCCGCATTTTATGGAACCAGAAGGTTCATTACCACGTTCACAAGAAGACGCGGCTTGCATCTTTCTGACACAGAACAATATAGTTCACATCTCTCACCATCCTCTCCATTTTAATATTATACTCCAGTCTATGCCTAGGTATTCCAAGGGATCTCTTTTCCTCAGGGTTTCCTACCAAAACACTGCATGCACATTTTCTCTCCCACATTCGTGCCACATGCACCGCCTATCTCATTCTTCTTGATTTGATCACATGAATAACATTTGATAAGGAGTACAGATCATGAAGCTCCTCATTATACGATCGCCTCTACTAATCTGTAAGTTCGTCCCTCTGAGTCCCAAATAGTTTCCTTAGCACCTTATGCAGAGAAACCCTCAGTCTGTGCTGTTCTGTCAATGTGAGAGACCAAGTTTCACGTTCATATAAAAGAACAGGCAAAATTAATTTTCTGTGTATTTTAAACCTCATATTTTAGAACAGAAAACTGGAAGACGGAAGCTTATGGACAGAGTGGTAACAGGAATTTCCTGAATAAAGTCTGCAGTTAATTTGTTCCTGAATGCAGTCTTGATTTCTTAGGGGTTTTCGCAACTCCGATATTTTAGATTTGCCACAGTTTAAAAGGATTTATTACCTATCTTTGTGTTGTAGTCTTGTCATACATTCTGTGCACTGTACGTGAACGTATACTTCATTTCCTCGCCATTTATTTCTGGACCAATCACCTTAATTTGTGGAGTAAGTCTGGTCCCCTTGTCACGGTTTCAGAAACGTCAATGAGTCTCATTTGCCGTCTTTGACCTAGAGTAACCTATAACATTGGTTGTGTCGCTGATCGATTTTTTTGGATTCAGATGGAATACATGAATGAAACGTATTTCTATGGAATATCTGTTTAGACAAAACGATAATATGAAAAGTGGTTTTAAAGAAACAAAATATGAGGGCGTGGATTTAAGTCCACTAAATACTGGGACTCCATAATAGGCTGAAAATTATATGACCAGCTAAACGACTGTTATCTTCTCAAGGAGGCCTCCGAATCATGGATTTATCTCTACTGCCATAATCTGAACTGACCGTGTTTATGATACTTTACTGTAATTATTTACGTGTGCTTCTTTGCAGTGTGAAGACAGACTTAATGGAAGAGGGCGCTAATAGTTCCCTATCCGTGGCTCGCGTGAACAAGACGGACAGTGGCAACTACACGTGTTCCATCTCTTCAACAGAAAATGCCACAGTCACAGTGCACGTGCTCAATGGTGGGTCGACAGCATGCGTATTTTAGACAGAAGTTTTAGCACACTGAATTTCGCAGTTTTTTTAATTTTCATTGTGAATGTTCTTATTATGCATGTTACAAACAAACTTCAAAGTGCCGCGCAGTCGTCATGTCGTGTAAAAACTCTTTGCTCAGATCACTAGCAGGTCCGCGCAGCTGTAAAAAATAAAAATTAGAGGGAATGGTGCTCTTTCCACAACAGTAAAGCGACTGGGACGTAATGCAGAGCAGTCACATGCTTCTAGTGTGGACGAGCAGACTGCATGTTTGGAACTCAAATCCATACATCCTGCACGTGCTTATAACATAGAAATCAGCCACAGGAACAATTTTTTTACAAATTTCCTACATGAGATATGAATTGCGTTGTGTAATTAAATGTTATCATCACAATATGGACTGAATGATATTTTCAGCAATTCATACTTTGCGGTGAGGCATGATTTTAATGTGATCCATCCCGTTGTGTACAAATTTAAGATAAATCGCATGTTGCTCTCAGGATAACACAACGCAATTCAATAAATTTATTATATATTACTCGTTACGTATACACTACATGCTTCAGTCTTAAGTAGACCATCTTCATGTGTGTTATACAATGAACTGGTGTACAGGGCTAATTCCTGACATCAACGTGCGATTTATCTTCAAAAGGTAAAGCAGTCCCTATGCAGGCCTTGACAGGCCATTAGGTCTGCGGGAGGTTGCAGTTCCCATAATTTATAGATAATCGGCACATGAAAGTTGTAAGGTTGTCAGCCCTACGCACCGGCCGCCTTTACCCGCAGGAGATACCCCTGGTATTCATTTCTGTTGGAGGCTTATTGGACCTCAGGGCCATAATGCAGCCAGAAGGGTTAAATCAATGAAAATCCCCAATTACCCCATCAGGAATCGAACCCGCTATCTTCCGGCTTGTAGCGCAGTGCGTCAACCAACTGTGAGATCGCGTACCCGTACCTTCAGAAGTGTCTTCGCGGTTTTATGTGTGTCACACTTTGAAGCCTGCCGTTCATTTTATTTACATAGGTGCATAAGTATTCAGCTTCTGCCTCACAGAGAATAGAGTCTTTGAACATTACAAATACTAATTGGTTGTTGCTGTTTACGGAAATAGTTGGTGTTGAGTTTTCGAAATGGACCTTTAATATTTCAATGATTGTACATAGAATTACCGCTGGACAGTTAAACATTCTACTATAAGTCAGTCTAGGTTGGTCCACTGCTTTTAATATTGAAATTTTAGTTACGTCTCAGTGAAATATATTTCCACTGTTCTGAAAAAGCAGAGAAAACAAGAGAGTACAGCCTACTTTTTTTCCACTGTTTCATATGATATACGTGTACATGAAAGAAGGGGATTCCAACATATCCATTTTATTGTGTTTCCCCTTCAAAACAGTCCAATATACACGATAAGCTGCAATATGATTTTCCAAGTGTGTGTTATACAGAATCACACGGAAAGTACCCTCAATAGGATCAAATGTTTGTATCTGAGACTAAATATATTTATGTATTCGTTTACCCTCATATCAATTCTCTTATAAACGTATGGTTTATTAATTCTTCTTTTGAGGTTCTATATTTTTTCTGTTCAACAATTTCAAAGATATGAACGAGAAATTATTTTTCCAAGCCAGTTCTTCAATGTGTGGAACTTTAAGCAAGACGAGTCTTGTGCCAACTATTCATTTTCACACAACTTCGCTAGATGAATTTATAAACGAAGAATTATACCATCCAGCGACCTACTCAAATATGTACTTTTACTGAAATCCTCAGCATGGAAAGTTTAGGGATATCGAATTTAGTGGGTGTGAAGCTGGGAGGGATAAACGGTTTTCGTTATATTCATGTAAAAAGGAATAATGATGTAGAATTCTGTAGGAAAATAGCAGCAGAGGAAATGAATTCAGCTATTTTGAAAATTGTAAGTAATTTACACACTTAACGTTTTGTGAATTCTATCCCTTACATTGTACCATGAGCGGAATTCCCATTAACTAATATTATGGAGAAGAGCCGTATTTGAGGAACTAATATTCGCTCAGCTAGTCAACATGGGTGCAGTCTTCTATGGGAAAGGAAGTTTCATTACTGTGTCCACAAGTGTCACCGAATCATGTGAGTCCAAAAGAGACCACACTCCCAGTTACTTAAATATGCGTAAATAGCTTCCTCCCGTCTGCACGAAAATCTTCAAAATGTTCGCTTATTTGCAGATATTCTGATGAAAATTTTGTACGCATTTATGTTTTCGCCCATATGTGGTACACAGTTTTGTCCCAACTGGGATATCGTAATTTATCACTACATTGATTCTTATAAGAAAATAATTACGCTTATGATATGAAGGAAATACTGTTTACGGTACGGTATTCTGCATAAACGTTGCGTACCTGGAAGAACATACCCACTAGTGATCATGTATACACAGGCCTGAATTCATGCCTAACATTTGTTCTATTTGCCGGTACGATTGTCAATATAATTTATGAATACGAACAGTTAAAAATCCACAAATTTTGCATACATATATATCACTTTTGTAATAATGGCTGCGTAGTAAAATTAAGGGCGGGAATAGTAGGATGACGTGAAAATCTCGGCGCAAGAAAAGGTCGAACGTTTAGTTTGAGACACCGAAGATTACTGAGGTCATTATGCTATTATACAATTTTATCTTGGATCTGTGCTCTGCTAAATTCAGACGCGAAACGTTGTTAAATCTAAATGTGAAAGCAACTACTGCCAGTTGACAACTAATATTAATGCTTTAATATGGCTATGCTACACTGTGCGATAAAACTGCTTTTGTGTGTGTGTGTGTGTGTGTGTGTGTGTGTGTGTGTGTGGTGCAATGCATAATGAAAGATAAGGATACGAAAGCTGTGCGCGTTGTTGGGGTACTGTGTCCAGACCTCACAAAACAGAAGTGTAAACTGATGCTACAAGCTGGCGTGGGTGGCGACTGGAGATATCTCCTGTCAGAATTTTGATCTTTGGCCCGTATTATCGTGTGCTGTACGCGCGTCCGCAGTAGCAGTTAAATTTACACCTTGCAGAGTTTTGAAAGCCTATTTGCAACGCAAAAAGTCACTCAGAGTGTACGTAAAATTTCAAAATATACCACTAATTTCAAGGTACAATTAAAGAATTATTGTACAGAGTTACAGCAAACCCGCCAACGATATCCGTGATTGCAGGAAGGTAATCTAGCTTCTTACTGAAGTTTTTGCCAGGCTGGTTGATATCAGGTGTAGCTCAGTTCGAAACCAGAGCGCAGACCCTGTGTCCTGACGTACTTTATTTCACCTCCATTCTGTACTTCCATGTTAATGCTGGAATGGCACCTGCGTGTTTCGTTCGTCATTACCACTCTTCTCCACCTTGTTTATAGCCACCTTAAATATCTGCACTGTCTTCATAGTCCTTTTATCTAAAATTGCGTAATTCCGTAGTCACATTCGTCTTATTCCAAACACAATAGTTTACGTACATTTATTTACGTATATAAAGAGCTGTGACATTTTTTATTTCGGCAACTGTATTATGTACGATAGGACACACAACACATGTTGTTCAACAACACACAACTACTATTATTACTTCACTTTATAAGCTATTCGTAAAGTGATTTGTACCAGCGATGTTAAATCCTGCTGTTGCAATACAACACGAGTAATGTAAGTTTATTTACAGCTTAATTGCGGTGTCATTCAACTGAAGTTGTAAACCGGCCGTATGGCTTATCTTTTTAATCCATTGTGTTCTCTTTCGTTGTACTGTACATAACTTAAATTGCTCATACATGCTTCTCCTAATATGAACTTTGGATTGCGTCAGTATTTTTGATAAAGATCTTTTAAATCACATGGCTGTTTTAAGCTTATTTGGAGCGTAAAATATTCCTACTTTAATTTCACCGGCACATTCTGTTCCATGACGCTTAATAAGTTTTCCGCTTGGAACGCAGGCCAAACTGTGTTCACTTTAATCCTTTAAAGACGAAGCGTATCTGTTTTATATAAGGACTCAGTCCGTACCGCGCTGTAAACACTCTCCACTTCGGCTATAAAAACCAATCTATTAATGTGTTATAAGGCAAAAGTTGGTGTTTGTTCTGAGATCCGTACAAAACACATAAACGCAATGTGGGCACCACGTAGAATTTTTTAATGTTAAACCTGGTCGTATGTAAAGTTACCGCTAGGCTTTAAAAGGTTAAAAAGCGACATATTTTCTAAGGTATTTAGGACTCTTTATAACCGATTAGAAAGGACTTAAGATCCAATCCACTCTTTGATATCACAGCAGTCTCGACGTATTTAATGCATACTGAATTACATTTGTTTAAATATTTGTTGTATATATTTATACGAAGAGTTATATTCGGGTTATAAAACGAAATATCTTGAAAGAATTTATCCACTTCCCATTAAGTAGAGGAAAGGGGGAGAGAGAAATGCAGCAGTTTGGAGTTGGCAGCAGTGAAGTTGGGTGACGTCACAATTTATCAACATTAACCCAGGAGGGAGGAGCAAGGCTTAAAATTAATGGATGAAGGTATGAATATTCAGATCTGTGTTAAGTGTGACTGTACGGGAAAAATAGAATTAGAGTTACGCAGTATACGCATTTAAAATGGTTATAGGAGTCGAGTTACTTTTAAAGGCGTTGGATAAAGAGTCTTAATCGATTTAATGGTCTTGGAGGGCCGGTGGGGCATACGAATTGGACTCTTTTTCAGCTGAAGCTACTTGTGTAATTTCTACCGCAGCCACAAATTCTCGCCAGCTAGAGAGACATTGCATATTTTACTCAAGATTTTTTAGAATTTAAGATATTCCCCGTACACGCGATATAATGATTGAGGGGAATTAGAGATCGTATGTTCCATGCCTTATCAAGGACAAACCTAAGTCTCCTGTACGTGAAAGACATTTCGCAGCTACGTACTCTTGGCCACCAACATAATTTACATTTCTTTAGTTCTAATTAGCTTTAGTCGCTTGGTGGAGAAAAGGGATAGAGTTGGTTTCTGCTTCTTAATTGATTACGTTAGTGGAATTACGCATGTTCCCACTTCATTAAGTGTGGGCGCGACCCATTTCCTTCCACGCGCTAACAGCTTCAAAGCCGGCACACTAATCCTCCTTATGTGATATTGCCGTTCCCTAGCGACTGTTTGTGCTAGTCATAATACGGAAACATTCTCATTATATGATGATGATGAGAAGGAGGAGGAGGAGGATGATGACGACGACGACGACGACAATGACGACGACGACGGTGATGATGACGATGGTGACGGTGATGATAGATTTTGCGGCATGAAGACTCTGTGAACGGAATTACATGAGAGTGTGTTTGAAGCCTCTGGTTCCTCCATCTTCAGGACAGAACATCCTTTCCTCTGTACTGAAGTTGAAGGTAGCAGGCTGCAGCGAAACATTGGTTTGTACGTGACATTGCATCTCACAGACGAGCAATTTTCGTAGTCATTTACGTGTACCAACACATGCACACAACAAAATTACATGGTACGCATGGACTTGGGCCCTCCTACATGTTTTGGCGATTAATCGTCTAAACATATAGGAGGGTCCAAGTTTTTATATAACTTGTAATTTTATTATGTTCATTTGTTGGTATATATAAATTACTACAAAACAATGCACCAAAAGGATTTTAAATTAGCGATTTTCGTATTCACAGCCATGAAAATTTCAGGCCTTACAAAGAACTATCATACAACACGAGCATATAGGCCTATATATACACATATATATTTACATATGTATAGTGTTGAATCACACTGTTGTTGTTTATTAATTACTTTAAAAACTAAGATACAGATATATACTCCGTCGATAGCGGTAGCCGATTCAGAATCACTGGTTTCTCTCATCTGGATACACTGTTCAATGTTCTCGCAAACAAAAGAGACGTAACTACTCAGAACAAAAATTATATTTGCACCCAATGGAGCAGAATCCTTCTTGATAAGCTGATGGTGATTTAGTTGATCAAGAATTTCCACCTGTTATTAAAACCGAATTCTCATTACCCATTTCTCAGAAGCCCTCTTTTGGACGTTGTGCCAACCCATTTAAGTACCCTACACGGGTCCACGGAATACCAAATCAGACGCCCAAAACAATGTTTCCTTTCACACGGTGGGGCTTGTTAGCTACGTGCGGCGGAATTTACATTGCTCCAGTGTTTTTCAAAGAGAAAAAATATTTTAGTTGCTTCACGCAAAGAAATGGCTCAGTTGTTCCCATTAGGCTTCAATTGTCATTCTAACAGTGCAGTTTGCAGTACTGTAGATAAATGTTACGAGAATTGTACTTTGTTTTGTTCCGGTAGCTGTGGACTGCGAAATTTGTTTGCAGTTAATATATGGAGCAAAACAAAATCGTATAGATTAATATTTCAATTAAAGCCCCTCTCACAAGTCAATTCCTTACGTGAATTTTAAAAGTACTCCAACACTTTTGTAGGTAACTTTGCCAAGGCACACTTAAACCCAGTTCTAATCAAAATTTAATCAGCTAAATGTATCTGCTCGCGTCGTTATTGCAGGGTCTTTACTTGACTCTGTATTATGTTTCGGCTTCTGGAAGAGTTCCAGTTCTGCGGTGCATAGCTGATTATCGCTCTCATGTCTCCCTGAACCGCTCCAAGTGCCCTGCCTGGCTTAGTCTTCAACATCTTCCATATTTCCTGACAATAAGGAGCCTATCCAGCCTAGTGAGGGGTCTAGAGATGTCTTTATTTCATAGCGTGGATTTCTAGTTTCTAGTTTGAATGGCAATATTTGATAATACTTTTATTTTCTGTACACAGCAAAACCTTTAGAGAAGACCTCAGCGTGTTTCGGTCCCATGAGATAGAAGCTGTTACTCATTTGATATTTTGTAATTACTTGGCCGTTGCAAAACATGTAAATAATCTCAACACCATACATAATTTTGTCTAGTAAATTTTTAGTTTTATTAACACCGTATGTGAACTGAATTATTGGGGACCTCGAAAAAGTAATATTTGTCACAAGAGGTCAAATATCTAACAAACATGAATTAAAAAATAGAATTAATGGATATAAGTGCAGGTAATTACAAATTTGAGGGAAAGTACTGGTTTAGAATTTAATACCAGTCCCATATAAAATCTAAAGCTGTCCCTATACTGTTTGGCGAAGGCACAGGGGGGAAGTAGAACTGGAGCTGTGTTCTGTCCTAACCCCGGCACTAGATGAGGGTGGGTGGTCACCGAATACCCACGGGGGGAGGCTGGGCGGACTCCAAGGCCGGTCTGGGCGGCTTTTAAAGCAGAGAAAAGCCTGTGCTTCACTGGGAATCGAACCCCGAGTAGTCCAGCCCGTAGTAAGTCCGTATACCGGCTACGTTATCCCCCCCCCCCCAATTTCCATTAACTGAAATTAAGTGTGAAGGAAAGCAACGCGAATTTAATACAGATAAATATCTGTCCCATGATCTTCCAGTTCGCAGTGAGATGTACCACTGGAATGCTCTAACTCCAGCATCCTGAGTGTTAGGGGAAATAGCATTTCAAAAGCGCAGCGACGCGGAAGTATGTCTGGAAACCCTTATGGCTGATGCTCAGTGTGTGACACACATAAAAAGTTGCAGACGGCTTTGTAGTCGCTGGAAATGTGTATTAGGTTAAAGAGTTAGTAACCTTCGAAATTCATGTCTTCCAGAAAGACCGTCTAAAGCGTGCTTTGTTACATTAACATAACCACTACATTCAGCGTTGTAACAGCGTGCAATGGAAGCACAGATACTGGGAATATGGAAGGGCAGACTGGAAAATGTTCCGTCTTAATTTCTCGCGGTGAAGGTAAGATTTGTCTGTATGCTTAATAAATCAGTACAAGATGAAGGGGTATGGAATTATAAACCCCACGTAATTTTTACCTCTGTATTAGATGGGAGGTGAGTAAGAAATATAAAAGGATATCATTACACACAATGGGGACAGAACTAAGGTGCGATGTCCTAAGGTACAGTTCCTGCAGATAGTTACATACTTACATTCAGGGGCCGGGATAATTCGGCTGTGTAGTACTAGGCTAGAAGCAGGACAGCCGAGGACACATGGTTCCGTTTCCGGTAGCAGGAGAACGCTTTCCCGTGTGTAAGACGTTCAGAGAGTCCTTGGGGCCCACTCATTCTCCTAATCGATGGGTACGGGGGCTCTTTCCTCCGGGAAAAGGCGGTCGGTGCGTGAAACTAATCACTCTGCTCCATCTGTTGAAAAGGTTAAGAATACATGGACGTATGCCTATACGCCTATTTATTTCATATGTCATTCTGTTTTCCACAAGGACTTTACGTTTTTGTAATATACACGTTACTGAATTCAGTATTTTTAGTCGTGTAGAAAATTCGCAGCAAGAAACAAAGCATAAAAATGTACGCCTACTCTTTTATCGACGTACACTTTCATCTGAATTACTATTGTGAAAATTGCACTGAAAACTTTCACCTAGCATGCAGGCTTAGAACGTAGCCTGTAATTTATACTTTATTTATTTTAGTCATGTATGCTTTGCAAGGACACGATATAAAACTGTTTATTCTTCTGTGAAAAAATATAAATCTGCAGTAAAATATTGTAGAGAGTGTGGACATATGACTAAGTTATATGCTGTGTGTTTACCCGACTTAAATGGAAGACCGTCCGACATTTCCACCTGAGTGTACATTTGGACACAAAAATATTACCCCGTGCACCTTCCGTGTGTAGTTCGCTAACATACTTTGCCTACAGCAACCTTACGCATTGCGTATGGCCAATAAAATTGCAAGTCGAATATGACAAACAAACAAGTACGTTTTACAAAACAGGTTACGCGTGTTGCTTAATCCCCTGTGCACTTCCCTGACGAGATGCAATACTAGGTTTCTCATTATCTTAGCATTCGATTCTAAGAATTCTGTGAAAGTATTTTATTTTTAAGGCAGGGCGATCGGCAAATTCCGTAAAGTGAATAACTGAAAATTTACGTTCGTGTTTAGCAGCTCTAAATGTTGAGATAATGAGGTTTCTTAATTAACTAACTCGATGGAGCACAGTCGTTCTGACAAGCAAATAGTTCAGCCAGTAAAGAACTATCCCCGCATTTTATGGAATGCAAAAATGTATTACTGTATTGGCAGCAGCCAGCCAGTGGGCTCCATTCTGAGTCACATGAACTCAGTCCCCTGCCTTCCATCCTGTATCTTTAACGTCACTTTTATTTCCGTCTATCTACGCTTAGATCTTCTAAGCGTTCTCGCTTTTTAGGTTTTCCAGCCATTTCCTGTACGCAGTTATTTTCCTTCCGATGTGTAAAATTCTCCTTTGCTAGAACATTTTAAAAGTCAGTTTTTATTACATGCAATATGTACTTTCTTTTTAAAAATGCCTTGGAAAGGTATAGGGCTTAAATAGATTTCATTATACATCTTCATTCTCATATTTCATGTCCCCATGTACCGCACATGTTTCTGTCAAAGAGCCACTACAGTTTGCATAACCCACAACAAACAAATGGCGATGTGAAAGGGAGTAATAGAAATTTCGGAACGAACTTCATTTCATGCCTCCTGCTGGGTTCAGCGTTGCTAATAACAGTTTTAATCCATCATCTTGATTATGATCAATGTTTGTTAAGATAATACGCGCTTCAGTGTGATATTGTGTTATCTAAAATATTATTCAGTGTTTGGGTCAAATACAACTAGTGCGTGGATGTTCTTTTAGTCTACAAACTCTATACATGTTTCGGTATAGGGTACCATCCTAAGATTAGTATCCTCTTACACGGCTCTGGTTGCAATACGAGGTATGTATTCTTAGTTTAATAAAGTTGTTTATAAGACGCGAATAATAAAGTAATAATAACAAACAAAATTATCACTAATATATTTAGATAACAAAATAACAAATCTACACGAAACCCACTTAAATGAGAATCTACTTTGTTTTTTATAATTTTTTGTATGCTTCTTTGATCAAAATCGGTAACCGACTAAGTACTTTATACCGGGATATTCACTTAAGAGTGACAACCTATGCTGAAGTGTGTGTGTGGAATTTGTGTTATTATGCCTAAATTAAATCCACGTAATAGCTATATTTGCCTGACGTACTCAGTAATGCAGCTTCTGTGCAGACTTATTTCACTGTACCAGTAATGTCTAGTAACTTTACTATTGAGTTGGCACTGGAACGGATTTTTTCCCCGAGTACTTCGGTTTTCCGCTGTCAGTTTCATTCCACCGGTGCTCCATTACTAGGAAACGTGAAACAACTGATCATCTTTCTCTTCGTCGTCATCAGAGGGTTACACACACAGTAAGCCTTAGGGCTGTCGTGCGTCTGTGGCTTCTGCTGTTTGGTCCCTTTTCCACAAAAAAAAAAAAAAACTTTAATTGTACTTTGAACATACAGAACCTTTGTTTGAAGAGGGAAAATCTTCCGAGACATGGCAACGTAGATAATCATATAAACAGTAAAAGTAAACTTGCACTGAGTCCTCCCGTTGTGTCAGTTTATGAATAAAAATAACACAAAACACCGTCAGACACAACACAATTCTGTATTGCATAAAAGGTATAATACATGTGCATTTCTTAAATTCTTGCACCTACAGATGACGCGAGCTTGACTAGCTATAACAAACTTGTACCTTTTATGCAATATAGAATTGTGTTGTGTCTGACGGTGTTTTATTTTATTCTTATTTCGTAAAAGCAAATTCGCCTGTAGCTGTCCTTAGTGTGACTGCTTTTTTAAATCACTAAGTAGAAATGTCACGGAACATATATCCTGAATTGTTTAATTTCAGATACACATGTTACCGTCAAGCTGACCAGGTGTCAAATGATTAAAGCATGGACGCCTCGTGCTTAACAATGGGATACGTCGCGTTCCACCACCGCGTGATACCTTATCCATTGTGTGCTGTAACTCCGCCTTAGTTAAACCACAAGCTCTGCCTCACAGCTAGAAACATATTTGCAAGCAGCCCGGTAGAACAGTTTTCGGAAATAGTGTTACTGCTGAGCATTAAAACCAGGGCTGTGGAGTCGGTACACAAAAGCTCCGACTCCGACTCCGACTCCTTCATAAAAGCTCAATATGTATTAGTAATGGTAAACCTATAAGACATTTCATCACCACCACGTGAATCATCAGGCTACTTTTTTTACTTATAACCTATATTTAAGTATAAGTCTAATGGTTACTGTAGCTGTCAGGGCTCTGGAGTTGGAGTATCTAGTTAAGATTTTAGACCGAGGTCGGAGTCGGAGTCGGTACATTTTTGTCGACTCCGACTCCACCTAAAAATTCCTTCCGACTCCGACTGCACTTAAAATTCCTTCGGGCTCCGACTCCACAGCCCTGATGAAAACTGTCAGGCGGCAAACAGGCGTCAACAACAATGGCCCCCACCATAGGTGCTGAACCGCTGACAATGGCCCCCACCATACGTGCTCAACCGCTGACAATGGCCCCCATCGTACGTGCTGAACCGCTGACAATGGCCCCCACCATACGTGCTGAACCGCTGACAATGGCCCCCACCATACGTGCTGAACCGCTGACAATGGCCCTCACCATACGTGCTGAACCGCTGACTCCGATTTAGTGTTGCTACGTTCACGATAGCTTCAGAATGTCTCGTGTCCAAGCATGACATTTGTAAACGCTGAACACAACATCACGCGCAAAACATGTTTCGTGTGTCCACATGCTGCTACGTAAGAGGTCATTGACAGAGTGATGGTGTGTAGACATTAGCAGAATTGCATCCATACAGGAGGATCGTCAGGAAACAGCTGTGCGCTCCGGCAGCAGTGGTATTTATGCAGTTGATTGTCAGGAAGTACTTCATGGACCCTCTCATGGGATAATCCAATTGTGCTGCAATTTCGCTTGAACTTTTCCACTGCTCTCCTTTCACGTATGCAATTATGGCGTCTTTTTGTCTGGTGTTTCTACAGACCATCAGCAGCTTCTATTGCTAAGTGCCTTAGACGCTACACTTAACCTTTTAGAGCCTAGCGGTAACTTTACGTACCACCACCTTTAACATTCACAAATTCTAAGTGATGCCCACATTGCGTTTATGTGTTTTGTACGCATCTCTGAACAAACAACGATTATTTCCCTACACAACATTAACTGATTGACTTTTATAACCTAGACGGAGAGTGTTTACTGCGCGGTACGAACTGGGTCCTTATGTATAAAACAGATACGCTTCGTCTTTAAAGGGTTAATGACTGTCGGAGAGACTGCTCCAATCGTCGAAACACATTAGCGTCTGGATGACGTCAACCAGCATTACTCAATGGTTGTTCCCGTGCATCAGTACACGCTCGACTGTTACAGACACCAAGAATCATTCGTTCAGAGCTAAGGCACGCTGTGTACTATACGTCTTGGGCACACCTAACAACGCACTGTCTCATCTTAGAAGCTTGTTACCTCATCAGACAGCGACGTGTACCCCAAAAACTGAAAGCTTTATGAAGCAGCTTGTATAACATTTTCGACTTAATTTTAACAATGGATCATACTGTAGATAGCTCGTGCGCGAATATATTGTCTTGGTGCACGATTACCTACGCCTCGGAAGAGATGAAGAAATAAGCTACACCGAAATGTTGGTACCATATCTATCAACATTTGGTAAAACCTGAATCCTTATCAACCTATCTGCGAGAATTTCAAATCTTAGAAACTCTCTTTAGTTTAAGTCAATAACGTTTGGTATTAGCAATGTGAATAAATTACTGTTGATTTACGGTATTGATACCAAACCTACGTTGCGACGGAGTGCACATATCTGTATAAGGCGGCTCGCCTTTTTTCTTCGTCATTTTGGTCGGGTTCTGTAATGAGAATTTGATGTTTAGCGCCAGCCACTCAGCTGTTTTACTTGCTGAAATGTTTCTTATTTCAACTAGAATAAGAATTTAGTACAAACTGTCTAGGTGTGAGATTGAATTCGCAATAATTATGATAATAGAACATAAATATAAGCGGTGATAATGGCATAAGACATAAAGAAGCGCGATGTGACCTTAATATAGTTACGCAGCGGTTCACCAACTACAAATATTTGTTGCAAACAATAACAGCAGCAGCCTACAATAGACGTAATTCCAAAATGTAAACACCGCAGTCGCCATTGTCCTGAACCTTTGCACGTAACAGCCTCGGCACACAGAGTTTATCCCAGTCCTTTGCTGATATTTGTACACGGTTGGCACAATACCGCCAGTCTAAAATTTGTTGCGGGGTCTTGAAATTTTCAGTCGTGCTGGAGGCTTATTTGAAAATTCACGCCTTCACTGCCTTCAAACTACTTCACACACGTCGAATTTTTAGCACCATTTCATATTTAATTTGCCTTGTTCGAAACGTCAAGCGAACCTCCGCCCTTGTATCATACGCTCTAAATCATAGTAAGATATTTCAGTTTTAGTTAGACTTGATGCCATCTCTTGCGCGCATTAAACTGCTTGGAACTGCATACATTTTGGTTCCACCATAAGTACGTGAATCGATATTTTTTATTAGAATACGTAGGCCTGTATATTTTTGACACACTTCATATGCATTTGTGCATCTAAGTGATATATGCGACCAACTACGTGAAGCAGAGTCATTGTTGAGCAGCCCCAATACTCCGTGTATTCACCGCTCTTTATGTAGACCAGTTTTATGAAAGCATATTTTTAAACAATTACAAACATGATAGCATGAAATTGTTAGTCTGTAACAGATAACTGCAACGTAATTGGAATCTGTAAGAAAGCGAATCATGCACAAAAACATATTAGTAATTGCATAAATGTTAATTTGTATGTTCTAAGATTTATCACCGGTAATACTCCAAATTGTGCTTAATAACAAACAAACGGAATAAGGCAGTACGTAGGACAGGATAAAAATCTTATACATCTTAATGGTTTTAATGTTACGTTAAGCAGCTTGTAATGTGCAGTAGTGTATGTCTGACACAGTTGAGATAAGGCTAGGGGGAGGACGAAATAAGGAGAATCTCTGAAAACGTAATGAATTAGTGGCTGTAGCCGAACTGCTGTGTAGGTCAGAGTGCTGTACTGTAAATAAGCAGGACAGCTGGCTGAGAGGCTTAAGTGAGGTGCTGAGGGCCGTGAGCGTTTGTAAGGGCGTGGGCTATTGTTCGGGTAATCAAATCGAGAAGAATGAGATGGGCAGGGCATGTAGCATGTATGGGGCAAAAAGAGAGGTTCATACAGTATTTTGGTGGGGAGACCTGAGGGAAGGCGACCACTTGAGAAACGCAGGCGTAGATAGGATGATAATATTAAAATGGATCTTCAAGACGTGGGATTGGGGCATGGACTGGATTGAGCTGGCTCAGGATAGGGACAGGTGGCGGGCTCTTGTTAATGCGGCAATGAACCTTCGGGTTCCATAAAATGTGGGGAATTTCTTGACTAGCTGAGAAACTGTTAGCTTCTCAAGAAGGCCTCTGGTTCATGGAGTTAGTTAGTTAGTTAGTTAGTTAGTTAGTTAGTTAGTTAGTTAGTTAGTTAGTTAGTTAGTTAGTTAGTTAGTTAGTTAGTTAGTTAGTTAGTTGGCTATAGCACCAAACAAGCAATCAGAAAATAACTACATTTACGGTTATCTACACCAAATATCCGAGTATCAAAGGAGATGATTTCATCACCTAGAAAAATGGAGCATGTTCGCTAAATGACTGTAAAACATGTTCCAAGGGGAAGGATAAGAAGTGGCAGATTGTATAAAATACGGTAGGAGAATCCTGGGTTAAACCTTGGAGTTGAAATTCTAGTACGACCGTTCTTGTAGACAAAGGCATTTCTTTCTTGCTTCATATATTGATAGGAAATTAATGGATTCATCTGCCTGAAGACAGGGACTAGTGACGGACTCTTTTGACCACAGTAAGAAATGTTCTTGGTAAACCGAGAAACTCTTTACTTTTCCAGAAGCACAACGTTTTATGCAGTTAGTTGTGCCTTTTCTTCTAATTTGTGTACTACAGATCCAAATATAGGAATAATTATTTTATGTTCTGTAACTTATTCCAGGGTTATAATTGAGACAGCATCACCTTCTGTTCGATGTTTGCAACCCTTTGAGTGGGCAACTGTCTGTTCTAGGAGAAAGCCTGGCGGAGTTACATCACGGCAGCCGGAGCCCGGTAGCGCCACATCCGACGGCCACGCTGTTGCTGCTGTGCCTAGTAGTCGCGGCCTGCAGATGAGCCCCTACAATCAACACGACCTCATCATATCACCCGTAGTGCCTCTCGCAGAGCCCACATCACGCGACGTAATGGTGCCTACTCGAATTAGTTGATGTTGTGTTTTAAGGGGCATCAACATCTTTATTATTAGTATTATTCTTACGTCTGTTCGTCGCTGTGTTACATGGGAATGTGTGTTTCAGGCATCAGTGGTATGAACTACTGTGGTTGATAGTGAGTGGTTATTTTAACGAGCAATGCCACATTCCAACCAAAAAGTACTGAATTATCTAGACGTTTTGCAGGCCTCTTCAGATACACAGGGCACAAATTAGATCCTGCATAGTTTATCTGGAAATATTTATGGTCGCAAAACTGATAAAGACGTTTTGCAAGTTCACGAAAACCGAAGGCTAAGGACCGTGTTCGCAAAGTTAACACTGAACCCCAACCTCAGGCACACTAATCCAATTTTTATTCTCGTATTACATTTTTTGCCCTGTCATCTACAGTTAGGTCTTCCCATCTGTCTCTTCCTTCAAGTTTTGCTACCAAATTTTGTATGCATTCTCATCGAACAATATAACAGTAGTGAGAAGCGGAAAAGTCTAGGTTTATTCTGTAACTCGTATGACAAGTTACCAGCGCCACACTTGTCTAAGTTTTGTGTCATTGTTACGGCGCGTTCTGTAGAGTGTCTATGAAAATAATCAAGATATTTGCATTCTATCAAATTTGGCACTTGATGTAATATTACATTTTTGCTTATTACAAACAGAAGGATGCCTGCCAGTGTAGTTTCACAGCAGAAGACAATACAACACTGAGATTGATCACAGCACAAAAAAATAATATTATTTAGTCTTCGTATATGTGACTTAATGAAGACAATTAACGGAAGACATATACATATTCTTTTATTACGACATTGTGTTCAACGCTCCGCATATTCCCTGCCATTTCTGAAAAACTGTAAGTTATGTATGCATACTTAGAAATCATCATCAGACCAATGCATGAAATGAAAGTCTACATATTCGGCAAGAAACTGGCAAGTAGCCGAAGCAAAGTGGTGTGCAGACTGAATTTGTACGATACACAGATGTTGGTGTTTACTTACTCCTGGGAGATCGAGTGTCCTCTAAAATGGAGGACGTACGACAGGAGATGGATTCAAAACTTCAGTTCTAAATCTAGTTTAGGGTTGAAGGGCAAACAGTGCAGGTCTGCTAATGGTGCAAGTAAAGAAATTTAAGAACTATGCTTTCATGTAACTCGTGTAGTCTTTGTCCGCAAAGTTTGTTAGATGGGATAGGAATTATATTGATGGTTGCTGGTATGCACGTATGCTGGAATAACGTTTGCCAACAGAAGGAAATCGAAGAGACGTTATAGGACTTTTTAGTTTTTTGTGTTATTAATTAGTTCATGATTCAATACTTTTGTATGCGTTGTTTGCATGACTTGGATGAAATTAAGGCGTACAAGGAAATTCACTGCTGTTTGTCCGTCCGTCCTTCTGTCCGTATTGTTAGATTCGATAAAAGCATGACGGATCTTGTTTAAATTTGGTTGTAGACGACCCCACAAGAAACTGTAAGCTAATTTTCTCATATAGACTGATTCTAGGGCCTATAGAAGCCTTTCTTAGCCCTTTAAAGACGAAGCATATCTGTTTTATATAAGGACTCAGTGCGTACCGCGTTGTAAACATTCTGCACTTCGGTTATAAAAACCAATCTCTTAATGTTTTATAAGGCAAAAGTTGCTGTTTGTTCTGAGATCCGTACAAAACACATAAACGCAATGTGGGCACCACGTAGAATTTTTTAATGTTAAACCTGGTGGTATGTAAAGTTACCGCTAGGCTTTAAAAGGTTAAGTGATTGAATGGAACCGTTACAAATATTCAGAATGCCAGAGATCAAAATAAGTGTGTGGAAGCTGTGTACTCCTGTCAGACCGACTGTTGCGTCATTCCAGTTTATAATTGTGTTCTAAATAATGAATTTATCATTACCGTACTCAGTTCAAAACACCCTATAAACGGCTAAAATTTCCTCCCGTAATCACTAATCGTTATCCTAAAATACTTCTTTCTTTTCGACAGATCTTAGGAGAATTCAAGTAGACAAATCAACAGAAGAATATTTTGGAAGGAATAAGTTGGCAGACTTCCATAACATTTACTCCATTAATTTGCGTTTTAGGGGTCACAAAAGTGGTACCTACGATAACGCATTTTCCGGTATTTGGAACTTACAGTATGGACTGCAGTACGAAACTGCCGTTGTGTGTGCACCCATTGCCCTTTGATACTAACAATCGCGTCAGGATATGATGATTTTCGCCCTACTTGCCTGTGACGTAGCATCCGCTAGAGTGTCGCTCTGTTGTAACGGTTTAAGTAGAGCATTAGATGGCGATAAATTATAGGGGTAGCACACTCTCAAGTGTCGCCTATAAGATCCTGTCCGGTGTACTGTGTGAGAGTTTGAAGGAATATGTTGAGAACACATTTGGAGAATATCAATGTGGATTTCGCCCCTACAGAATTAAAATAGACCAGACTTTCTTTATTCGAAAGATGCTTGAAATATTTTACGAACATGGCATAATTATACATATATTGTTTATTCATTTTAAACAAGCGTTTGATGGCATTAGGAGAGACGAATTGTACGAAGTGGTGTTGAGAGGGGCAGTCCAGGTTAAGGTCATAAAACTTGTACCCATGGCTATGCACAACACTAGTGCTAAGGTTAAAGTTGGAATTACACTTAGTGAGTCATTGCAGTTCAAAGCTGGAGTGAAGCAAGAAGATGGACTCTCTACTACCCTATTTAAAATTGCCCTCTACGGCGTCATAAATAAAATAGATCAGAAGGGAACAATTTTCCTAAAATCTAGCCAGATCTGTGCTTACGAGAATGACCTAGTGATTGTTACTGGGGATGTGAACACACTGAAACTGGTGCATTGGGGGCTGGAAAGGGAGATCCGGAATTTTGGACTCAGTGTAAATGAAAAAAAAGTCTAAGTGTATGATAGTATGAACATCAGAGGTAAGAAGGAAGCCACAAAATTTATTAGTTGGAGAGAAAAACTTTGAGGGTGACCCTAGTTTCACTTATTTGGGAGCTCTAATAAACAATAAAAATGATATGGGTTAAAGAATAAGAGACAGGATACAAGCCGGGAACCGGGCACTCTGTGCTAATTTATATGTATTTAAAAAACAACTCTTTAGCAGAAGTACGAAGCTTAAGACTGAACAAAACACTGGTACGCCCCCGTCGTAACATATGGAACAGAAACATGGTCGCTGAGAGTGGTAGACGAGAATGCCCTTAGATCATTTGAAAGAAGAACACCAAGAAAAATATTCGGACGTGTATGGGATAGAGGTGAATGGAAATAACGCTATAATGCGGAATTAAATTAACTGATCAAAGGGCATGACACTGTAAGTTCCGTGAAAGCAAGTGGAGAGAATGTCGGAGGAACGATTCCTAAAAAAAGAGATTATTTTCCAGAAGAAGGAAGGGACGCCCACGTACAAGGTGGTTGGACATTGTGGTGATGGACCTTGAGGCGATGAGGGTTAGAGGATGGAGGGGAAGTGTAGAGGACAGAGCAGGCTGGAGGAGGGTCGTGAAGGAAGCCAAAGCCCACCGAGGGCTGTAGTGCTGCTGCCGCCGCTGCTGCTGCTGCTGACGATGATAATGATGATGCTGATGATTAGATAGCGATGCGTGCAGTCCCAACCTCCAGCGGTCAGAGTACAGCGAGGAATGTCGCGCTATTGGAACAGAGCTGGCGAGTACAACGTGTAAATGATAATTTGCCTGGCCAACACGTGACTGCCGGCTGGTGCTGCTTGAAGCGGACGGCTGTGAGCGCTGATAGCAGAGATCGCCAAAAATAATACGTGCGAGACTAACGTTTTGTACTGAGATCGCGGGAAGAAGTCTCATGGATGGCGGGGTAACGACGCTGTGGGTTTGATTCTGTTGTTGCATTCACATCTAGCTGGTCTGGTATTCTGGTGTATATGTGACGCGGATCGAACCGCCTGTCGCTACAAAACTACGAGTGCTAGTCTTGATGTGAAAGAATGTCTGTACAGGAGGGGAATACTGGGGGCTAAGTTAGAGGGAGAAGAGTTGACAGTTCTACGGAGATGTGAAGAAGCTCGATCTATGGGACTTAATGCCATGGCCAGTTCACAAAAAGAAGATTTGCTTACTCTGTTGCGGTCAAAAAATGCATTCCACGTGGGCATGCTTTTTGCCCATTTTGTCGGAACGTGAATGAAACTGGTATTTAAAACAAATATTCCATAAAAATAATGTGACTCTGTTTCACGTGCTTCTATTATAAACGACGTCTTCCACGTCTGTAAAATGTCGTAATTTAAATCTTATCGCTATAATATTAACTGACCTTCAGTATTTACACAGCTCATTAAAAACATAGTTGTAACTGGAAGTCAGTCAGACATTAACTGTTATTCCATAAATAATGTAAAAATGGGGCCTAGAAATTTTTATTCCAGGGGTGTTGTATCTAAAAAGAAATGAAAGAATTAATGTGGGAATGTAAAGTCCAAGCAAACTAAGTCAGTACGGACTGCAGTCTTCTGGGTTTCAACGTAGCGAAGTGTTATATGTCTATCCGACGTTTAGGAGAGCCATGCTGACTTCTTTTGCAGGGTTTAAGGAAACTGGTTAGAGTTCACTCTGGAGTGAATAGGGCGAGGACTTGGAGGCGTCAACTTTGACAGAGTTTCTTCAGTGTTTAAATGGAAACATGTCCCTGCGGAACGTCCTTATCAAAATACGGCAATGTCCTACGTGAAAACCTTTAAAATCTTAAATGTTACAGGCTAAAGAGTATCAGTGTGCATTGATTACGGACCTACCACCAAATCACGGAGTCTCTTACGTCATTAATACACTAGAATACAAACACAAACCCATGCAAGGATAAATAAACTATTATGTTTTATTCATCTGTTTTTTTTTCCTTTCTCTCTGCGTATCGTATTCGGAGTTGGAAGCAACATCTTATTTTGACCTCACCCGTGCGGCAACTCTAAATCAGACTAAAGACGAACGTATAGAACGGAGACAAAGGACATTTTATTTTCCAACTTCAGATGTGGCGCCAACTCACTGCACCTGATTTCTTTATCTCGGAATGTAAGTAGATGTTTAGTGAGTTTGAAAATTAGGATATTCTGTCCTGCAATGTTTGTTTCGTTGCTACTTTAACCCTTTAAAGACGAAACGTATCTGTTTTATATAAGGACTCAGTGCGTACCGCGCTGTAAACACTCTCCACTTCGGTTATAAAAACCAGTCTCTTAATGTTTTATAAGGCAAAAGTTGCTGTTTGTTCTGAGATCCGTACAAAACACATACACACAATGTGGGCACCACGTCGAATTTTTTAATGTTAAACCTGGTGGTACGTAAAGTTACCGCTAGGCTTTAAAAGGTTAAGCAATACGTGCTGGATCCCTCCCCCACACACGTTTCGTTGGCAGGAAAATACACGTCTTGAACACTCTCTAATACCCGGAGAAATATGGCATTGATACTGGGGTCCTAACAGCCTTTTCAGACGTATTCTATAGATATTAACGCCACACTGTGTTAATATAAAGTACATTAATACAGTTCAGCTTTCACTATGATTCATTGCTAATACTGCTTCAGTTTAATGATACTATACTGTGTGGTAAGATTGTGAGAGATGAACAAAGGTAACAGCAAAAGAAAATATTTCTTACGCTTTTGCGGGCTTAACTAAATTTTGACCGTGAAAATGGTCGTCATATTTCATGTTCATTGATCCTATTGGCCTGGACCAGCACTAGGCACTTCTCTCCCGCTCATGATTCTAATGGACCGCTCGCAGACGGTTTCCTCCCCCCTGTCAGTTCTATCGTAAAACTGGAGGAAGCACGTCCCTGCGAAATACCGGCAAAAACTTTCACTGCCACACGGTGCAGAAGCCCCAAAACAGGATCACTGTGTGTTGTACACCTACATGTTCTTCATCCGATCATTTTTAGTGCCCACGCTGCGGCTTGGTGTCATACGTTTGTAGTTTTGGCGATATAGTCTCATGAGAATTTGTAAAATACGCTGTAATTGACGTATGATTATTAATGACTTGCATGCAATAGTCGTGTTTGATTATTTAAGTCTCAAAATTGTTGTGACATTTGCAGTTATTAAATTGATGATATTCTGATGAACAACTTTGAGCTGATGTAGAAGGGCACGTTTTGCAGTGTAAATGTGCGCAGGAATAAGCTGCGTATTTGAAGATAAATAAATGTATATTTAAATACATTATTTTATTTAGAAGTTTACGGAAAAGTAATACATTCGATGATGAAAATGTTAATATTTAAATATGAGTTACGGAACATAAAGCAGCGGTTGGTAATATTAGGGTAAAGCTTCAATTGAAGAATTTGTATTTAAATGAAACGCAGTCCCAGTAACCACTAGCGACGCTGTGCTGGTGCTTCAACATATTAGGATGATTGGTGATGCAAACAGCATGGAAAGAGGCGAGTAACTTTTATACATAAAAGTATGGTACCTACTGATATCATAAGTAAAATGCAAAGAATAATTTGGGCAAATGTTTTCAGTTCAGAAAATGTGCGGCTTTACATTTGTGACCCATTCAGAAAAGTATTCGAACTTCAAAATTTTTTGTTTTTATTTGCCTGTTACAGAATGTTGTGTTAATTAAAATATTCCTTTTTTGTTTAAACACAGAATATGCTCAAGATCGAGATTCTTGTCCTTCCAAGCTTCATACTTTGTCCTGATAAATGCATGAACCGGACATATCGCGGTTTAACTACAGCTGACGCAAGGATACAGCTGTAAAACTGAAGAGACGCGAGAGTTGTCACTTTTCACAGACACTTGAGAAACATCGCAGCAGTGTTTTACGGGCATCTTCCAATTTGCAGACGCGATTCCAGGTAATTAAAACTCTCAAGTAGGATTAAAAATACAAACTTCTTCTAAAGTTATATAATATTCTAGATGATATAATATAATCTCTAAACTTACCGGAATTTGCCTACATGCATATATCAGTTGTGCTGGTGTTTTGCATTTCGTGCGGCAGAAAACACTAAAGAGGTTAATGTTGTTGGATCGCCCAGCATGAGAAGTCAAGTGAACCCTGTAATAATCTGTATGCAAACTGCGGCTATGTCTTTGCGTGAGAGCACTCGAACTTTTTAAAAATTTATGAAAGCGATGATATACACACAGCTGCAGTGAAATATATTCCGCCAGATAACCAGTTCGCCGTAAGTGAAACAAGTGCGACCTATGCATGTTTGTTTTTCATTGAATCATTGCCATTTACCTTTTTAATCCGGAGAAAAGGAAGCTAGTTGATTTTAATTCATATAAAATATATTTTTTAACTACACACGAAGGATTTATATAACTCAGATACAGAAATTTTGAAATCTGAGCCAAGTTATTTAGGATTTTTCTGGCTCATTGTAGGGGCAAGTGACGCGATCTTGTGAAGACTATAATGAAAGTTCGATTTCCATAAGGGGTGGAGAATTGAGGAAATATTAGCACGCGGACTGGGACACTGCTCCATTGGTAGTAAACCTACTTTAAAACGACAAAGGGCCAGCTGTTTAATCAAGATTATTATAAATGAATTTGACTACAGTGTATTAAGTAACCTCAATGTAACCAAATAACATATGAGACCAATCAACTACGTAACCAACGAAATGGGGCATAGTCCTTCTCCTGACAAAAACTCCTAACCGCACATACAGTCCGTGCATTCTATTGAACCCGACGGTTCATCGCAAAGTAAAGGAGATTCCGCCACTGGGTCCGTTCAGTGCACGTAATAAAGCCCTATTTTCTCAAGATACACTTTAACTTAGAGTTTTATGGTGATTGCTTTACCTTTGCACTTTTAATTTAATATTTACTTTCATGCATACGCCTTCCTAGTGGTTCCTTTTTTTTTCAGGATTTCTGAACATAACTGTGTAGATATTTATCGGTTTCGTGCGTTCTACATGCATAACACATCTTTCTTGATTTGTTTTACCCAATAATATTAGCTGAAAAGTACGAAGTATTAGGCTTCTCATTACGTAATTTTGTCCGTACTCGTGTTAATTCTTCCCTGAGGCGTCAAGAAGGATTTTCACAACAATACAAGCTAATACGATATACTGAATTACTTGTATGAAGATGTGAAATACAACGTACGAAGGCTTAGATTTGTTAATTTTTTCAAGCATTGTTTAATCCGTTGTGGAGTAGCTGTTGCTTTTATTCCGTGTTTTGAAACTTAGTGATGTGAAAGGATGTGAATGGAAATGTCGGAATATAATACGTGCTAGACAGTCCGAACGCTTTGGAAGTAAGGAAACACTCGTAAAAATGTGACACTCGTTGGACTGTAATTTGTCCTTAATAGCAAAGTGATTACCAAATGCAAGTGGCGTGCCTGGATATACGAGAACAATTTCCATCAATCTATGACAAGGCAGAAGAAGGGACTTTGCAAAAATTGAATTTTGTGTCTCAAATAGATTTTTGTATAAGAAAAGTAGCAGAACAATTGTAACCGAAATAAATGAATACCAAGAAGCATATATTGTACAATTATGACTATATAATGTGACAAAATAAATCCTAATCTGTTTTAATTAACACAATATATATTACATGAATCTGTTTATTTTTGAAATCAAAAACGACTTTCATTTGCAGAGAAATCCTCCACAGTTCCAGCTCGTTATTAGCGGAGGGGTAAGTACAGCACCCAAGAATAATTATTTTTGATTATCTGTATTTCCCATAACGTTAGTGACAGTACAATTTTTACACTTTCACGGGCATCACAGTGCGACTAAAGGCACTTCAAGACAAACAATTTGCATCAAATGTATTTAATACCATTTTTATATTGGCGTGACATGTAGACCCATCCGAAGATATTATTCAACAAAAAGGGTTTTGTTTAAACTACATTCCATTCTAAGAATACGGGAAATTCCTAATCATAAGCATTTCCTGTATCCTAAAAGTTACTCCCTCTTTGTGTATGTTCCTGGCCATTTGTATTCGAACAACTTAAACCCGTGCAGGGCTACGTTGTGCTGTTTTGGAATTACTTATGTAAATAGCTGACAAATTTACACCTCGTGTCTATTTTTATAATAGGATTTAAATTACGAGTATATGAATTTAATAATAATATTTTGTTTCACTACAATTTATTTCATTTTATCAGGAAGGAACATTATTTCTACAGTGATAACCAGAAAGTTAAATGTGGTAAAAGAGACGTTTTCCCTTTGGACGTCTTGAAGTCACTTGGGAAGTAGTAAGTACTAGACGAAAGCGAGAGGTTAGTTTCAAATCCCGGCCGCTTTGACCCCATGGAAAAAGTGTCTGTTACACGTAGGATAGGACGTTATATGGACCTAAGATTCGGTATGTGTGTGGAGAAAGAAAGGTTCTCTTGCAATTGCCATAAATCCAACTACGATTTCTCCGTGTTCCAGCCAGTAGCCTATTCATGTTCCCGCATATGCTATCTCGGTTTAATCTTCGTAGATTTATAAACGATTTTTTTACAAGTAATCTGGAATTCATACTGCAAATTTTTTATATTTTAAACCTATACGTATTTAAAGACACACAGACCTGTCAGTATTCGATTTACAGGGCGTTGCGAGAAGCAGTCCGCTACTCAGAACCGAAGTTCAGACACAATACGAATATCCTCCCAGCGGATGATCTAAAATGAAAAATTCACTGCCCAGTTGAGTCACGTTGAGGGATATAAACAATTAGACCTACATTCACTATCAGACCTAATAATAAAGTCTGGGGTAAACGGCAAGCCAGAAGTTGTAATCAGTCAGCAATATGACAGAAAATAAGGCATGAGGCCAGAGTTCGTCTGCATTATAAAGACAAGCTGGGTAATGCCAAGAGGAGAAATGATTGCTGTTTATTGCGAGACTGATAGGAAATACATGAATATAATGTAACAGGCGTGATATCTTTTGAACATTTTCCATCGTCTAAGGCTCAAATATACAGATGTAGACCCCAGGCTTCAGGTGAAAATGTGAAACAGAGAACTTTTCGTTTAGAGTGAGTTAAGGCTCAGGCTCAGGTGATGCACAATAGCCTGCCGTGTTAGGTTCTGCCACTCTGCCTTTCACCTTAAGACTGACAGGGATCCAGTCTTCGAAGCGTTGTGGTTTTTCAGCCCGAGACCGCGTACAGTTTATAAAATATGTTTCGCGCCTGTCAAAATACACGTACACCATTGCCATAATCCTTTAAAGAAGGACATAAATTCACACTCAAGATATATCCTCAATATGCAGGCGGTACATAAAATCTCAGCAAACAATGGCGGCGTAAAGTAACATATTTAAGAACTGCTACGGGGTTTTGAAGGTTAAGGAACTTTCTGGAGTATTTTTATACAAGGCGTATAATTCTGCCGGCTGTAAACTTTATTCTGTTGGGTTTATGCAGTGCAGTCTAAAATAGCAGGAAGATGATGTTTGTTAGATGCCGTTTGTATTGCAAGTAATGTCCCAACGGCAGTCGGTCAGTAAATTACGTAACCCATACGGTACAGCACTGGATATTATATTGTGTCATACGGTACAGCACTGGATATTATATTGTGTCATACGGTACAGCACTGGCTATTATACTGTGTCATACGGTACAGCACTGTATATTATATTGTGTCATACGGTACAGCACTGTATATTATATTGTGTCGTACGGTACAGCACTGTATATTATATTGTGTCATACGGTACAGCACTGGATATTATATTGTGTCATACGGTACAGCACTGGATATTATATTGTGTCATACGGTACATCACTGTATATTATATTGTGTCATAATTACAGCACTGGATATTATATTGTGTCATACGGTACAGCACTGTATATTATATTGTGTCATACGGTACAGCACTGTATATTATATTTGTGTCATACGGTACAGCACTGTATATTATAATGTGTCATACGGTACAGCACTGTATATTATATTGTGTCAGACGGTACAGCACTGTATATTATATTGTGTCATACGGTACAGCACTGTATATTATATTGTGTCATACGGTACAGCACTGTATATTATATTGTGTCGTACGGTACAGCACTGTATATTATATTGTCATACGGTACAGCACTGTATATTATATTGTGCCATACGGTACAACACTGTATATAATATTGTGTCGTACGGTACAGCACTGGATATTATATTGTGTCATAAGTACAGCACTGGATATTATATTGTGTCATACGGTACAGCGCTGGATATTATATTGTGTCATACGGTACAGCACTGTATATTATATTGTGTCGTACGGTACAGCACTGTATATTATATTGTGTCATACGGTACAGCACTGGATATTATATTGTGTCATACGGTACAGCACTGTATATTATATTGTGTCATACGGTACAGCACTGTATATTATATTGTGTCATACGGTACAGCACTGTATATTATATTGTGTCATACGGTACAGCACTGTATATTATATTGTGTCATACGGTACAGCACTGTATATTATATTGTGTCATACGGTACAGCACTGTATATTATATTGTGTCATACGGTACAGCACTGTATATTATATTGTGTCATACGGTACAGCACTGTATATTATATTGTGTCATACGGTACAGCACTGTATATTATATTGTGTCATACGGTACAGCACTGTATATTATATTGTGTCATACGGTACAGCACTGTATATTATATTGTGTCATACGGTACAGCACTGTATATTATATTGTGTCATACGGTACAGCACTGTATATTATATTGTGTCATACGGTACAGCACTGTATATTATATTGTGTCATACGGTACAGCACTGTATATTATATTGTGTCATACGGTACAGCACTGTATATTATATTGTGTCATACGGTACAGCACTGTATATTATATTGTGTCATACGGTACAGCACTGTATATTATATTGTGTCATACGGTACAGCACTGTATATTATATTGTGTCATACGGTACAGCACTGTATATTATATTGTGTCATACGGTACAGCACTGTATATTATATTGTGTCATACGGTACAGCACTGTATATTATATTGTGTCATACGGTACAGCACTGTATATTATATTGTGTCGTACGGTACAGCACTGTATATTACTTGTGTCGTACGGTACAGCACTGTATATTACTTGTGTCATACGGTACAGCACTGTATATTATAGTGTGTCATACGGTACAGCACTGTATATTATATTGTGTCGTACGGTACAGCACTGTATATTACTTATGTCATACGGTACAGCACTGTATATTATAGTGTGTCATACGGTACAGCACTGTATATTATATTGTGTCATACGGTACAGCACTGTATATTATATTGTGTCGTACGGTACAGCACTGTATATTATATTGTGTCGTACGGTACAGCACTGTATATTACTTGTGTCGTACGGTACAGCACTGGATATTATATTGTGTCATTCGGTACAGCACTGTATATTATAATGTGTCATACGGTACAGCACTGTATATTATATTTGTGTCATACGGTACAGCACTGTATATTATAATGTGTCATACGGTACAGCACTGTATATTATATTGTGTCGTACGGTACAGCACTGTATATTATATTGTGTCGTACGGTACAGCACTGTATATTATATTGTGTCGTACGGTACAGCACTGTATATTATTTGTGTCATACGGTACAGCACTGGATATTATATTGTGTCATACGGTACAGCACTGGATATTATATTGTGTCATACGGTACAACTTCTTACGGAATATTACGTTTTCCATACAGGAAAATTCATTAAAATATTGAAATGATTTTCACAAAATATTATTAGTAAGTAATTTACCTGAATTTCAAGGGCGTTGGCCCAGCGTTCCACAAGATTCCTGGTACGAATAGAATAAAATTGTGTGTTATATCAAACTGAAATTATCTTTTTTCTCACGGGTACAACTTGCTTCATAGTCAGTTTTCTCGCTGCCCATTATTCCTTTATTTTGTTTGCGCTAAGCGAGGCGCATTCTAATCCATAAATAAGGTTTACTGCCACAGAACACCCATAGGCCCTTCCTTAAATAATTTCACCCATTCCCAAACTTTTCTCTGGTTCTTCCGTCAATTTTTTATTGCTTTCGTATTCTGTAACTTCAAAAACTGAAAATTATTCTTTGTTGCAACATTGAAGAAACTACGTTAGACCCGTCAGTTTTCTCACCACTCGAACGACAATAAAAGCCACATATGCAGAAATCAGGCAATGTTAATGTTGTTTAAATCCACTGCCTTTTACAGTGCTGCCAACATCGTATGTGAGGAAAGTAAAAATTACCTCCCTTGCTTGCTGTCATAGAAATATATTTGGCACTCGATTAGATTACGTTAGGATTTATGATCACACTGTAACATATTGTACGTAGTATATAGCATTTTGCACATAACGTATAGCATATGGCATAGTGCACATGGCATATAGCATAGTTGGGTACATTGCTAAGGGTTAAAAGATACTGCAACTTGACCTTGAAACTAACCCCTAGAGCATAAAACGCATTTGTCTCTGTCCACACAATGAAGGCAAATACGAGTAGAATATGTGGTGCAGAGAAACAGCTTCGCGCTTATTCACAGTGTTAGCGCTCAGTGTAGGTGAATGGTCACCTTCATGACCAGTGCACTATAAGAGCGGAGAAAGAAATCGCGGTACCCATTGCGTAAGATACAGAATGTAAACTAGCGGAGGCCTTCACGTTTTGGACAAGAAAAGAATGTTTGCACCTTGCGGCGTCAAACACTGGACAGCTCAACCCAAAGCCTCGTCACTACACAATCTGACATCTCGCGGCTGCTGCAAACATGTACTGGGCTCTTTAATGTAACCCTAATTCAGTAAAAAATGCTGATTATTATCAATTGTATGTTATTTCTATTAATTGTCACATTAATTCTATTAATTACACAAAGGTTAGAATTTGTAAATTAAAAATGGACGGATAATGTGAAATTATCCGTGTTCTTTCTCTTCATTAACCCTTTAAAGACGAAGCTTATCTGTTTTATATAAGGACTAAGTGCGTACCGCGCTGTAAACACTCTCCACTTCGGTTATAAAAACCAATCTCTTAATGTTTTATAAGGCAAAAGTTGCTGTTTGTTCTGAGATCCGTACAAAACACATAAACGCAATGTGGGCACCACGTAGGATTTTTTAATGTTAAACCTGGTGGTACGTAAAGTTACCGCTAGGCTTTAAAAGGTTAACGGAAACATGTCTAGTACATTTGTTTCTTCATCCAACAGGCTTACATCTCCTGCACTACGCACGCGGTTTCCCTAACGTCGACATGAGAAATATGAAGGGCTATCACTCAAACCCTCAGGCGACGCCTCTCCTTATGGTTAAGACTGCCGACGCACAAACTTCGAAAGAAAGTACGAGATGGTTTCATACAAAAAAGGCTTTAATCTTGGACATATATAAAGGACCAAGATGATGGTGGGGATGTTAAATATTAAGGAGTAAGTAGCACAAAGCCATCGCTGTATGCTGGATTCTGCTTAACGTTTAATGCAACTCGGTGCTTCAAAAGCAGCGACTTTGTACTTCATTCAGATGGAAAACTTGTACATGTTTTAGTAAAATGACTACTTACACGGTCACACCCTTACGCCCAGTCCCCGAGAATCTGAGGTCGCCGTCCTGACCTCAGTGCAGCCCAACTTTGATAGTATTATTGTTGTGTTCACATATCTTAAATTTCAATATACGGATAGAATATAATAAATAAATAAACAAATAAATAAATAAATAAATAATAAACTGTCGTAAGTAAGTAAATTTGCCGATCTCAGTGGCCGCGCAGTCTAAGGCGTGGGTCTGCGACCGATCGCTTTCTGGGCTTGCGGGTTCGAATCCTGCCGCCTGCATGGAAGTCTGTCTCTTGTGAGTGTTGTGTGTTGTCAGATAGAGGTCTCTGCGTCGGGCTGATCACTCCTCCAGAGGAGTCATACCGACTGTGGTGTGATCGTGAAGTCTCGGTAATGAGGAGGCCCTGACCCACTGGGGGCTGTTGCGCCAGTGGGAAATAAAAGTAAATAACTGTACGTATGTTGTGCACTCCATGTGATTTATTCAGTAATTACGTTGTTGTAGAATAAAAACGCCTTTATTGCAATGGTTGTTTTGCTTATTACAAACGACTTTCGACGCTCGTGCTTGCAGGAAACACAAACGATGACGCGAACATACGCATCAAAACTCGTTTGTCATAAGCAAACAACAGTTGTGATAAAGACATTAATTAACCCATAACGCCTTAAGTTATTAAGTGAATTTCAAGTGAATTGTAAGTAAAAACGGCGACAGGTCGTTCCGAATTTTAAATGCTGCCAAATTTGAAACTTATATTTTCTTTTTTAATTGTTACTTACGTTTAACAATGCTGTCAGCATTTAAGACTATACAGCTTCCAAACATAGCCGATCCCAGTGGCTGCGCCGTCTGAGGCGTGGGTCTGCAGCCGAGCGCTTGCTGGGATCGTGGGTTCGAGTCCCATCGGGGGCGTGGATGTTTGTCTCTTGTACAGTGTTTGTGTTGTCAGGTAGAGGTCTTTGCGACGGGCCGATCCCTCGTCCAGAGGAGTCCTACTGACTGTGGTGTGTGCTTGAGTGTGATCAAATGAAATCACAAAAACCCTCGACACCTGCTGTGAACAAGTAGGCAGGAGAGGGAAGGACTACGAGCAACTTCCAAACATGGGATGATAGGCAGTAATTAAAGAGGAAGAAAGGTGGAAGGAATCAGTTGTCACCAAGACTGAGATGTCATTGCATTTGCCTAGAAGGTTTGAAGAAAAATACGAATTCTGTCAGTCAGAATAGCTGGATTTCCGGTGAACACTTGAAGTCCGGACCTTCAAATAATACATATTTATTAATTTTTATGGCAGGTGAATTTAAAGTTTTTTCTGAAGACGTGTGGGTGAATGGAGTTATAGTGACACTCATTTTTAGCTCGGCAATAGATGTAGATAAGCGGTCAGATTTACGCCCTGGCAGCATTACTTTAGGCAAACGAGACGCCTGCCACTGCTGAATTCACCGCAGAGCCGGTCTGGAAAGAGGGGACGAGAGAAAGTCCAGTCAGCCACAGTATATTCTCGTCATTAGTTGCATGCACTAAACTATTTAATATTCTACGCAATCCCATTGGATTTTTAGAATATTAGTCTCAAGTTTTGACCCCTTTGCTTTGTAAAATTTAAATAAAAATAAAATACAAGTAAACAAGGCGCTAATATTATGTGGGCCTAAATTTATTTAAGTCATAAGCAGACCTCATGTGATAGTAGATTAATATGTTAAAAATAACATTTTTATTTATGAAAGCAACTAAGTGCATAAATACGTGATAATAGCAGTGGATTTATAAGTCACATACAATGTTTTTTTCTCTGAAGAAATTAATACTAGAAATGTATTTTCTTTTGTACTTCAAAGCAGAACAAGGACAATTATGGGAAATTGTTTTAGCAAAAGCCAAATTAGAACAAGTATCAATAATATTCCCCATTTTACAGTTCCTTCATATTGGGAAGTAATAAATCAATTAAGCCTACGTCTCACACAGTCTGTATAGCGCATTGACAAAAACATCCGGCAGAAAAATGACACTAACTTCAGTCAGCTGCACTTTCAGGAGACGAATTTATCTCCGTCGTGTGTACGTTAAAGCTGGATAGATTCGTCTTTTTTGTTGAATCATTCACATATTCAAGGAACTTAAATTTGTCGGGACTGTGACAAAATGCCACATCAATTTGTGTCGGAGGTTGGCGAGTGTTCAAAATTGCTGTTGTAAGAAGCATACAGCAGATGGAGAGGCATGAGCTCGCAGCGTGATTAAGCAGTTCGGAGAGAGAAAGCAGGCCTTTGAAAACTTTATTTTATGTCTGCGTTCCGAAAATGTTCATTTTGTACTCTACTCGGGCCATGGAAAAAATTCACTTGGATTGATCTGTTCCACATATGGCTCGAGCTGTTACGGTTCCCTCATCAATCGTACGTCCCTACATTCACCTTCAGTAGTCTAGCTGTTCTGTTCAAATACAAGCTAGAAGGTGTAATTTTTGCTACAACCGAGCGTTTTGGGCTCGTTGATAGGCTTCTAGGGTCTGGAGGGGAACACAGCTGTACGCGGAGAGTGAAAAGACTCGGTCATCATCTTTCTCGTCGTCCATGCGATTTCTTTTATGAGCCTCAACACACTAAATATCTAGCGCTTATTCTTCAAAAGGACTACAGCATATCGCGTATAGATACAATACTCTACTAGACTCTTCCATGAGAATTATTCTTCTACTTGTATAAATTCGAAATCATGTTTCAGAATTGACTTCGTGGCATCGTCCTACATAAACGAATGGATTGTGTGACCGATATTATTATTGGACCCAACTCCAGTATTTTGGTTGGGTGTTCCGTTATTTCTTAAATTACTCTGTTAAACGTTTAGAACTTAAATGAATTTTTACAATACACATCACATACTGAAATAAATTAGCCATGGACTTCAGTATAAAACAAGGACAAAATGTAGGAACAAAAATCTGTGGAAAATATGAAAAAATAATTTCTACAGAGACACAGAAGATATATAGAAAATCTTACTAAAGAAATCTGAAATTTTTTTATCCCGGGCCTGGACAAGCCCTTTGGGTTCCAGGAATTTTAGGCGCCTGAATTTCTTTAAAATCGGCAAATGAAGGCAGTAAGGTCGTCAGCTACACGCCCCGGCCGCTTTTACCATCAGGAAATAACCCTGGTACTCATTTCTGTTAGAGAATGATTCGACCCCAAGACCATTTTGCGGTCCTAGTGAACCCATGAGGAATCAAACCTGCGGCCTGCCTGCTTGTCACGCAGTGCCTCAACAAAATACGCCGCCGCTTACCCCCAGGCTGCAAATTTAAGTTCATTTTAATTAACAGGAGACTTATTTTCCTTATAGAAATTATTTCATTACTGTATGGCAGTTCAGCTTAATGTCACTTATGCTACATTACAGCTGTGTTATTACGCTGATTTGAACGTAACTGACGTCACGCTATAGATACAAATACAGATGAACACACAGTTTTGATATTTAAATTCTCGTAGTTATCCTCCGATACTGTGATTATAAATCAGTTAAGATTATTTACATATTTTTTTAATTGTGAAAGATTCCTTATAAAACAACGTAACAGTTTGGTTTCCTAAAACCCTTCCCACATTGCAAGTGTAGCAGAACTCTTAGTACCAAGGGCGACGGAAAATTGACGGAATCACGTGAATAATAAGGGGACAGTAGTTCGTCACGACAGGAACTGAGAGTGTAGAGCCCGGGATCTGTAACTTTTAACTAGACTGTGGACTCACGATTCTGAGAACTGTCAGCTAGACTACATAATAATTTTTTAACGAAACCAGCCACTTGAAAAAGTATTTATGTAAACGTATTATAGCACTTGGCAGCCGGAATATGACTCGGGCTATTCGACCGGGGGTCAGGATTCGATTTCTTGCACTGAAAGTAAAAATTTATTTTTGAAATACTGTCCGACAGGCCGTGGGGCCCCTAAAAATTCTTATAAAACTGGGTCAGAGGACTTTTTACGCGAGAAAGTAGGCTAACAAGTGTGAATTAAATGAAGCCACATTTATTTATAATAAAATATAGTAAAACAGCACCAACTTATGCACAGTATTATTGTTTATTTATTTAACCTTTTAAAGTCTAGCGGTAACTTTACATACGACCAGGTTTAACATTAAAAAATTCTACGTGGTGCCCACATTGCGTTTATGTGTTTTGTACGGATCTCAGAACAAACAGCAACTTTTGCCTTATAAAACATTAAGAGACTGGTTTTTATAACCGAAGTGGAGAGTGTTTACAGCGCGGTACGCACTGAGTCCTTATATAAAACAGATATACTTCGTCTTTAAAGGGTTAACCTTTGTCTGTAGTTAATCTTCTCCCTGACATGTTTCGGCAACAAATTTGACATTATCAAGGGGGTTACATCAACTTGCATAACACAGTGTGCTTAGAATGTGAATTATAAAACTGTATTGAAATGTTTAAAAAACATGTATGTTTACAATCTGACCTCGCAGTTTACAGTAAACGCAGTGAATCTGCACTACACACACCAAACTCTTAATAAAATTGCGGGAATAATCGCTATTTCTTATGAGAATGTGTGAAGCACATAAATATAAGGTGTATTAAAAACAGAACTCCTAATTTTCAAGCAGGTGTTACATAAACTAACGGCCTCGCTTTAAAGATTAATGGGCACAGAGAATATTCTTAGAAAACATATTTCAAAACTTTTTAAAGATCTGTCCATCACAGTAATGAAAACGAGTCAGAGTTTACGGAGTAATACTTTATCTAGAAAATAAATGGAAACGTTAAACTGGAGTCCAAAGTATCGACGAGAAAGAAAACAGCGTAAAAAGCCGGACGGACGTGTTGCCAATATACAGTCAAGTGGCCTGTCTTTCGTCCTTAACCAAAACTCAGCTTATATATATATCCACGAAGACGAACTCTCGAAAACTTAACGATTGATAGACTTTGTAGTATAAGGAGTGATGGATGGGGTCTTCAGGTTTCACGGAGGATTCGGACTGGTGTTCAGGTCTACAACTCTGTAATCCTGCCGTAAGTTCGATCGCCTAGAAAATGCTCATTAAAACCAGATTTGATGTATGTTCGTTTGTCGATAATCTTGCCATCTTAGGCTATAGACGAAGTCGAAAAGTGGGTTCAGTGGTGAACGAGGAGCATTAAGGTTGTGAAAATATGTGGTCATGTCCTGTGTTAATCTCCTACCATGGTTTTTGCTTACTAGGAGCGAAGGCGGTAAGCAATATCCCAACGTGTGTGAATAGCCACAATAAACTTTCTGTGATTTCAGGCTTCCGCCGCGATGCTGATGAGATCTGCGCTCTTCTGGGGTATAACGCAGCGTCGAGTGGTAATCCTTTACCGACGTTTCGAGACAACGTATCGGTCCAATCTTCAAGGGTCAAGAAGTCCAAGAAGAGCAAAGGCTTACCACTCGACGCTGCGTAACTCCCCAGCAGAGCGCTGATCTCAACCACGATATGCTTGTATGTATGCGTCATTTCAAAATGTTGATAACGGCATCACGTAAACTATTTATGGCTCGAATGTAATTCTTAAACCAAGCGCAAATAAATTTAGAAGAATTGTTACTACGAGAGTCAGTTCTAAAATATTTCACATTCTAGTCTCAGTAAAAACCCTAATAACTGTTTAAACAACCTCGTTGCGCGGAAGCCTTTCTGACAGACTAACAGGTCCTCAAACAATTAAGAAATTTCTCCTTTTTATAACACCGGAAGATTCAATATACTGTTTGAAGAGCCGACCCCTCCTCCCTACCTTAAATCGCATAAATCCACTCCACAACTTCTTATCATATACACTGTATTTAAGATAGCTTTAATATTACCCTCCCATCTGCGCCTAGATTTCAGGCTCTCCAACCACAGCCTTGCATGCAATCTTCTCATCAGCAATGCTCACAACTAACCGGCCATTTTCTCCTCCTTGAGTTACCGCTTTAGTAATATTTGGCGAAGAATACAAATGTTGACGCTCCTCACCATAAAATGTACTCCAGCCTCCTGCTACTGTCTCCCTGTTTGGTGCAAATATCTTTCGCAGCCTACGTGCTTTCATTCATGTGCGAAACCAAGTTTCGCACCCGTATTAAACAAGTAGAATTATTTAATGTTCCATGTCCGTGCACTATATCATACAAAAACACTGATCACCAACAAATGCACAAAGAGAGTTTTATCATCAATCTTAACACACTCCTACATGTTTCGACCCTGCTGGGTCATCTTCAGGGAGAACTTTCCGTTACCGGTACACTAGGGCTGCACTTTATAATTGAGTGAGAATGTGCTGTTGACTGTGTACTGCGTTGTTTTGGAGGCGTGAACTCTCTGCTGTCCCGGCCTGCACTCCGCATGTCCGGACCTACAGGCCCTGAAGATGACCCAGCAGGGTCGAAACATGTAGGAGTGTGTTACGATTGATGATAAAACTCTCTTTGTGCATTTGTTGGTGATTAGTGTTTAAGTATAATTATGTTTTTAGATTTAACAAACCTGAAGAAAATGTATTACAAACTGAATGGAAAGAAGCGATCCAAGAACTTAACCCTGTTTTCGTTTCTTCCTAAGTGCAATTCTGATTTGTCAGTGCTCTTCTCTCTGCGAAATTCTGAAGATTAAAATATATGAAACTATAATTTTACCGTTGTTTTATGGGGGTAACAAACCGTTTCTTACTTGCAAGAATAATATTTAAAAATATAATTCTGAGAAAATATGGGAGTTGATAAGAGATAATAAAAATGGACTGGAAAAAATGCATAGGAAGAAGTTCCATATCTCATATATGTTAACATTTATCATTATTAAGCTGCAGTCGAAGAAGATGAGTAGGTCGTAGTTACGTAGCACGCATGCGAAAGATGAAAAATTCAAAGGCGAACCACATGTATTCTTATTCTTTTATTGTAACGTTAAATGTTTTCAGCTTCTACTCTTCTAGAAATATAGCTGCATATATAAGAGTCACTTCACACCACCTGAGCTGACAGAGCTACTGTAACGCCTTGCATATTCATAAGTCTTACACAAAAATTACATATCATAATTTTCATTAGGATTTTGCCTTACATTCGGAAAGCCCTGGCAGAAGCTCTATTCTAACTGACAATAGACGAGTTTCGTGGTTTACCTCGGTTTCTCTATGCATATGCAAATATATTTGCCTAGTTTATTTTATTTCCAGTAAACCATTCATAAGTACCTTGCGCTTCGACATACACAAAAGGAAGTCTTTATTACGCTGCCTCTTTAATTGATCTAAGAAAGAAGAGTAATGGTGTGCAACCATTGCAAAACGTACTTGAACTGTGACAGAACTGGATCCTTGCGTATTATTCTTAAGTCTTCCTCTTTAATTTAACTCGATAAAGACGGAAAGCCAAGCACTACGCAAGAAACAGAGCATTCATTTCATCCAGCTGGGTCTTAAAGCGGTGCTGCAATACCAGCGTGAAGAACACTCTTCCTTTCGCTTCTTGAAACCATTGTCTCTATTTTACGTCCATTTGCAGCGTTTTCCTTCTCTCCTCCCAAGAACCTTCCTTACATAACACGATAATTATCTACCATGAGCCGTGCAGAGAATGCCAACTACTGTTCTTACAGAGTCGCAGTTTCAGCAAGTTAAGCACTGGAATATATTTGTTTTTAGATAACCTTTCTAATGATGTGAAGTATGTAGACTTGTAGAGGGATTTTATCTTTTTGATTCAGGTCTGTAAAATATTCTACACGAAAAAAGGCTACAATTCAGAGCAAACACCTAGTAAAAACCTACTATTCTTCGAAAAGCATTCAGTGTACCGATAAATGCTTGACAGGGAAATACGTGTAACTTTTTATATATCAGTCTGGTATATTTTAATTTTTTAATTACTGCTTGGTGTCGTTAAGATATAAGCACTAGAGAAAACGTTGCAATTTAAAAAGAGATGAAAATTTGAAAATGAAAAATCATAAAACTCTAAACGCAGAAATTTGTTTTAAGTCTCCAATATAAGGCGTAGCCTAATTTCTCAACAATCTGGGTTAAGTTACTCCCATTTTTCTTAATTTCTATATACTCTTTTTTAATTTAGTTTTATATTTTACTGATGCAGTCAAGAACAAATAAAATATTTGCTATTTTAATATAAAAATTAGACCTTTGATTACGTATGAACGATAGAAAATACCGGTAGGAAATATGTATGAATACACAGGGCGCATAATTCTTCTTTTCAAATGTAAGCTCAGTATGGTGTTAGACCTAACGTCTCTGTCACAGTGTGCTACAGAGAATGCTTAAGACGTAACCAATAGAGTATTTGGGTGCGTGAAAGAAACAGTGCAAAAGGGAAAAGTCTGATCTGTTTGCGGATGGTTATCTGCTTCTAATAAATAATTTACCTTAATACACGTAGCTTTACGTTACAGAGCAAAAAAGTATGATTCAAACTCCTAGTCGCTTTTTTCTTTTTTACCCACTAATTGTGTGTAATGTGTATGATTCATTAGGTCTCACTTGGATGATCACGTATTGTGCTTAGCTTTCTTTTTTTCATCATACATGAAAGGCTACTCTGTAAAACATAATAACATCTCGATTGTTTTGTAATTATGAGCCATGATTTAAAATGTTGAATTATACTTAAATTTGCAATGCTACTTAACCGAATATCTAGAACGGGTGGGGAAAAAACGAAAACAAATTAAAGTTTTTGCGGGGGGCAAAAAAATCATTTGGGAGATAAATTGAGACAGGAGGCTGCTATTGAATATAAACAAGAAAGAGTATTCGACGTGATTTTAATTCACATGGCTCAGAACTGAATGAATTATCAGTAATCACGTTGTAAGTTATAGTGTCAGAGCATTAAGAAAGGCTGTGTACACTGCCCTTAATTATATTACAGAGGGTGATGACACTCAAATTAGTGGAAAGTGATTTCTGCGTAGCATAATTACGACAGAAGGAAAGATGCATATATTAACCTTTTAAAGCCTAGCGGTAACTTTACGTACCACCAGGTTTAACATTAAAAAATTCTACGTGGTGCCCACATTGCGTTTATGTGTTTTGTACGGATCTCAGAAAAAACAGCAACTTTTGCCTTAAAAAACATTAAGAGACTGGTTTTTATAACCGAAGTGCAGAGTGTTTACAGCGCGGTACGCACTGAGTCCTTATATAAAACAGATAAGCTTCGTCTTTAAAAGGTTAATCTTAAGGCTGGGACAATAGCAATACATCTATTCTTAGGTCAGGGACACCTGAGTGAAGCGGGACTGCTTGCAAGGCCTATGATTAGGTAGAAGGATAATATCAAATATTCTCTGCAAGGGACAAGATGGGAGGTAGTAGGCTGAAATTATCTGGCTCTATTAGGAATAAGTGGAAGCTCTTATCAAATCTGTAGTAAAGTTACGGATTCCGTGAAATGTGGGAAATTTCTTGACTGAGAAACTATTAACTTCTCAAGAAGAAATCTGCACCAAGGAGTTGCAGATGAAGCGAATTAGGGGTACCGTAACTGGATAAGGTTTTCTGAAAGGTAAAGCTTTCCCTATTCGCGCCATGAAGGCTTGTGAGCGAAATACAGGCGTAGCTACTGTCATGTCTATCCTTGCCACTACATGGAACTAAGATTTTATGACAGCATATATATTTGTTTATTATTTAAATGCTTGTAGGACTAAGATGAACATTTCTAAGTTTCGTTTATGTATTGATTCTACATAGTTTACCTCCAAGTACTACCTTATCACTCCAAACAGGACTACAATCTCTAGCCGTTACAGATCCTTTCAGTTACACTTCCAGTTCCGAGACGACAAGTATAGAAATACTTTATGTGAAACTACATGTCAAATGTTTACAAACTACCCTCCACTCACCATACTAAAATATCACTACAAGTTCAGCCATCTCAGGAAAATAGTTCGCGTGTGGAAGCAAAAACAGCTTTTCGCAACCAGTGGTTGTATCTCGTCTTGACAAGAAAGCACACTACCCTTACTGCGTCACCTTGCACTTTACCAGAAAACCTAGTGGCAAAATGAATCGTTGCTTATGTCCTATGTTTACATATACTTATTATAGGGGGTGCTTCAGGGCACTTATTGAAGCAACTACTCGGGTTCGTGGTGTGTCAAGCTTTTAGAAACTTTACCGCTTGCTAATAAATATTATATTAATATTCTGCATAACTGTACAGTCAGTACAAAATAACAGAGCACTTTCTTATTTTAAATGATATGAAGGAACTCCATACAAAAGTATAAGTTCTACGGACTTACTCGTATTGTAATCTTCTGATTTGCAAGGTAAAGTATTGAAGGTGGAGGGAAATTTTATAACTACCTAGCAGAATACACGTTGTCGTAAAGCAGCGGGCAACAACATAAATCTTCTCTGTCGTGAAGTCTTCACATCCGATGGTCACTTATTCTTATTTATCAACATGTTCGCTTTCTACAGGAGAAAAAGTGGCATCGTGCGTATTACATATTTTACCCCCCATAATGCTGCATAGTTATAAGGGCTGTAAATAGTAAAATAGGTCGCTTTATGCATTAAACCATCCAGAGTTGCGTAGCGATAAAACAGCCGCAGCCATATACGTTCATCGTTTTATGCATTGAACTGTATATAGTCTCCAAAGAAATCGTCAGACAGATGGAGACACATCAATACGCGGCATAGGTGCTTGCTTTTTGGATCGAAAACTTCGATAGCTATCGAATAGTCGACTTTTGTGCACATATCCATTTACAGTATAAATAGTGGCACATAAATGAATTTTATTCAAAAATATGTCGGTATCTCATTATCAATGCAATCCACATTTCAATATTTGTAGCTGTCGCTATTACATTTAAAGCTGGATGTATTAATTTCATGTTTCTTTGTATTAATGTCTGCCTCAGAATGGCGTGTTTTCGCTGAAATATGTAGGAGAATTCTTGTGTATGTACGATTTGTGATTTTATATAAATTGTGTGCATTTGTTGGCGTGTGTGTGTGTGTGTGTGTGTGTGTGTGTATGATTACAGTCACAGTGCACGGAATGCATAACATTAAGTTTATACTCCTTACGTTAAACGTGCCAAAGCAAACGCTTAGTGGAAAACATGTCCTACTTAATATTATGCTTAACAAAAATGACAAAATATATAATGATAGTAGTAATAATAATAATAATAATTCAGAATGGATTCAGAGAATCAGTTTTATTTTCCCCAGTGAAATATAAATGAATAAAATATACTTAAATAACCAAGCAAATATATACTAAATTCTATAGGGTTTTCCATTCCTCACCTAATTCTCTCCTCTGAAATTTTAAAATATTATTCCTTATTTTATGTACAAGATCAATATTAATTATTAAAATCAATTAGTTTTTCATTCCGTCTCTACTGGAACACTCTGTGTTAACTATTGCAGCGTTATCAATGCTGCAGTCTTGAGATTTAGGTCTCGTGGGATGTTTCACTGCGTCGATCGGGAAATGACAGTGTCCCTGATGATGGACGCTCTATAATCCTTCAAAATGTCAGCAACTATTTATCAGCTGACATAGTCTAACATCCCAGTGGATCGGAATTTTTAGCAATACCCCTGTGAGAACTGCAAAACTCGTAATGCTCTAATACTGTTGTCCGATTAATGTTAAGAGTGCCGACTGTTTGCTGTTATCTGAGAGACAGGTGAACTGTGCCGCTTTCCACTCCATTAGAACCGTCCTGGCATTTTCTCACCCCAGCCGCTCAGCTCCAGAGTTCCACAACACACCAGACGGGTGACACTCGGTCAAGATAGGAAATTGCTCCTGTCGCGCTCCAGCGGCCGAATCGGACAACTTAATCCCTTGTCCTCAAGCTATCTACGAGACCCCTTTCCGAGTCTCCCACTCCTTCCTTCAATTGAGGGGCAACAAATTCTCTGTCTAGGGATTTTAGGTTATGCCGCTGCTTGGGCGTGGAAGCAGAAGAGAGCATTTGGAGTACACTCTGGGAAAGAGGCAATGTGCAGTGATCGTCCAGGGGTTACCCTTAGCGGCACACAAATGAACCGCAATTATCTGTGGATCCTCAAAAGTCGTGCATACATATATTATACCAAATTGGTACAAACACCTTTCTTAGAGACAGGTTTACCGATAAAGGATTCTAGTACAACAGTATCCTCATGATGACACTTTTATATGAGAGTTGAACATAGAAGATGTCATTAAGATTTCAGGTTTTCGGATTTGACGCCTTGCAGTCCGTTGCGTTAAATCCCAGGCGAAGTTAAAACATTCGCCGCTGTGAGAAAGTTGATTTCGTAGCCCGTACCTCTTCTACCTACTTGTTCACAACAGGTATCGAGGGATTTTGTGATTTAATTTGATCACACTCAAGCACACAGCACAGTCGGTAGGATTCCTGAGGACGAGGGATCGGCCCGTCGCAAAGACCTCTACCTGACAACACAAACACTCACAAGAGACAAACATCCATGCCCCCGGTGGGATTCGAACCCACGATCCCAGCAAGCGCTCGGTCGCAGACCTAGCCCTTAGATCGCGCGGCCACTGGGATCGGCCACTGCAAGAAACTCAGATCCCAAATAGGTCAACATATCTTCAATGTTTCTGTTGCTGCGAATATCATAAAATGGAAGGGAATATTGATGTATTGAAATAAATATTAAGTGAAAATGATACTTTTTTTACGTGCAGTTCTTCTAAAGACACGGTCCTCCTATCAGTACAGTAAATAGCAATAGATATGAGAGCAGGAATGCATTATGCTTTTCTTCACTGTTGTCCTTCGCAGATGAAAGTCACTGCCATGAGTCAGTACGAATATTCCCGTATAGAGAGATGAAACATATGTCTAACTGATAAGTTAAACAAAAATATACACGTAGTGTAACTAAATATGCAGTACATCCTTCGAATGCTAAAATCAAAGCAGAACAAAGAGACCAATTAAGTATCTTTTAATTACTTATGACCATCTTCACCATTCTTAGCAAAGTCATGACTGGGAAGTCAGTATATTCACCCTGTTCTTTTTTTTTTTTCGGGATTTTCGGGTTCAAGTTTTAGCCCGGAAGTTTTGTAAATTAAATGAGTTTAATTCTAATTTTTCTCACATCTTCCAGGCAGATTCCAGAACAATACTTTAAATTAAACCACCAATGTTTCGTTTATTGTCCTTTCAAGTTCATTATTAACTCTATGTCTTCTTATTTGATACTCTCCTATCAATTGAAAGTGTCCCGGAATATATGAAGGGTATTTATAGAAGCAACCAAGACGCAAAATTGTGCCCCGGGATCTTTCTTCTTGGAATAATTTGTGTAATATTGCATAGGATTCGTCCGTTTACTGTGTTTATTGAGTTCGCCACTAGTCCCTATATTTTGTCAAGTAAATTAACTCAAATTCTATTTATTTGAGATTAGTTTTAATGTTAATTTACCATATAATTTTAGCCTCCCTAAGCGCTAAAGAGTATTATGAACGTACTCCAACTTAAGCCTGTTGTGATTTCTTCAAACTACATAAATTGTAATACGCGATATTGATGTCTGTATGGAAGAATCTCGTTGTAATGTTAACACTTCTATTTTGAAATAAAGTCAAAAATTTTAAGCTCTATGAACGTAGTACTCTTAAGGGTAATTAAATATGTAAGAAAAAATACAAACTTCTCTTAAAATGTACTTACTAATTATTTGCAAGTGAAATTGTCACGGAAAATATTTCTACACTAACGAAATACGTCACGGAATGAAAAGAAGTCATCGTCTTTAAGGGCGGATGCTTGTCACTGGAAGCGTTCATGTATAGCAGGTGTGACTGCTTTTATTGAATTAATTAAACACTGCATTGTGTGAAGTACGTCACCTTGGAATTACGCAAGAAGCAAGCTTCATTCATAAATAAGGATAGGCTGGCCGTGGCTTTTACAACTTCTTTGCCTTACGCGGAATACTGCCGTGATCCCGACTGGAATACTCAGCAATTTTCCTTCTAAATAAAACGTGGGTTCACTATTCTGGGATTCTACATTTTACATGACCTACTATCATTTTCATATACTTTAAAAGAAACCTCAATATTTGAGTTACTTCTTTCAGTTCCCTTTCTTAAAACAGCTGTTTTAGTGTATTATCAAAGTTTCAAGAGAAAAGGGTCTTTAATACTTCCAATAAAAATATCCACGTCAATTCAGAGAATATCTATTCACAATTATTTTAGACTAACTAAATATAAATTGATATATGTAATTTCATTTGGCACACATATTTATTTTATTTATTATTTATAATTATTATTACTTCTGTTATTAAAAAATTAATTACTAAATTCAATCATGTTATTTCATGAAACTGTTTTCCTAGAGCTCTTAACTTTAAGGCAGATATTGAAGAAAATACAAATTCGCCAAATCTATGGTTACAGATTGTCACTGAGAATTGTGGCTAAAGTTAAACTAGTCTTGAACTGAAACTAAACGAGTCTTTGTATTCATTGCCCTTAAATGCAGTTGTGAGGGTACTATATATTAGTTGGACTTTTAGAGGCCGAAGGAAAAACGTAAACTTTTAGAATAGCGGAAAATGTGGCAGTGATTCAAACCAATTGTTCCTCGAGAACACTTAAATTACACGCTAATTCAATCGCGAGTCTGGCGTCCTATTGGAGAGATAGTCAGTTCCAGGCTCTGACCGCTAGACGTAGGACAAAGCCGGTTTCTAGATACTATGAACGTGTCACTCTTATTTTAAAAAATGCTGGACCTATTTAGAATTTATTTCCTAGGAGGTTTAGCGTGTGCCACTCTCATTTGCTATGATTCGTATCTTGGTCTTCTCTTTCAGTTTCTACACCGTGTATGTAAATGGTGCGGAAACACCGCGTAGAGAATGCAAAACCCCAAATGAAGTATAAATCTGAAAAATAAATCTTGTATTATGTTAAGTGCATGGCAAGAGATTTTATAGAAGATTATATATGCCCTACTGTTGTTTGTTAGGAGGCTGGAAACATGCTGAAATCAGTTTATAGGAGAATAGACGCGTGCGAAAGCCATTTTATAGAAGAATGATTGTGGCCCATTTTCATTTGGTAGGAGGCTGAACACGTGACATATCTATTGTCTAGGCGAGGTTATATGTCCCAAAATCACTATCTAGAAAGCTTCGTGTATGTCACTGTATTTTTCCAGAATACGAAACAAAACACAAAAGCCCTTAGTCAGGAAAGTGCATAATTCCCACGGTAGTTGCTAGGATTCCGGACACGTGCGAAAGCCATTGTGTAGGAAGCTGAACACGGACCGCCAGTACTGCCTAGGAGGCCAAAGAATTGCACAGCCATTTCTGACATACTGGTGAAAATAAAAATTCAGACATCCATTCAGGCAATAAAAACATATCGTCGAACCAGAAGTCTGTCTTCTGGGATATGAAGTCGTGTAGTCTGGTATAAATTCAAAATAATTTTGGATGACCTTCCTACTTCTATTTTCAGGATAGACTATTTTCGGAGATCACATATGGAACTACATCACAGAGGACAGCATTTATCATCTTTTCAACCATGAGAAAATCAAAGCTCATCCTGTTTTCCGTAACACATTTCCTCGCCTAAATTGTTGTTCCTCTGAATGGATTCCCTCTCCCTCCCCATCCTGGTTATTATCCACGACAGGCCATGAACAACAGCTTTAATATGTAATAGACAGGAGTGAGATGGACAGCAAGTGTAACTTCCAGAGTAAACAGGAAGTACCAACAGGGAAATAGACTAACTAACTAAAGCTAACAAATTAGAAGTCAAGAGTTAATTAATAACCGCAGGAAGCCAACGATATTTCCCTCTTAAGTTGCTGCTGTTGACAGAGCAAAGCATCGACCACAAGAAGGCAATGACATGAAAGTTGGAAACGTGTTGGTTGCATGGGTGGGGTGGGGTGGGGTGGAAATGAGGGGGTTCTTTGATCGAGTAGTCCTTTTGATAGCACTTCCTTCTACTTGCAGCCTTAAATGTTTGCAGAGGAATAGTTAAGATGTGAAAATGTAGCAGAGTGGCAAACGTTGACGTCTTGCTGTCTTTCATCTGTTGCACAAGGTGTACAAGTATGTACTTCTAGATTACTACCACTTGGAAATGTCACCAAAGTCGTCGGCTTGAATCAGACACCAAGGCAAACTTATGTTTCTTATGGCTTGTTTACCCTGTCTTACGCCGTTTAAAAAATGTGGAATGATATTTTTGTAAACAGGATAAAAGGTAGGTTATTTACTTCAGCTGAGCAGTCACACTGCATAGAGTGGCTGTACAATTAGACCTACATTAATGCTCTGAAATCGAGCTGTATGGACCCTGAATGGCATTATATTTATCGCGATTTTTATCAGTTTTGGCAACCAAATAACAGGACATTATTTAAAATTAGGCTACGAGAGGGCTGCTCTACTACCGTTCCAGCTATATCTCCTCTAATAACGCCGCCATTTGACTCCATCCATTGCTTTGCTAACAGAGTTCGTAAATAAAAATAAATGAGTGAAGAAAGAAAGAAACTGCCTTAAGGTCTGCCTGAGAACCTACGCGATATAAGGTACCTTTCAAGTTGAATGGCAAACGCCTTTTCAAAGCATAGTGGCCCTACAACCAACTAACTAATTAACTTCATGGAGCAGATGAAGCAGAGTCCTTCTTGAGAAGCTGACATATCCTCAGCTAGTCAAGAAACTCCCGGCATTTTACAGAACCCCAAGGATACAAGAGCCTGCCACCTGTCCGTATCCTGAGCCAGCTCAATCCAGTCCATGCCCTCCCATCCTACTTATCGAAGATCCATTTTAACATGATCCTCCCATCTACGCCTGGGTCTCCCAAGAGGTCCCCTTCCCTTAGGTCTCCCTACCAAAATTCTGTATACACCTCTCCTTTTCCCCCATACATGCTACATGCCCCGCCCATCTCATTCGTTTCGATTTGATCACCCGAAATATCTTTGGTGATGAGTACAGGTCATTAAGTTCCTCGTTATGTAGTCTTCTCCACTCCCCTGTCGCCTCGTCTCTATTAGGCCCAAATATCCTCCTCAGCTCCCTATTCTCGAACTCCCTCAGCCTGCAATCAACGTTCCCTCTATTTTTGTTCAACTGCTCTGTCCTGCTACTGCTGTGAGGAGAAAATTTTTGCACGACCCGACGACTGCGCGGCACTGTAAAAGTTCTTTTATAATACACACAATTAGAATATTTACAATGATAATTGAAAATTCTGGCTACGCGGTAACAACTCGGTGTGGCCAACAGCATTTCAGTTACTGTGCGGCCGCGCGCCCACGTAGATTAGAGATAACATTGGTCATAAGCTTGCTGTAAGGAACACATTATTAGTTCCCTGTCCTGCGTAATTCATTACCAACTACCAGGTCTTTCGACATTACATAAATTATTTGGCTGTCTGATGCAGCACCTTTCAACAAATCAAGAGAGACATACTAAGCATTACTGAATGCAGAGGTCGGGGTTCGAACAAGTTTCGAGATGAAATTTTAAATATCCTTTTAACCCATGATTTGTAATTAGGTTATTTCACGACACTCCATCAACCACTTAACTTGTATAACGTTCAATCGGACGGGAAGAAAACTGCAAACGGAAAAGGGAGAGATTTTAAAGGTGCAACAGAAAGACTTCAATAAAGAGAGCGGGTAACCATTTCAGATTTGAACAGGAATTTCCAGAATACAATTCAAATTCTACGTAATTCGAGAGATGTAATGTTACAGCCCTATTGTTTAATGTACTCAGTGCAACCTAGTTTACATTCAGTCTTTATGAGGGGTGGCTTATCATTTCGTAGTCCTTCCCTCGTCTACCTACCTGTTCACAGTTGGTGTAGAGGGTTTTTTTTTATTTTCACTTGATCATATTCAAACACCCACCACAGTCGGTAGGACTCTCTGTATGAGGGATCGGCACGTCGCAGAGACCTCTACCTAACAACACAAACACTGTACAACAGACAAATATCCATGCCCCCGGTGGGATTCAAACCCACGATCCCAGCAAGCGCTAGGCCGCAGACCCACGCCTTAGAGTGGTGGCTTATGAGGGACCAAAGTTCCACTTGTCTCAGGTCCCATTTTACATGGACGTGCCGTGTGTCCGGGTACCAGCAATTAACCAGATGTTATTAACAGTCGTTTTAGGTAAAGCTTGTTCAAGGTGCGGAGGAGACAGGAAGGAAGTCAGTGTTGGATATTTACACGGTGAAGAGAGTCATAATTTGTATCCAACATTATTAACGTCATAAAATCACGGATATGAGATGGGTGGGACAGGTAGCATGAACGGAAACTGAGAAAGGCATGTACTACTTGATTGCGGCTATTTGGAGGAGGAAGAATGCTATTAGGATCAGACGTTGCCGAGTTTCCTGTTACTTCATCTTTCGTGTGCCCAAATAACCAGTGACGACTCCATTGAGTACCCCTTTTTAGAAAAACACTGTATTTTACTCTTAAGGCAGAGAAAGGAATTTTTGCTTTATGAAAGAAGAGGCATTATAAATATGTATTTGTTCTTTTACTGGATATATACTTTCCTAGTTGTTCCGTAGCCACTGAATGTTTATTTATAATGTAGGTTAATATTACACTACAAACAGTCAAATAGCGTAGATAACGGATGGGTGAATGAGTACGGAGCATCGGCGCAATAATTATGTACAGATAGGGAACAACAAAATTTCTTGAAAAAAATCAGTCTGGGTGCTACTTGTTCCACATAAAAATAATAAAATAAAAAATATGAAGTATAAACTGAATTGTTTCTTTTATGATTTCTCCCGTTTGTATCTGCAATGGATGAAGATAAGAAGGATGACGTTTGTGAAATCCTAGGGATTTTGAAATACCCACTCCCACTTTTATGAAACAGAGAAGTCTATAGACTTTATGTTACCCTTCGTAGAAGAAGACTCGTGGAAATTCAAGAATGTAGAATATTCCCACCTTCGGGTAGCTCACACGAGAATTTTGGAGCGGCTATTTTGAATGTAACAAAAACGTGATTGTGTGCAACACAGCCATCAGCCTGAAGGAATATCGGTCACTGAATCTGATAACGCCAAATAATAGCAATAATATAAAAATTCCTTTTCTCTACAAAGAACGTTTTAAGACTCAGTCATGAGGGTGACATTAAAGATGTTTTTGACAATACGATATTTTATAATCAATTGATTCTTTCGGAATTCTCTTATAGATATTTTCCCGTCACTGTTTTGCTACTAATTTCAAGATTTGTTATTAATATAAAAGTTGTTGAGAAGTTAGTTTCATCAAGCTTGGTGTTCTTATGGCCTAGAACACAAACCCCTGACCAACTGGTCTTTCTTGAGAAGCCGAGAGTCTCTCTACTGGCCAAGAAGCTTTCCATCCACATAAAACGCGCAAATTCATTATAGCGTCCATCCAGACGAACTAAGTCCACACTCTCACAACTTATTTTAGAAGTCACCCTGTATTTTAGAGACCACCCTGTATTATCAAATAGGGAAATACGTGTTTATGTATATGTGTATGTGTGGTGGCATAAAGGACTTCAAACCGGTCAGCTGCAGGACACCGGATAAATTCTGATTCAATCATTTTATGAGACCGATATTCTCTAATCTTAGCAATTAATAGCGTCTTTAAATAACACACTTCAGACACGAATTCCTTAAGCAACGCCGATTTTGTTGTTGATTTCACTTCCTGCCGTGGCTTGTCTTCAAGACGTAATTCGTAAAATGTAGAGTTCATTACAGACCAGAGAAAGAAAATGTTTCAAGCAAAGGAAAACGTAATTAAAATTAAAATAATAAACTATTTAATAAAGACCACTGTAAGTTAAATACGTGAAAATCGTAGACCATACCTCTGCTACCTACTCACAGTAGGTGTCGAGGTTATTTATTTCCACTTTATCACATTCAGACACACACCACAGTCGGTAGGACTCCTCTGGACAAGGGATCGGTCCGTCGCAGAGACCTCTACCTGACAACACAAACACTCACAAGAGACAAATATCCATCCCCCCGGTGGGATTCTAACCCACGATCCCAGCAAGCGCTCGGCCGCAGACCTATGCCTTAGACCACGCGGTCACTGGGATGGGCAAATACGTGACAAAAAAATTATTAAATGCGTGTCAAGTCATCTATTTTAATAGTACTTAAACGATCCAGTACGGACGACTCGATACCAACGCCGATTTTTATGTTGATTCCACTTCCTCCCCTGGCTTGTCTTCAAGACGTGAAGCTTGAAATTCTGAATTTATTAAAAGCAAAAAAAAAAAAAAGAATATCTGTTTTAAGAAAAGAAATATATAATCAGATTTAAGAAATTAATCTAAACTTTTAATAAAGGCCACTATAAATTAAATATATGAATTTTTAGATATACACAGTGTATGTAAAGCCTTGTAGTTTAGTAGTACTGAAACTGTCCAACAGGCAATGAGTAGGTGGAACAAACAAGTGAATGCTCGAATCCGCACAAGAGTTGGAGTACTTGTTACCTGTTAGAGTGAGGTCAGTCGTAGTACGGACGTTCGTGCATGTGGTCGAGTGCAGTGGAGAACAGCAGTGCAAGTTGCCGTCAAATGCCATCTTACTGAAGCGCGTTTTCTTGAACTGGTTACATGTGAAGGAATATTTCCAACGTTATGTGTTCGGTTAATTCTTTCATCAATAACTGCGATGATAACTTATTTAAATGTTCTAATCACACTAACAAGAATTTTTACACTTTTGTACGGCATCACTGTTATTAAGTTATTCGGAAGGATAGATGCAATGACCACTTAGTAGGTACAACATCGTTTTCGCAAAGTTCAGTCTCCAAATTAATTTCAAACTTCTGTATGTTTCATGAATTGGACCTAACCTGCAAACTGAAGGTAATCTCACCCAATAAGAAGAAAACCGATCTAAAAGCAATGAATTCGCGATAAAGGTGTTCAGTTAAGAATATCTCGTACAGTAGCTCGATAAGGAGACCAATGATTTCACTGGCTCGGGGTAGCCCAGATACACGTTCTTTTTTAAAAAAATAGTTTCGGTAAAATTTTAGTTGCTTGTCCAGTTAAGCGACAGTCAGTTTGTCGATAGAAACTCTCTTTTACAGATGTAATTGCTACAATTGCCTTTTTCTCTGGAGGAACAAATATATTCAGTATTCTGAGCTCCACATTTATTGTAACTGAGCTGCAGCTACATTAGGCTATTCCGTCTGTCCCACCGCAGTACAATGCGACATTCCCCATGTTCGTCACTTAACCGAATACAATTCGACGTAGTGGAAGGTGTATTCAGAATTCTGAATATCCCATCCGGTCTGAATTAATATTAAAACAAAAATTTAACAGATACATAGAGAATAATGGTAAAAGTATCTTAAAATACGACGCCGTGTAGATAGGCAAATGGATACAGATGTTTCGTAGAAGTTTTTGCCTCCATCTTCATGGTAGTCTAAAATCTTCTTCGTGTGTTTTGAATACGGAGGTAGTGAGCTTGTCCAAATAGGTCTGTTACTGTAATAGCACTGCCTTGTATATTGTGTGATTCAGTTTACAAAGCTAATCTTCCAGATGCAGCGTACGTAGATTAAAATCAACAAGTTCGGTAATGTCACACATATAAAAAAAAACCGTAGGTACCGAAGCTTAACTTTTGCGTGACGTGTCCGAATTCCGAAGGCAATCACATCACCTTACAAAGCTGACAGAAACATATAATGGGTTTCATACAAGGCACTACCAACGATTGCTTGTCCGTCCAGCTTTTCCTAGGGCAAGCTAATGTTAGCTACATAAATATAACAATAATAACGAAATCGTTCCTTCAATTAGGACTGGTTGGTGTGAGCAAACAGTCTGTGGTGGTTTCACTTTTGTAGGGAACCGATGGAGTGCGTCAAGAATCTATTTATTTTAAAAAGACCTTCTATTAGATGAAGCGTGCGTGATTGAAATTTATAAGTTACGAATGAAAATACGTAGCTTCATTCACAAATTGATCGAAGTGGAAGTGTGTTCAGTGTGAGAAGCAGATTGTTTCCCGTGTCGGAAGTATCAAAATAAAGAAAGTGTTTTAAGTGTAAAATGTGTTCGGCGATTTGAAAAAGAGTAGTGAAAAATGTAGTCTTTCTTGTAGCTTCAGTGGTGGCCAATGATCAGTGATAATTGTGAGTGGAAGTGACATATCTCACTTTAATTCACATCTAATAAGCAGCAGCAGCAAAATCATCTGCAACAGCAATATCTCGACATACACGTCGACCGCCACTGCAAGCTTCATTACCTACAAACCTTCATGGTCCATTATGCAACGTCAGAAAAACACCATCTGCAGCGCTTCGAGGGTTAACGTAGGTGGTCATTTCTTGTCTCCCGTTGCTTCTCGCTCAGTAAGGGTCGCTGGCTGAATCACTTAGAACTGCAATGCCACTCCATATGAGTCGGGGTTTGGCGTGGTTGAGTCGTAGGGTTTTAGCGTGTAAGAGTCAAGTTGGCAGCCTGTATTTCAGAGATGCCACTACATATTTAAGAACATGTTTGCAGTTTTTGTGTTTTTTTGTCTCCCACCACACCTCCCACTCCGGTCCGGCAGGGCTTTGCTGCTTAAATAGCATTGCTAGGTGTTCATAATGTTAGGTAGGCAGGTATTTAGGTGTAAGACCGTGCCAATGTGCGGGACCGCGTTGGTAGCCTAGTGTGTCGGCAGGCTGCAGAAAACTTGACATCCCTCTGTGTTTCAGCCAGTGGCGGACGGAAGCGGCACTAGGAGAGGTCGCGGACGGACACACAAAATTCACCGCGAACATTTCGTGAAAAGAGTCGTTGAACGTAGAGAGGGTAGTCAGGTTGTTCTGCAGGCTGCTTTCAATACAATGGAGAATCTTTCTACCAAAGAAATTCGAACTGGAGGAAGCAAAATATATTCATGAAAATTTAAAATTTACCGTTAATCTATTTAAGTAAAACCTCTTGAATTTTGAGATTTGCCTCGTGTGTTAGTTGTGGCCTCTTCTGTACAGAACTGATTGCATACATCAGGGAGGATAGTTCACACGTTTGCCTTTGTCATTTGTTCTTCAAGTGACGAAGTGACGTGAAACTCCTTACCTATCTATTTTCACTTAATTTAAGGTAGATTCGTCACGAACAGAATATTTGATTATAGGCTTACCTAAAATTTATTCTTTCATTATATAATGAATTTTTAAATAATTTAAAAATTCATCAGTACATTAACATTCGCTTGTATTCCCTAGATTGTGCAATGTTTACAAAGGAATATGACGTGACACGTCTGCACCAAATATGGTGTGTGCACTGAATTCTTCCCTTAGGCCCCAGAGCGAAGCAGCCATGCTTCTTCATGTACGCGCAAAATACGCATTACTGGATGCTACTACAAGGTTAACACCCAATCTACACTGGGCTGTGGATCTCGCCCGGTTTTTATTGACAGCTGGAGGAGATGAGCGGAGTGGGCTTAACATGTAGTGGCTTCTCTTCTCGTTCGTGTTAGGATTGAGTGGGGGGGGGGGGGGGGGTGGGGGGGGAAACATTAGAATGTTCTTTGCTGAAGAAGTAAGAACGTTGCGTTTGTAAGGCTTATGATCACCGGGTTTCATTTCCTTGCCCATAATTCAGTCACTCGAAAGTCAAATCCTATAATGGAGTGTTTCGTGTCAGTTTGCTATGCGAAATTACGAAATGTGTGTTTATAATTTAGGTATTTCAAGTGTTAATCTGTACCTTTCAGGTACCAACACCAAGCGCAGTAAATATAATTTTTAGTATACGAGAAATTTCCTCGCAAAAAATAGGTGAATCTTGATTGCAAATGTTGGATCCGGTTTATAATACGGAATCATTCAGATAGGTCTGTAACACGTTTAAGGAACAGCTCTAAACAATGTTTTCTTTTACTTGCCCCGAACAAGTGGAAATGTGTCTTTTTGTTGTTGTACAGGTAAATGTACAAACAAAGTCAACGCAGTAGAAAATTCATGACACTTGGGGGAGGGGGGGCGCTTATAGGTATGTTTCAGCCATTCGTAACTTGGCACTGTGGTGTTGTCACTTTCGTGCCCCATCTTCCTTATTCCCGGGGCCAGTACTCTCGGTAAATATAGGATAAAAGTATCAGTGGGCTCCATTTCCGGTCCGGACGCTGCCCCTGCAGAGCATTGAAGCGATATCCCTCAGTTGTGCAGAAAGAAACATAAGCAGCTTCCTTAATAACGTAATTTTTTCCTTTTATGTAAGAAGACTGCTTCATCAAACCGCCGTTTGTTAGACAACAGTGACGGGAGCATCTTTATCGCGCAATTCCCTGTCTGTTTTAAGAGAATCCCTTTGTAACCAAGTTCGCTGCACTTTGGCAATCAGTCCTGTATCTACTTACAAGTTCAATTTCTCATTTAATATTCTGTCTTATCATCTATTCCGAAGGCACAGCTGCCAGCTCTGCTCAGAATTAAGCTACGACGAACAGTAAAAACTTCATATCATAAATGACATAAATCCGCGTGTCTTTGAAGTACAGTGTTGTTATGAGTGTGTAATGGTATAGAACTCTACATCTCATGGAAGCGACCGCGAGGATTCGCAGTACAAACTGAGACAGCCAGTGCAATCAACACAGACGGCTATGCTTTAAACTACGTAGTACACTACAGATTTAGTGTTATTGCTTGAGCCACGCAAATCTGCCGCGCGGTAGAGAGGGCACACCGTCAGTGCTGACTGCTCTACCTCTTGTCACTCTTCCACCCCCGTAACTACCACATAAATCTTTTTGTTCTAGCCACTACACTGTTAGTTATTTAATCGTGTAAATGCCTGGAGAGTCTTTTCCTCACGTCGTGCCAACGTGGCAGCTTAACGTTTAAAGTCGGATATGTTGATGGCCCGGCTTCCGTGCATCCTTGCTAACGCTAAATAAACTAGGAACAAGCTGCTTTCACATGTAATGAATTTGAACGGTGTCACTGCGGTGCAGTTCGATTCCCGGTGGTGTAATTAGCATTTTTTTATTGACATAATCATTTTCGGTCGCTGTATGGCCCTAAGGTTGATTCATGCTCTAACAAAGATGAGTACCAGGAATATTTCCTGGGGGGGGGGGGGGAGTAAAGGCCGCTGGTGCGTAGGGCTGACAAACTTACCTCCTTCATGTGCCGATTGTCTTAAACTGTGGGAGCCTCAACCTCCTGGAACCCTGAGGGCGTGTCCAGGGCTGTAATGGGACTGCTTTACCTTTACCTTTATCTTTACTGCCGTGTGGACTTTAAGCAGACTCGCAATTACTGTGCATGAATCGCTCCCGTTTGCAATCAGCGAAGCCCTTGTCCAATGCAGACTTTTCCACAAACATTGTGATTTTAGTCACTTACAGCTATACGCAGTAAGAAAGCTTTTACCATCTCTAGTTCTGTCACCAGTACCCGGCCTGCTGCCTGTTTGTTATGGTACAGACTCAGTACAAGCGTGATGCTTGAATGTTAGCGTGGTAGCAGGTGCATGGAGGAAATGAAATTTTCACCAAAAAGAATAAATATATCCAGGCGGCCACACTGACTTCCCCTCCCTCTAAGCGGCTGCCTTCATAAGTTCCTTGTTGTTGGTTAAAATCGCATCTCCTCCGTGCACCTGCCGTAGATACTAAACGTTCCACATGCCAGACACAGGCTTATATTCAAACACTGGCATTTGATAGGCAAGTAACGGAGAAATACTTGCTAGTGTACTCCACAAATACAAAAATGCTAGCGAAGCAAGGAAAATATTCGATGCTATATATTTGAGATCCTAAGCAATAATTTGTTTCAATTCACCTCCGGCGAAATATCAGAGAATTCCTGCTTTAGTTACATCTAAATGCTAAGGGAGCGGAAGAAGTCCCATGGTTTGAAACCGTCCACATCTCTTTGGAACTTCTACATTTCCTGTGCAGTGTGTTTCCCCATGTTTTCCAGCAGTTCTGTAGTAACTGTGTTCACGCCGATATTAATTACAATAAACATCGCTACCGAGAAACGCCTTTGACGGGGTAGAAGCGGAGCTGGAGAGGAATGTAAGAATAGACAGGAAAGGGAACGCCTCATACGCACTCATTCATTCAATCATCCGCAGTACCCACGGGAGTGCTTCCTGTGGCATCAGTACTGAAATGTACTAAGGTGTGCTGAAACTTGTAATTACGCAATGGCCATGTAGCACGCCTTATCGGGCTTCAAGGCGGTCTTCGGCACTCTCTTAAATTCGCTATACTGGATCATCGCGTCCAAGCAGCGGTAATAGGTGTCTTATCCTCCCTTCCTGGTGCAAACTTCGGCAGTTGAGTGGGCCGTATATCCCACGGACTCCAGGCTTACCTTCTTTGTCGAAATCTTTTCAACCCTGAAGGGGCAGGTAACGTTTCTCGGAAATGTTGTATCCACCCAGAAGAATAAAAATGTGCCATAACCCAGAACGCTGACATTTAAATAATAACTTACCTGAAGACTGAAAACTTCTAAAGTATTTGTTCTTTTAAACAATTAATAACAGAGCATGTTAGTAGGCGAAACTTTTTTTACTGGACTACTGAATGAAAATTAAGAACAAAGATCCACTGCAACCAGGGCCGTGGAGTCGGTATACAAAACCTCCGACTCCGACTCCTCGATTTTTAAAACTTCCGACTCCTCGATTTTTAAAACTCCGACTCCGACTCCTTCAGAAAACCTCAATATGCATCAATAACGGTAAACCTATAAGACATTTCATCACCACCACGTGAATCATCAGGCTACTTTTTTTACTTATAACCTATATTTAAGTATAAGTCTAATGGTTACTGTAGCTGTCAGGGCTCTGGATTTGGAGCATCTAGTTAGGATTTTAGGCTGAAGTCGGAGTCGGAGTCGGTACATTTTTACCGACTCCGACTCCGCCTAAAAATTCCTTCCAACTTCGACTCCACCTAAAATTCCTTCCGAAACCGACTCCGACTCCACAGCCCTGACTGCAACCCAGTAATTATTCATTCTTCCCAGTGGAAACCACCTTTACGAACACCCACGTATGGCCGGGCGGGGACAGTCGCTTGCTTAAAGAAAACTGGATGCTGTGCGCGTGGTCGTTCAACTACCAACAGGGTCACAGAAGTCGGACAGCTCTTAGCGGAGAAGCCAGACGAAGCGTGTTCCTCAACGAAGGGCATATGATGTGTTTAGGCGTCAGCCAACTCCCTTATAGAAGTAACCCCAGGTATAAAACCCTGGTCCTCCTTGTCGGATTTTGGGCGTAGAGTTAACAACCCCACCCCGTAAGACAGCCTTGTTGCATGGCCAAGAAAAGTACTAATGAGCCATATGAAAACGAAACTGTCCATCACCTTTACTGATCCTTGGTTACAGGTTTGTTTAAAAAAAACTGGGACTTCGTTACGATTTAAGATTTAACGTGCGCGTATACTATGTGAGGTAAAATAAAATTGGTTGCATAGAATTAACTTGCCCATATATTTTGTATTGATTTGTTTTTGGGATTACACAGAGGCGTAGATCTACAGGCCGCATTGTAGTTTTGTAAGCTATGATAATACGTACTATGCTAGGAAATTTTATCGACATGTGGAGTAAGAAGCTCCCCCCAGCGTAAGTGTAAATATTGCTACAAAGTTTTTGTAACCGCCGATCACAGTGGCCGCGCGGTCTAAGGCGCACGTCTGCGGCCAAGCGCTTGCTGGGATCGTGGGTTCGAAACCCACCGGGGGCATGGATGTTTGTCTTTTTTGAGTGTTTGTGTAGTCAGGTAAAGGTCTCTGAGGCGAGCCGATCCCTCGTCCAGAGGAGTCCTACCTACTGTAGTGTGCGTCTGAGTGTGATCGAGTGAAAATAAACAATCTCGACACCTACTGTAAGCAGGTAGAAGAGGCGAGGACTAAGTTTCAGTAAACACATAAATATCTACAAGGTGTCGTAACTCAGCCGTGAATAGTCTAAAATATTTTACTCTTTAGAGTGATTTGATTAAATCGTATATCAGCTATTATAAGTAAAATATATAATAACACCATAAAATATAAACAGACACAAAGCTTTCACGTACTGTATGTGCATTAATTCATCATCACTGCTTATCGTAACACTGGAAAATAGATTAGATCTGCACCCTTCTGGGATATTACGCGGCGTTGTGTGGTAATTGTTTACCGACTTTTCGGGACATCGTATCGGTTCCATCTTCAAGGGTCAAGAGTCCAAGCCGGAAAGAAAGCCAACCTTACCGTAGACACTAACAGGGAAAGTTCGCGCGGGGTAAGGGATCTGTAAGCGTTATTATGTGAGTCTGTAGCGAGTCACTGGGTGTTCATCAGAATGGACTGTGCACGACAGGTTTAGCGAACGCCAAGTGCTCCTTTAAGAGCAAAATGAATCAAACTACCGAGTAATGGCGTGCAGCATTACCGCTCAGTAAATTCTCAACTTTCCACAGGTTTTAAAGCTTAAAGAGAGAACTTGCGAAATTTCAGTTGAAGTTCAGTAAGTAGCAATGTTTCTTAACACAGTGGTGATGAAAAGTAACATCGCCGAGGACGTAATTTCGTAAATATGCACATGTTGCAGCAACCATTTGCAACACGCTTCACTACTGGAAGGAAAAAATTTCAGGAAGCGAAGGTGTAAAAGTCGCTTTTCTTAAATAAGCAGAAAAAAACAAGAATTTTTAATACATATTTCCCGCTTTTTCTGCCATAAAATTATAAATAAATGTAGTAAGCGAGAATGAAAAATTACGCTTTTTCTAAATAATGCTCCTCTAGTCGCAGATCAGACATTAAAGAAAAGAGAGAAAATCTTTTGTAATAAAGACACGTAAAGAAGCGCCATATGCGGAGGCTAAGGCTATACTCCAGGCTTCCCAATCTCTATCTATGTCCTTCCATTCGCTTTGGTTTTTTCTCTTTTGTGGTCTTCCTTTTGTGACGTTTCAAGCACTTCAAATCTGTAGCATTGTTGGTGGGATGACTGGTAAAATGAAGTGGCAACGATTTGATGGAAGCATTCTTTTACTAACCGCGATACTAGACGACATTTGCCTGAAGGAAGTATTCTCAAAGTGTTGGGTGTCGTGGTCGAAGTTCGAGCCGAGTACCTGCAGAGTAAGTCATGAAGTCACCGCCAAAGCTAAGCTGGTCGATAGATTTATGTTGAGACGATTGAATTTGTGCAGTCAGGTGGAGCTATCGAGATGAATGGCCATACAATCAGTGACAACTTGCAGTGAACTGGAAGTCAATGTGGGCAGTGAATAGGAGAGAAGTAACTCGAAATGTATTTATCGAAAGAAAATATTGGAAGCAAACGTCTTGAGAGAGTGAGCGGAAAGACAAAACACCTAACTTGAAAACTGACGAAGGTTATGTAGACTCGAATCAAGAAAAGCCCAAACACAGAGAAACCAACAACCAATCAAATGCACAATACGTGCAGTTCTCTAACATTTTGCGTGGGTGCTTGACAGATAAATAGGCATTTCAAAAAACTTGCTTTATACTGCCATCTATTCATTAAATTGACATTTTATATATTTACTTTTGACTCTTAATCTACGGCGTGAAATAATGGAGTAATTTGTAAATGACTTAGAATGTATATAGAAGGAACCGGTCCTGACATAATTTGAAGTATTGCCTGGCATTTGCCTGGACAGGCTAAGGACAAATATACCACTAGAAACCTCAGTCATGATAGTCCATTCCTGAAACTAAAGTTGAATCTGGGGTTTCCCGGAAGCGAAGCAATATTACACACTCTAACACTTATTTCAGCAATTGTAACGTTAGAGTCAATCAATAATTTTGAATTACATTATGTATGGAAAAATTATCGCTCCACTTTTGGCATAGGTCCCGTTGCAAGGTAACAGAATTTTAAACCATAAATACAAAAGAGTTTTGAGATATTTTTTACCAAATATATAAACAACATATCAGCGTGATACATAAAGAAATGTCAGCTCTTAAAATTTTAACAGGAAACATTTTTACGAAACCAATGAATATGTTTAGGGCTGATAAGTTGAATTTTCTGTATAATCATCAAGCAGAGACACTAAATTATCAATCAAATATCTCAGCGTAATTGAAACTTGTGACGGAAATTGCCTGACATCCTACTGTGTCTTTATTTCCTGCACAAAAGCGAGTGTCACAAAGGATTAAACGCACATTTAAAAAGGGAAGGAGTATAAAACAAAGCAGCAGCTTGGGACTCGTAAGTACAAAGTGCGCGGATATCAGGAGGACACCTGCAATGCCGTGGAGCACTTTTGGTTTCTGAGATGCTCTGGTAACAGAAATAACCTTAAATAAATGACGCCGTTGAGCTGCTGCTGCTACTACTGCTACTACTACTACTACTATTACTGCTACTGCTTCTACTACTACTACAGGTACTACTACTACAGCTGCTACTATTACTATTACTGCTACAACAACTACTACTACTACCACCACCACCACCACCACCAACACCAATAATAATAATAATAATAATAATAATAATAACACTTGAATTTCTCTTGAAAGAAGACAATTTTAAATCTACTTCGTTTGCAGCACAGTTATTTTCCTTATTGCGATGTGCTTAAGTTAATCCTTATGCATCTGCCCATAACGCAAGGTGAAAGAACGCAGACAGCTTCAAAGAAGTTTGTGCAGTAAGTTTTAAATTCACGCCAATTTAATTTGCGTGTTTCTATTTAACTCAGCCCAACAATATTTATCACTTCCAGTCTGGATATGTTCTAATCACCAAGAGGCGTAAATATTCAGTTAATATCGTGACAAAAGCTGCGGTCTGGAGTATGGAAATACAAGCGGAACTATCTGCTTGAGGGCTGGCAGGGAGGAGTTAGATGCACAGGCAGGCAGGCAGGCAGGCAGGCAGGCAGGCAGGCAGGCAGGCAGGCAGGCCGGCAGGGAGAGAGGCAGGCGGGGGGGGGGGGAGGGAGGGAGGGAGGAAGTCTTATATTTGCCACCAAGGCCAGAGACACTTTCGCTCCTAACACGTCTCCTGCAAAATAATCACCGTACGATTTCCCCTGAGTTAAATAGTGGCTGAAAGGTGGATAGGCCCATTAGAAATGCACTGAGTTAAGCGCCACAGGTTGGTGACTCATTGTTCGAATTTAGGAAAACTTATGCCTTTTGTCTTTATCTATTTTATTTTAATAGTTTTTACACTTTGATAGTGTCAACATGACAGTAGCAGAAACCATCAGTATAACAGACCGTCTTACCATCTCTGATTTCCTTACGTAGGGTGAATCCATTCTTCAGTACTAACATTACGTAGTATAAAAAGGAGTCCTCTTAGCGATGTTGTATATTGTGGGCCGCCACAGAGAGAAAATATGGAAATTTCTAGCCCGCAAACTCAATTCGGAAACAAAAAGGAAACTATAGTATTAATGGTCCAGTACCCAACTTAAATCAGAGGTCACCGAATTACCTTCACAGAACTGTTTGCTTTAACTTTGTATTTACATAGCTTTAAGGTACTTTGTCTGGTAGTGGCCCTTTAAGTGGGTTTAATTCCTGAACATTATCGACTGTCTGTGGTTCACTCTATAACCTGTGGCAGCCGAAACTTGTATGGTGCTTATGCACAGTGGCCCTGCTCTCTCATATCTGAGAGGAGTGTATAATATTCTAATCATTCTATATTTATTCCCTACATTCCTCTTTGACAATACAAATTTTTCATGAGAGATTGTACGTTCTCAAAGCAGTGTTGATTCTTGTCTTATCGGATATGACGTTATCTAGACCGACAAATAGTTTCCGACTTTAAATGGAGCCTAGTAATACCATCTTGAGAGAAAATCACCCCAAATGCCGCTTGACCCCAAAGATGAAGGCACTACATTCCTCTGAATTGTTGGTACCCGTTTACCAGTTGAAAATGTATCATAACTCAAAAGAATTAAAATTTCATAACTTGTGAATGCTGCAGTAGGTTTGTAGGATTTGAGAAATGCTGCGTTTTGGTGTAAAAATTAATACATTTCCACACTTCGCTGGAAGTATAAAAAGCACAGTCTGAGGAAAATTTCAAAAGCAACTCTTACTGAAGCTCTAGAAGTCGACAGGTTTAGAGATCAGGACTGGAGGTTAAAGTAACAAAGTACGGGGGAGAAAGAGCAGAAATGCATGCACTAGGGCAGGTCGCAAAACGCGGAACGTTTAGTCGGCCGGTGTACGTATATTTATGTACAAATTTTGTAATGATTTCGATACGAATCTTCAGGAGAAGCCTCGAATGACATGACTGTTTAGACAGCCATTGACAAGCGCTTATTAAAACAATAATGACCCATAGAGTTGAAGATTCAGGTCTTCTGGAATATGCTGATATTTTCATGAAGATGGAGACAGCAAGCTTCTGCGAAACGTCAGTAACTTTTCATTAATCAGTACCGTATCATGTTCCAGAATACTTAAACTTTCATCAGCACCGCTCTGAGAATTTCATATCTCATGTCTTTGGCTTACATACGTGGCCGGAAATAGCGTGGCCTGCTCTGCAAATAACAGGTTCTTAAGAAGGGCTTTGCTTCTTGAGATTAAATGTGACTTTCTACTGTATTTCCCTTAAAGGAGCATCAATTGAAGCTAAGTTTCACATTACAACAAGCTTTTAGATTCCCTGCAAAGCATCCCACATGCAATGAGCGTAAGCTGATGGCAGAGATCGTTCTTTCATTCTCTTCAAGTGAGAACTATCTTCTCAACTTAAGGAGATTAACAATAAATTCCGAGCTCGATTTTGTCTCAGATTAGGTTTTCATGTCATCTCACACGTTACCCTTCTTCCATTTACAAGCACAGAACTGCGTTTAAGCTACGCCTAATTCCGGTCGGTAGGGAATTCTTTCCTTGGTACCGGCATAATTAGTGTCTCATATTAAGAGCGTAAATAACCCTCTAGATTTCAGTGGTTTCTATATGTACCAAAAACGTTTAATTTTCGAGAACTCTGTATTTTGCCAAAAGAGCGTATTTATGTCTCGGAATACAGTATTAGGCACTGAAGATCGGGGCAGCACGCTCTTCCGAATCATAGAAAATTATTTACCTTTCAAAACGGCGTTACATCCAAGAAGACTCGGATTAAAAAAAAATAAGCTGATTTGATAAACAGTAACAAATCCGGAAGAGAGTAAATTTCATCAATCAGAATATGAAGTACCAGTTGCCATAAAAGTGGGATTATGCGCCCAATATGAAGGTAGCTCCTAATGCAGGTAGCCGCTGTATCTCCCCTGTATGCTTCCGTCATATAGTGGTGAGTATCTGACCTCGTAGCAGGTGCCTAGTAACGACATGTGTAAGAAGGACTGGATTGTCGGAGTTTTTTCCCCCCCAGTTAACGAATTTTGATTTGTTTTCGTGCTTGTCCCAGTTTTTGGAGTCTTTTTTCGTAGGCTTCTCCAATGCTGAAGGTTCGTGATTTTAACTAGACCATTATTTAGATCTTAGTACTAGTTATAACTGCCGATCCCAGTGGCCGCGCGGTCTAAGGCGTGGGCCAAGCGCCTGCGGGGATTGTGGGTTCGAATCCCATCGGGACCATAGATGTTTGTCCCTTGTGAGTGTTGTGTGTTGTCAGTTCGAGGTCTCTGCAACGGACTGATCACTCGTCCAGAGGAGTCCTACCGAATGTGGTGTGTCTAAATGAGTGTGATCATGAAGCCTCAAAAATGAGGAGGCCTAAGCCCGAAAGAGGGCTGTCGAGCCACAGATGGGCAAAACTAGTTATAACGAGGTATTTAGCATTTCATGTTTGAGATTTTACAGCGTAACATAGCTACAGGTTACGGTTCAATTCCAATATCAGTTGCTCCTAATATGGAGTCCTCTGTTGTCCCCCAGTAGGGGTACCACATATTGCGAAATTTTGAAAAAAGTGCACAAGAACCATCTGTGCGTTCTAATGTAGATCTAGCCACACAGCTTAGAGGTTTCATTGATTTTCGGTTAAAAGAAACCAATTCTTCCAATCAATTTACAGTGACAACTTCTCATTTTGCCACTGTCTTCTCTCGCAAGCCAACAAATCCAATTCAGTTACACCGACAGATTCAACAGGTAAAAGAGCCAAGGCTGCAGGTCTGAGTCCACTGCCGTCAATTTCAAAAGAGGGCACAAGTGATGCTAGATTATCTAGGCCTGGTTCAGCGAATGTCGTAACCACCTTTCCATAAAAGGCCGATTTGAGAAGAAAAGAAGGGTGACGTCTACCGACACACGCACGAAACTAAACTGACGTAAATACTTTCCGAGGAACGTAGTAAACAACAAAAGGAAAACAGCAAAAGAGGATCCCTTCCTGCGGTGGAAAAAATAGGGCTACTAAACACGTGGTGAAGACAGGAGGAAGTGAACGGAAACCACCAATTTCGCCATCAACGGAGTTAGGTGTTTCCCAGAGTCAGAAGAAGAAGATGGATGGTGGAAAGAAAGTGAGGATGAAGCTGATGCCGACCGTTTGTACTCTTCAGGTTTGTTCACTGGAGACCGCGACGGTGAAGAACGAATTCGATGGAAAGAATGTCTACTGGAGGCACACATTTTGGGTGCGGCAGGTGTATGAAATGACAGGCAATTCCGTGGTTTCAGGCTTCCACCGCGATGCTGATGAGATCTGCGCTCTTCTGAGGCATAACGCAGCGTCGAATAGGAATTCTTTACCGACGTTTCGGGACAACGTATCGGTCCCATCTTCAAGGGTCAAGAAGACTTGATTATCATTCGACGCTACATAATACCCCAGAAAAGCGCAAATCTTGACAGACACTTGTTTATTGTAGCTGCTAAATGTTATGAACAACTTAATTTTGTAGTATTAATAAATAAAACTTCCTGTTTCTGGCATCCTTAAATTCGTTTCTTACTCTAAATGTGAGGAACCGCTGGTACCCCATAATAGGGGTGGCGATTTATGTTGCTTAGTAAATTTGGGATTACCCGTCTAATTGCTTCCATGAGCTAATAATCAGTTTGCTTAATGGAGGATTTTTGAGCTTAAAAAGGCAGTAAAGTTTGCTTACTTACTATGAACTATGTTACTGGTGTGGCCAAAAAACTAACCCAACCCAATACTGGGCCACTCTTCCCTAACTTCCCAGCCTCCGTGACGCAGACACTGCAGTCACACAGACCCCACTATTCGGCCTCTGACCATCTTCAGTCAACACAGTTACTAAATCAGTCACCTAGCGTCTAGCTACGCTACTGTTAACGTTATTTAGTAGTATTAACGTCACCGAAGTTTTTCCTGACGTCATGTGAACGTGGCAGTGTAGCGTCGAGGGGCAGGTCTGTGCATTGCCCGCCTATAATGCGCTGTTCCCAACTCGAAATAAACTGGGAGCGGGCTGCGTTCCGCATGTAACAATTTTACGCAATATTTGCAGAATGAAAACTTGAAGTAGACTGGCCATTAGGCAAACATGGTGCCCGAGTCCCCTCCATTTTCCACTCAGCAAACCTCTGTCCAATACGAACTTGTTTATGTATACGCATTGCCATACTATAATTCAGTGACTTCTAGTTGCACGCAATGAGAAGTTCTTACCGTCGCTAGTAGCCAACTCTATATCAGACTTTCCCTCGCGCATGTGGCGGCAGAATTATTTGCAACAGGTTCTAACACCTGCCTTTTAACCTTTTAATAAAATTTGTACTATTTTAGGTGCGTTTTTAACCCTGCGGAGCTCATACTAAAAACGTTTGGACTGTCTGTCTTTCTAGCTCTATGTCTGTCTGTCTGTCTGTCTGTCGGTCTGTCTAGCTCTCTGTCTGTCTCTCTGTCTGTCTGTCTGTCTCTGTGTCTGCCTGTCTGTCTGTCTGTCTTTTCTGCGAAAGAAACAACTCGAGAATGTCTCACGAATTTTCATATAATTTGATATTGGCGAGTTATATTGAACTTTGTCGCCGAGCCATTTAAATATTTATGATTTCAGACAATTTTAATGGCCACATTATATTAAGGCCTGCTAAGAATATATACGTTTCTGGGGAAGTCACCAAATATTGGCTGGACTGAAAAATATTTCGAGTACAATTTGTAGAAAAGAATGAAACACGAGCCTTACATCTAATACAACATTGCCATAAGGTTTAAGGTTTCGAGGCAATTAAAGAAAATCGATAGGAAGTGTAGGATAGTTCCGAACTTGTATATAATCTGCCAAAAATAGTCTTCCGAAAATACACTAACATGACGGAAGTCACTCTTTGTTGTACGTGATTAACCTTTCAAAACCTGGCGGTCACTTTACTCACCACCAGCTTTAATATTCAATAATTCTACGTGGTGCTCACATTGCGTTTATATGTTTTGGATCTCAGAAAACACAGCGACTTTTGTCTTATACAATATGAAGGGTTTGGTTTTGTACAACGGAAGTGGAAAGTGTTTACTGCTCGGTGCGCCCTCAGTCCTTATATGAAACAGAAAAATCCCGTCTTTAGAGGGTTACATAAGGCTTCTTTACACCTAAATTTATAAAGGTAGGTGTATATAAAACAAAATTAAATAAAGTATAATTAATATGTACGACTCGCAACGGGCTGCCGGTGCGGAGAGCCAATCCCAGCGGGGGCGAAATTTTCCGCAGCCGTCCAGACAAGCAGTGGGGCCCACTCAGCCTCATATAAAATGGGTACCGGTTCCCTTTCCCAGTAGTAAAGCGATCTGGCAATGGCGTTGACCACCCACCCACATCTAACGCCGTTGTTAAAGAAAGAGTAGAGCTATACCTCTACTCTACCTGAGCCTCCATGGCCTGTGCTTAGATGAAACGTACCCTTTATAATTACCGCGTAGATACAATCATTACTTAATTAAAGACAAAGCAAGGCGCACGAACGCTCCAAAATTGTTACGCCATGTGTAGAGTTTTGTCGATCTGTAAATAAATAATACGTAATCCCTCTTCAGAGTGTGGGTAATTTGTCCCTCATCGTCAGCACAGAGACAAGTTAGGACAGAAAACTTTGGAGGGGAACACCTGTCGCCTAGTTGATCTCTTCACGCGCAGGCAATTACGGAAACAATTGCCCTTCAACCACCAGTTCAGATAATGACATTGCTCGAGAAGGGGAGCTGACTTGTGTCAGAAAGTTACTGACTATCAGTTAGACACCTCCGTCTCTTTCATCCCATTTCGCTGATGATTCCCTGCATGCTGTGTACAAGCAATGGGAAGAACGCAGGTGCTGACATCTCGAGGTCAAAGCTTTCCAACATTTATCGTTCAGAGTGACACCTGTTGTCAGTGTTGAATACTACATTGAAATGGATGGCTAGTGCGTGACTTGTCTTACATACCGCCAATTCAAGTAGTCCAGCCCTATTTATGAACTACCTCACGCATAAATAATTTGCTTTTATGTGTATTGTGCATGCTTTCGTATGTTCTTACAGTATACTGATGTAGCTCCGTCCGAATACTGATTAACTGTGGAAGGACGATCGAGGAATCGCTGTGCGATAGACGGTAGGACAAGAGGTCTTTATCTTCTCCCAAACAAGCAAGACAGACTCCAGACAGATCCCTAATTACTTGGCAGTTAGGACTCATTCCGGGAGTAAAGAGACCTGTACATATATTTTATCCCTCGCTTGCATCTAGAGCAGAATTTAAGGATGTTTTGAGCTGCACATAATTATGGTGTGCAGAGGAACGTCAGACTTGGCAGGTCAAAAAAGATTTACCACCTCAAGACTGAATGTAATAAGGAATACTCCACAAATCTCAATGCATGCACGTAAGAAATAATTGTCCCCAGTGCAGCTGCAGGGATTATGTTAACACCCAAAGGCGATGTGGCTGATTTAAAGAAGAGAAGAATCTCATGCCCTGCCATAAATTTAACCATAATTTCTCTCTCTTTCACTCCCAGTTTAGTCAATATTGGGAATCAGCTAATTAGGCTCGTTGCGAGAGGTATTTTCCTATTTTATTTATTTACTGGTAAGAATAGAAATTGAATTCCTAATAGCTTTCATTTGGGTGGAATTAAAATACGGTACACATTTAGGGAATGGAAATTCTCCATCTTGTGTCTCGTTTAACCTTTTAAAGCCTAGCGGTAACTTTACGTACCACCAGGTTTAACATTAAAAAATTTCTACGTTGTGCCCACATTGCGTTTATGTGTTTTGTACGGATCTCAGAGCAAAGAGCAACTTTTGCCTTATAAAACATTAAGAGATTGGCTTTTATAACCGAAGTGGAGAGTGTTTACAGCGCGGTACGCGCTGTCCTTATATAAAACAGATAAGCTTCGTCTTTAAAGGGTTAATGATGCTTTTATATCCCGGAATATACAGCCTACCTATGACTTTCAATAAGAGGGTGATTATTGAATGATGTACCCAGAGTTTGGAGGGAAGCAGACATGTTCTACTTAGATACAGCTTCAGGATATTTAGCTGAAGAAACCGACAAAACACGCAAAACCTTTCGGTTAGACACCCTGTAACCAAGACTTAAACCTGAGGTTTCCTAAACGCGACACAATGTTAAAAAAATGCACAGAAAATTTGTTTATAAATTTTCGTGTGTTCTGCGTGTATGAATGCATGGAAATGAATATGAAAGCGGAGACGCATGGACATGAGTAAATTTGAGATTATAAAGAGAGAACCGGTCTCTAAATTGCTTTAAGCGTTAATTACAGACTATTGGAGATCAGAAAAATTTTGGCTTAAAGCCCTGCCTTTGTAATTCTGAGGAAAGCCGAGCAACACAGCAAAGGGAATTGGAGAATCCATTAATTTGTGGCCGGTGGCAGGAAGTTGTCTTGAATTTTACATTGATTCGAATGAAGAGAGAACCTTGCGCCAGGCAAGCACAAAGAGGAAGAAGTTGTAGGATTTCGTATTAAGACAACAATGGAACAGGCAGTAGAGTGTACATTACGGAGTAAAGGAAACATGCCCCAAAATAAAGAAACTTAACCAAATTACAGAAGTTTAATAAAACTTGTCCTGTTTTACAGAAGGTAAATTTACGCTAACTTTCTGCCTGTGTACGAAATAACTCTACAAAGTTGCAGGAAACCTGATGCCTAAGAAGGGAGGTTTTGTTTCATTTTATATTAGCACCTGAGTAGTAAGATGCTATTACTTGCAAGTTCTGACTTCAGGGCCAATATTTGTAACCTTCATGATATTTAAGAGAATAACAGCAACTTTATCACAGAAGCAGCTTCGAAAGAGGATGAAAAGCTGTCAAACGCACGTCAGTTATTTTACTACGCTAAGTGGCTATGTAGCCATGATCATCTAACAATGGGCAGTCCTAGAGGGTTTTCTTGGGCGACGGTAATAAAAACCAGCATAAAATAAGTAGAATATTATGAAATGTCACCCAGGACCACGGGGCCGTTATGGCTCAGGCGGTTAGTTGCCGGTCTCTTACCGCGAAGGTCTGGGTACGATCCCAGGCCAGTATATGTGGGATTTGTCGTGGAGAATGTGGCACTGGGACAGGGTATTTTCCGAGCCCTTCGGTTGGTCCTATCATCATCATCATCATCATCGTCGTCATCATCATGATCATCAACCCAGTAATATATACATATACACACCCTTCATTCATCTACCACCGACGCTATACAATATCATAAGTTGACAGCGTCGTTAAATAACACACTTCTGTCTCCTCACATGCCCGCCGACTTGGACTGATCAAGGGTGTCTAAATATTAAGTAAGGGTCGGTGCATGGACGGTAAAATATGTGTGTATAAAGTCTCGTTCAGGAAAGCTGAAGGAAGAGATTTCTGTTTAGGAGACAAGAATTAAATAGACTCTAATACTAAAACAGATTTTTGAATGTAGGAGATGGTAGAGTGAGCTGAATTAAACTGACTCCAGGATAGGGCCAAGTGCCTGATGTAACCAAGGTGTGATGTCGTCTACAATTCTATGTCACAAAATATATTTCTTTACGACCAAATTCCCACAGGAGCCTGAAAGACAGAAAGAGATATACAAATTTTCTGGCCTGGTTGTTGGAAAGCAACCGTAATTTTTGGTTCATTCACATGAGAAATTTCTTACACAAATGAACGTCTTCTGAAAGCGTGTATTTCTCCTCAGGACTAAATAATGCGTATGACATCTAAACTGTGTCTGTAATACTGCTATCGTTGCTTAAGCCACAGGCTTGTCTCACTAGAGAACAAATCGTGCGTATGTTTGTAGTCACTTTACATAGGCTTATATTAACTGTTATCCACATTTGGAGCAGTTAGTGTCTATAGCCCTACAGGAGAGGAGAGGATGGCCGGATATGGGCCTATATGTGTGATTATTTGCCAGTCACATTTTTTTGGGGCGCAACAGCCCAAATCTGTCTTAGGCCACCTCATCTTTGAGGATTCTAGACCAGACACATTTCGAAATACACTGCTGGTAGGACTCCTGTCAACGAATGACAAGCTACTGGCCAAGGCCGCTACCTGCATAAGACACAACAACCACAAGAGACGAACCTCCATACCCTCAGCAGGATTCGAACTCGTAATCGCCGCAACTGAGTGCATCAGACCGCGTGGCCAGAGGAATGGGCAGGCCACACAAACAGTGCATCTCTCTTTTGCATGATCCTGCGGAAATATGTTCGTGAAGGGACCCATTTTGTGACACAAAAACATCACACAAATTTCCCAGGCATTACAGATCTCTACCTAAATAAACTGAGCAGCCTCCATCTTAAGAAGCTACAGGTTCATCCCTTAGTCCAGAAATTCGCAGGGTTGTACGGAAAAGGAAAGTTAATTACCAGTTTTGCAACAGCCCGCTACTTGCTTCTATTCCGGGCTAGACAAATTTAGTGAAAAGTCTCCCATCCTATTATTAGAAATCATTTTAATATTATCTCCCAGCTACACTTAGGTGTAACAAGTGGTCCGATTTTCTGAGGTTCCGTCTCAAAAACTTTAGGCATCCTTGGTGTCCCCCGTACAAGACTCATGACGTGCCCTTCTCCTCCTGATTTTATCACCCGAGTAATATTTTGTGAGTGGTTCAGACTATGAAGAACATAATTACGCAATTTTCTCGAGTATCATGCTATTTCTGGTTCCTTACACTAAGTATCTTCCTCAGCACCCACTTTTCGAACTACCTCAGTGTGCCTTCTTTTCTAAACGTGAAGTGCCAAGTTTCACAGCCATATAAAACAAATGACAAGGTCATAATTTCGTACATTGCAACGTTTATGTCCTTAGGAAGCAACTTGAAAGAAAAGTTGAACTAAATTTTAGCACGATTCCATGAATGTACCTACTCTTTAAGTTTTTGTACATGTGATTTATATTTGTCACTGTCGTTCCCAAGTACTTGAACATTACTCCATTTTCAACGTCTTATTTCATATTTTTATGTCGTGATTTTGATTTTACGAGGGCGATTAAAAGAGTAAAGACAATTTGTGAATTAAGCGAGTACCAACCACCGACAGCAGCCAACCGATTGTAGCCGGTTGTAACTCGATTCTGACAGGTTTCAACATACATCGCCCAGCACTCCTTTATCAGTCTGGCTGAAGCGATGATTATACAAACATGGACGCTGCGCTTTCCGATTGTACCGTCATTGAACAACGGACCGTGATAATGTTTATTTTGGCAGAAGGGTAAAACTTGCTGACATCCATCGAAGAATGTTAGCATAGTATGTTAGTGTTAACTGCATGAGTCAGAGAAAAGTTTACGAATGGGTAGCAAGGTTTAAATCTGGAAGAACGAGTGTGACGAACTCGATCGGGGCACCCGTCAATGTTGCGCTCTCAAGGCAACACCAATCGTGCTAACACTCTCATTCGAAAAGACCGACGGATTACTGTGTCTGGAGCTGCTGAGACGCTAGACGTCAGCTCTGGGTCTGTCTGTGTTACTGTTGTGTCCATTTCACTTTGTTTGTGGTTAGTACAAGAATTGCCTTTATTTTGAATTGCGTACGTACTTCTGTTCTCGAAGCAGAAATACGTACCTTTCCTTCTCAGCACTTGCTTCTATACATATCTCCATATTAGCAACTAATAAAGCTTCTGTGTTTTTCTCTATAGTGTTTACTCTTCTTTGCACTGAATTGACGCTATCAACAGCAAACTCGATCACACCACTGGGTGTGCTAGCCCGACTGTAAATCAGGGCTGGCCAGGTAGACAGGCTTTGGGTGGTGCACTTAAGGAGGCAGCTTAGGCAAGAGCCGTAAATTAATGAAATAAAATATATCTGCCGTAGTTTTGGCTAATTTCTCTGTTCGTCCGAGTAAAATAGGTTATTTGCAAGAATCTTCTGGTAAAAGTTATTTGCAGATGTTTATGAATCTCCGTACTTGACACAATATTTTAAAACGCCTTTCGCGGTCAGCTTGGTGTGAATATAAATTAAATGAATATTGTTTGTACAGGCAAACTGTGCACGCTGCGTTGTGACACCCCTGCTTTAGAGTGTAGGCGGGTTCGCAAACAACTAGGGAGACTGGAATTGCCAGAAAAATTCAATATCGGTGGGGGTTTTGTGTAGATGTATTCAGAATGCTGTTGCGAGGGGAGTTTCGGCCTTGCCGGTGGACTCCGTGGCGTTCTAGGATTTTATATCTGAGTTGCCAAGAAAATGTCTGGTCGTCATTGAGTCTACGTTTTTTTTTTATTTGTTGTGAGTGAGATTGAATCTTACTTTCTGATTGGCCTTTTGCGCAAGTGGATTTTTGATAACCTACATATACCCTGGGAAACAAAGTTGCTGAAAACTTCCTCAGTGTTTAGTTAGGTTACCAAATAACAAAATATTTTAGCCAATACGTGACTAACCAATCCACCGTACAACGTGTTTTACCAAGTACTTACTTTCAGCAGCTCTTAAAGGACTATTAAATAGAGAGAGCGCTAGTGTGCTCGGATGCTACATGCAGTCATTATAATACGTTTCGGAAAACAGAATTTGCCATACTAGAAAGTATTCCACTCCAGAAGATTGCAATCTTACATTTAATGCTGTTGTAGAATAGATCAAGGGCTCGTACTGGAAATTACTTTTAATAAAATGGATACCCTGCTTCCGTATAAAGTCACTTTTAAAGTTAACTCACTTTTGTAATTTCTCCTTGAGATGTCTTATTCTTGTCTCACGTATATTATCACAGACACAAACACACGGGAGTAACTTAACAGGTTTCTGTACAGAGACGTAATTAAATCTACACTTTCCTTTGCGGAACTTAGTGTTTTCTAGACTATTGCTCTAAATGTGTCCCTACAGTCAGGCGTGAACCCCTTTCTTGCAGCCGAGTCCTTCCTGAAAAGCTAACAATTCCTGGAGAAATTCCCAGCATTTCATGGAATCCGACGGTTTCTTAGGTTCAATGTGTCACAGTTCAAGATAAAATAAAGAAAGCGACTGTTAATAACCTATAATATTTCATGATGGTAATTATGTCAATGAAGTGTACAATTAAACAGCTTGTACTATTACATAAACGCCTGCAAAACGATGTTATAAAATATTCGCAATTATATACAAAGTGCTAAAAATAACAACACGTTTTAAAATTTTTACCAGAACATACATTTTATAACCCGACATAGACCAAATGGTAGAAACTTATTACTGTGTGGAAAGAGATAAATAATGCTGGCGTGCTCTATTATAAGCAACAGAATTTTTCTTGTAAAAACTGTTTAGGAAAAAACAGATTCACTAATGTGTTCATAAGTGCTCACAAACAGATTCACTAATGTGTTCATAAGTGCTCACAAACAGATTCACTAATGTGTTCATAAGTGCTCACAAACAGTTCCTGTGCTGAGCTAGACGAATCCACTTCACACTCACCCTTCTTGTTTGCCTTAGATCCATTTCAATATTATCCTGTGTTTCCAAGCGGTCTCCTTCATGCAGGTTTCCCACCGAAAGTCTACATGAATTTCATTTATTTGTCCCTTTATTCCTTACTTTGATGACCACAGTAATAATTTGCAAGAAGCAAATCCGTGAAACTCTTCACTATTCAGTTTCCTCTTCTTTGCTTCCATCACGTCATCGAATAACCTGAGTCTTAGATTAATGAATAGGTTTTCCATCTACAGCACAAAAATTATCTAATGACTTTTATTTTTCTATCCTACGTATATCGGTTCAGGATGTAACTCTCATCAGCCGTATACGAGGTGACTGAGGAGGAGAGGTCAATATTTTGGGAGGTGACAGTATTGTTCAATGTGAGAGACAAGTTTATATGAATAGGTATGTGAATGTTTAAGGAGTTGGAGATGTCTGAATCTCCAGACTTTACTGAATTAGATTTTCTAGTGGGTTTCGATGAAGAAAAAAATTTAAAAAGAGAGGCGGATACAAGAGACGAATTGCTGGCTCGCACTTTGAATGCTCCTTCTCGCATAAAAAAAACGTAAAGATCAACTGAGACGAACAACACGCCATCCTCGCACACGACTTGAAAGTGCATTGAGATCCTAAGTGGGATTTTCCAATATTTATTCTAAACTGCAGCAAATTTGTCACTTAACCTTTTAAAGCCTAGCGGTAACTTTACATAGAGCAGGTTTAACATTAAAAAATTCTACGTGGTACCCACATTGCGTTTATGTATTTTGTACGGATCTCAGAGCAAACAGCAACTTTTGCCTTATAAAACATTAAGAGATTGGTTTTTATAACCGAAGTGGAGAGTGTTTACAGCGCGGTACGCACTGAGTCCTTATATAAAAGAGATTACGTTCCTCCTTTAAAGGGTTAAACATTAAATTGAAATACTCGTACAGTTAACAGTAAGTAAGTCTGTTTATTTATTACCAGTCGTAATGCTATCTTATTTGCAGAGTGAAACACTTCTTTGTTGGTAAAAATTCAGAATTATGAATTTTGACTGGCGCGTGCCGATTCTGTAATTCGTTTTCCCTTTGCGGCTTGTGTATAAAGCGTTGCTTTTGTTATTATAGATAGTATATATTTCTAACTTAAACTTAACATTAAGCACTCGGCGTATGAAGAAAGTAGTTACACTGTCAGTTACAGTACACGTACAGAGTTATTTGTAATGGTGACCCAATTAATGTAACATAGTGTAATTTTTACATACTGCTGTGAATGTGGGGTTTCAAAGAATAGTATTACGCAAAGCGAGTTATTCTTCGCATTAGCGTAATGTACTGTACGTAATGTATCAGTTGTAAGGTACTATTTTCTTTGCCTCTGTTTTTTAAGGGATTCAAGTGTTATTTTTGTGGAAATACATGTAAAGGCTCTCTGTTATGTCCATAACTTTCCTTGCTGCCTGTTATTTTTACCATCACACCTCAGGTAGACCGAAATCAGTATGAAAATATCCCAGCCTACCACATTCTTCACGTAAAGTGGTAAAAGAATATTTGTGCATGGAAAGTTGTAGAGTTAGCTGCTTCTCCGAATTAAAAGAGAAAATTATACCTGAGACAAGGAAAAATTTTATGAGGCTTGAGGTACTTAAGGTGCTGACTTCTGATGTATAAGACGGCGCATTTTTGTAGAGAGCTGCAAGCATTTCAAAAAAAGCCTTTAGAATTAGCAGGATTTTCCTACCCTTTGGTACACATCTAAAGAAATGCACTGCCTAACATTTCAGCAGAAAGTAATCTCAGAACGTTTTGTGTTAAATTAATGGAAATGTTTTTGTGGAAGTTTTTAACATAATACATTGTACTTTGTCTATCAGAGCCATCAACCGTCATGTTCAATAAATATAGAGACTTCTTTGTTCCGGGCAAAAAGGATGAAAGTTTCTTTTACAGTTGCTTGACGCTTTATCAAGACTGAAATCACGTTGTGCTTTATTGCTACTAATCTCCAATAATTTATCAAATATTAAGTTGCTTAATTTTTATAATTTTCATTCATCACATTAGGACATATTGAAATTAATAAATGTCTCTAACTTTACTAGGCGGTGCAGGGCAGATACTGTTATTGGTATAGTGAAAAATAAATTTTTATTTTGCGACCCACTAATATGTACTTAAGGTAAAAGATGTTCTGCCCCTGTCATAACATCGGAATTGTTGTTAAATAAATAGGGTAGCAACTTGATGGCTGACGTAAATGTTTGAGGTTAGAATTCAAAGGTCGACGTCTCTCAACACGGTAATGAATTTAAGGGTTGCACAAGAAAGCCCAAGACATCAACATCTCAAGGAAAATTGTAGTTTTTCAGCATGGCAAATATACGACAATACAGAATACAACGTTAGAGTCTACAGTACAAACCCCGGAAGTCGTGTTCTCATGAGTAGCATTTCTCCTACCTAGTCGGTACTACCGAAGTGTCAAATCTCACTCTGGAGGTTGGCTATCGTGACAGATTTTGCCCTGGTTTTCTTCTTCTTAGAAGATAAATGCCGTAGAATGTCTACACTCTTCGACACTTTCCTATACATTATGGAATAATCGCTGCACCATATTGCTGTATGTAGCCTGGGTTTTATCGCATCTTTAACAGAAACGAAAACGAAAAATCAAAACGTAAACTCAAAGTTAAGTACTGTTTTATATTTTAAGGTTTTCGCTGCTGTTACTTGTAGTTGTATGGTGACACCATGCACTCTTTTAGGAGAAAACAAATGATTTGAAGAGTGTGGCTTCATTTATCAGCATCTTTGAGACCTGCACATCACATTTCGAGAAATTAAAATATTAAAAAATGTGTGATGCCTTTATTTTATACACATTTAAACACCAAGGATCTAACAAATATCTATATAAGCATTCTTAAATTTCCTATTCTGTATTTCTGAACTTTCTGGTAGAAGAGCTCCATCAACCTTGAGGTATAAATTAAATAAATAAAGCACTTACTTTACTAGAATGACAACGTACTTCCTAGTCGCATTGTGCATGCGTTTTGATTGTGGCATACAATATTGTCTGTACGTACTGGTAAATTTCCATAACATAATTTCAGCTCTTTACCATGATTGGATTATAGTCCCAGCTGGAATCACTGAATTCCTAGCATTCGGTGGATGTGTTTCCACCCTCCTCGTTATACTTGCAACCATAATAACTGGAACGTGACTGCAGTTACGCTTAATAGTCACAGTACAGTCGTGTCTTTGTCATAAGAAATGGCTCTGAGGCACGTGTTGATTCGCAACAAGGAAATCGTTGAATATCCTGTAAAAGAATGACACAGATACTGGAGAGGGCTGTCAGATGCTCATGAGGTAAATCTTTCATGATGCATGCTAAATACACGCACATAAATGTGACTAAATTTCGTACAAGACATCGCTGCCTTTTTGGATTTGGGGATATAAATTACAAATTTGGTGTAATGCAGAAGATTTTGGAAGTATTAGTAAACAGCAGAAATTGGAAATAATATTATAAATTGTATTTTAGTAACTTTTATAATGAATCAAGAACTAATATTATGTCATATAATGCCAGTAATTATATATGAAGGTCTGAACAATTGTTATGTAATAGTCTATGTGTGCGAAAGTCAAGCAGTAGATGAATGTAAACATAACAAGATGGAATGTCGCTGAGGGACCATGGAGAGATTTTATTCCTTGACGAAAACACAAAACGTAGAAAAGACTGAATAGGTTTTTTGTTGTAAATACCCCAGGAAAATGTCAATTAGGGCCTTCTTGTTCGTATTGAGTCATTGATTGAATCATGATTTGTTGATCTGGAGGGTGACATTACGATGCAACCATGGGAAACGACCTCTTCTGACATCACTAACTTCAGGTACGAATGTGTTTCAGGTTTAATCCACAGGAGTTTGCTTCTGCTAGAAACCAACACTGGATAGAAATTCTAGTGACACAAATATCGAACCTGTCCCTGCTTCTTACGGTAATAACGTTGAATATATGCGTATAGTACTACATTTTTTAAGCACAGCATACAGGATGCTCAATTCCCTAAACTCATGATTCCGGAGAAATTCAGACGGTGGAAACCAACCAGTTAGTTCGATCTCACGCGGGTAACATTAAATAACACAGTAGTCAAATTATGTGAGATGGTGGCAGTTTTAGTTTTCTGTGTGTTAACCTGGAACAGGACCTTTCTCCCCGAAACAGCTCGTGGAGTTTAAGCTCCTCGACATTTGGTTGGCAAACTTTGGGTGTCATATTTAAAGCTGCAGATTTAGGAAACAAATACGCGCACTGACCACCTTCATAGGGTAGAGTGGTTTTTCCTTCTGGTTAATCTCACGACAGTGTCAGTATGTCACACGGTAATGTGAGGAATGTTAAATCTGACTTTGAAGGAAGCGGTCGCTGCATGATTTACGTCGTCTATCCCGGCATTTTCCTAAAGAAAAACTTTCAGACAGGAGGGAATTTGTCCTTCATGAGAGTTGACCTAGTATTTCTCCAATTCAAATCCAGAGATTTACCCCTATATCAAACTATATGGTAGAGACCTTTTTCAGAATGTGATAATATTCATGTAGTCACCTGTACCTAGATTATATTACCCAGTCCCTCGAAATTAATTCTGTAATATTTCAATTTATCCCTTTATGTATGCCGAATATCCTTGGAATGTCAGTGGTACGGAGCAGAGTGCTTTTTGCGATATAGGTCTGTGACTGCTAAAGCAAACACTCAGAATATCTTTCGAAACTTCTGCCCAAACCCATGTAACTTGGCTCCATAAAAGCAGCGATCGCTGTTTAACTCGAATAATGTTAACACGGCAGATTACTTAAAAATAAAACACCATCAATTTAAATTCCCTAAAGGAGGCATAACTGAATTCTTCCTTTTTCATTTTTCGTCTTGAAATGCTTTGTTTTCTTACGTCCCAAGGGAATGAGTTTGACAGCGTTGAAGAGCGCATGAAGAGGCTGCTGGTAAGAAATGTGCTTACGAGAAAAAAAAACTAAAATGGAAAGCAAAATGTCAAAACGGCTTGTCTAAAAGAAGAAAAAACTGGAAAAGAACAACGCAGCAGAATTGCATAACTGCAGCGTGGAGCCACATTGTCCGCATGTGATTAACGTGATGCGATAGAAAATTGGCGGCAGTCCAGAAATCTGCAAATTACGTTTCTCCCACCGGAAGCTATAAGAAATTCCGAGTCAGAACTTTGATTCAATAATAAAAACAATACATATGTATAAATGTCAGTTTTACGTTCTTATAACAGCTGTCTCTTCACACTTAACATCTGCAATTCAGACTTAATTAACACAGAATTGTGGCTCGGACGATTGTGTATGGCTAACAAAGGCATTTCATAAACAACGGCTAGGCTTTATGTGTGTATGTATGTGTGTATGTATGTATGTATGTATGTATGTATGTATGTATGTAATGTATGTATGTATGTATGTATGTATGTATGTATGTATGTATGTATGTATGTATGTATGTATGTATATCGAAAAAGTAATTGGTGTCAGATGGCTTAGAATATGGTAAACTTAAGTATTGCATTCAAACGCAAAAAACTTCTTTCCGAACAAAATTTTCAGGGATGTCATTTCAGACACACAGCAACATAACTTATTCTGTCAAACTGTCTGTACGCTGTTTGAACGACGCTATGTTCAGTACATTAAACGTTCAGAGGTAAACGTGTAAATAAAAAACAGCAATGAACACTGAGGAGAAAAACAAAATCAGCCTTTCTTTGCGGAAAGAAAGGCACAAAGACACCACAATTATTATCATTATTATTATTATAATTATTATTATTATATAACCAAATTACTTCTACTGTCGTCAGTACCTTGAAGGTGTTCCGCGTAACGTCTTGTGTTTTTGCTATCTGCCTTTGTTTAATCGTTCAACACTAGAACACTGGCGTTTTCATGCCTGGTACATTAAGCTGCTCCAGTGATGTCTCCACCTTGCTGCTGTGGAGGGGCTTGGGGTTTCCAGCAGCCCTGAGCACTGAACCGGCAGTAATGTTGCTACCAGTTGCGCCCGCACATGCACAATATAACAATCACTACCTTACGACCTCCTTCAGGCACCAGTACGTAACTGTCCTAAAACAACGTGTCAATAGCTTTCCGCTAAAGTTTGTAGGTGGATAGCGAGAGCGCCGGCTAAAAGTTCAGTGTACAGACGAGTGGCGCTCAGGGAACTTTACGTGCTCGATATACAGTAAAGGCGCCTAAACATCGGGCTTCAAAAATCACACTAACTAACTAACTAACTAACTAACTAACTAACTAACTAACTAACTAACTAACTAACTAACTAACTAACTAACTAACTAACTAACTAACTAACTAACTAACTAACTAACTGACTGACTGACTAACTAACTAACTAACTAACTGACTGACTGACTGACTGACTGACTGACTGACTGACTGACTAATAACTAACTAACTAACTAACTAACTAACTAACTAACTAACTAACTAACTAACTAACTGACTGACTGACTGACTGACTGACTAATAACTAACTAACCAACTAACTAACTAACTAACTAACTAACTAACTAACTAACTAACTAACTCCATGGAGCAGAGGCCTTCTTGAGAAGCTAACAATTTCTCAGCTAGTCAAAAAATTCCCCGCATTTTATGGAACCCGGAGGTTCATTACCACATTCACAACAACCCGCCATCTGTCCCTATTCTGAGCCAGCTCAATCCAGTCCATGCCCCATCCAACTTCTTGAAGATCAATTTTAATATTATCCTTCCATCTATGCGTGGGTCTCCCAAGTGGTCGCCGTCCCTCAGGTCTCTCCACCAAAATCCTGTATGCACCTCGCTTTCCCCCCGTACATGCCACATGCCCCGCCCATCTCATTCTTCTCGATTTGATTACCCCAATAATATTTGGTGATGAGTACAGATCATAAAGCTCCTCGTTATGTAGTCATCTCCACTCCCCTGTCGCCTCGTTCATCTTATGCCCAAATATCCTCCTCAGCACCCTATTCTCGAACACCCTCAGTCTTTGTTCCTCCCTCAGTGTGAGAGACCAAGTTTCACACCCATACAAAACAACAGGTAAAATTATAGTTCTGTATATCCTATCACACAGAGAGAAAACCTTCCTATCGGTTTGATATATTTATTTCGGAATTGCAGGATAAATTCCGACTTCTTGATTTCATACAGCCACATCTATGAATGTGTAAGTCATATAGGCCTAGTGCCGCACCTGCGCACACGCACGCACCCATACTACTGCCATAAAATGTAATATCAGCTGTAATAAATTTGTATTATCTGCATAAATGTGGGTGGGTAATTAATTTAGATGCCATAACCCATTTAACTACTAGTGTCCATGGTAACAATTTACGAAGTCGGAATATGTGTAATTTAACAGTTTATTTCTGAAACTAAATTTGCGTCCTTTCTCTTTGAAACCGGAACACCAATAGTACGCGTCATAAAAAATTTGTCGCCAATATGGTGCGAAGCTGCGCCGCGTTGTGCGGAGCGCATCTGACCTGGAGACTTAACCGTCGTCCCCTTATGTATAATTTTGTTTGTGCGTGGGAAGCTGAAGGCCCTCGCACCAGAAAGTATATAAGAGCAGCAAGATCCTGACGACATAAAAAAATATCGAACGTGTATTCCCAGATTTTGTTCAGCCGCTTGGCATAAAAATTAAGGAAATCTATCCCTAAGAACCCGCACACAACTGCTTCCTTTCTATGGAAAATAGTTATCACATTCAGTGACATAAAATCGCTCCTCTTTTCATAAGGAGATGGTAGTTCTTGGATTTGAAATCCGGCTTCCCTGCTACAGCATCCCCAAGATGAATTAGAAGTAAGGCGACAAGCAACTGTTTTATAATTTTGACGTTTTGCATCCCCGTTGGTGTATGCTATCAATATTTAACATAAAAATTCAGTCAACAGCAAACTATTTTTCTTCTTTCTTTACTAGGAGGTGAGCGACTAGTTTCAGCCTATACTAGGGCATCATCAGGCTCCTTATTACAAAAACATGATTATAAAACGCTACATGCTATAAAAGGGGGAAGGCTTTCTCTTTAGAATATGTTTAAAAATATACAGATTTGTATATATTACACAAGATAGATAAAGAAAGCAAAACTAATAAAATATAAATATGTATAAAAGATATGCAGGTAATATATAATATTATACATATCCATATTTTATTAGCTTTGCCTCCTTTATCTATCTTATGTAATATATACAAATCTGTATATTTATAACATATTGTAAAGAGAAGGCCTTCCCCCTTTTATAGCATGTAGAGTGTTATAATCATGTTTTTGTAATAAGGAGCCTGATGATTGTCTAGTATAGGCTAAAACTAGTCGCTCACCTCCTAATAAAGAAAGGCGAGGAAATTGTTGGCTGTTGACTGAAATATTATGTAAAATATTGATTTGTTTTTTACATGTTAGAGGCAGTGGCAGGCAATATGCCGAAAAGAAACAAAATTAAAAATTAAAAGAATATCATTCACTTCTCCGTGATTAGGCATCCAGTTGCATACACTCTGATGCGGCAGTGTCCCATGTCTTGCCTTGTTATATGAGGGTTTCCCCGTCCTCACTGACGTTCTTGAACATCTTGTCGCTTTTGGCTGAAAATTAAGTATCACAAGGAAGAATCTACGGTTTCTGGCTTACACGGTCTTACAAAACCATACGTAAGTATCAATACCAAGCATAAAATCTTTTCAGCAGAAAGTTGCAATTAAATTTACGGAAGAAACTAATAAAATACTAAGTTTATAGCATAGCTTCGGATTGCACTGAAACTTGCACACTTGGGGAAAGTAGATCAGAAATACGTTGAAAGGTTTGAAATGCGGTGCTGGAGAAGGATGGAGATCAGTTACATCGATCGTGTGAAAAATGAAGAAGTGTTACACACAGTCAAGCAGAAAAGGAATTTCTTATATGCAATGAAACGAAAGATGGCTAACTGGGTTGATCGTATGTTGCGAAGGAACTGTCTTCTAAAACACGTTATTGAAGGAAAGAGAGAAGGAATGATAGAAGTGAGGATGAAACGAGGAAGAGACTTATGCAGCTACTGGACGACCTACCAGAACGTAGAGGATCGTAGAATTTAGAGGATGTAGTATTAGATTGCACACTGTGAGGAACTCGCTTCGGAAGAGGCTATGGACCTCTCCCAAGGGAGACTACAAAATGAATGAATGTGTTAGAAGACGCCTCTTAAGTGTGTTTTCGCCTATTAAATCTTAGAGTGAGCCAAATGTTTTCTTCTTTTGGAAACTACTGGTCCTTCCTGGGACAAATCCAAAGCTTACGTGTATAATTTTACAAAATATCTACTCTTAATCTTTCCTTAATTAAACGTGATATTTATTAATGACGTTAGTTTTTATATGATAATTTGTGTCTCCGTGCATGCAGCTCGTAACCCACACTTACCCCATTCCGAGAAAATTGAGGTTTCATTCAAGGAAATCGCTACTCTTGATAGAGTTAATGCAGGGTAGTGCCACCCATACTTCGCTGGGGGCACTACCAAATATGTTCCTGTTTTAGAGGTGACAGGCAGCTGGTCAGCCAACATACAGGCAGCATTATCTCAATTCTTTTAAATTTGAGGGTTATGGATTTTGTGCACGCAGTCACAGATATCTTCGTGTGTGTGTAAGTTTTTTGCTTTGTAGATTGTTATTTGATATAGCTATTTGTTTTCGTGTTTCTCCGCTGTTTCTGTAAAACATTTATGGCTGCTTTTTATATTAATAATAAGAAATGTTATTTAATTACGGTCAATGTAGTTGTGCTTCTTCTTCTAAACTACCTTTCCAGAACTTTTCAATTTCGCAATAAAGTACTCAATGAATTGATGACACGAAAGTGAACCTCAAAGATCATAATGTATATTATGGGATAAATTACTTATCTACATAAACTGTCAGTTGTATATAACAGTAAATGCACTGCGACTGCATTAAGAAGATAAACGGCTTTATGTTTTATGGGGAAATAAGTAGTTGTTCATGAGAAAATCACATGTTCATACACAGGTACCCTGTGGGAGAAACAGGTGTTTTACAGTGTTCAAAAGAAATATGTATTTTCCAGCCACTGTGCTTCAAAGGTTTAACATATAGTCCAATAGACTTAAGAAAATTCTTGTTACATTTGACGTTATGACAACAGTGTTACTGAAAATTCAAAGCTTCTAAGATATTACGCCTTGTAGAGTGTCAAATACGTACGGACATTTCGTAAGCCCGCATTTCCTTCTTCTTCATTGTCAAACAGTCCAATGTTTAACTCTGACGGTAAAGGCATGAGGATTCCTAGAATCGCGTAACTTCTTGCATAACATTAAGGAAGGCTTTATTTCGTACTCTGAAGTATAACTAACGAATAATTACATAGGCTACCTTAAACCAAAATGGTAAAAGTGCAAAATCGTGTCAGCCCACAGAATAATTAATGATCAGAAAACTTCGTGTCATATTTCTGTGAATGATTTAAACGTGCGTATTTATGAAGTTTCGTTTTACAAGGTTTTGGAAGTGCAGCTTCAGCCGTAATAGTTGTTTTTATAAAGGCGAAAGGTCAATATTGAGTCCATGCTGATCTTTTGCAACGAACAATATTATTGCTCTTAAAGGTCTAATAGGCTAAACTAAAATTATGCAAAGATAATCCGAAATTTTCTCATTATCTAAAGGGAAGTCAGAAATTGATTACGAAACTGAGCCACGTTCAGAGACAGAAGTTTCTTTTCCCACAAAAAATTTATTCTGCAAGAGAAATATGACGCATAGGAACGGTACAGACTGTCTTATCCTTGCTGCACAACCAGAGAAATAATATGTTTCCTGCATGTTCTTGCATGTTATGTCATTTATTCATTCAATAGGAGTTTGAATAGAATGCATACTGCAGGGATGAAAAGCCCTATTACGTTCAAAAACACTAATCATCAACAATTGCACAAAGAGAGTTTTATCATCAATCGTAACACACTCCTACATGTTTCGACCCTGCTGGGTCATCTTCAGGGAGAACATTTTCATTACCCTTACACTAGGGTTGCACTTTACAGCCGAGTGAGAATGTGCTGTTACCTGCGTACTGTGTACTGGAGGCATGAACTCACCGCGGAGAGTTAACGCCTCCAAAAACAACGCAGTACACAGTCAACAGCACATTCTCACTCGACTGTAAAGTGCAACCCTAGTGTGACGGTACAGAAAATGTTCTCCCTGAAGATGACCCAGCAGGGTCGAAACATGTAGGAGTATGTTACGATTGATGATAAAACTCTCTTTGTGCATTTGTTGGTTATTAGTGTTTTTGTATGATATAGTGCACGGACATGGAACACATTAAACCCTATTACGATGTTAATACCACTGGCATTTTTAAAAATGTTCTGTAAATAAATGTTACATGAATATTTTCCTGGCATTCAGTGTGAACTCATCATATCTGTCATATTACCACTACTCACTTTTCACTTGCCTTGACCTTGGTGGCCCCTTTCGAACTGAGAAAAATATTAGCTTGTTATCATGTAAAGCACCTTGATTTAAAATACCATTTGCCGCCAAATGAAATTTTGTGATTTATATAATAAATTAAAAGTAACATGTAATTTAAGTCATCATAGCTTACTTTATGATGCTATCAGCATTTACTTATACGGGCTATGGAAAATCACGATGGATCTTATGGCAAGAGACGTTCCGACCGAGAATTGAACGGGGTGTTTTTAATATTGCTCTGCCAAACTGGGCTGTGTCATAACGAAGTTAATGTAAGAAAACTTACTACGTCGTTAAATTAACAAGATCTTAAGAACTTTTACTTAGACCTAGCAATTGTAGAACGGTAGATTGATTAGAGAATTATGATGTAGAAAAATTTGAAATGTAGCGACATTGTCAACTTTTGGTACTAACGCCAGGTTGCCCTGTAAGGATCGAGACAAGCCACGGCACACCGCAACCAGGAAAACTAAATTCCATATAGGTATTTGAACCACAAGTCCTCCCGAGTATGAAACACAAAAGCAACAGTTAATTAAAGAAAACAACAGAACATAAGTTTAGAATTTCTCGTACAAATTTTATGTTTAGAAATAATAATATTTTTTTCGTACTTCTCCCTTTGGTACACAGGAAAATTGAAATTAATACTGTCCATAATTTCGATACCAGACTGAAGCCGAAAAGTGTAAAATCCACGGCATGACATCACGCCACAAAAAGCAGTGTTAAGAGGTACCTTGAATAAACTGATGCAACTAAATTCACGCTGTTTATAAGTTTTATCAGCCCAGCGGCAGCTAATATTTTATGAATAATCAGGTGGCTTAAATGATAAATTTGCTTTAGCAACCACGAAGGGTTTCTACTCATTAGAGAACATAAGAATCTTTAGTAAAGTACCTAAAGATATTATAATAAGTTTGCAGACGGTCGTCCGACCAGCGTGAATTCTGCTAGCACCAAAGAATTGTATTAACTAAAGATGAGTACTTAAATACACTTTTCTCGTACTCTAACCACAGTTCACAGTACACAATACCAAAGTCACCTGAAAGGCATACAAAAGACGGAAGCAATGGGTTTTAATATTATGATGGCTAAATGAATAACACTCATATCTCCACGAGCAAAACAGTCTACTGAAAGACGATGTTTACAGTGCCATGTAATCAAAAGTAAGCAGCAAGGATCTAGTAAGTTATGCGCTGACATGGTTTCTGAACTGTCTTTGAAACAAGACGTGCTTGCTGTTTTGACTGTGGTGGGGAGTTAATTGACGATGTGGAATTAGGTGACGTTATGAAAATACAGTTTCGTTTCGTTTCGTAACCCTTCCCTCTTCTGCCTACTCACAGTAGGTGTCGAGGTTGTTTATTTTCACTTAATCACACTCAGACACACACCACAGTCGGTAGGACTCATCTGGACGAGGAATCAGCCCGTCGCAGAGACCTCTACCTGACAACACAACACTCACAATAGACAAACATCCATGCCACCGGTGGGATTCGAACCCACGACCCCAGCAAGCGCTCGGCCGCAGACCTACGCCTTAGACCGCGCGGCCACTGACATCGGCGAAAAGAAGTTGAATGCCAACAGCACATGGTGTTCCCAGGCGATCACCGATCCAAGTACTAAAGATACCCAACCTTGCTTAACTGCGGTGATCGGACGAGAACCGGTGTTTTCATGGTGGTATGGCCGCTGGCGAGCCTACTGTTGTGTAATAAAAATTCCTGCCACAATGTGAAGGACAAGAGAGAAACAGTTTGTCAAGGCTAGCATAGAACGAGGTCGTATCTGATGAGTATGTAGCCTTGGTCATTCAAATTAAGCACTGAGACGTTAATCTGGAGCAGGAATTTAGTACATATATGTATATATACACCACAAAAAGTGGTCCAAATTTGTTATTCTTCTTACTCTATTCGTCACGTACGAGTATTTTCACCAGAAGATGTTACGTTTATGTTGACTGTTGGATTTAGACGCGGTCTTACAAGGAAAACTCATCTGCAAGGCTGTAGGAACTGTCATAAGAAGGATGGTTTATTGTTTAGTCTGTCTAAAGGAGAGTAACATGATCAGCAAGTAGAAGTAACAATGTGTAAGGAAATTCCGGACACATCTCTGCTCCAACTAAATATAATTTGTAAATATGAGTTTTACCGGTGAGAATAAATGGCACGTAGAAGAAATAAAATATTTAACAAAAAAAATATGTATTTAAATTTTTGAAACTTCAAAGCACTTCCCGAAATATAACGTGTGACACTGTCAATCTGTAACTTCTTGTAAGTGTTGAAGCCACTCCATAATTACGACACTGATGTAAAATATAAGTTTCGTAAAGTGTAATATAAAGCTGGACGTTGGAAACAACAGGCTATATTAGCTATATTCCAATACGTTTAAGCCTCTGCTTTAGTGACTGCCACAGCAAAAGCGATTTTTATTTGGAATTTGTATTTCGGTAAAGTTTTTAACTACTGCCATATGAAGACTGTGGCAATAATGTTAATTTTGAGATTTAGTCTATGCAATGTTATCCCCTGATGGCGACAAACTGTTCAGAAGCTCAACAGCATAGATCTGTTTGCCTGACTTAACTTCGCAATCTACGGAACCTACAATATATTAAGTCCTGGGATCCTTTTGGTTTAAACTATTCATTCTTCATCATGTGGGATCAGAATTGCAGTGTTTGTGAGATATTGTACACTAGTTTCATTAATTTAATCCATTTGGAAATTGACAGTGCTGGCACCACTGGAAACCAAGTGATGCTAACGTAATTTAAGTAATATCATACCCTTGTGTTTGTCAAAACACTATCTATCACAGGCTAGGAATAACACAACTCAACCTATATTATGTATTCATGTTATTTTGCTATAACTTGCTTCGACCGCCTTACACCGGCGTGATTTGTTTTGTTTTTAATCCACATTTATAATCATTTTTATTCCAGTATTAGGAATAATAACCAAAGTTATAAAATACTATACTCACTGTCTGTAAAGTGAAGCCCCTTCCTAAAGAACACACGTCCTTTTTTACGCGTTTGTGAGAGTATCTGATGATGGCCGAAAATGGCGGGCGAACCATGCAGCAAAATATAAGGAATATATAATATCCATAGTGTTGTGTTATTCAGACCTTATAACTGATATCGACGCTAATATATTTTCTGAACTTCCATTGGCCACCATTGGAGACAGCACTGTAAATTCTTAGCATAAGCCTCCTTTGTTAAAGAAATAGTGAGGAGAAATTAATAAAAACAAAACAGACTGCCGATACATAAAGAGTTCTAAAAATGTCTGCCTTGAAAAGATCGATTCGGTAGCTTAATGGATAATTAGATAAACGTTACCGTACTTTTTTTAGTGGTGAAGGGCCCCGCAGCAGACGCTACGGACGCACCGCAGCCTTGAGGCTTATTTTGCAACCCTGTGATGAAGGTGACGATGATGATTATTATTTTTTGTCCTTTTCCTAGTAATGGAGCACCGGTGGAATGAAATTGACACGGGAAAACCGAAGTACTCTGGGAAAAATCTGTCCCAGTGCCACTTTGTCCACCACAAATCCCATATGGACTGACCCGGAATCGAACCCGGGTCTCCGCGGTGGGGGGCCGGCGGCTAACCGCCTGAGCCATGGCACGGCCGTTACCGCATTAGTATGTGATGATGACCGTGATTATGGCAGTATTGTACAAAATAGCCTGTTGAAATTTGTCCACATCAAGGCTGCTGTCTGCCCCCAATGCCTTATCCGAAGGAGATTTAAGTGATTATCTTAGGGTTGATCTCATGCAACCCCATAAATAGGTAGCATAAATCGTGATATTGTGGCATGCTACTGGATCACAATCCCGGGCTGTAAATCCGAGAATCTGATTCTATCAACCTGTGGCCTTTTAACCGTCCAGTAGCCCCCGGGAAGTTGAGTGGCTGACTGTGGGTTGCTTTATAGAACAGTGTAAATAACTATGTAATAATGCAATATTTTTAGACGCAAGCCTGAAAACACAGACCGATCCAGCGCTTGAAACGTGGTATTGTATCGATTATATCAAATTTATTTCATTAGACTATGAAAAAATTTCAGAAAATCAATTAATACGGATAGGAAATCCACTAATTTATGTGTCTGGAGACCACAACTTCGTGGAGATTATTGTAAATGTAATTAGACTTGGCGTTTGTCATACAAGTGTAGGTTATTAAGGGAAAGGAACGCATCACTATATACTACACCGTAAACTGTCAGATACGTCATCACGACATTATGATTATTGAAGATAATATTTCCCAACTTAACGTTCAGTTCCCTAATAATGGCTTTTATAGTTCTGTATTCTTCCATCTGACTGAACTTTAATTTATTTTATGACGTTTATTTCTGAATAAATTTGAAGAAGGTTAATTCAGTACCTTGAAAATTGTACATGTTCTGGAATTTCTTACTAAAACCTAAAAATTTTGCAAGTTGACATTTGTCATTCCTTTCAATTTCTGTATCAGTCACGTGAATGTGAATAGCTCTTGTGAAGGGGCCCATTGCAATATACGAAAATATTACTTGAAGATGGAAACAAAAGCAGATTTCGAAAGGTTACGTTTTATTAAATATATTTAAAATATACTCTTTCAAGACTACTCCTTTTTTAAAATATACTTCGGATAAAAACACTTCCAATTGATTATAATGATAAGTTATGTACTTATCTAGACTTATACAGGAGCTGGAAAATCATCAATGATGGGACAATGTTTCATGACTAGAGCACGTCTAGGTAATAGTAAATGTGTTAGCTGGCTTTAACACAAGGGGCAATAAAAGAGGTTACAAGTATAAACTCCAATTATTACTTAATATTATTCCTGTGTACTTGCTTCCTTTGTCTCAGGGAAGAATGAAGTGCTTAAACAAAAATCACAAAAGAGGAAGTAATAATTCTCTGTTGATTATATTTTACTTGAACTGATACAGTTTCTCAACTGCGCAACACTTGAGTGGAGATAGCACCAAAATTCAATACTTCCAAAACTACTGTGGGTCATTTTACGTTCCTAACAGTAGTGAATTTGGATACAATATGACGTACGTGGATCGTACACAGTATTGCTCTTGTGGCAATGTCAGTGTTTTCAGACGTAGTCCTATGGAATATGGGTCACGAAATTAACATTTTGAAGGCTGACAGAGAAACAGAGAGAGAGACACACACACAGAGTGAGAGAACATTCACGAGGGAGAGGTACCACAGCAAGTGAAATGCATAACTAGAGGAAGGCGTTGTAATACACGCAGATCACAAGAACATTGCGGTCTGTATTTTGTAAGAACCTGTGCACACATTACTACATTGGATACACACATGTGTATATATATATATATATATTGCATGTAAGGTACGTTATTTCAGACACAAATTCATTGATTTGGAAGCTAAACCAGTTCAAATACAACACTATGCATTCACATTTTCTATCATCTTTTCTCATTTCACACTTTATACAGAAAAATGTTTAAATTACATTTTACATCATAATTATATCTGCGTAAGTCACTTTAGTCATTTATATATATATATATATATATATATATATATATATAGGTGTATTTCGCGAAGCCGTCAAACACACATGCAATGAGCGTGGAATAATTATACGACAAGGGAAAATGATAGGCATTATGGTAGGAGCAGCAGTTCGTTCTGTAGGGGATAAGTCGATAGCCTCTTAGAAAGTGATCTCTCCACAGTGCGATCTGATATTTACTTTTTCAATTTCCATTATTCTTTCTTTTCTTTAAGGTCATCCAGTAGTTGCTTAAGTCTTTTTCCTCGTCTTCCCGTCACTTCTATCCTTCCCTCTCTCTTTCCTTCAATATCGTGTTTTAGAAGGCAGTTCCTACGCAACATATGAAGAATCCAGTTAGCCATCTTTTATTTTATTGCATGTAAGGCTTTCCTTTTCTCCTTGACTCTACGTAATACATCTTCGTTTCTCACATGATGAATCCCACTGATCCTCTCCTCCCTTCTCCAGCACCACATTTCAAAACTTTCCTGGTATTTGTGGTCTACTTCCCGAAGTATCCAAATTTCGGTACCGTACACAGCTGTCCTCCAAGTGTAGCAATTTACTAGCTTCTTACTTAAAATTAAATCCAGTTTGCTGGTGAAAAGAGTATTCTCCTTGTTTAGTGCTGCTTAATCATTGCAATTCTTTATTTAATTTCACATGTACATCTTGCATAGTTTTTTATCATGCTATCCAAATACCTGAAATATTCCACATTCTCCGGTTATTTTGATCTATCATCATCTGTGTTGGGGATTTGTCCACATTTATCTCCAATCCACAGCATTTTCCAGTTCCTCTTAGTCTATTAATAAGGCCCTGTAATATCGTTTCTTCCTTAGCTAGTAGCACAAAATCACCTTCAAATTTCACAGTGCGAGTTACTCTTCGTCCTACATTTGAAGCCTCCTGGCACTTCGAGAACTTCCCTGGTAAGGTGTTCGCTGTAAAAATTGAATAGAATCGGTGACAAACACCATCCTTGCCTAACTCCTCCTCCAGTCTTCACACTTCGTGTCTGTCCATCGTCCAGTTTTAGTTTAACACTGATCCATGTACAATTTGCTGATCGACCTTCTTTTGAGATAATCGATACGCGTTTTCTTTAGGATCTGCATTAATTTGGTCCAGTTTACACGGTCAAATGCCTTCTGCCGGTCTGTGAAGCGAGCACAGAATTCCTCATCTATGTCCAGAGTTCGTTTTGATATTATTCTCAGCAAACTATCTGCTTCTCTATTTCCTTTTCCTCTTCTCAATCCAAACCGATCTCCTCAAGTACATCCTAAATTTTCCTTAAAATTCTTCTTCTAAATATCCTAGATTCTATACTTGGGCCACTCTCCAGTTTCATATATGTTCTTGATCAGTTATGTAATTATTCTGAGACCATCTTCTCCCCACAATGTGAGTACATCCCCAGGTACATCATCATCCCCTGTAGCCTTCTACACACTCATTTCCTTGATAGGTTTTCCCACTTCACTTTGCGAAATATAAGAACCTTCTTTGTCTGCAAGTACAGTACTTCTTCTTCAGGTCAGAACTCTATGTTTTCTGGTCTATTAGGTCAATTGTACAGTTCTGCAATGTATTGTTGACCTTCTCCCACTTCCTTCCTACATCTATATTACTGATTATTCCCCGTGTATTCCATGGCTTCCTTGCCATCCTGTGTACTTTCCCAACCGAATTACTCATAGTATCCAGCACATATTTATTGTTATTTTTCCACTGCAATTCGCCTTTCCCAGTTTAACTTTCTATTGCACCGAGTTTTTGTTCTCTATTCGCTTCCACTTTCATTTGTTCTCAAGATCCTTTTTGGTTTTTCTCTTTAGAAACAGTAGTGTCTAAATTTAACCCATCATCGCTGCATATTCTTTGAAAGACTCCCTAGTCTATTTATCATATCGCTATGCATGGCATATGGCGTATTTTGAAACGTACGTACATGTGTTTTGTTAGTAAAACAGAACCCATGACCAGGGACGCGAATTACAGAAAATATGGAGTTAGAAGCCAGACTCTTGGAGATTTATACATTCCTGTAGAGTAATAATATAAAAATAATGCTAAAAGTAATTTTATTAGCACATGAAGTCGTCTGTCTTTAGGCCATCTTACTTACCTCTAGGCTTAGCATTTATGTTTTGTGCCCCCAGTCCTCTTTAATAAGGTCAGCTCCTTTCTCGGCAATCATTATTGTGGGTGCGTTTAAATGAGCGCTTGGAATGGTTGGAAAGACAGAAGCATCTATAACTCTTAATCCCTTAATGCCATGCACTCTCAATCTGGGATCGACGACAGCCTCTTGGTCTGACACTGGTCCCATTTTACAGGTTCCTGATACATGGTAAATGCTGTATGTGAGATGTCTTATCACACATCTCCAATAATCATCAGACCTAAACTCAAAACTTTGGCAACCAGGGACCGGAGTGTCATGCAATTTGGAACCAAATTTCTTGAACGCATTAGTTTCGCTCAGTTCTACCGCCTTCTTTACCCCTTTTAATAATATCTCCATGTCGTAAGTATAGTCAAAGTAATTGGGGAATATAAGGGGCTTATGGAAAGGATTGTTATCCCTCAGCTTAACTCTGCCTTTACTTTTGGGTCTTAAAATAATTGGTATTATCATCCAAGAATGTATTTTTTCAACTGGCTTATATAAAATATCATAAACACTATCACTGATACCAAAGGTCTCTCTTGCAAGTCGTGAGTTACTAAGGGAACTTCCTATGAAAAGCAATTCTACATCCGGATAACCATCAATATATGTTGGGTTCTTGAAATCAAAGAAAGCTATAGCTTCAGCCGCCCCTGGGATGGTAAAGGGACCAGTGCGATTTACAAAATAGTCACGAAGATTTTTCCCAGTTTCCAAGAAATATTCAGGCATTAATGAGACACTTTGGTTCACGATGAAAGTTATGCCAATTACACCCGGGTGATCCATAAGGTTGTATCCCACCTTCAGATCCTGAATGACAGGAATGTTCATATCTGTAAGATGCTTCTTTGGCCCTATACCTGAAAGCATTAGAAGATGCGGGGAGTTGAAGACGCCTGCCGATAGAATAATTTCTCTTCTAGCACGCACTGTGTATTTCTTCTTATTACGAACAAATTCTATGCCAAATGTCCTTTTCGTACTTGGATCTACCAGAATCTTTGTTACCTGACTTCTTTTCTTCACATGCAGGTTCTTCCTTTTACGAACAGGATGTAAGAATGCCGTAGATGTACTACACCTGGTACCGTTTTTTGTCGTTGTTTGAAGAAAACTGAATCCTGTTTGGGTCTCAGCGTTATAATCAACTATTCGCTGATCCGTCTCTTTTCCAGCCTCAAGAAAAGCTTCGGCCAGGGGAGTACGAAAACGGGGATAACTTATTGTCAAGTACCCACCGGTTGAATGGTACTTTGTATTCATTGCAAGTTCAGGAATAGCAATATCTTCAGATCTAAGGAAGTAGGGTAGAACACTTTCATATCCCCAACCAGTGTTCCCCATGCTTTCCCACAAATCGTAGTCCCTTCGATTCCCTCTAGTATGCACCATGAAATTCAAAACACTGCTTCCACCCATTACTTTCCCACGTGGAAACATACACTGCCTGTTTGTTAAACCGAGGCAAAATTTATCTGACGGCATGCTTTTGTAGTTCCAGTTGGCTCCAGTAAACTGAATCATAGGAGCTAAAATGGGTATATCCATTATATAGTTCTCTTCCCCTCCAGCTTCCAACAGAAGAACGTCCCACTTTGACACTTCGGTTAAGCGGTTGGCAACTACACATCCAGCAGATCCCGCGCCCACAATTATGAAATCGTATTCCAGGAGAGTGTTTATTTCATCTCGAGGCTCTTCTGAAGCATGCTTAGCCATGTCTAAAACATACCTTAACATTCCTTCCGTTATTCCACAGTTATCATTCTGAGTACATGCACTGTTGAGAAGAGCTGCCATGAAAAACAGGACGTTATTGGAGTTCTTCATGATTTGACATGCAGTTCTCATGGAATTCTGAAGAGAATAAACGTAAGGAATCGATAAAATCTGCTAAAGCTACATGAAACTGAAATTATGACGTAATATTCATACCTCGTCTAATGTAAGTCTTGGAATTCTAAGCAACATGCTGCGTAAGTGTAACTTCCAGGCATAAAAGCATAACACAGGGAGTCCTTCTTCGGTATGACTGAATGCTGCGAACAGCGGGTGGTAACCAGCGGCTGTTCTGTAAATGACGTCGTCCGCTCTACGGCGCGCAGTCCCGCGTTAACGCCGGTCTCGCGAGACTGTTCAGGACTGCTGCAGAATGTGTGGCGTTATTTATCGATATACAGCAATGGAGCTATGATCTTGTTTGTAGATTCTCTGTGTAGGTTTCACGTTTGGATGGACACTATGTATGAACTTTGAGGTGAGACATCCACTTGAGTTTATCACTTGGATCTACAAAAGAAATTGCGACGCTATTAACAGTAAATAGGCCTACATATTTATTATATATATACCTACATATATATATATAAAACACAGTAACAGAAGAAATGTTACGGCCATGCTAATCTTACATCTTCGGGGCTTGAATATTTCCATTGCACATACAAAGGAGATCTGTGTTTAAATTTTCATTAAAGTATGTTATAATTACGAAGAACAAAATATGTTTATGTAGATTACGTTTACTGGTGCACGAGATGTCGTTCTTTTTAGAGTAATGGCTCTATATTCGCGTTTCTCTTTACCGGTTGTGTATTATTTACTTGACTTACGGTTATTATTAATATTCCTAACATCTCCTCTAAAATAAAATAAATTTTTTTTGTGGGAAAAAATTAATGTGATATTAATCTTTAGAGTAATAATGTTCTTTACGACAGTTTGCTCTCACTTTTATATTTTATATTTTTATCTACTTAAGAAATGTCTTATAGCGAAGTATTTTTATGGTGGGTGACATGAATTTGCAGATATGATTTTGTCAGTGGTGGTAATTTTTATGCACTTGCTGAATTGCAGAGAGTCAATATTTATAGTTATAACGCATAAAAATTATACTACTATTTTTTCATGTTCTAAGGACAAAAATATTTTGGATTCATGTTATTGAAATCTTCCATTATGTTTTTATATTAGAGACAATTTTGTCATAGATGGCGGAGAATATCTTCTACGTACTTGAAACAACCTAGAACTTTTTACATATTTAGAATTTATATAACATTGTTATTCCCATGGTATTGTGAGTACATTCCTGAAAAAGTGAAGAACGGGAAAGCAGAATTAGGCCTTCGTTTAGAATATAATTTATTATCATATGTAATGTACAAAAAGAAGCTCAAAACCTGCAAATAAAAAACTTGCTCTACATTTTTCGTAATACTAGGTCTTCAAAGGGTCTGTACTCAAGAAAGATAACTTTAAAGCTATGAATTTAATCTACAAAGTCTTTAAAAAAATTATGTATCATAATGACTTACTTTATATAAAATAACTTAACCTGGTAAAAGATAGAACTTCAAAACAGCTGGAATACATACAGATCAAAAATTCATACAAATAGCATAAAACGTCTTATATTTTCCTGTGTGTAAAAAATGAGATTTCAGTTCTTTTTACAGAACTTTATCTTGATAATATCCTCCCAAGTATTTTGTATGTATTTCCTGTACATCGCCAGGTCGGTCGAAATATATCATAATGAATACTAAACTCTAAAAGCAATAAAGATTTATTTACAAATGACAGGCCATTTCGATAGCGTTTTTATGCTACCACAACGGGAAACTTATAGTCCAGATTACTATGAAATTGACTCACATCGATCTTCTTGCACTCGTATCGATCTTCGTGCACCCACGACTTGAGATTAAAATTTGCAGAGCGATATTAGACGCGGCCTGGCTGCTTCAGAATTAAACTGCTACAGAGACAGCATCCCCAAGCTGTAACATGCAACTCCCTAAACATTTGGCTGTCGGCGGGCACTTAAATTTTACACGTACTCTGGGAGGCATATTTAAAGAAAATACATAAAGAATGCAGGCACTATAAATACATTTTTTACATCAATGCAAATAATAATTCACGACATCTTTTAAAAGAAATATTAGGATACATGTTGGAATCATATTAAATTTTTGCCTACCTTTTCAGTAACTTTCTTCCTGTGCTATTCGCCGAACCACTGATCAAAGTGCCGTATCGCACGTCGAACGGGTAAAACTGGATTCCTTCATTCGTCTGCTTGCTCAACAAACTCTACAGCTCGCGACACCGCACCTTAATTCTGTCATTGGTGGAACATGAAATATATTAACTTTTTACCTTCACTGGCACTAGTTTTCGTGGCCGTGCGGTCGGTGCTGTTGCTGTCGAGGCTAGAGATTCATGGTCTGCGCTGCTTTCCCCTTGTTCTGTCTCTGTCATTTTCCGGACACAGTCACGTGTGAAGTACTTGAAAGCATAGCCTTTGCCTTTTGATTTTAGCTTGTGGTGTATTTAACATCATGGAACTCTTTGGGGCAGCCATGAGTAGCAAAAAGAACACTAATTTCTTAGCCCTTTTCACGGTTCATCTTCAGGTTGGGTAATAATGCAAAACTTGTTCTGTCCTACCCACGCCCCGTGTAAACTTGCTATAGTCTTCAGTTTTTTCTGGGCTCTTCATTTTTTCACCCTGCCGGTTCTTCTTTTCGGTCTCCACAAACTTTGTTATGTGTAATATTAAAATAACCCTTCCATCCTTCTTACCTCACCATACATGTATCAGAACTTGTCCTTTACGACAGTAAGTGGACTCTCCTTTCTTCGAGCATTTTATTTTTTTCATTTCCTTAGGAAACCCTGTGTCGAGACGCAATGTATCACAAAGGTACTGTGTTTCTCCAACAGCTTGTCACTCAGTTCAACACTGTCATAGTAACTGCTCTGGTACAAGTGATATCCTTTATTGAACAAGCATGTGCAGCCAGAAGTTCTAAAATCACGTTTTTTAATGGCTATTATTTGCCAGAATACACCTCCATATTACACATGTAGACGCTTTTGGACTCAGAAACCAGGTAGGCTTCAATGCCATACTTGCTTGGTTTATCGGGCTTACATACTTTGAAAACGAGCCTGCCCTTCCGATCGAGTACGCCCTCGTTTCTCATTTTTAGGTTCGTCCGGCTTGAAACGACCTTCCTTTCGTAAGTGAAATCATATTGCAACACTTCATACCCGCGAGGTGAATATTGCAAAACAGCGTCTTGTACCTCGCGATAATACCATAGGAAGTTTAGTAGAGTTGTGAATAGTCTCGTTCACATACGACTATGAATTACGATACCTGTGTTAACTCAAGGTGTTGAACGAACTGTCAAGTTTGAGTGTAACATAAATACAGTTCTTCAAACAGCTGATACTAAGAACTCATTGTATTATTCGATATTGTAGCAACCTATATATAATGGCAGATAGCTAAGCAAGAGTTTCCAGTTCGAGGTTAGATCGTGGTCGATGCATAGTAACAGTTTCGTCGTCGTATGTTTAGTCGTCGCTGGTCTAGAGCTAGTAGCGTGTGCGCATGCTCCAAAGTGGAAACATACTTTGACGTCAAGCAAGAGGTGGGATTGCCTGGACGGAAAATTACGTCACTGCCAGACAAAGAGCAGGCTCATAATCAAGCAAGAATCAATATTCTGATTCATTAATTAACAAACCTTCCCAAATATCATAAGTCGAAATTTCGACTTGTGGGATTTTCAATCTCGATTGGACTCTTAAATGATATACTGGACTCCTTGGAAATTCCCAGCAAAAAGTGTCCTACCCCGAAAATCCAAGAAAAACCGTTGGGTGGTATTCCTAGCAAAATAGAAGCTTTCGACCCATGCTTAGCTAAAACAGCCATCAGTGTACTAGTGTTGCTGTTGATATATCGACGATATGAAAATATCGATACATTACTGTGCGAAGTATCGATAAATCGATACAATTTGCTTTCGACAACGTCGTCGGTGCCGATATTTTGTATGCGATATTAAACATGGCGCCAAGTAAGCAGAGAGAGCATGGTGTGGAAATATTTTCTTAAAAAGACAAATTTATAGCTAAATGTAAATACTGCAAAAAGGAATTACGTTCTAGAGGCAGCACGGCGAACTCGAAAGTCCATCTGGAAGTGTGTAAGTTTCCACCGTCGCTTAAAGAAAGCCTCATGAAAAAGAAGAGCCGAACAAGGACACTAAGAGCAGTAACACGGATAATGGGGACAAAAATGTGGAAGTTGAATTTAAAGGTGGCAGTGAAATTAGAAATAAACTTACTAAGCAATGTTTAAAAGATTAAACAAAGAGAGCTGGAGTCTGAATATTTTAATTTTCGCAAATTTTACACATTATGTACTATATTTCCTTAGACATGTAGTCTCAATGCAACTGTCAGTAGCCCTAATACAACAAATGGCAGTTCAGCAGCTACAGCCAGCAGTCCTTTCACTTCATCCTTGTACCCTGCAGCAGACAGAACATTCGGCCCCATTTCCACCCCCATCATCCCTGCCCAATTAGTGATGATCCCATAAAACACTGGAAACAAATTGGAAAAGAGCTGTATGTCAAACTAACAGCAACTGCAAAACAATGTCTTGCAATAACTGCTACGTCAGTACTGTCCAAAAGGCTGTTTTCCAAAGCGGGTTTATATTGACTGAGCGCAGGAACGCATTAAGTGGCGAAAGGCTTTCAAAGTTAATTTTTCTCAGTTCGGTACACGAGGAATAATTTATTTATATAATGTGAATTATGATCTACCAGTAAAATGGTTTGAAATATAAAGTGTATTCTCATATATATATTTTCAAAACCATTTACCCAAGAGATAAAGGACTTGTTACTTGAAAAATTGTTCGTGTGTACATTTCTTTGAATCTGAAAATTTTTGTGCCTCGGGCATGGACAAAGACGTCCTTAATACCTATTAATGTGTTGCTGTAAGGCAGCCTAACTTAAGCAATTTATACGATATTAAAATATCGATATATCATGTTGAAAATATAGCTTTCTTAAGTGTCGACGGCTAACATATCGCATATAACGATATGTCGATATTTTATAAAATAGCGGCAACACTACTGTTTGCCAACAACGGGTCTTTGCGATTCTAAAAATATTAAACCCTCTTGATTGTTACATAAAAACTGCTAACTATGACAAAGTAATCGCTGTTCCATCTATCGTCACTGAATTTAAAACCTAACAATGACGAGCTGAATGTCTAAGTTAGCTGCGAAGTACTAGTGCCTCTTAACTGCATTCTATTTATCCCTTCCTGGTATCGAATTTAAGTATGTATCTGTGAACTTCGTCGTACGTTGTCAAGTACCATTGGAGATGGGATCCACCTGTTATGGTGGATTACTGCTAGTTCCTCCGTAGGGAGGAAGAGAGGTCCCGTAATAAAGATAGTAAGAATAAGGTGATAGAACGTAGCAATTTTAAGTGGTAAAATTTCATACGACATCTTAATGATTTCAAAATATTAACAAAAATTAATTGTAATATTTTAAGTGTTTTATAAATTTTATATTATTAAAAATTACTAATTTATGCGTAGTATAGACCGTTCTTATCATCTTTCGAGCACAAATGTGCTTTGTGCTGTCAAACGCTTTACTGTTTCAGCATAAGGTTTGTTGCATTCAATTTTTAGGTGCATTTGTAAAATCGCGAAGAATGGCCATTACCTTCGTCTTGTCTGTCGGTCTGTCTGTCTGTCTGTCTGTCCGTCTGTCCGTCCGTACGTCCGTCTGTCCATCCATCTGCATTGAACCAGTCGGCAATCACTGGACGGACTTCCATGAAATTTTATATTTGATTATGTTTTACAATTCTATCAAGAAGACTCAAGTTTCATTCAAATGTGAAACGGATAAAAAGTACCTTACATGACGCTCTATGAACGTTTATGATAATATCTCTCTGAAATCTTCTTAACATGAAAAATTTTTCAGACAAAAGAAGTACAAAATGTCAAACGCACCTTTTAGGTTCAATAACTTCCCCCCACCCCCCGAAAGTCGTGCCCTTTACAGGATAGCGTGCAAGAATACTACAGGTCCGGACAGGTCACAAATGTCAATATAACGCAGCGCTTGCACTAGGCGTGTGGTATAACAAAGGAAAGAATACAAACACGCACTCAGAATATGTAATACTTATTCCTTTTCCACGGCAACAATAGTTACGCGAATGCGCCTTTGTGTTACATTATACGTAAATTGCGGGTCTTGCTATGAATTCCAGGCAGACTTCAATTGCGTAACATTAGAGCGACCTAAAAAGTTTTGCTCGTCGTTTTCGTTGTAAGCACATCTTATATATTATATAATCATCTGACTTTATCCATATAAAAAAAAAGTTGAAAACTGTTCATATCTGTAATAAGTCAGTTAACCTTCACACACTGCGTGCGACGGCAGACTGAACTTGTGCTGCATTCCTTGAAGGTCATCTGTGAAGGCGAACAACACAAAGTCTAGGACGTCATTTTTAATTTTATGTTTATGTACTGCGTTCCATTCCATCGGAAGAACCTACCAATTAAAGGTAGTTGTTCGCAACCTGAAAATCCCGGATGCCCTGAGGGTTGCACGATTCACTCCGATGTGTCTCTAAGTTAGCCCGCTTCATTATTACGTTGCCGTATTCTACCTTCTTAGAGGGGCTAGAACATGTTCTAAAAATTAAACCCTATGCAAAATGTAATTACTTTACTGCTGTTTCTATCCCAGTTTACAAAATTTGAGAAACACTTACTATATAGTCACAATTAAATATCAGGCAAAGCGAGGTAGTAATATCAAAAATAGAGGGGCTATGCTGCTTAGCCGTGTGGACATTCTGTTCACTTACCGTTAAGCTGTAGAATCACAAGCATTTTCCACATACGAAGTGCTTTCTGCCTACGGCCCCAAAACAGACTTCATCATACCACATATAACATTTCTGACACCTGATCCAGTCACCCTTTCGCACAGAGCATCCTGAACAGTTCTTCAAGCGACAGAATCCACATGACGTGTTTTTATCACTCTCTCCGTGAAGGTCTGAAAAGACTCTCATGATGTTTGGAGCTCAGCGTTGTTTCTTTGTAGGAATGGATTTCTCATTGCCTTCCCTCTACATCTTCAATTACTTTTAGCCGTTGTTTTTTTTTAAATATGAGCCTGAAATAGCGTGTCTTGTCTCTTGCATCTTTCGGCATTTTTTCGCAGGCATTTTTCCTCGGGTTTTAGAAGTATAATAATTAAAACATTGGTTTTCACTCCTTTAGTTTTTGCTTGGTTGTCAGTGAATGGTTCTTCTTCATTTAAGTCTGAAGTCCACTGGAGAACTTGTGGTCTTCAAGGTTTATGACTTTTGAATGGGGTATTGGGAGTGCCTGCTGACAGCGAGTCGGCTGAATCTGGTAGAAAATATGTATAGAGCAGAAATTTGTCTTCGGGGATGATTTGTACCTTCCATATTCGCAGACAACAATGCCATTCCAGTGTTATGTGGAATAAGTTACAAGTGACGTCAATAAAAGTTATATTTCGAACCGAGTGGAATAGGCCCTCTCTCACTGGGCGGAATAGCCCCAGTTGCAGAGTTTCGTAATTATGCTCCGTTTGAAGGCTGTGACAAAAGATTACCGCCATCGTCTATGCTGAGGCACTTAGAGACCTTATTCTACAACCAACGAAATTTCCACCGGAAAATATCGACTAGTCTTCAAGCTTTGCCTTATCTAAGAAGGAACTTTTTTTATGAAGACCAAAAACAATACGAATCACTGGCCTTTCAAGTTTTGAGCTCTGGATACATAAGATGACAAATTAAAAGCAGAAAACAAGGGCTTGGCGCAGTTGCACACATATACCGGGACACAGTGACTGCAAAACAAGATGTCGGCTGCCTAAAATGTTTGCTTATTTTGAGCAGAATAGCCCCCGGGGATGGATAAGCCCAGCCCTACTATAAAGAATAACTGTTGCACAACACAGAAATGCTGAGGACACAGGAAGTAAACAGGGTCATCAGTGTCATTAAGCAATCATGTATAAATATAAGTGTCACTAAAATCAAGCTTGGCTGATACAACCCCAGTATAAAGTGAAGTCATACTTGTGCCACGATGTCTCTATACCACGTGACGGTTTCATGATTCTAAGGTTTAGAAGCTTACAATTCAATGCATCATCACGTGGAAACTAACGCCCCAATTCGCCTTATAAAACGGCCTTGCTAGATATTTTCTTGGGATTCATTCCGCTTCACTGGTCAGCGGAAACTCTGTCACTTTGTTGACTGCTGCTGGGAACTTCGCTTCTAAATTACTGACTTCTACACTTCGACATTTCTCAAGAAATACATTCTTATTCTACGAAGTGTGCAACCCTACAGAAACCAGCTGTATCAACTGTTCACCGTTTAATAAATCTAACAGCCTTTAACTCACCATCGTATATTGCTGTGGATATGATTAATTCTTCCGTCTTCCAGCGCAATCAAGATTTCCCTCTCGGTCAACGCTTCCATTTTTGCGCTCCAGTCTACCTTTCCAACCCATCACCTTCTTTGGGATAAAAAACATACTGCCCTGATTTCTTGTACTATGTCTTCGTTGTCCCATTACGTACTTCAAACCCGACATCCTTCTCTTGTACTTCTCGATCTATGAGGAATGCAACTTACCACTTCAATCAACCCTGATCTCCCCTTGCTATTGAAAAAAGAAAATTTTAGAACATAATTCCATGCAAGTTTAATTTAACCAGATAGATTTGGGTGTCCACAATCTTAACAGATGTAATGTTTACCAAATAAAGGGAGATTTTCTTAATCTAAATTTTTAAACATTCTTAAGGTACAAAATTCCGGCGCTACAAGCCGGCAGGTTGTATGTTCGATTCCCGATGTTGTTATTGAAAATTTTCATTGACATAATCCTTTCCTTCCCACTATGGCCCTGAGGTCGACTAAACCTCTGACGGAAATAAGTAATGGAAATATTCCCTGAGGGGTAAAGACAGCCGATGGTAGGGTTGGCAACCTCACCACATTCGTGTGCAAATTGTTTAAAAATCTGGGAGCCTCAAACTTATGGAAACTTAAGGGCCTGTACAGGGATTGCTTTACCTTTTTACGACTGCACAAAAATGAGGACGTGTATGTTGCTATTCGCTAAGCGTCGCAAATTCAAAGTCACAGCTTCACCACACGCGAAGATTGGTCAAATGCATCACTCTGACACGAATTATGTTAGAAGGTAATGATACTTCATTAAAGTACCTCAGATATATTTGAGAGTGAAATGACTTCTCATTTAGTTTCTATAGCCTAGGGAACGTTAAGTACTGAACACATTTAGGTTTTTGGTATGTATAAACCCATAAGTGCACATATAAACACATATATCATTTACGGTTTGTATTATGCCACTACGTAATTTACGACAAAATGTTTTAAAAACTTGTAAAAGATAAGATATCGCCTTATTCACCTCCATAAACCACAAATATTGTCAAAGAAATTGACCGAAATTCCTCTTTTGGCACCCAATTATCTGCTTGCAATGAATAAGGAAAGCGGCTACAATTCCAAGAAAACAGCGGCATGGAGGCGACGTAAACCTAAATGTTACACGTGTAATTCGGACGTGGCAATTTGATCAGAAAGTATTCTGTTTTCATCGCCACACAGAAACGAATCCCGTTCCTTCAAACGCGCGACTTCCACACAGCCCAATAAAAAAGTAAAATAGACATATTATGTAAATGCTGTAGAAATAATATATCGTTCATAGCTGTCCCTTTTGTCACTTTTTTTTCCCTTTGAGTATTCTACATGGACACAGCTTAACCCAAGGGCCTGTTAATATTAAAAGTTGAAAGGGCGCTGTGTTTAATATTTACTGAAAATAACGGCAAACTCTAGAGTTTTACTATGGCTGCTCGAACCTGTTTCTCTTTTTGTCCAACGTCTGCTGTGATAGAACACGCCTCAGGCCGTCATCACAGTGTGTCGCTCCTACTGTAGATCCTATTCGATATGAATTTATTGTCTTAAAATTTAATGATTCGTGTGACATTTTGATTGACTTTATGCAATAGAAATAATAATTGCTTGAAAAGTACGTCTTAACAACCACATTGTGATTTTTAGATGCAGTTTTTAAAGAAAATTCTGTTAATTTTTACTCACGTTTAAGCTTATGTGTAGTCCATTTAACAATGCTCTCAGTAGCAAAATATATAAATTCGAATGACTGGATGGTAGGCACTAATGAATTGGGAACAATGTAGAAAGAAGTGGTTGTACTTGATATAAGACTGTATACAAGCAATTATTTGCAGGAGCTGAGGAAACACATGGAATACCTCATTTATGATAGTTTGTATATTGTTCGAAATAGTAACCTGTCAGTTCTATATTACAATTTACTGGCTTCACAGCTTCAGTCAAAATGCTCGATAGTGAATTCAACAAATTCTCTTGAATACTAACCTGAATTTTCAACAGAAGATCGACTTAAATTCCACTCAACCGGATTCTTAGATATTTCAACGTAAATCACACTACTACTACTACTACTACTACTACTACTACTACTACTACTACTACTACTACTACTACTACTACTACTACTACTACTACTAAAATATTAGTAATAAGATTTTTGAGAATATTTCTAAACACACGGGTAATCGAAATGAAAAGAATGGTGATTATAAAAGGTGATTTATTATCCTCCTGAACTCTTTGTTTTGAGAAACTCTTGGGAACTTAGTGCTCCTTAGAAGAGATGAAAAATGCATGCAAATATACGGTTGGAAATACCTGATACCAAGGGAAACCTCGAAAAGCTAGGAGTAGGAATGGTGATAATTTTTCTCCCCCAGTGGCGCAAGGACACCAAGTGGGCCAGGCCCTCCTCAATATCAAGGCTTCACGATCACACTCGGTAGGACTCCTCTAGAAGAGTGATCGGCCCGTCGCAGAGACCTCTACCTGACAACACACAGCGCTAACAGGAGGCAGACACCTATGCCGCGGCGGGATTCGAATCCACAATCCCAACAAGCGCTAGGCCGCAGACCCACGCCTCAGACCGCGCGGCCACTGGGACCGGTCTGGTGATAATGCTAAATGGCAAGTTATTGACTGTACTAATCAGGTCAATGAGAGGGACGAAAAATTGTCCTTTGTGAATACCGTAACAAACTTCGGGTTTCAGAAAGGGCGGACATTATGAGTAGCTGACAGTGATTATCTTCTCATATAGACATAACATGATGGAGTTTAGATGGTACAAACGCGTTGAAACGTAGCGTATACGTAGGCCTGTACAGATTGTGTTGAGCCGCGTTGACGTTGTTGTAAATGTGAGTGCAATTTGTTTGACTCAGTTCCCAGTTCTGTATTCATTCCTCTCTTAGGTTGCGTGTTTTCTTATATTACACAGAGTATAAGAGACGTGCGGAAGGAAGCAGTAGAAAACGTTGGTTGGAAAACAAAAAGTTTTCCAGTTAACAGAAGGCTCGCAACTGAGAAGGAAATTCGAATAAACAGCACTTAAACAAACAAACAAAAAAAAAACAGAAGCAAATTTGGCCTTTACAAGTGATGCCCCTTCTTCTTGCCGTGAGAAGTTGTATACAGGCTGAGGGGCGAAAAGGAATCAGTCTAAGTTACTGAGTGTGCAAGGCTGCCGCAACTAGTGTTGAGTGTCTGCTCCTGTTTATCTTCTTGCGCTTTTGTTTCGGTCAACCGAATACCAGCCGGCTGAACTGCTAAGAATGGAAAGTTGTAGCTTTAAGAATATATTTCCTTTTAAACCTTGAACTACAGTGTGCACATTTTCCAAGTTTATGTGCAGGTTAAACCTAAACTTTTATTACTCCTCGTCTGTCTGGAGACTTTTAACCCTTTAAAGAAGAAGCATGTCTGTTTTATATAAGGACTCAGTGCATACCGCACTGTAAACACTCTGAACTTCTGTTATAAAACCAATCTCTTAATGCTGTATAAGGCAAAAGTTGCTGTTTGTTCTGAGATCCACACAAGACACATAAACGCGATGTGGGCACCACGTAGAATTTTTTAACGTTAAATCTGATTGTATGCAAAGTTACCGCTAGGCTTTAAAAGGTTAATATGTCAGAAGAATTCTTACACACTATAAGGCTGCATCAGGCTATAAATTTAAGTTCTTGTATGCTATAATTTGCCATTCTGTATTTTTATCATGTATGTAATTTATGTAACATGCGACGACAAAGTAAAATCATTTAATAAACAGTACATTCAAAATGTGTGACTGGAACTGCTTGGCGTGATTTATCGTACTGTTCCGGAAACTGACAAAAAGTTCTGAAGGAACCTGAGGTAGAATTTTCGGCTTCTCGGCCTAGTTTCTTATTGGGTTCCTCAAGAATGCTAGAAGTGTTACGGTTTGAACCACTTGGCCTGACACGGAGATTGTAATTATGATGATAATGATTATTAAAATGATGATTCAATTCAGTTCAATGTAATAGGTATTTATAAACGTGCAGTCTCAACAAATCCAGCACCATATAAGGAGATAGGTCAAGAATAAAAAGACAACACAAAAACAATAGAAATACACAAAAACGGAAAACACTGCTAACAAAAGTCAACAATTTATATAACGGCACTAAGCAAACAGCAATATGAATGGAGTACTGGGAAAAAACCCCAATTCCTGAAAAACATTGATATGTTTATTAGAAAATATAAGTAAGTACAGAATCTTTATAAATGAAGTAGTGGGTTTCCTGAAGGCGTCGACATCTTTGCCCGCCAGGTTAGCAGTCAAAAGTTTTCTAGCAGACGGAGCGTTTTTGTAACTGATAGAAAACAGGGGGAGTTCCTGAAATTACGAGGAGGAACTCGAATACCACGAAAATCCAAAACAGACGGACAAAATATTAAAACTGAAAGAAACGGAAATGCAAAAACGCATCAACATGGGGTCTTCTGACTTATAGGATTTGAAGCTTTGGAATTTCAAGAAAATCTTCTTTAAATAACATGGTCATGAGAAAAGAAACGATTTTGAAGCAAGACTACGAAATTTTGTTGAATCCATCCGAGCTTCTAAGAGGCAGTCGAAGTCATGCAATTCCAAACTAGCGTGGCATACTCAGGTTTGAATTTAACTGGTGGTAAACACAATATTAGTAAGCTACAAGGATGTGTCTAACATTCGTTCAGAAGAAAGTAGAATAGTAAAGTAACTGCGAAAACATTTTACCTAACCAACAGTGAAGACATGCGCAAAAAACTCGTGGAGTAATATATGATGCGAAACAAGGTCGAAAACGTTGCTAAGATCAAACCTGAATCAGCCTGACGTTGAAAACTAACTGGAGGAAAAATAAAATAAATATATGTTACCTAGTTAGGTATTGTTGATTTGGTTTTTAAGAAGTCGTGTTTACTGGAGTTAAATTTATTGTTGAAATAATTTTAGGTATGTCCTTGTATGACTTTGTAAAAGTTATTTAAAAAAGAGCGATTGGTCTATAATTACTAGCGGAAGAACTGTTACCTTTTTTTTTCGAATAGGTACAATAACGCTTTTGCCACTGAGATGAAAAGTTTTCGCCTGGCAGGCTAAAAAATAAAATATATGTAAGCAACCATGAAGATATTTTGGAACAGCAATTTATAACAAAACCAATTATAGCGTCAAGTCTGACAGACTTAACAGGGCTAAGATCTTCTGCAGGTGTCAAAATATTTGACCTGGAAGTAGGAGGTAACGGCAAAGAATCACTGGACAATCAACCAGAGTGACTGCCCCCCCCCTCCCGTCCTGGAGAAGAAGTATTATAAACCGATTGGAAGTGCTTTGCAAAACTTCTGCTACCTCGATATGTTCGGCTGTTTAGGTACGTACCGTTGACATCAAACTGAATATCAGAGGGACGGTGTTTCCTAAAAGAGGATACAACTTCCAAAGTTAGGTTAAGCATTTACATAATCGTCTGTGCTGCTATAAGAATTCAGTCTGTCATAATTTATTTAATTTTAACAAGTTTCCATAGTGTGAAAATTTAATATAATAATAATAATAATAATAATAATAATAACGACTTATCTTCTATAGCCTACAAAGTAATTTTTTTCTAATATAGTATTTGAGTGTGGGAGTGAATAAAAGAGGGAACTTGGGCTTTCAAATGGCACCACGGGGAATTGCAAAATTCATAGCTTTAAGAGTGACATTTGCAAACTGTCTACTGTAGCAATCGTTGTGTTCTTTTTATACACAAGACAAGTAATAACTGTAAACGAAACTTAATAACACCTGTGATATGAATATTTAGGACAGGTGTAACCTTGATATGACCTACAATTATATAAAGCCAAAATAACGTCAACGAGAACAGGCGAGTAGCAAACGCAGGCTTTGATGTCATCTTCGTCTGTAAAGCATGAGCTTACGCGGTTAAAACAAAGTCAATAATTTTTTTCAGTCCCTAGGCGCTAAATGAGCTCCAGAAGACACGTTGAGATAAAAATTGCATCAGCTTTTACTTTCGAATGAAAGTAACAGTTTCGTAGTGGCAAACTCCTTTTCTAAAAATTTAGGGGCATAAAAATCCCCAACAAAGAAAACACTGTGAGTTTTAGTTATCAGACATTTATAAAACTATATTTTGTAACAACTTCCGGTTTGGTACCGGGACTAAATTGTGTTTACAAACAAGTTAACTAACTACGGTCGTTTTAAAAGGGAATTTCAAACAAAAGGCATTTCTCATAAAACTGTAAATAATATCTGCCTTTACTGGCGCGAACTTTAGAAGAAATAGCTATTAGAACACCACTCACCTTCGTCGAAAGGAAGATGATGAAAGCAACGGAGGTCCTTTGTGAGTTTGTCACTTAGCCATGTCTCAGTTAAACAACTGACTGTGAAATCCACGAAGATACCTTATTAAACCATTGAATTTTTTAGCCCTAAAACCGTTGATATATTGATCAAATATTTCGAAATTAGTTTTAGACTGAGTATGAGATATGGAAAAATCACGCACGTTTCCATCATAATAATTAACCATCAAGAAGGTGGTGTATCGGCTCCCCATTTATCGTTATTAAATAGAGTATGCCTACTTGAGGGGAATATGGTCCGTGAGGGGAATATGACCAAAAGGTCATTGCGGACTGGTGTGATAACGTGTGATGACAAATGGCATGTGTCACACCTCGGGAAGGTGCACAATGTATGGTTGTGATTACAAATTCCATCTGAAGGTGTCCCAGCAATCCACACCATCGCCGAAACGAAATTTGTCGCCTGTGGAAGCGGCTGATATAATACCAGCGTGGGGAGTTTCATTTATTATATTGATGTCAAACACGCATCTCTTAAATTGCATGCACACCACTGAAAAACACATTTATTTTAGTTTATATTGCTGTAAGAGAAACTGTTGTAAATGATTGTTTGTTCAATTTAATATTCGTTCAAAAACAAACACGGAATGTGAGGGTTGTACAACCATACCTTGACCATATTGTCTTTAGCGCATTTGAGTGTTACTGGGATTAGCAATTTCTGCTGTTTTATAACCATAGCACAGATCGCACCCTCGTCAAGCAGAGATTTGGCGAGATTTTCACTGACGCGTGGGATAAAGCAGCCACACCTGCCAATATTAAAGCAGGATTCCGTGCCACTCTCCTCTAACACTTCAACCCCTCGATTATTCCCGTGGAAGCATTTGCTCCCCGTCTTGTAACACACAATGCAGACGCTCAAGTCTCTAACGTTGTGACATTGACAGAGACGCCAGCTCCTGATCCTGTGTCACAGAAGAAGAATAAGACTCGGAAGGCTTCTCCCTTGCCTGGTACATCTGGCACAGTTGCGTCAACCAAAAGGAATCCTTATACGCTGTCTTCCGCTAAAGGTGGTGGTACTGATGCTGATCCGGAGAGGAATGCTATCATTGCATCCTCACAAGAAACACCACGACATTCAAAGGTTTTAACACCAAACTCATTTCAAAGCATCCTGTCAACTCCCTGAAATTGCTGACGAAAACAAGAAAAAGATGTCATTAAATAATTGGGCGATAGTACAGGAAACAAATGTTTTTATGTAAAAGAACCGTGAACACGGGATTATAAGAAAATTATCATGCGTTCTTCTGAGCGACAGAAAGGAACGAACCACCCTCCAAAGAAGTCTAGAAATCTCGTTCTGTTTTATCTGTCAAATGGATGAAGTGCAAGACATGCTGGTTTGTGTATTATGCAAAACGTATGTCCACGAAATCTGCGTTGGATTGACGCCTACAGATGATGAAGAATTCTTTTGTCATTTTTGTGAAAAATAATTTTGATTTCTTTTCTGGTTTCTTTTTCTTCAGTCTGGATTTTATGCTTTTGGTTTAATTTTAAATTTCTGTTTCTTTAAATAATGCAGCCATATTAGAATTTGAACTTTGTTTTGTTACACAGCAACAAATCTCCTCAATAAAACGTCAGTAGTACACGTGACTTAAAGCACTGTTGACTGGAAACTTTATCAGCGCCCCTTGGCCATATTACCCTGAGGGGTGCTGATAATATGGCCAATTGCAGACTTTTAGGAAAGCTCTTACATCTTTGCATCCAGTGGGATTTAATCAATGGAATTCTTTGTGTATATAGATAAATGATCCCTCTAAGCGACAACAATGTTAGCTCATGACTTTTCCTGCGATTTCAAGGTAAAAAAATCAGTTTTCTTTAAGGTTGCTATATTCCCTTCAGGTACCTTAATAATAGGCTCAAAGATTATTTTCCTTTCTCTTCCATCGCATTATATTAAGTTTGTTTATTTAGGGTATAACTAATGGCGCTACCCATTAATTAAGTCTGCAAAAAGGCAGGTGGTGGAATGATGAATTTAAAAGGGATTTGGCAGAAAGCGGTCTCAAAATATTCACAAATATAATCCCAAAATTGGTGCATACAGACTCAGAGATACTGCGCAAATCCTAAGTGGAACGGTCAGTTTCCCGGCCGAGATGCAAAGTACGTACTTACTGACTACAAATTGGGAGCTTTACCGCTTCAGTCAACTTCTTCGGTCCTCTCATCGATATTAGAAATAGTCATTTCCAAAATTTTGTATTTCAGAAAATTACTTTTCACACGTGACTCATTAACCAGGGTTGCCTATACCCTGAATTCCTAATAATTTCTCAGATCTTCTAATCCTTTAAGCCAAATTCGAAACAACAATCTGTCTGAAGTCTGCTTTGACTTTTTCTCCCATTTCATATTCAATTTTAACACTAACGAATATCTACCGGGCGCTTCTCTAAACTCCGAAGTTGACATATGCCCCCTTATATATTACGTGGCTATCCCAGTAGTACCCAATGAATATGCGCAGAAGAATATGGCCAGTATAGTTCCACCATCTTGTCGATCGAAGAAAAATACCAGTGCTAGAAGTATGATATAACACTTAAAACACGAAAATTTCTTTCTTACTGCTACGATCATCACTCCTTGTCTTCTCTCTTATTCTCTCACATTCAGTCATCTGTAAAAGATGATCAGGTTTCACAAACGTACAAAACAACGAGAAAGGAGTGTTTTGGGGACGAAAACAAGACGATAACAGATTCTGAAATTTATTTTTACTGAATTATATTATAAATCCCTTTCCATTCATCATTGTCTTTCTCAGAAATTTACATTCGTTTAAGTCTGACTCAGAAAGTTAATCAAGCAGTAAAGATTCTTACTTGAGTAAGGGAGATGCCCAGTTCGAATCTCCGTTAGAATAATTACACCGAAGGAGGTTTGATGGTATTCCTCAGACACTACATGCAGCTGCTGTACAAATTTATGATCTGCGAAACACTGGAGTCCGTCGAGAGAATTTTAGGGTTTACACAAGCAAATTCAATGAAATAAGGAGTTTGGTATTTCCAAGGTTAATTAAAATAACATTAATTATATGCAGCTACTGCTGATACTGTAAGAACGCCTACCAGAAACAGACCAGCCGAAGTAGTCAGACGGACTGTATGTAAAATATTCTGAGATCTGGTAATGTAACAGAAAAATGTTTACTTATATATAAACTAAGAATTGGGGTCACTGTAGTTCAATATTTTGAAAAGTTTTAACCTGGATTAGAAGAATAGGCGCGTCTCCTACTGGTCAATATAAGTTTCACAGACAGGCCTACATATCTAATCGGGGGGGGGGGGGGGGGCGGGTGCGAGATGTACTGCCTGTTTGAAACTATACGGTCTATAGGCATGTGTATTTAATTCATTTACTATTATAGTCTAAGAGTGCCTGAGGATGGCATAACTAACCCAAACACCAGGATTACGAAAACGTATATTAAAGCAGTATACATTTGTCTAGTTTTATGGCATTAATTAAAGATTAGGCCGATCCCAGTGGCCGCGCGGTCTAAGGCGTAGGTCTGCGGCCGAGCACTTGCTGGGATCGTGGGTTCGAATCCCACCGGAGTCATGGATATTTTTCTGTCGGGAGTGCGGTGTGTTGTCAGGTAGACGTCTCTGCGACGGGCCGATCCCTCGTCCAGAGGAGTCCTACCGGTTGTGGTTTGTGTCATAGTGTGATCAAGTGAAAATAAACAAACAACCTCGACACCTGCTGTGAGTGGGTATAAGACGTAAGGGCTACGAAACGGATTAAAGTTTAGGTGCAAAGTGTACGAAACGAATGAATTACTTCAAAGTCGACTAAGGAGTTTTCGTAAAATTGGTGTGGTCATTAAGTCACTGTAATCTATTTCATGTTTTCTGCATTTTCCCACGAATTATATTAACTTGGTTACCCTGTAAACATCAGATGTGACAACATAGTAATATTTCAAAACTTGTGCATGGAGGAGATGGTGTTAGGTTTAATACGGTATTTGATTTCCTTTTTGGATGTGCGAGTGACAGGAAATAATCAATCTTCTCGAAATGTAGGCCTGTATGAGGCATTCGGTCTTATGACATAAGGACCACCGAGGTTTGTCATATGTAGTTTTACTATATGAAGACAATTTATAAAAATTCTAAAGCAATCTTTGTAGACAATTTTACAGTTATAGAAGTTAAATTTTTTGTCTGTGGCGCTACAGCCTAAGTCGGTCTTAGATTACAGCTTTGTGAGATTCCTAGATCACACACAATGAGACACACACGGCAGGACTCATCTGAAGGGTAAATCAGCCCGTCGCAGAGGTTGCTACCTGCACAACACACAACAAACAAAAGAATGCGCTTTAGACCTCACGGATACCAGGCTAGGCAATCTCCAAGAATCTAATGGGTAAATTTAACACGGTCTCAACATTAAAAATTATATGAGAGCTAATTTCTTAGTTCCCGGTAAGACTTTATTGCAAAGAGTTTAGAATCCTTGCAGTCAGTGAGAGGGGTCACCTGCAAAGTAGGCCGTTGGATCAGCTATGCAGTTAATCCAAATATGCTGCCACTTGAGAGACATTGGTGGAAATACTCTTTAGCAGTAATATTCAGCACCGACGTCACATTTCTCAGAACATCTTTGATGTCCCAAAACCTTCATTTCTTCAAGTAGGACTCCAATGATGCTCAGAGCCGCGAGATACTGGCAAAAGAATGTGGTAGCTCAGAGATGTTCCAGGCTACGAAGATAATTTTTTTCTCTAAACTACGAAGGTTACAGCACGCAGCAAGTAAAGATCAAGGTCTTAATACAGAAGACTGGCTGTAAAAAATAAAGTTGTTGCTGTTACGCTACTTTCCACGCGGTGTCCTTGATTTTTGAGGCACTTGTCAGAGCAGGTGATAAGTGCGTATGACGCACATTCCTATTGCGTCAGCCACGTGATGGTGACACACTTGATGTCATCATCACAGGTGAAATAATGACCCGATCAGTGTTCCTTCAACGCGATAAACTGATGAAAATCTGTGGTGTTAAATTCGGGCTGCATGCGAGATGATCCAACGTTTCCCCAGTGAACGTTTTTGATGTAACCTGTGCGGTCGGGCCTTGTTATAGGGGAAAATCACAGCATCGCTAAGAAGACATAAGCATTTGCACCTGAAGGCCTGTCATAAGGCTTTCAGCATGGCTCACTACCAGTTGGCGCAAACCCATTTTCCAGGTAGTACCCCAGAAACACAGCCGAAGTTTCGCAAAAGGTGGTGGCCAGCACTTGTCTAGCAGACGATGCCACTTTAACCCTTTAAAGACGAAGCGTATATGTTTTATATAAGGCCGCAGTGCGTACCGCGCTGTAAACACTCTCCACTTCGGTTATAAAAACCAGTCTCTTAATATTTTATAAGGCAAAAGTTGCTGTTTATTCTGAGATCCGTACAAAACACATAAACGCAATGTGGGCACCACGTAGAATTTTTTCCTGTTAAACCTGGTGGTATGTAAAGTTACCGCTAGGCTTTAAAAGGTTAAACTTCTATCTGAAGGAGCCAAGGTTTTTCCGCTCCATGGGTGATCGCTTACTGGTAGGAGTGAAATAATGATTCCGTGTTTCTTCATTTGGAAAAATGTTGCTTGGACATCACGTCATTTGCCATACACTTCCACAGGCTACCAACGAATATAGGATGCTGACATTTTCCATGCTCACCAAACTCATCGGGCTTCCAAGCGAGACCAGTTTTCCAATTGGATAGAAATGTTTTAACTGGCGCAGCCGTGTTCCTTCTGCTCAGATGACTCGAACCACATGAACGGTGAGCACTAGAGTTCTCTGTTGTTCATATCAACAGCATTTGAAATATCAGTGAGGTTACGTCTGAAATAATAGGATTCGTGAAATTTTCTTGAGCTACTCTTGTACTTTACAGCAGCATTATATGAGGTGGAGAGCGTCTTAATAGAGAAATCAATGGTTGGATCACATTTTACGTTTTAGTATACGTACAGTTTTACACAAACGTTCCAGTATTTCTACATAAGAAGCCTGGTTTACTCTCTGAAAACGTGGGATAAATTGTAAGTAAATAATACACTTGATAGTCAAGGAATCTCTCAAGAATATCTTCATTTGTGATTTCATCACGTGTGCTATTCGGGTATCGGAGATTCCTGCCAATAATTTCAATATTCGCCATCCCACTGTGCGTAACACTAATGTAACAGAAATTAAAACAACCGTACAGTACAACTTCGTCCACTATATATATATATATATATTGAATTGCAGAAAATAAACACTACATGTTTCGGCCTCTATTCGGCCATCTTCAGATGTCAGTCATACTGAACTCTTTAACACAAGTATACAAGTATACTTGTGTTAAAGACTTCACTATCACTCACGCCTGAAGATGTATACTTGTATCAAAGGGTTCACTATTATTCAGACCTGAAGATGTATACTTGTATCAAAAGGTTCACTATTACTCAGACCTGAACATGTATACTTGTATCAAAGGGTTCACTATTACTCAGACCTGAAGATGTATACTTGTATCAAAGGGTTTACTATTACTCAGACAGACCTGAAAATGTATACTTGTATCAAAGAATTCACTATTACTCAGGCCTGAAAATGTATGCTTGTATCAAAGGGTTCACTATTACTCAGACCTGAAGATGTGTACTTGTATCAAAGGGTTCACTATTACTCAGACCTGAAGATGGCCGCATCGAGGCCGAAACAATTAGTGTGTATTTTATGAAATTAAATATCTAAATATATACAGTAAACGAAGTTATGCTGTACGGTTGTTGTAATTTCTGTTACGTCAGATATTCCGCAGCTTTCCTCTGTGTGTGCTCGTAGTTTCTTTTAGTTTCCTGTCAATCTTGAAAGCACCACATTTCATCTCTAGCGGTCACTTTTCACGACACATTTTTCGGCACTTCCCAAATAAAATTTGAAAACACCAGCACTCGCCGTTGTTTTTTCTTTCAGTCAACTGTCTAGGGACCAATTACAACGAAAATTATATCGTACACAAAACATCTCTTAAAATTTGCCTCGCCGCTTATGAGGGTGAACTTAATTCTTAAGCCACCTTTCGAGTAAGCAGACGTTTGTCTGAAAAAAAAAAGTTGCTCACCTCTTCAAAGTTTTCATTGGATCTCTGCTTTTCCAGACAACCGCTTCTTTCAATATCTGTTACTTTCACTCGACTTTCTTTGAACATTTTATTCCACTCAAAAGTACTTGGTTTCTTCACGGCGTCTGTGTTACAAGCTTCGACGAGACTGCACACGTTTCAGTCCCAGGTCTTTTCCACTTTCATACAAAATGTAATGTTAGTTCCTTGCTGTAAATTTCGGATTATTAATTTTCTACAAGAGATGCCACAAATACCCCTTACTTCTGGTACATATTCTGCGTATTTGTCACTACACTTTTACAGTCACATCCTCTGCAAGTCGAGAAGTACAAGAAGAATGATTACTACACGATCAAGTACAACGAAACATGATAGGACGCGCGATAAGTTTGTTCCAGAAATTAACAGCCATACATTGAAATATAAATGGATAACTAATTGTGGAATTTTGCTTTCGTAGTTATCATTAGTCATTACACAGAGTGGCTTGAAAGAAATTAGGCGTGGTAAGTTCTCACAATTTTTTGAAACATCTCCAAGCCCAGTAGCAATTACATGTATGAATTACTGCAACATTTATGAATTTTTAATTTCTTCCACGTAGTGTGTTCGTAGATTTTGTATGTTGTCCGTATAAATATGTGTTAATTTTCTGAACAGTACTCACCAATTTATGTGCGGTTCTCAAGGAGCAGACTATGAAGATTACGATGTGCACTGAATAAGCAGGCAGTAAATTCCTCTAAACAGTAGGTACGTTTCTAGCAGATTACACGGCGTTACATCCCAGAGTACTGTTTTATTCAGGAACGTAGTATGCTTTCTGCGAAGTCAGACGCAGAATGTGGTTCTTAAACTTAACAATGTCTGGCCCCCAATTATAAACTGTCATGATGTTGTATACGGATATGTCCTTGTAAACAAGATATTAATCTTACACTTATTTTTATGTTGCGTTATTCTGATGCATTAATCGAAGGTTATGACCTTCTCCTCTCTAATAAATAACTGGAATTTTTAAATTTTTTCACCTTGACTTGTCAAGGGTGGGGATCAGAAATATTTCTGCAGCGTAATTATTTATTAACTAAGCATTAGAGTTCTTCTCTGTAGTGTAATCTAGTGCATAAAATCCACTTAACACTTTTTAAGACTTGCATTTGTTCACATATATATGTTTCATGCCAAACCTACATACAGTGATTAAGAGTGCACATACAAGTATTTCGTGGTTGAAACTCTGCAATTGTCCGTTTCGTCTATCCTCAACTAACTTTGAGTATGGATTTCTCTAAAAGCAGCGATCTGAAAAGAGTTGAACTAAAGGCTCAATCCATAAATATCGTTGCAATTGTATTATCGAGTCGCACATAATTGTGAACGTCTAGAAAAATGTTTAAGTAATGAGAATAGAATGGCCGATCCCAGTGGCCGCGCGGTCTAAGGCGCGGGTCTGCGGCCGAGCGCTTGCTGGTATCGTGGGTTCGAATCCCGCTGGGGGCATGGATGTTTGTCTTGTACAGTGTTTGTGTTGTCAGGTAGAGGTCTCTGCGACTCGTCGATCCCTCGTCCTGAGGAGTCCTACCGACTGTGGTGTGTGCTTGAGTGTGATCAAATGAAATCACAAAAACCCTCAATACCTGCTGTGAACAAGTAGGCAGGAGAGGGAAGGACTGAGAAAGAAAGAATGGAATGTATTACAATGGTCAACGGAACAAGGTATAAATGTACAGGATAAATTACCAGCCAGCGAGCCAGCCAGCCAGACAGCCAGCCAGCCAACCAACCAACCAACCAACCAACCAACCAACCAACCAACCAACCAACCAAACAACCAACCAACCCACGCCATAGAGCAGAGTCCTTCTTGATAAGCTAACAGGTCCTCAGCTAGTCAAGAAATTCCTCGCATTTTATGTAACCCGAAAATTCATTACCGCATTTACAAGAGCCCGCCACATGTCCCTATCCTGAGGCAGTTCAATCCAGTTTATGCCCCATTTCTCTTCTTGAAGATACATTTTAATATTATCCTCCTACCTAAACTTGTGTCTCCCACGTGGTCTCCTTCACTCAGGCCTCCCTACTAAAATCTTGTATGCACCTCTCCTGCCAACCAATACGTGCTACATGCCCTGTCCCTCTCATTCTTCTCGATTTGATTACCCGAATATTGTTTGGTTCCTCGTTATTATTGAAGTTATTATTAAAGTTCCACGTTATGTTGTATTCTCCACTCCCCTCTCAACTCATCTCTCTTAGGCCCAAATATCCTCCTCAGTATGCTATTCTCGAACGCCCTCAGCCTTTGTTCTTCCTTCAGTGTCAGAAACCAGTATAAATTACACATATTTCATAATTACGGTGCCAGCTCATTGTAGGACCCTGAGGTTCAAACAGAAATTTTTTCTTTTTCTTTCGGTAATCTAAACAAGTCTTTATATCGGTTACACATGCATTCCAAACTCGCTACTTATTTGCTTACTATTTACTTTAAAGGCTGTCCTAATTGTACAGCCAGAAACATCGAACCGTACAGTAATTACTGAAACATAACTTAGAAAAGATACAGAAAATAGAGCCTGAGGTCAAATTTGAAGTCGTGTGAAGAAACTTTCCTGGAAATACTGAGGTATGAAACAAGAAAATTTAAGACAGAATTTCTGTCAAGATTAGACTCAACCTGGGACCTCTCAAGTACGAATCAGCATGCTATCCACTCAAATGCTTCCTTCTGTTCGTCTAATTATGAGACTGTCCTGCAGTTACATTATCTTGGAAACTTACCCTTAACCTTTTAAAGCCTAGCGGTAACTTTACTTACTACCAGGTTTAACATTAAAAAATTCTACGTGGTGCCCACATTGCGTGTATGTGTTTTGTACGGATCTCAGAACAAACAGCAACTTTTGCCTTATATAATATTAAGAGACTGGTTTTTTATAACCAAGAATAAGAGTGTTTACTGCGCGGTACGTACTGAGTCCTTATATAAAATACGTTTCGTCTTTAAAGGGCTAATCTCACTTCTATTTGTGACGTAACATTTGTATGTCATTTATTGGAAAGTAGTCGCATACTTGTAGGACACGATCTGTCTTATTTAGGTCAACGGTCTCCGTGTTGCATTTCCATCTGTTCAGAAACAAAATGCAAGAGTTTACGTGCGTTAAATTTTGGTAGACCACCATATTATCTTAATATTTTGCATTATTATACAGCTGTCCCTCATCAAACCAAGGGGTTTCATTCGTGAAAACACTACATTACACACTGCCTCTAGAATATGTAGAGTGAAGGACACAAAATTCCTGTGTGCAGTAATTAATATTAAAAAAGAACAGAAGTACAATTGTTAAGTTGTTAGAAGTTACTACATGAACCCCACAAGACCAGCTTCTTTCTATTTAGTAGAAGATTAAACTTACATATGAACATATTATAAAATGGGATATAGATACATATTTCCTGGCTACATTTAAAATAATTTAAATATAAAATGTAACATTTACTGTGACACTAGGAGCGACGTTTGAACGTAAGTTTCATTTTTCATGGAAATGCCTGAAAACTAAGGAAAAACTGCATGTTCAGTTAACTACGAGAGGTTTTATGCATAACGTAAAAACACGTCATTATGTAGCTTTCTTTGCACTTTTTCGGAAACCTCATACAATGAGTTTACGAACAACCGACATCACAGTGAAATGTAGCAGGAGAGTTCAATGCTGAATAAACAGTCATTATATTTAGGCCTGTAATGACTGAGCGGGTTCACATCATCCGTGACATATTGTTCTTCGATACCATTTAATAAAACTGTCAAAATAAAATATTAGGAAATCGTTCTTTCTAGGCTCATGTAAGCCCTTTAGGAATTTCTATGTGTACCGTCAGGTTTAACACCAAAACTCTACATTTTTCATACGGTGGGTAGCTTCGTGTTTTATATGGTTCTAAAAAAACAGCGAATGTTTACCTAAGCATAACAAACTCGTTTGTCTTCGTAATGGAGATGGAGCATGCTTATTCTGAGGTAGGAACTCTGTCTTAAGTATGATTTATATAAATTCTAATCTTAAAAGGACTTGAGGGTGGTTTATCAACTTTCAGTTTCACGAGGGGTACTCGGAACTTGTATGGACCCACCTCATCTGCAGGAATTTTATTATCTTTAGGCTGAGTATTGAACGACTGCTATTTCAACACATTCTTCTCCTACGTCGCTGACATCTTCCTGTGAGCCTCTAGATGGCTCTACGGAACCATTTTTAGGGTCTCTGCGGTACTACTGCCGGACAGCCACCTGTGCAGTTTCCTTGCCACTTCTTGAAGCTTCGTACCTCTTGAACACAATGCTGCGTGCAGAATCTTTCTCTTCGCAAACTGCAGCTAACCGACGATATATATCTGATGGTTTAAAGATTTTTTCTCATAGGAATTACGTAATCTTTCTTTGCCCTTGGTAATAGCCGTCTATTTTGCAACTCATATCCGTGCTCTTCTACCACTATGCTTGGCAAAGACGCAGGAGTTTTAACAGGCATGCACGACTAGGTCCATTTGCTGGTGGAATGTTCATTGTGACTACACTATCCGATTAGAATTTGTGCGATATTAGAGCTTGTTATTTGCCGAAACATTAACCCCTGTTCGAATCGTTTCCGAACACACTTCGTAGGTCACTTAAGGAACGTAGATTATGACAAAAGTTAAACTACTTAATTAACAACGGAAGTAGAAGATACCATAAAATAACCAGTCATTATTGGTATTAATCTCGGGTTTGTATCTTATAATACATGCCTATTATGAGCCCTAATGTTAATTTTTGAGGTGTTTAACTAAGTTATGGTCATTATTTTATCGATGTAAGATGTTCAGATTCCACCATGCGTCATCTCTATTAAAGTAAGCAAACTTAAACTTCCAGCAAAGAGATGGTGTCGGCATCTTGTGAAATATGTGCGAAACAAGCCGTAGATGCCAAGCACAACAGAAAATCTATACGACAAAGACGCCTGCGTTGTAATGTCCTAAAGGAGCGCGTGCGTCGTACGTTTCACTGGTGGTTATGGAGAGGCTTCAGCGCGCAGTTACGTTTAAACATTTTTATATTACACAGCAATATTTGTTTCACGTGATGAACTTCCTATGAACCGTTTAAACATGTTTGTGATATCAGTGTCGACTTTTATTCTCCATCTAACCGTTAATTTCTGGGGATTATTTTTTTAGCAAAGTCCGATCTCAAAATTATGCTTCAATTGCATCACTTAAATTCTTGATAACGGCATAACAACAGTCTATCACTAACACTTTGCAGGACTTTTTCCATAGTCAACACAGTTACAAATCAAGCGTTCCGGAAGAAAAATTTCCGTCTTGTGTTCAGTGGACGGAAGAAATTTTCTTCTGAAACTTTGTGATTTTTAATTGTTTGAACATGGAAAAGTCCTGCAAAATTTCAGTGACACGAATTTTCTTGAAAGTTGTAAAATAAACATATATTAATAGAGTCTTTGATATATCCTGTAAAATATATTGCAATGTTAAAATCACTGTTAATGTAGAAAGACAGATAAACAATATGAGGATATGTTGACGGTATAGGACACACGCAGCGGAAGCAGCAGTGATTGTTAGAGTGGAGCTAATTACGGAGGAAATTCACTGCAGAACTTTGGGAGAAATTTTTACTTTGAAAATTACATATAAATGAAGGTTGGAGGTGGGTGCTCAGCGCCACTCTCCGATCGCTTTGCCTGCGGGATAGAGAACCGTGACTCATTTTACAGGTGGCTGGGTGGGCCCTAGGACCGGTCTGGACGGGTGCGGAAAATCTCCATCTCTGGACTGTCAAACCCGTTGCGAGTCACTACGCCAAGCAGGCTATCCCCGTTCTACATATATATATATATATATATATATAGTTCGACGTCCGCATAAAATAAGTAGATACGTTACGTCACCTTCAGTGTGTTAAACGAAAGGTCATACCACGCGTAAACTGACTTACTGAAAACTGGGTTCTTTTACTGTGTTGTCGTCAGACATCTAAATGTATCATGAAATAAAAATTCTTCACTCTTCGCAGTTAGTTATATGGTCCGGGAATTTACTTTTAACCGATTTTTTTAAAATTTATATGTGGAAGGTGTAAGGTAGGAAGAAGAAGAATTCGTAGTGGATTTTTAATGTTTTTGATTTTTTTATATTCAGACAAAAATAAAAATGAACAGGATATGAAAACCCAGTGCAAGCAACTTCATACAAAATATTTCTTGAACCTGAAGAGAGTACTGAAATGTCGACAGGAAGGTGATATCAAAGTAGGACTTTAAAACGGAATAATTTTATGTAAACTTGATTCATTTATCTAAGAACATGGACTAACTGCCGTCTCTTGTGAACATGGTGATGCACATACAAGCCTCATTGCAAGAAATTATCTTTTCAATGTCAGTCTCAACTCCAGACCTGTAGGTTATTTGTCTTTACGTCAGAACAAAGGTCGACAATTTAAAAAAAATTATTTTGCTTCTAAGTTTGAAATGTTTCGCTACTACCTCAGTTGTTATTACCGACCGGGCCAGCGTCACTAAAGTTCACCCTTCTCGCCAGAGGACAGTTACACCAACACTTGGAGCCTCATGTGGCACTTGTGGGGACTATTTAGTTATTGTTTTCCATACTTGTCGGTAAGGAGGCTCTTCTGGCTACATTTTAGCTACATGCTCTGGTAGTCAGATTTTAGATCATGCATTGGATTTAATAAGGCTGATGTAATACAAGACCTATATTCTGAAATATAATTCTATCGGTTCTTTTAAACCCGCTGCTGGGACAGAAGTATTCTTATGTTTATTATTAAAAATAACTCACATTAGTTGATACGTAATTTCTTTTACAGTTTTATGAGCTGGATACAGAGTGATGGATCATGAAGTGAATGAAAACATCAGAGAATAGGAGATTAAAAACGATAGTGCAGTACTAAATAATAACTAAAGAAATGACTGGAAATTTTCGAAGAAATCTTTGAGAATAAAATCCCGTATTTGTCCTATGAAATAAACTGAAAGTTGACGATGCCTGGAGGTCGAAAGCAAAGTCTGAAGGAACAGCTGTAATTATTCTAACCTTTAAGATGATGATGATATCATGGTGACGACAAATGTATAGCGATATATAATAATGAGATATATTTGGCCTATAGTACAAGATAATTTTTTCCGGACTTCTTTCTTTTATGGCCTCAGTTTTTTTACTGTGTCTACAAGAACCCTTTCCAGGAACCTGTCCTCTCATTCCACATTCACCTACATAAAACGCACTTTAGTTTTACCATGCAATCAGTAGTCCCAACTGGGTTATTCCCTGTAAGTTCTCCTACCAAATTTTGAAGGCGTTTCGAATATCTGCTACGCTTACTTCTTTCCCCGCAGATGTCATCTGTTACTTTGAATGCTAGAATAAACACAGTCCAACTGTGATTAAAGCGATAAAATAGGGCCTACATCTCTCAACAATAACTGTTGTGTTAGAGAATGCTTCGTGTTGTCTAAAACTTACTGAATGTTTCTAAAATATGCTAGGTCGAAATATGCAACATATTTTAGACAATGAAAAGAGTTGTCTAATAAAGCACTAGTATTTTACGGTAAAAATCCTTATTTGTGTTCGACTGTCGAAGGGTCCAAACATGAAGCGCCCCTTAAGAAGTTTTCTCCACTTTTTCATCACTTCTACCGTTCCAGGACCAAATACTCTTGTCAGAAATGTATCCTTACTTTGGACATTTTCATTATCTTCTACATTCAACAAGATTAACTCGCACAATCTATACTCCAACCACTGCACACAATCTTTTGTTCATATGTTACTCCTACATGTTTCGGCTGCTACTTTCAGCCATCCTCAGTGAGCCATTATCAAACAATTCAGGCAGCAGCTGTCTATCCTTGAATGGCACGTCATACAGTTTACTCACAAAAGTGTATGACGTGCCATTTAGGTTCTAGAACATCAGAAACGTAGAAAATACAAGAAATCAGGTCACGTGGCTTGTTTTGACAACAAATAAGGCAGCTTAGTAAGGAACGTCCTTTCATTTGGATACATTTGGATTCCGTTCACCAGCAGCAGCTCAGAAACTTAGCAGACAATTTATTATAAACTGTCTAAATATGCACTGATTTTTCTAGGATGCCATATCGATCAGGAACTTTGTCCCACGTAATTGGAAACTTTGTTGCTTATTATTATTTTTGTAAAAACTTTTACAATTCGCTTCGGGCTAACAATCCTTCCTTACTATATAACAAATCGAAAAGGATTTAAGTTACTTTTATGAAGTTTTATACAGGACAGTTTTGTTAAAACATATTAATCCTTTAGCAATGACAAATATATTGCGTGAAGATTTACCCCTGCTTTAAGTGGCCCATGTATAGCATTTTCTTTGAGTAATTCTGTTTTCCCATGTCAGTTATTTTTCCCGCAAATTTACACTTTCATATTCGTTCACACCTATGAAAAGTGTGTAGTCTATACGCTGGCAGTATCAGTAAACAAACTACAGAATAAAATGATTCACACATCTGTGCAGCAACACGCTTCTAATTTTCTGACATTTAGTTGAAGAATAAAACGATTTTCACACACGTTTTAGACAACTATGAAATATATTTTATTTAAATATTTTTATTCGTAAGTCTTATACAATGAAATCGAATTTAGCTGAAGCGCTACAATTTTTTACGCTGTGTTTAGAATCCTCAACTTCTTTACCATGAGCTGTGGCGGTAGGTCTCGAATCAAGTTCTCCTTCTCACGTTACCTTTAATTCTAGCCCACCGTCACACTAAAATCTACGCTACTTTAAGAGAAAGGTTTTATTAACTGTCTTAAACCATGACCATTTTTTTAGCTGTCAGCCTTGAAGAACTTCTATTAACGGGTCGGCAGGTTAATTTGCTATAATTCGCGTGCGTTAACGGTAGCAAGACGCAGATAATTTACAAACTGTACCAAGCTTTAAGTACAACGTGTTACATTTGACTTCATTCGTAAAGAGTGCCACTTTTTGAGTACCTGTTCCAGTAATTAGTATGAAAGGAAGTATTGAAAAATAAATTATAAAATTACGGGGCATGTTCCGTAAGTGATGTTTCCTAGTCTGTAATGTTTGAGTTAACAAATTCTTTAATCTTTTGTAAGAGGTAACACCTCTAGTGTGGTAACATGTAACAGATGGCGCATCAGTCAGTAGAACGCCATTCGTGGGATCATTTTATGTGCAGTGGCAATGATATTTGAAACTTGATTCCGTGTGGCCGATCCCAGTGGCCGCGCGGTCTAATGCGTAGGTATTCGGCCGAGCGCTTGCTGGTATCGTGGGTTCGAATCCCACCTGGGGCATGGTGTTTGTCACTTGTACAGTCTTTGTGTTGTCAGGTAGAGGTCTCTGCTATAGGCCGATCCCTCATGCACAGGATTCCAGCCGACTGTGGTGTGTGTCTGAATGTGATCAAGTGAAAATAAACAACCTCGACACGTACTGTGAGTTGGTAGAAGAGGGAAGGACTACGAAACGATTCCGTGTGATCGTAGAGTTATCCGGTTTTTATGGACGAAACATACACTATTTCCCAAAAGAATTTTGACATCAGATAATAGAAGTGTAGGGTAATGCCATAATGGAAGTGCAGCATGTCAGAAAATTTCATACAGATTTCGGAAGTTTTAGAACGGACATCCGGTATAGTGATTACACTGGCCGCCCAGCAAATCAAGGATGGATGTGAAGGCAACAAAAATGGAAGAATTTATTTGGGAAAACCGAAACAAAGGTTGAGAAGTTTTCAGTTTCACGATGATGAGGAAATAGAAATGGCTGTTCGTTAATCATTTTGTTCGGGGATTATGCTGGAGAATAACGTTACTTCAGTGCCCTAAATGAGCCACATTTAAGTTTGTAATGACATCTCATTTTATTCGTAACCAAACGAACCTTGTTTATTGAGCATCTCGCGTATAATATAACACGTAGGCTAAACTGAAATATCAGGTTCTGTGTTAGGCATTTATTGAGTTCTCGCATTACAAATTATTTTTAGGTTATCAATTACATATATACGAAGAAATGCACACAATTTATATAAAGTTACAATTTGTCGAAATATATGCATTCTCCTAGTATTTAAGTGATAAATCCCAATGCTCAGGCAGAAATCAATACAAACGAATATAAAATTTATACATTCAACTTACAGATACAATTTTAAAAATAAATAACAGCAGCTGTAAATATAAAAATATGGGTACTATACGTTGTGTGATGCTAAAATACTATTGAATAAATTTTATCGATTTGTCACTCTTTTTACTCTATGTGTGTACATGCAATCAACATCTACTATCGAAGTTTTCGATCCAAAAGGTAAAGTCCTTGTGTTGAGACACATAAATACACGGTACAGGAGCTTTATCCTTTTGGATCGAAAACTTCAATACTAGGTGTTCATATGCACATAAACACATGCAATATAAACAGGGATATATCAATTAATTTTATTCATGAATATGTCAGTAACACACTGTGAATAACATGCACATTTTTATACTTACAGCTGCTATAATTTATTTTTAAACTTGTTTATTAATCAAATATCTTGTCTTAATTTCATATTCCTGCGTAGTAACGCTTCCCTGTCGATGACACTGTATTGCTGAAACATGAAATTATATATTTATACACATAATTTGTAATTTTGTGTATATTTTGTACGTTTGTTGGAATTTATATAAAAGATTATGATCAAAATGCGTGGAAAGAAGAATATAAAATTTATTTTTACATAATTCGGGTAATTATAATTTGCCAAAGAATTCGTTTTCTTCATGCCGCCATTATGTCCCATAATGGTAGCAGTATGAGCCCTTAAACATTCCTTCAAATACGACACTCCAGCTTTGGGTCCTTCTTTCCTCTCTTCATGGGTTCATTCGGGGTTGTCTGTGCTCAAGTCAACTGATCTCTCCAATACATACACATCACTTGTGCTACCACATTGTCGTGCAACGTGACGTCTTGTTTGATACTACTCAATTTTACCGGAGAAGGGTCCCGCGACAGACGTTACTGACTTACCGCAGCCTTAAGGCTTCTTGTGCAACCCTGTGATGAAGATGATGATTATTTTTGTCTTTTCCAAGTGGTGGAGCACGGGTGGAATGAAACGGACAGGGGAAAACCGAAGTACTCGGAGAGAAACCTGTCCCAGTGGCACTTTTTCCACCACAAATCCCACGTTGACTGACCGGGATGGATCTCATGACTCCGCGGAGGAAGGCCGGCGGCTAACCGCCTGAGCCATGGCGCGGTCTACTGCTCAGTTAGCCTTGAGCTGATATTAGCTGCCTTTTGCGGGCGTTCCTATATAGACAAAACTGAAATTGAGTGAATTGTGTGAAATAATATAAATAGAGATAAAAAGTACAAAATACGTCGTATATGAAGAGTTAATCTCAGAACCACCAGGCATGCGGGTGCGAATCCTGCGGCTCCGAGTTCCAACAGTGCTTCAATATCTTGTTTGAGAATTAACTAACTAACTAAGTAACTAACTAACTCCATGGAGCAGAGGCCTTCTTGAGAAGCTAACAGTTTCTCAGCTAGTCAAGAAATTCCCCACATTTTATGGAAACCTGAGGTTCATTACCGCATTCACAAAAGCCCGCCACCTGTCTCTACCCTGAGGCAGCTCAATCCGGTCCATGCCCCCATCCCACTTCTTGAAGATCAATTTAAATATTTTCCTCCATCTACGCCTGGGTCTATCAAGTGGTCGCCTTCCCTCAGGTCTCCCCACCAAAATCCTGTATGCACCTCTCTTTTCCCCCATACGTGCTCTTTATTGAGAACAGTTTTATTTTTTCAAGATTTTAAATCGGAGATTAATCTGGTAACTTTTTCCATAAGTGATTACGTGGAAATTGATTTAATACGCTATAAATCCTCTTACGTATTAGACATTAGACCACACATTTTCTTAACACTTGTGTCATATTCAATTGTTTGAACATACTTCTTTGCATATCTGACGAACAGCTGTTTAGGAACTGTCGTTTGATTGTACAAAGAAAGTTAAAACAGGGAAAGTGAGTAAGAATTCATCCATCATTTTGAACTCATCAATTCAGCGTTTACAAATATAACAATATTCCTGTATGTGTTTCCATAAGATAGGTTTTGTTGTAGCCGTGGTATTTTCATAAAATTACTTGCTTACATATTCTATAATTCCTCTAATTTCCCGGCTCTGTAAGGAAGAGTGCAAATATTAATCATGCACAAACTTCACACGGCCTGACGTTGGTATACACGAAGGTAGAAAATTAAAGCTGTGAATATGAATTGGACCATAGTGGCACATTTTTTTATTAGATATGGTATATAATTCTTAATCGCACTCTCGGTTCTAAGCTTACAGGTGTATGATAACATTACAGATTTTTCTATATAAAATAATTTTAAACAGAAAGAAGAATAATTTTTCTGTAAACGATGGAATACTGGGGCGCATGTTTGGCTTAACCTTTTAAAGCCTAGCGGTAAATTTACATATGACCAGGTTTAACATTAAAAATTCTACATGGTGCCCACATTGCGTTTATGTGTTTTGTACGGATCTCAGAACAAACAGCAACTTTTGCCTTATAAAGCATGAAGAGATTGGTTTTTATAACCGAAGTGGAGAGTGTTTACAGCGCGGTACGCATTGAGTCCTTATATAAAACAGATACGCTTCGTCTTTAAAGGGTTAATTAGTTGTTACAAGAGTAGGAGACGCTTTACCACTGAGTGTGTATATTGCTTACTCGCAGAAGATGCATTTACACTCATAGTCGATCTCTGACACATGGCGTTAACCGTAGGGCGGGCTTAACAATCGGACATGTTCTTCAAAAAAATTTTCCATAAGTTTTCAACGGGCAATCCATTAGTAATTTACAGTTTACAAGAGGTTACGTTTCTACCTGCACTCTTCCTAAACAAACACACAAATAATGGACTTTCCTGTGACAAAGTTCTGTATTCTACTTTGTTTGGAATATGTACGTTTACAAATGTGCTAAGGTGGACACATATGAAGTAGGGGTGCTTCTTGACTTGTGCTTGTGTCAAGTCTAACCAAGTTTTATACTTGAATGTAGCTTCCTATTGCATGTAAAGTAACGCGAGTTCGAATCCCATGAGTGTCTCCGAAACACATTACAACTGTATTTCCCTAGAGATCTTGCTAGATATTGAAGAATGAGAAACCCATTTTTATTTTCCCCCTAGCGCCGTGATACAGGCGTCAGTAAGAGCCAAGGCATGAAATAAAGGAGAGAGATAATCCATTCTGTCAGTCTTTTGTTTTATGTAAGCATAAGATTTACAGACACGTGTACGCGTAAGACAGAATCCCACTTTATTGCGTACACCTTGAGACAGGGGAGTCCGAATCCCTTCATGTCAGGTTTAGTGGTGATAAAAGTTAACACATTCTTGTTATTTACTCACAGAAGGTGAAGGATGCAGATTTGCAGTACTGTTTGAACACGAATTAAGGCTTAAACTTTAAATTTGTTGAGAATACATTTAGAGACCTTATCTAATATTGAAAGGAAGGTCAGCTGATTTATGTTTGTCGCCACTTTCTCTCTTCTTTTAGAATTTCATTTTCATTTTTCGGTTTGCATTTGCAAACTCAACTATTTTATCTAATTCTCTGCTGCTTTAAATATCGCTTTTCTCTGATATGTGTTTTCATATAGCTTAGTACATAGAATTAAACATTTCGGGGGAATATGCTGTTTCCACTTTCACGGAAATGAAACAGACCCTGCGTGAAGAAGTTTTCCTAGGGACAATTCGGATGATACTGACAGAGCAGAGGACAGTGTACCAGGGGCAGATGTAGCAGAAAAAACTTTATAGATAGAGGGTGTATGTGCCGTTAATGCCAAAGAAATTTGACTCTTTTCCTTCTCTAATAATGAAGTGCATCTCATTTGAAACGACCGAGATAATTCTTTCCCTATTCACTCTCAGACACATCTGACATAATGACGCATGTCTCTACTATTTATTCTGACGTCACAAATACTGTTATTACAGTGCGCCATGTCTCCTTTAATTGTCATGTGCTGGAATAAGATTTGTGATTTGTCTTCTGTTACAGACTCATTCCGGCTGACAGCAGATGTCTCCACTCTCATACCTCCCGCCCCTTACTGAAAATTGTAATTTAATGATATTCGTCCCAGCTTCCTTACATAACACGCTAACATTTACTATTCTGCTGATATTCCATCCAGAGTCTTGTGAAATCACAGGCGTTAACCCGTGCAAGTCCACTGACAATCATGTACACAACATTGTGTGACGTTGTGAGACTGAATTTTGTGGCACAATGCAAATATTTGTTTCCTAGGCCTATTAGTCTCACAACAAACAGCATTAAGAGATCGGGGTTTAAAGAAGACGAACAGCGTACCCTAGGATGTAAGAACTGAATAGTTATACGTACATAACTTACCTTAAGATCAGCCTGCAAAGAACTAATTGCATACATAACTTTAAATAAAGCAAATACATTTTAACCTAAAAGTACCATTTTAAGAGCTCTTTATTTTTCCGTGTTTTTGTTGTCCGGAGATGTAAACTGAGTAGGTGTGAGGAGTTATGCAGATTTTACCACATCACTTAGATATGCAAGCTATGCACGAGTATGTGTACCTACATACACGTTTATGTAAAGTAATACATGTATGGATATATCTGAGTACGTATTTTTTAATGTATGGATATATTGTAAATTCTTAAGTTATTTAATTACACAATTTTGACTTCAGTTGTTATAAACCATGAAGAAATTTGGGGAGGCAGTCATGAGTAGTGAGTGGATATGGGCTCGAATGGAGGTAAAGGTATCATGTCTGGGTAGAATAGCAGCATTGAATTGGACAGCCTGAGAAAGCCCACAACAGTAATATGTAAACAAGCAGCAGGAAAGGTAGCGTCTATTCTTCTCAGATAAAATGTGGGTTGTTACTCTTACACGAAAATTATCGACGGGTATTTATATATATGTGTATTCGTGTAAATAACCTATTGTATCCAGACGTTTTGTACATAAAAAATTAGGTAAACTTCAGTACCAGGAAATTCACATAAAATTGTAGTCTTTAATAGAAAATCTGTAAATATAAATAACATTGAATTAGCCATCCAGCAGCTTACTTACTTAGTCCGTAAGTGCTAATGTCAATATTGTGTTTTCAGAAATTAATTTTCCTGTTTGACTGTACCATTAAACACACGTAATTACCTGTGTGTTGGCCGTGTAATTGAGTACATATGACTAGTTACCTCAACAGTATGCAAAGCCTCTGATTGCCAACAGACATCTGTCGAATCATACATAACATAGACTGTACTCGTAATTACTGCCACCCGTATTACTGCCTGCTTTAAGGAACGACATAGAGTTTGTTTTGTACTGAACTAACAAAAAAAGGTCTATTGGCCAATAATAAAATATGTCAAGAGGAAAATTTCATGCCCTTTAGAAGTCAAAATGCCGGTGGGCTTTACAGGTGGGCTGTATATGTTTTGATTACACACAACAATACAAATGCGCTGTTATCTGAATTAAACTTACAAGTAACCAGTTACTCAGTCATTAAAATATTTTTCTATCATCCATTCTTGCCGGAAGAAACGTCAAATTAAAACACAAATTCTGATGCGAGGACAAATAAAACAAATAAATTCGCAGCAGAATTATCAGCAACCTCGCTCCATGTTCTGGTGTACCGTCCTTCAAATTTCCGACTGAAGATCGATTATGCTAAGGTTTTTTGTGGTTTCTCCCACTTCCTCGAATAAAACGCCAGCATTAATCCAATTTGGACATGACCACCAAATCCCAAATTTTTTCTAAGTTTTCATTCCATTTTCATCCTATAACCAAAGTTATAGCTAATAAGTTTCTAGAATTAGTATACGCAGCATTAGTTTTTTAACCGTCCTTCTTATGTACATTGGTATCGTCTCACTGTTAACAACAATGAGTGCATCTTTGAGAAAATAGGATAGAACAAAGCTTTATAATTTGCGTTCCGAGTCCAAAGTATTTTTTTAAAAAATAAGAAAGATAGGTTACAAGAAAATTAGTTCACATGCGGAACATGAGAAAGCTTTGAAGATTATTCAGAAGCCCGATGAGTTTCAACGGCTAACGTTGGCACGTAAGAAATTTGTCATTCTGTGAATTTGTGCGAATATTGCTTCTTTATATAAAATGTATTGAAATTTGTAACATACCAAAAATAGCAGATGTTTTCCGAAAAATGTACGTACGTTTCAAAAATAAGTGGCAGTACTGCATTATTAAGTTTATTCTTTTCATCATAGTTTATTAATTGAATCTTATCTATTCATGATTTATGCCTGGATATGTATCAATATCCTTTCCTGCTCAATGCAGTCGAATTGCGTAAGAGAGTTGGCGGGCGCTAAAACTGTCACTGTGGCTCAATTCCAGTACATGGAAGTCGGGTTGGTCTATCAAAAACATGACACAATTGCTAGAATTACTATGGCGCAAGGGTTTAGGAGGTGGAGAAGAGTGAAGCTTGAAATAGGTCAGACCAATTTGTACGATTTGTCACAAAATGGAAACTTACATCATATTTTCAAGAGCCTGGTGTCGACCCAGTTTTCATCTAGGCAGATTAAAAACACTGTTATAACTTACTCTCTGGAAATTGAGGAATGATCTGCTGTTCTAAACAACCTCTCCACCTATTAACGTCATCTCCGATAGTACATGCTACACGAAGGACCAATTACATACATACATATCTATACACCCATACGTGCGTAAATACATACATACGTACATACACACACATACATACACACACACACACACGCACACACACAGCTTTTATGTGTATCACATTCTTGGCTGGGAAAGCTCTATGAATGTAATCACTTATAAAACCTAAAGCAGGTTAGAATAAAATATTAAATTAGTTGTGAATTAGAATGTACGCCGATCCCAGTGGCCGCGCCGTCTAATGCGTAGGTCTGCGGCCGAGCGCTTGCTGAGGTCGTAGGTTCGAATCCCACCGGGGCGTGGATGTTTGTCTTGTACAGTGTTTGTGTTGTCAAGTACAGGTCTGTGCGACGGGCCGAGCCTTCGTCCAGAGGAGTCCTGCTGACTGTAGTGTGTGCTTGAGTGTGATCAAATGAAAATTACAAAATCCGTCGACACCTACTGTGAGTAAGCAGAAGAGAGAAGGGCTACAAAAGAAAGAAGGAAGGTTAGAATGTGGAAGTGTGCGATGGGATCAGATGGCGATATTTTCTGAGCACAGTGACGATTTTCAGAAAAGCATGGGGATGTCGACTTCAGCTGCGTAAACAGTGTTTTCCAATAAAGTCTCTAGTCCTTAAATTTGGAGAGTATTTCGACACATGCAACACGGTACAAGTCATTAGACAGGTGACAAATCATTAGACAGTCTTTTGAAGGCTTCGCTGAAGGGTGTGATCCGAAAATATTTTTGAGATAGGAATTAGTAGAGAATTTAAGCTTCAAGAGTAATCAAAACGCGTTCATTCAGAATATATGAAATACATGGAAACTGTAGGACAGATATCCAACTAAGCTAATGAATCCCCTTATGAACAGCCCCTTAATTTATTCTAGGTCCACTGTATTTGCCTGGTAACGAAAACTTTGCCGTGACAGAGCAGAAATTAATGAGACAAACATTCATGTCTAGCCGATTCCAGTGGCCGCGCGGTCTAAGGGCTAGGTCTGCGGCCGAGCGCTTGCTGGAATCGTGGGTTCGAATCCCACCGTTGGCATGGATGTTTGTCTCTTGTGAGCGTGTCGTCAGGTAGAGGCCTCTGCGAAGGGCCGATCCCTCATCCAGAGAAGTCCTACAGACTATGGTGTTTGAGTGTGATCAAATGAAAATAAACAACCTCCACACCTACTGTGAGTAGGTAGACGAGGGAAGGGCTACGAAATGAAACATTCATGTCTAATTGTGGGATATGCGCGAAATGCCAAAACAACTGTAGAGAGTGCTTACTGCAAGTGAGGTTCACTAACTTCACGTCGAGTACGATGATAGTCACGAAACTGGTAAAGAAATTTCCTGGCTTTGTAGGAGCCGAAGAGTCTTAAAAATAATAACATCTATCGCCACATGACAACATAATCGGCCCTGGCAGTGATCTGAAGGATATCTGCCGGATATGAAGTAATCTTCCACAATATGGATGGGTTAAGATCTTTAAGCGTACTTCATATCGTTTTAAATTGATTTTTTTACTAAAGTAGAGTATATAATACAGCTGCAGATTAGGTTTTAATTCAAATCAGAAACCGAATTCTCTTTACCTATTTCAAGCACAGTGGTTACTAATGCACCATGTGATTGGACACTAAACGATTATAAATTTCTGATTCCTAATGTAAAGGCCACTATATATTTCCTAAGATAAAAGCAATTTTTCCTTAACAGAATAATCTTTATAACGCAGATTATGTGTATTGTCTATGGGGTAAGGACTGAAGTTTTGAATATAGTTCTAGATGCAGATGACGTGTATACTTGAGACTGCGTTAGGTGTTCTTAGAATCGCTCAAGAGATAAACCGAAATTTTACATTGCGCACATACTGCAGAAATTTAAATATATTTATTCATTTAAAGCTTCGCGCTAGGAGAATGACGTGGGAATATCTCTCATATATTTCTCGAACTTCTGTTATTGGATTATTTAGAAGAGTAGGGGACTTCTATTGCAATTTATACATATATAAATATGTTTCTTCTTAAGAAACGCACGTTTAGTTTGATACAAAGTGGAAGGATCATATTGATCAAAGGATACCTAAATAAAGTGGAGCATATTATGCAGTTAGGTCGATGTTCCACATCAGCAACATTAACACTCTCAAGGCAATTTATTTCGCAAATTTTTATTCCATTATAAAGTAAGGATACCTTTTGGGGATATTCTTCCAGCAGCAGGAAGATATTTACTTTAAAAAATAAAATCATCAAAATTATGGTTGGTGCACGTCCTAGAATTCGATGTAGAAGTCTTTTTAAAAAACTAGAGATTTTGCCTGTTCCGTGCCAATATATATTTTCATTAAAGAACTTCTTTGTTAATAATCAAGAAGAATTTCAAACAAATCCATCAGTACGCAGTATTAATACAAGGAGTAAGCACCATCTTCATAGGCCAATTGCCAACCTATCATGCTTTCCGAAAAGTGCATTCTGTTTTGGCATCAGAATTTTCAGCAGTTAACCATATTGTCCCACAGATCTTAGGAATGAAAAGGCGCAATTTAAAGTAGCACTAAGGAGATACTTAAATGCACACTTCTTTTACTCCTTAGATGAATTTGTTATGTGTACTGATAACCTATGTTAATGGCTTCTAGTACTGTATATAGAAGGTTTAAAGTATTTTGCAATGTAAACTTCTGTGCATTTTGTATGTTTTTGTATGTTTATGACTTATTCCACATCATATTGCCTTGTGACAAAATTATGGATCCATGGTATGTATGTATGTATGTATGTATGTATGTATGTATGTATGTATGTATGTATGTATGTATGTATGTATGCATGTATGCATGTATGCATGTATGTATGTATGTATGTATGTATGTATGTACGTACGTACGTGCGTGTGTATGTATGTGTATATGTGTGTGTGTGTATNCACGATGTATGTATGTATGTATGTATGTATGTATGTATGTATGTATGTATGTATGTATGTATGTATGTACGTTCGTACGTACGTGTGTATGTATGTGTATGTGTGTGTGTATGTATGTGTGTATGTATGTATGTATGTATGTATGTATGTATGTATGTATGTATGTATGTATGTATGTATGTATGTATATATGTATGTATGTATGTATTTAGTGCTCTCTGTTTCTGTGTGGTTTCCAGTTGAATACATTTTTTTTTAAAACTGACTCTGAAAAGAAGAGACATAAAATGGGGGCAAGAGTAGAATAAATTGAAAGTAATTAGAGAATTTCGAGGTCCTTTTGTTGACAGGCCGAACGATGGAGAATATCGCTGTTTTATACAGGCTCGTGAAGTTTCTCGTTCGTCCATCTAAACGAAATACCAAGCAAAGAGATGCTTTGAAATGATGAGATACATTGGCTTAAGATAGAGTATATGAATTTACCTAAGTAGTACATATAAAATAATCTCTTATCTTACAAAGAGTCCCTCTCAAGTATTTAGGACCAATCATTTAATTATTTATAATAAAATGATTGTTACTTTTTGTAGAAACACAGGAAACACACATGCACTTTGTGGGTGAGACACAGGTTTCTTAAATGTCCCAGCGTGTGGTACGTACAAACACAACTTGGCTATAAAATTGTAATCATATCTGTTGAGAGCAGAGCATAATCTTCAACGTTACTATAACGTGACAAACATTGTGCATGAAGCCGAAAGACCACATTCTATGGAAACTTCCCATAACAATAAAAACCTCAAACATCATATCCAAAGGAATCCTATAAATCTGGCATCATTTCTACAGAGCATGAAAAGAAGTTTTTAAGCAAATGTCACTGCTAGTGTTGTCGAATGTATACACCTGTCATCACGACTTCAGATAAAACAGGCCAGGCAATTTTTTAACGTTTTAGACGGATATTTTACATTACACTGTCATTATTCCATCAGTTAAAATTAATCGCAAAAGGGAATCCATCGTCCTACAAACACACCCCTCCTCTTCTTTTATTTTGTTATTTTGAATAATGCTTACACAGGACACGAAATTTAATGACAGGTCTAACAAATTGTCCATAACGAAATATCAAATGAGCAATGCCACTAGTACTCGTGATTGATGAAACTAAGTTACAAGTTTAGCAAATTGATTAATAGTATACATATCACCAAAGTGATTAAACCGCACCTATGTTACGAATATGTAACAGCTCACTGCACTCATTGTTTCTGCTCTCTCATGTCCGTTGGTGTATTTATATGTTTCTACATTGATGCTTCCGCCAGTGAAATTATCTGTGGGTTGTTTACGGCCATTTAATTTCTGAAAGAATGATCACGACACTTTTGTTCGTACAAAACTGCTCATTTGATAGATATGTGTCACAGTTCTGTAATGTTGTCTAGTAGACAACAAACAGAACAGCCAATGCTAAATTCTTCTTCTATTTGTTATAAGCAAGGAAACTAGAATTCTTTACCTTCAAAAGGAGTGTCGGTCAAAACTCATAACAAAAATCACAAGCAGGAAGAATTATGCAAACTTAAAAACGTTGTAAGTACTCTCATAAAATTAAGTCATATAACTGTGAGAAAATAATACTTATTGAGTCGTTTTACATGCACACGGTAAGGAAAATAGAATTTTATTTTCAGCTATTATGTCCATGCAGAAAAATCTATTCTTACTAGTTTGGATTTTTACCGAACCCAAGCAATAATGCTTACATGAATTTTCTCTAAGCAACAGATTTTCCCCATGCAGAAACCAAGCAGACTTATGTTTTTCGTAGTTCTTTTCATTCTACCAAAGAAAAAGCCCGGCATAATATCTTAAACTGTGTTCCGACCGCCTTCTCTTACCTTATTTCCAGGTCGGTATTCACTAAAATTCTTATAATTTGATGCTTTAGGTTATGTAGCTTGTACTACCGACATTGTTGTTAGGTATTGTAAGTATAAATAAATAAATAAATAAATAGGTGCATTATTCCCTCAGATGAAATTTGAAATAATGCATTTAGCACTTTAAGGCCAAGGGGTTGCTTAAGTACCACCAGATTTAACACTAAAACATCCTGCCTTTTCTCTACGGACTGTATTTGTGATGTTGTGTATGTATTTTAGAAGAAAGAGCGATTTTTTCCAGTGCCTTTTACAATACTGAAATTTGGAAGAGGAAGCACTAATTCGCACTGTCTGGAACCCTGCCTTTGAAAGAGGCGGTGGACCTGTCGCAAGGCAGACAACACAATGAATGAAAAAATGTGTTGCGGTATTAAATTCCTTGTATTTATAAATGAGACAAGCTGGTTTACAGCGCCTTTCGAATTCAGGTTAGTTTTCGTATTTAAAGGGTTAATTTTACTATTACGAAGCACGTCAGTTCAAAATATTTCCATTTGAAAAAGATGACGTACGTTTATCTTCCGCTCATAAATTATTCTCTACACAGCTTGATATCTACACAAATTAAACTTATAATTATCGTCTTTTACAGTGCTGTTTTAATCGAATTTTAATTTGCACGGTGAGGTAGGCACGCGTTTGCTCATCAAGAGTCGCTGAAAAAAAAAATATTCTTGAAGCTTTTGGGAATGTAACAGGTGCGAGCCAGCAATGACAAAGCACTATTATACTGCACCGGCGGCAGATCCAACCCTCTGTGCCGCCTCGGCTTGAGAGAAGGAAGTGTAATAAATCTTGGGGCACAGTAACATTACAAACCCAGCCTCATCCCCTAACCTCCACCACAGATACTGTGTGTGTGACGTGAATAAACTGTTTGGGGGTTATACAGGTGAGGTCAAATTACGTAGAAATAAACTCCCCCTCCCCTGTGTAGTTGTTTTAATTATAGCTGTCGTTACAACACCGGGGTTCAGTTTTCAGCACAGCTTTTTGTCTATTACTGACTGCCACCTAATGATCAATTACTGCATCCGAGGCTATTTTGCATGAAAATGGTTGTCGCATGTGATACTGAGAAGCAAGGTATTTAAGGTACGTTATTTACTTACTGCTTTTTTTCAGATTCTTGATCCCTGTATTTCCTCCTGCTTCCTCCTCCGAAGTACTGGCGGAGCGTACAAAGTACGCTACGGAGAGAAGACCAATGACTCGAGGTCGTTTTCCAAGAGAGGAAGAATATTTTCTCTATAAGGTTCAGTCCCTCCGGCATTCGATATTCCATCGAGAAGGCTGCTGTTTCCATTCCTAAAAATCTGTAACTGTTATCAATTTATGCGGAGTTACAACGTATATCTGACAGAAGTGAATGTCACGCCACTGAAGAAGTGCCAAAACATAGAGATAGTTGTCTTCTACAGAGATTCAGACCGGCTCGGAGGAGAACCTTAGTCTTCCAATTAGTTTCTCACTGGTTATATTCCTCAAGGGAAAAGCAGCTTAACGTTACTTTGTAGCTAACTTCCGGTTACCTCCCAGGTTAAAAATGTGTGGAGCTGCACTTCCAATCGTCCATACGCTTTCAAGGCATAACGCTCAAGTAAGTACAGGGGCAATTCCCGTTTGTGCATCCTTCTAAAAAAGGGTTTGTTCTACATGTAATTGTTTAGGTTTTCTTCACGGAATTTGGGCTTCTGTTTCTTTTCTCATACTTATCCATTAATTTTGCATATTTCTACCTACCTACCTACCTACCTACCTACCTACCTACCTACCTACCTACCTACCTACCTACCTACCTACCTATCTGCCTGCCTGCATGCCTGCCTGCCTGTCTGCCTGCCTGCCTGTCTGCCTGCCTGCCTGTGTGTCCGTCTGTCCGTCCACGCACCCACCCAACCACCTACCTACGTCCTCACCTACCTACCTACCCACCTACCTACCTACATATCAGTCTGCCTGCCTGCCTGTCCGTCTGTCCGCCCACGCACCCACCCAGCCACCTACCTACGTCCTGACCCACCTACCCACCTACCTACATACCTACCTACCTACCTACCTACCTCTCTGTCTCTCTGCCTGCCTGCCTGCCTGCCTGCCTGCCTGTGTGTGTGTCCGTCTGTCCGTTCACGCACCCGCCCAGCCACCTACCTACGTCCTTACCCACCTACCCACCCACCCACCCACCTACCTACCTACCTACCTACCTACCTACCTACCTACCTACCTATTGTTTTCCCTCCTTTTGCGTTCTTGCTTCTCTCCTCTTTTCAACTTTTCCAATATGCCTTCTTTCCTCCTCTTTTTCGGTAAGCTACGTACTTTTTTCTACAATGCTAATGGTGAACAACAGTAGGCAAGTCCTGAAGAAATATTTCTCAGATACGAACAGACGTTTGGGCTTGCAGTTCAAGTAGGAACCACTCAAATCCACCACAGGGTCCGGAGGGAAGGTATTCTGTCCAGAAACAGTGTATTGTCACTGAACTATAGCTCGGAAAGTCCCTGGAGAAAAGTAGAGAGAATCATAAAGAGGAAACTGATGCTCAGCTTGGATTCGTTTGTGGTGCACAAAACAGAACGAAATCCTCCCGTTCCTGAAATCTGAACATTGGGTTCAAGAGCGTGTTTGGTCCACGTCTGTTACAATACGGTACCGAGTGCTGTGTTGTGTTACTAGTATCCCGTTCTTCGTCAAAAAGAAATCTTTTGTTAGAGACAGCTGGGGCCCAACAATTTATCACAGATTTTACTGCAAGGAGCAACAAGCTGAAGTATCCTTTAGCTCATATACACATTATGGTGCAAATTTGTGTTGGCGAAAGAGATGCTACATATAATAAGTGACAAATATTTTGACACGTAGCTTTGTATTACTCTTACCAACATGAAGATTAAATTTTACATGTTTCATCGCCTTGTCACTCTACGGCGATTCATTGTAATCAAACCTTGTGTGTTCCATCAGTCTTTCCATTTTTCTACAGTAAACTCCTATGTCATTTAACAATGTGATCATCGGCGTCACCATCATTAGCAGTCTTCTTTCCATCGCGGCAATGATTATTGAGAAAGTCACTTCCTTTCAGACGTCTTATAAACTTCCTCTTTCAGATGATGTCTCAAGATATTTGGAATTTTGTCAGATCTCTTTACGTAAGTGTGCTCTTTCTTCCACATTGTTCATGGATTCTCCTACCTGTAGAATTTATTGTTATCTCTCAGGTTATTAATTTACTGTAAGTCAGAGGTATGTGCATCCAGTACTCCTCTGCTAAAAGGCGTTTTTGCTCATAAGAGTAAATTCTCATCACGTCTTTTTTTGTATGGGACTGCACACCGTTGTGGGGCTAATAATTAATTATATTACATAACCTCTTCACAACCTCAATATAACACTTGTTATATAACATTTATTTAAAAACAATGAGGCAACATGTTTCGATCGCTCAAATGATCATCATCAGGCCTGATGATGATTGTTTGAGCGATCGAAACATGCTGCCTCATTATTCTTAAATAAATTTTATATAAGAAGTGTTATATTGAGGTTGTGAAGAGGTTATGCAATATAATTAATTATTCATCTCGTCGTCTTAGTGTCTTTAATTTACTATCGTGGGATGGTGCTAGTCTAACACTGGTTTATGAATCATATTCTTCTGTATTTAAAACAAAAGTTGGTTTTGAGAAAAAGATGTAATTTGTAGCAATTTGAAAATCTTGAAGGCAGAGAAATGAAAATAACGCTTTACTTTCTAGAACCTATCGTGTCCAGAATGACAAGAAGTCTTAGTTTATTCCAGTGCCCTTCATTGTTTTGAATATTACTTCCAAATTTGTCGTCATTATCTGAAGCAGCTTACAGGCCATTCCGGGCTTTTTCTGTCTTCCTAATTGTTGGCCGCAAAACCTAAATTTTTTCTGCGCGTCATTGTAGGCATTCACTGATTTAACAATGCTTTTATTGTCTATGCCTAATACATGATTTCTCCATTTGTATTTGTTATCCACAGCATTTTCATGGACATTTTACAAATTAAATTCATATAGTTTCTTACTCATAAATTTCTATGGTCGTAATTTGTTTCCTGCAATAAACCTTTTCTTTTGATGTCCCCAAATTTTCATCAAACGGTGATTAAACTAAAGAGTAAATTTAAATTGTACCATAATTCCACTTCACTGTGTGCCTCTTTAAATAAAATTTATATCAAAAAAAGAACAGAATATTATGATGTAAAATTTCACAAATTTTAAGAAACAAATTGCAGTGCCACCAAATCCGGGAATTCCATTCAAAAGTACACACTTTATCTTCTAGCATATTTTAAACGATGTCGTCAGTATGTGAAAATGCACAGTAATTAGTTTATTACGTATTATATAAATATTAATTAGAAGGGAATGTTCTAGGCATAATTTGAAGTACTCTCAGGGAACGTTTTGGAGGAACTGAGGAACACAGAAGAGAATTTATCTTAAGAGAGCTGCTATCAGTGTGCAGACTTTAATCCTGTAGCTGCCAAATACGCAGCAAGGATGCCAACTTCTCAGCTGCGATATTCTATAATTCTGCTTGATAATAAGAGAGCGTGATTTATTACGCTGTCTACATACTTGTGCCATCAAGTTACTTCGTCATGTTACCAACACACAAGTGTTGAGTAATTCTGACCTGACAACGTGCTGAATTAACATTTTCACTTCACACTTAACGTCTTAGCTTGATACGTCTCAACTGGACTTTTTTTATTCACAGAATCTCTGGGACATTACTGGAAATCTGAAGAAGAAAACTACGTTATTTTACATTATTCACAGTGCATTTATAATTACTGGTTTATAATAATAAACCAGCAAATGCACAGTCTCATATTTGTGCAGTTACATTACATTGAAATTTAAAAACTTCTAAATATTTCGAGCCCTGTGGGATGATCATCATGGAGCGCGTACTTCAAATAATCTTGTATAAAACATTAAATAACACTATTTAAAACCACGCTGTTTTTTAAATGTTTAAAATATATTTTGTGGATTTCTACTTCTTGTACTTCATGGCAATTTATTTACTCTTCGAGTTGGAATATAGGTTAACAAATTCAAAATTTTTTTTGAGAAATAGGGTTCTCTCAGTCACTCAAAATATTTTCCACTTTTACGAATCATTTTCTGAGCCAAAAGTTTCCCAACCATATCGCATAAACCTTAGTCCGTGAATATTTTCTTTAACCACACTTTCTAATCTAGGCCTTCTTGCAAGAAGCGTCTTTTAATTTTAATAATATAGAGAAGAAAGTACTGCACTTTACTAACAATTCTTCAAAATGCAAGGAAAATAAGAACTACTTGCCGTGCCTAAGTATTTCCTCATACTAAGCAGCTGCCTATCTTAGCATTTAAAAAAGCTGTAACATTTGTACACAGCATCGTTTATCTCTTTTCTGCGTGAAACTTTTTAAACCTCTTTTTTCTTATCATTCTAACTCCGTATACACACTTGGATTAATTTCGCCTTTAATGTCATGTCACACTGCTCGAGACGTATCATTAGCAGAAAAGATACTCCTAGATTTCATAGCAGCCCACACTAATAAATGCAGTTTAAATGTAGCTTATTTTACTGTACATATTCTTAGGACGAAAGACGTTTAATTTTACGTAACACGGTACCAGTATTAACCTATATATCGTGCTGATTCTCCAAAAAAAATAAAGCTGACACATGAAAGAGGAGGGAGCACTAGTACAAACAGTCTTTCCTGTTAACGAAAACCCGCTGTTCTGGTCAGAAAATCTCATATGTTGGTGGAACGCGAAGCTTTACAACAGCCATTGCACCAAACGTGAATACCTTTTCAAAGAGTACTTTCAAGTGCCAAAGTACATTGACGTTAACTCAATACCACAAATTCACTGCCTGTTTCGGCAGTGGATTCCTTCATCAGGAGTGCATGTTGGCATAAATATATCAAAAAGTTAAGGGAACAGGAAAATATAGCTTAAAAGAGTGATCGGGTAAAATTAAGATTGTATAAATATATCAGAACGTACGTTATGTTCAATGTGAAGTATCAATAACAAGAGGATATATCTTATACGTAATAAGAGAAATACCATCGCTTTAAAAATATGACATTTTAATTTTAAAGACCACGACACTCTAATTTATAAAATTGTTTTAAAATCTGACAATCCAAATCGTAAGGAATTATAAACTGTTTCAAAATTTTCGGTTACGATTTAAATCAGATTGCGAAACATAAATTTTAATTTTCAATATTCTGTTACATTCAAACTAGAGTTTCTTCTCTTTCAACATAAATTTTCCAAAATATATTTACCAATCGAAATAGCTCTAGAAAATATAGCTTTTTTCACTAACCCCAGCACAACAGATAATTCTGGAGGAGATACAGAGCAGTAAGATCTTCGAATCTTCGCAAAACTTTGCAAGCTTTACTACGGAATTTCTTAATTAGACGTCGAAATTTCATGACGCAAGAAACGTGTTTCACACTGACTGTATTTTGTAATAACTTTGAATTTTACACTAAAGGAAAACGTACGATGACTAAAAAGTTCATACTTTACGATACTCGGAAAAACTACTGTAGACGTTATCAAATATATGTTCAGTTACCTATGTGACAAAATAACCGGCTCCTTAAGCGACGCGCCTGATACCGGATAATATACTCCGAAAAGATTACAACAAAGACATGCTCACAAAACCGAAGCTACAATGTGACAAAATTGCCAAAATGAAAAGAGCAGGATCTTTATTATATACAAAATACTCCACTACGTCTTCCAGAATCTAAGTTAATCTCTGATAATTTGAAGGCGAAAAGTTACATGTGTTGTTAATAAGTACACAAATGTTAACTAGGATGTAATCACAATTATTCTACGAACATTCTTTACAGTGATAATTTCATATAATTTGAATCTGTGTTTTATGTACTTGTAATTACATACTATTCAATCCAATTAGCTATTTTGTTCAAAACTGCATCTTACGCAAAGTTTTCGTCGCGGAACGTAAGGTCAAGACGGAATAATCTAAATCTCTGCTACTGAGAGAACGTTTTAGGATTTTTTTTTAGTTAATGTCGTTCTTTTTGCTATTCTTCCTCGTAAAATATACGAATTACTGTTTGAAAATTTTCAGGCGTGTTTCAATATGTCTTACAATATAAATGTGAAATATTCTTCTTTTGTGAGATGTAGTCCACTATGGGTAGTATTAAAGGAATAGGGTATGGGGGTGTTACTGGATTAATCCGGCTTAAGAAAGGGTCAACTAGAGGCTGTGCACATGTTAATGTAATTTTAGCTTAAGTAAAGGCTGAGGAATTTATTTACTAGCTCTCTAGATGTCAATACCCTGAAGAATTATATGTACCCACATACACAATTAAATGAACCACAGATTTAGGTATCATTGTGTTTCAAAACTTCTTTTCCTTCTGATATCACGTGTAATGATTAAACACAGAATGACCGAGAACGTCAGGTTATAAGGACGACATTTAGTGACTGAATAAACAGCATCGGAAGCAGAAAAAAGTCCAGTTTTGTTTTATTGAGCAATGTGAATAAATGCGCATGCGTGAAGGAACACTATGGTGCTGATTGTCATTCCAAAAACCTGTGTCCAAATTTCGGATCAGCGGAAAAATAAACATGCCTCCTTTCCGCGTTCCGACCTCACACCAATCCACCCTATTCTGTGCGGTTTGTACACTTAGCTGTGCATGTTGCACCGACTGACAACTTACGGTTTAGCCTGTTCATAGATGTCTTGCTGAATGACACAGAAATTTTTCCTGGTGCCTGCATAGTTATGAATTGCGCAGATATGTGTTGTCATTATTTATATAATACTGCTAATAACATGTCATGTTGCCATGTATCGTGCCCTTTCATTCACGCAAAAAATTAAGCTATGTTGCCTTCTACAGACTTGGTAAGAATATATCAAGCTTCATACGTCGTGCTTCTCTCTTTTCCAGATCACACGGTCTTGTGTCTTTCGTTAATAAATATTATATTACTACATCCTGGAGTGTATTTTCTGACACTGCCTGATTTTACCTGTTGTTCTTATGAGGTACAATATATGGTTTTCAGCCTACTTAAAACGAGGAATATACAAAAATTCTGGAAATATTGGAGAAAAATTTCCTAAGATTAATATTTGGAATTGGAAGTTCGAAGAATCTAGTAGGGTGGATAAAACTGCAGAATAAGGAGCTTCATTGTATGTAATCTTCACCGTATTTATGCTAAAACACCTAGATTTTGGTTGTATAATCTAGTGTATAAGGGATTATAGTGATATCTTATGGGAGATAATCGCCTCGTTCTGAATAGGGAAGAATGGTCGATTGAAGGGAAAGTCATAACAGATTTTGTTAATGAACACGCGATGGGAAATTTGACTAGCTCTGGGACCGTTAGATTTTTAAGGAGAAGTTTGATTGGCGGAATTTCCTGCGATTAGTTAATATTTTAAAGCCACAGTGGGGACACACAGGCCCTAAGAGAAGAAAGTTTTTGTCGGAGCTAACTTAAAGACTTTATACTGCGTTATACGAGACAGCATACGTGCCTATAACAGCAGCAGGACTTAGCCTCCTGCATGTTGCTACATCAATATTTTAAAAAACTTCCAAGTGGTAAGAGAAGCACAGGAATCCGTGTTTACCTTCTGCCAACCACTCTGCAGGGCAAAACAGTGTAACAGCTTTCATAAGCCGATATCCAATTTTTTACTGGTTTTCATCGCGAATAAGTAACAATACATATATGCATGAGTTTCATCGTTCAATCAATAAAACTTTATAAAACGTGTGTCGGTGAGTGTAGCCATTAGGTAGTTTTTATCAGGGTCGTCATATCCTGTAATGAAGGCGGAAACAAAAGCAAGAGGTAATAAACCAGACGCACATTGAATTAGACTGAATAATACCACGCCAAAGAGACTTTAGTCGCCTCCGCAAAGCAGCGAAAAGCGCATCTTAGCTTCGTCATGCCATTATGTCACAGGCTTGCAGCAAATATGTGCCATTAGCAAAATTTGCCAAGGAAGAATGAATTTATATTAAAATGACACATGAATTATTTTTATATTTTGATTATTTTAAGTGTCTTTAGCTACGCTGTAAAATGTACATTACTATAAAATTCGGTAATAAATTAATAAATAAGTATGGAACATTGACAGGGGTAAAGGGGTATACTCAAAAAAACCCCTGTGAAATGTTAATTTCTCCACCAAAACCCCAAATAAGGTGGCCTGGGATGGAAATACATACTCGACAGTGAGAGGCCAGCGACTGACTGAGCCATGCCGCGTCCGTTATTTTTTAATGATTTCATGCATGACGTGCAAATATACGAGTAGCAGAATAAGAAAGGTACGTATAACTTGCCATTTTGGCGCCTTCTGGTAACAACTGGTGCCATGGAAAAGAAAAATAATTTTCCCTTTGTATTTTTGACTTACATATGTCGTGGTCAGCAATATAGAATATTAAAGGTATTTCCATGGAAGGCAGTTATGATTTATCTTTTGTATTCCTGTTAACGTACACATGTCTCAGGCAGCACTATAAAAGGTACTTCGCTTCTCCCGTAATGCGCTCCTTAAAGTTAAACAAGGAAGACCGCATATTGACCACTTTATTACAGGGTTAGATATTCATTCGAGTTTATAAAATCTAAGCCATTTAAAAACACGAGTAAAGACATATTCGTAAAAAAGACGCATGTGGCATAGGCCTAGAGGTGTCATATTATAAGAATTTCAGATACTTTGCAAAGTGAAATCATAGGTGAAACCGGTTATGAATGTGAAGTGGTAATAATAGAAGGCAGAAACAAACACACATGGGCAGCGTGGGTACAGCCAGAAGTGTAACAATTCATCTTCCTAGATTCGAGCTGTCTACTAGTCGAATACATCTGTGCTGTGGCTGTATCAGTTATATATCACGGATATGAATATGTTTATCATGTAGTAACATAGGCACAGTACAAGTGCACTTCTATTGTACAATTCATATCGCCTGCTTCCTAGAACTCTCTGAGATGTGGACAAATATGAAGCCCTCCGCCTCCCCACCCCCCGCAACACTGGCTCGATACTGGATACTGAAGGGAATTCTACTGATTGCGGAACGTTTCCAATAGATCCCACAACAAAATTGAGCGCCATCCTATTGGGGGCTTCAGCCATCAGAGCTTAAGAGCCAGCGATGGAGTATTTTCCATATTTACAAGCTTGGAATGATTCAGTATAACACACTCAAACCAAAAAAGCAGCGCCACTCTTTCTCAACGCAGTCTGTGGCATTATTGCAAGAGCGCTGGTAAATCGAAATCGGCCAGCTGTGTCTATAGCAGGGAATTTCTGCTTACAGACTTCCACGGCTGCGACGTGATGGTAGTGCGGATTGGCTACAATTGTAACTGCTTACTGAGATGTTTAAATACAAACGTTCTGGCGAAAATTCTTTGCAAGAAAATAAATATCTTTTGAACATTTGATTTTCTCGTTTTTTTTACATAACACATCGTGTCAGAAGCTGGCTCTACCGCCGTCTTGAGGTAAGATTTTATGGGTACTTCCGGTGGGATAGAGAGTAGATTTGTCTAGTGCTGTATATGTACGTATAAGTCAGTCTGAAAAAGCAATATTTATACATTTATTCGACTAATAGCCACCAGTGGTGTCCTCTTTTGAGCATGACAATAAATTTGGGTTTTCTGAAAGGCAAAGAAATCGCTTATCTGGCTAAGCGCCGACTATATTCTCAAGGATAAACTTGCTGTATAAAGTTAAACCATGTAAGTGATTTTATAACTTTGCTAATACACACACCCACAGGATATGTGTCCCCAGTTCGTACTGACTGGAAAGCAAAGCCTACTGCCCATGCCTTATACCGAACGACGACCTGTAGGATCCAGCCCGATGTCAAATGACTGTACAGTACCTGCTAGCCCTACTCCTGGCGTATTGTGGATGCCAGTATACGAAAGCCCAGAGAGTAACACAGAATACCGTATTACGTGTCCAAGAAGGTAATTCTAGAAACTTCGGAAGATATTTCTGGAAAACTGAATCCTGATAGATGATATCATTGACCTCCGACAAGGAATTAAGGAAAGGAGTATTTTATGGTTGGAAAAGGGAGCATATCAACAGTTAATTTAGTGGAATTCATAATAGTGTAATACTTATAATGCTGATCATAAATTAAGATATCCGTCTGAAATAGCGCATCATGAAGTAATTGCGCAGAAAGAGCTATGTGACAACAGAAGCTGTCTTCGTAGAGCAGGTTATCGAAGCAAGATGAATTGCATCCCATTGCCTTTTCATAAATTTAAAACCAACCTTTTCTTTTTTATGTCTAAGGAGTCAGTGATTTTATTTCTTTGTTTCTGGGTCGCTGGTCGAATCGATTTTCACTACCCCCAACCCACCGGCATTTTCGATGCAAGGCGATGACTGCTTAAACTGAGTTTCAAGCAGTTCAAAAGCGTAACAGTCTTCAAGTGTCCTGCAATTGTGCTTGCCGCCCTGTTTGATGTTCCTTGTACTGAAATTCATTTACTCTTCAAAAACGGAGAAAGGTTGGTGGGTGCAAGAAATTAATAGTGTTAAAGAGAAGAGAAGAAACATGTTCGAGATTTAATGATCTACGTTCCACTTCACAAAATGAATAAACGGTTTTTCCGGTTTGCTGATCGGAACAAAATGACGTAACTAATTAAAAATGGTCTAATATTTTAAAGTTAGATGAAATGTCTCAGATGTTCCACACGCACTTCTGTAAGCAATGTGAGGCCAACAGAAACTTAAGGTTTAAAATTAGCCGAGGATGAGTGCATTATTTAGTTAAATAATGTTGTGACACACAGAAAAAAAGCAACAATATACGTGGAGGAAATTCTCATCTCACAGGGGTTGTTGCAGACATAAATCTTGCTAAATATCCTCTTAGACCAAAAAGGAATCAGTAGAATTTTTACTGTCCAAAATAAAAAAAATCGATATAAAACAAACTACTATAATACATTTAAAAACATTTCTCCTTTTGCAAAAACAGATTGACCGTATTTTGATTTACCAAAGCTTATAGGCATCCATGGAGCAAAGGGTTTAGAAACGTTGCTACTTTGCAGCGTAATTATACATGCACAGGTATCTGCAATAAAACTGCAAATAAAATGTGGAAGAAGCTTTCCAATAACACACAAGGAAACGATTGAAATGTAGGTTCCTTGAATGGCGAATCTGCCACAACTAACAATAAAGGGGATCTGTCGATATGCTTGTGTGCATGAATGGCATAAGCAACTGTTGTGGCTACTACAGTTTCCGACCTGATTGAACTAACAATACTGCGGTTTCCACTATTACAGGAACAGTTTTTAACTTACTTAATAGTCGTGAATTTAATAACGGTTCTTGTTAGGGTGTTACTTTTGGTTTGGCTGTGATTGTGCTCCCAATATTCTTTGCAGAATTTAGGCATACGGCAACTTCTTCTGACAAGTTCCCACACTTAATAGTGTACCACTGTATCAGTCATTGTTAGGACACTCGCGCTGAACCCAGAGGACGCGGAAAAAAGGCGCGCCAATATTTGCAGTGACAGAAATTCTTTTAACCCTTTCCCAAGGAAGCCTAGCTAGAACGCCGAAACAATTTTGAAAACTTTTGAGCTGTTTATTTGTGGAGAAACACATTAAGTTACTAGTTTATTTCTTAAAAATATGCTACAAATAGCGACACCTGCACTTAGGTTGTGAATTGCACTTTTATAAATTTTTCCCATTTTTTCAGTCCAATTTTTTGCACATCACGTGTGTAAATAAATAAATAAATAAATAAATACATAAAATACAATTTTTCAATTTTATTGCACATCATATGTTTAAATAAATAAATAAATAAATAAATAAAGTATAACTTTTCAATTTTATTGCACATCATGTATGTAAATAAATAAATAAATAAATAAATAAATTAATTAATTAATAATTAATAAAGTATAAATTTCAGTTTTGTTGCAAATCATGTGTGTAGATAAATAAATAAATAAATAAATAAATAAGTAAGTATAACTTTTACCCGCAATCAGTTATGTGTATTTTGATTATTCGCCTGTGTCATCAAGCGTTCCGTGATGGCCGTCTGTAAAATTTATACATCTCTGCATCACAATTTCTTACTGCAAAATTATACACTTAGAAGTGTAAATTTATCGTTTTCCTGTAAGTATTTCAGTTGCTTTCTTGATATAATATCGACAGTAAATTACAGGTATTTCATAATCGAGCACTCCCTTTATATGTTTCATTTCAGAGGCTAATTTACCTTTAGAATATCCGTTAAATGTGTGCCTCTAGAAACAATCCTACTTTCTTCGACCTCTCATTACATGGGCTTCGTCAAACTTCACATTCAAGAAACAAACTTGAAAAAATAGCAACTAAGGAACAAGTAGGGCTGAAAGCTAAAAACATGAATTTTAACTTACAAATCTTTAAACAAATCTAAATGGGGGGCCCCTAGACAATAGCGTGCCTACGGACCTCTGCATTCTTTATTCCTTTTCAGAAATATCTATTTTCCGTTTTTCAACCACTTTGAGCACCAGGTAGAAGAATTTTAATTTTCGGGTAACACTTTGCTCTGAAGAAGCAAATGAGTGTAACTACTTTACTGTATTTACGCACAGAAAGTCTGTTGCCACAGAAAACTATTTGGTATACGTTATAACACACATCAATGTAAATGAACGCTTATTTCTTGTAAAAACTGCACGGAATCGTACCTTGCCAGGTACGAGTAATGTGTGATGATTTATCGGTTAATTTTGTTTTTCTATGTAGGGATATTTTGGGTGTTGTGTGAAGTCTGCATATGATAAAAGCTTTCAGACGCATGAACAAAGTACACGAATAAGTAAGGTTTAAGCATATTTAGCAAAAGGATAACAATTCCTCAGAAAGCAGTAACACACAGACACAGCACAAAACTATAAATAGAAGTCCGAGTGACAGCTGGATTGGCATTAGAAGCCAGGACAAGCAGTCCTGCCTGCTTCAGGAAATGAAGTAAAAGGGATAAGATATTCTGTAACTTGTCACATGGGTTGTAAAGAAGTGGTGACTTTCGTTTGACCTTACATAAAACGATACCTCACTTGCGGAATTTATTTTTACAAGACGTTTGTTAACTTGTTTTCCTAAAAGCATTAACTGGTTGACGTCATTTCACAAACTGCAGTGTTTTGCTTGGACTTCGGAATAGATTTTTAAATTAGTATTCGAAGAAGCTTGACATAGGAACATTTAAACCGTGTCTGCGTCACAACATATATGAGTATTGCTTTAGCTTTATACAACTGCATTGTTGCCTATTCTAAAGTAAGAGTGTAGAATGAAATTTTTTGATAAATGCAACGAAAGGGGAAACTGGCGTGGCATGTCTTGAGGCTTCTGTTCTTAGGAAGAAATTTACAGTTAGAAAGCTGCTAAAAGTGATAATATCGGGGTTCACTTTTGTGATGGGACTTAGCGAAAATACCCTTCAAATACAAAGTAAATATTTTAATAATATAATATAATATAATGTACTTAAGTCTAATCGAAGGTTATTGACATATATAAAATATATTTGAGACCCCTACATGTGTTCCAGCAAAAGACCTGCCATCTTCAGGAGTTTTTTAGCAGAGAATTACAAGAAATATTTATGTCCAAGGATAAAGCATGGTTACACATTAAAATTTTTTACAGAGCGTACATATGTCATGGTCATGATTCACAGATGTATAGAAGTACAATATAAAATTTTCTAATGCGCAGCAATCAAAAATAATTTATAACTACAAGAACACTAGAGAAGAACTCCATATGATCATTGCATCCATATGGTTGAACACAATACGTAAAAGAGAACAACTTACGCCAAAATACATTCATGTCAGACTCAAAGGAAATGATCGGAAAAGCGTTAATACAAAAAACAGCTTGTACATTTATACATCTGTGAATCATCTGTGCTTATGATTTGTAGAAATTTTTAATATGTAACCGTACTGTATACTTGAATGTGAGAAGTCGCTGTAGTTCTCTGCCAAAAATTTCCTGAATATGGCAAATCTTTTGCTGAACCATATGTCGAGGTCTCAAATACATTTTATATATGTCAATAATCTTGTGCATTTATTGATTGTTATTAAACTTATGATAAAATGCGCAGTACATACGATAACAAGTATGAACACTTACTGTGTCGTCCACCACGATCTAGTCCATGTGGTGTGTTGGTATGTATGTCATAGCGTGGTGCTGTGTAAACTTTCCTTTTGCAGCTGTACCCCTGTATCGTGTAAAATGCTTTCAACGTGAAGTTGTCCCTATGCACGCCATAAAGGCATGGGGGGGGGGGGACGTGTGACGCCTCTCTATCTGAATCTCTGCAGTGGGTGGATTTCAATGGTCATTTACACATTCCTGTCTTTTTCCACTCAGATTACCCTACCTCCCTGGGGATTTGGGTGGGTTCCAGAGCTGATTTAAACACTTGTCAAAGACAGAAATCTTTTGCCTTTTCTGGGATTCTGACCCAGATTATTCAGTCGTCCAGTCCGTTTGCTGTCTCGGCTCCTATGTAACTTTTTGGTTATTCACAAAAGAAGGGTAAAATCCGACCAGCATAAAATGCAACGAAATGGGTTCCATCACTTGTAATAGGTCACGATGTCATCATATGTTGTCGTGGACAGAAATCGCACGCTCTGTGCTAATGCTGTTACCAGCTGGGAAGAGCATGCAATTAATCAGAATCCAAATGTCAACTGTCACCGACTTGTGCTCAGCGCACTACTATAATACCATGGTATGGGGGACGGCTGGGTATACTTTAACATAGCTATCTGTCCCCCCTCCCACCGTTTCTCATACTACAGTACGCCTGGTGGCCACTTCATACCCCTATGCGCCTCCCTACTCATTTTGTAAATGCTCATGTGAATTGTGTGGCCTCTCTACTTCAATACATGCAGTCAACATCTGACATCCGAATCCATACTCCCCATTCGTACTGATAGCTAAATTCATGTGGCTGTTGATATTTCTGAGCATAGAAGAGGCAACTTGAATATGAGTGGTCAGTGGAAGCAGAAAATTTATTATGACGTAACGTATACTCGTGAGATTATTCCTGTCTCAGCCTCAAAACAGAAAAGAACAAATTTAAGGCCCGATCCCATACCTAAAAGACACAAATATGCGAATCTGGTGCACAAAGCGTGCAAGGCTTAAGGCAGCCCACATGGCTTCTCGCACAAGTTCTCACGAAGCTGAACAAGAGTTCTTTGAAGAGATTGTATAAATTTTGGATAACATATATTAGATATTAAAACCGATCCACCTAACTAAAACTGTTGTCAGTTGTATAGAAAGGTGTTGGTTTCCCATATTTGTTGTGACATAGATTATTGGCAGGGTGCTCCTGCTTCTTCTCAGATAATTTTCTCGGATAGTTGTTAGTACAATACGTCAATCGGGCTACGACAGTTTTCTTCAACGTGTTATTCATTTCTTATTCACTGACCATCTGACGCTTTACACAGCATGTTGAGATACAGGCAGCGTTTATAAATAATGCAGAAATAAGTATGTACACAAATAAATTATTCATAATACAAAATAACATAAGTAAATAACATATATAACATAAATAAATAAAATAGAGGAACTTCACAAACTGTACTCTTCAGTCGTTATTATTACGATAACAGAATCGTGAAGGAGAAGATGGACAGGACACGTGGCATACTGGATGATATTAAAAATGCAGAAAAGTGTGATGGACGGATAACACTTTAAAGTTTTAAGTATTTCATATGTTCATTTCATATATTCACTATACTAGCAAAACAACAGACCAACACGTGCACAATTATTTTTATTGCTTGTAGAAGAAGTTCACTTATAGAACCAACATGTTTCGGCACACTACGTTACAATTATCAGGGGTAAAAGTTGAAGTATAAAACACCAACCATAAACACCCGAAGATCCCACGATGTCTAATTCTCCACAGATTGCGATCTTTCCAGTAAAACAAATGAAAACTTTCAAGGTATTTCTGATCTACTTTGCGAAGTGTCCAAATTTCAGTACCATACGAAGCTATGCTCCAAATGTTGCTGTTAACTAGTTTAATCTTTATATTTAATTCCAGTGCTGGTAAGAAGAGTTTTACACCTGTTGAATGGTGTTTTTTTAATGACAATTGTCGGCTTAATTTCACGTGTACATCTTGCATAATTTGTTATCATGCTACCCAAACAGTTGAAATATTCCACATTCCCCAGTTGTTTTTCGTCGTTCCGTATCCGTCCCTCTTCTACCTACCTGTTCACAGTACGTGTAGGGTTTTTTTTTATTTTCACTTGCTCACACTCAAACACACACCACGGTCAGTAGGACTCCTCTGGCTGAGTGATCGGCCCGTCGCAGAGATCTCTACCTGACAACACAAACACTCTACAAGAGACAAACATCAATGCCGCCGGTGGGATTCGAACCCATGACCCCAGCAATCGCTCGACCGCAGACCTAAGCCTTAGACCGCGCGGCCACCGGGATGGCCCGGTTGTTTTTAATCTGCCACAATACGTACTGGAGTTGGTAGCTCTGAGAGTCCTATGACCTTAGTTCTTCTACATTCACTTGCATTCCGTATCATCTTCGTACTTCATTTCTCCTCTTAATCATGCTTTGTGGATCGTTTCTTCCTTAGCCAGTAGCACAAAGTCATTTGCTTATTTATTCAGGAACATATACGAAGAAAATACCGTATTGTCATCGAGCCCAATTTTGTTTATCTAATGAAAGAGCAGTTTGATTCCTCACTCATAAATAAAACCTCACGAATAAGTGATAGTACCATTAATATTTCGAGTGAGAATTAGTACTTCTCCAGTTGCTTAAAAATTTCGTGGTAGTCTGAAGTAGTTCTGGGTGTATACGAAACGATAATTATACTTGTGGTTGTGGTGGTGGTAAAAAGAATAATAATTATTTTTAATGTTACTTTTATAACTGATTTACGTACGGATAATTAACAATGCAGTAGCAACACCCTTTTCCCTCAAAGGTAATAGTTAATCTTTTATGAAAAGTAGTTCAGGCAAACACAACCGTGCTACTACACTAGCATTATGTTTTCACTTTTGGCAATTTATACAGGGAGTACTTTAAGTTTCAAGCAGGGTGTACTTAGAAGTTTACATGCCCTCTTCGAAATCGCGTTATTTGCCGTTATAGTTCATATCATGTAACCACTTGATAAGTTAAGGGATTCTAATTTGGTATCGTATTAACAGCTCTAAATAGCCAAATATTCTTATTTCCAGGCTTCAGTACGTATTGGTGAAAATCTGTAAATTTATGCTAGCCAATATTGCACTTGCCTTTACATTCTCTATTTTACTGACAGAGCTATGATCTTCTTATGTTTTTCCATCAGTTTCGTTAGCGTCAATAAATGCCTTTCATGCTATCGTTGTTCAACCCATAATATAGTAGAAGTCTCCAAATTCCTGACTGCTGACTAAACACAAGTGACCGTGGTATTTGCTACTGTGGGGAAATGTTGGGAGTTTGAGGTGCCGGAGAAGCTATTAGTACTTTCATTGGAATGCGAGGATGAAACGAAGCAAATACTCGGTAATGGAGATGAATAGAGACCAGAAACAAAACAAGCAATCTCTCAATTCTCATGCATACAAAATATTTGTATACTGCCTAATTTGTAACTCTCAGCTACAAAGCTACGGTTCCGCGGTTGCGTCCTGAAAGCAATGGATACCTAATAAATTCATTGTGATTCAAGGACTTCAAAATTATAATATTTTCCCATGTGACGTACATATGTAATAAGTACACGTTTGTTTTGCATGGGCAAATATGGTGTTGTATGTATGAATTAGATACGTGCACAACACAAATTTTTTTTAAACATGTGCTGTGTGACGTCAAGCTAACAAAACGATGTGAGTGTCTGTTTGAAATTTTCCAGGCAGTCTTTTTCAAATTTTTGTATTTAAATACACAACCTTTTTCTTTACTTAATTTCTTTATGTCACCGTTGCGTATTCTATCACTCACCTACACGTCATAATTAACACACCAATTTTGTATTAACGGGCAAATATTTCATATCCTGTCAGAAGCATTTGTTCGTTTTGTAATATTCAATAACATTATAAGCACTGTACTAACAGATTCACAAGAAACTTCCAGGCCTTCCGACATTTTGCTTTTTCGGTTGTATTTATATTCTCACGTTGCACAAAAATCATGTCTTAAACGTGGTCATGCTCAAATTTCCTCAAAATAACACTGCATGGAAGGAATATTTCGCCATTTTAAGCCTTAAAAAACTAGTGAAATATTAATACCTACTAAAGTGACCCGTCTTTCAATAAACACCCTGTACAACCAGACATAGATTTCTTCCGAGACGGATTAATTTAAGATATATCTTTATTATTCTTAGTACAACATATCACATGCTTTATACTATTCGTACCGAGCACGTAGTTACTAGAATTGTAGAACAGGAGGCCAACACGTGCACACTTCTTATAAAATGTTCGTAAAAGATGTTTACTCACAAACCCGACATGTTTCGGTACACATAAGTACCATCGTCAGGGTAGTACTGAAGATAAAACACTAGTTATTAAACTACCTCTGATGGTGGTACCTGTGTGTACCGAAACATGTCGAGTTTGTGAGTAAATATCTTTTACGAATATTTTATAAAAAGTGTGCACGTCTTTGTCTCCTGTTCTACAATTCTAGCGTATCACATATTTAATTAGAGAGAATGTGACAATCCTAGTGTTACACTACAGCTGGTGACGTGGTTTTCACAGCTTTGCTAATGAACGTTAACGCCTTGTTTGTTATGACGTCATTTTACCAACATATCGGAAAACTTTACTCCTTCTATTTCGTTGCATCCAAAAAGAGAGCATTGTTACGCATTATTATTAATTTACAATCGCGTTCAGCAAAAAGGGCCTTTTATTTTTGTCCCTTTTACACTACACTTCATATTTGTGCGTGGCAAGGAGGTTGAAAAAACGCCTTGTCTTACTACTCACACACAAAAAAATACTTTACAAGTACTGTCATTTACAAATCTTTGATTTTATAAATCTTGTAACTAGTAACTTTGTTGTGATTAACTTACTTCAAAATTAAAATATTCTTCAACTTTACGTATACATATACATGTACACATTACCTTAGAACGTAAGGAGTGCTTGTGGGGCACTTGACTAAAAATAAATGGAGGAGAATTAGGAAAGTGAAGGCCGAGTTTAGTTGGAGTTAATGAGGTCAGATTGCAAGTCTTACACTGAAACAGCAAGGTGTTTTACTCTTTTGCTGTAGAAGAGGGAATGAAAATCATCAATCAGGAATGAAGTTTCTTAAAATAAGCAATTAAGAGAGAAGAATTTATTAGCGATAGGGTCATTATTTGTGTGGAAGGAATTTCGCCTACAAGCTCTCGACAAACTAATTATTTTTAAATAAGTCACAGTGTAATGCAACGTACGTCGTGAGCCGCTTAGTTTTGGAGATACTCGCCACCAAGAAAAAAGGCGTCAGGTGTCAAAAAATAAAACCATGAGCGCCTTGTATTTACATGTAAAATAGACATTCGGAATAATAATGTGGAAATAGTTGTGAATTCCAAGAGAACTGGTACGGATTTAATCCTTCGTTGTATTTTACCTTGAAGACACTCTAGTGGCTACCTGCCTTCACAAGTGACGCAGGTGTTACAATTCGTGTCTCATGGAGACGCTGCTGCAGTCGTCGGACATATTAGTATTTGGATGACGTCGATCGGCGTAATGCACTGCTTGTTCCCATGCTTGTTGCAGTTTTCATCGTATGTGTATTACACCAAGTTCCGATCACAAACCAGCACTTTTACGCGTTTTTGCTTTAAGCGAACGTAACAACACGCTTTATCATTGTGACAAATAAAGATACTGCGAAGTATATTACCTCGTTTGATGATGACATATGTTACAAATATTAAAAGCCTAAGAATGTCTGTTGTAGAAGGATCTAGACTTATTTTAACGAGAAATCACAACGCAGAACTCGTGCACGAATTTCTTCCATCCTGTGTAGCACTAAGCCAGTGTTTTTCAGTGTGGATTCCTTGGAAACCTGTTGTTCCCGTCATATCTGTCACGGGTTCCGCGCAACTCTGATAAATCTTGGGAATTTTGTATTGCTTTCGTGATGAATTTTATCAACGTATTTCTACAACAATATTAAAATATGCATATAAGGTAATAATTAAAGGTGGTATGTTACACTTTCAATGGGAATACTTTTGAAAGAAACAGGTGCATAGAGTAAGAATATTCCATCCTTTCTGAGAGGTGCTGCCACAAGAAGAATAACTGAAGAAAGGTCACTTCAAAGTCTGCATTCCTCCTGTCTTGAACAAGGAGTATGACCAAAGCTAAACACACAAATAACCTGGGCCCCGAGGCAGATCTCAGATTGCAACTGTCACCAATTGCACTAGATTTAATACTGATGTGTTCATCGAAACAGCTTCATCCGTCGCACTGAGAAATTTAGCACACAATAATTTTCATTATTTTTCTGACTGATTAAACTGACTGTGAATTATTAAGTTACTTTATGTGCCTACAACTAGAAAAAACCTATGGCATCCATTATTTACTTTGCCTGTATTTCCAACTCAAAAACAGGCCTGGGTTCCCATGAAATATTCAGTTCTGAAAAGAGTTCCACAGACCAAAGGGTTTGAAAAACACTGTGTTAAGCGGTCATTGGTCTGTTATTATTGCTCTGGATAGGCAGGCACCAGTTGAGGAAAAAATCGATCACCCAGCGAGCAGATTCTGTAGGGAATAAACGCAGTTATTCACTTTCCTAAGTACCAATCTAAAATTTACTTAGGGTATTTTAAAGCAAAAGTAGGGAGCGGAGATATTTTTAAGCGGAAGACTGCGAATGAAAGCTTAAACCAAAGTAGTAGTAATAATGTTAGAGTAGCAAATTTTGCCACATCCAGTAACCTAGTTGTCAAGAGCACAATATTTGCACACAAAACGCAAAAATTTGGACCCGTCCAGATGTAAATACTCGCATTCAGCTTTATCACGTCTTGTTGATAGAAGAATTTAGGCCCGAAAGAAAGAAATCAACGTAACACATGGTCTGAACACGACAGTTCAAAATTTATAGATCAAAGGATCACGTTAAGTTAGGTGACAGGATCCAAGACAATATTTTGCAGAAAATATGAGTAACGAGTGAAGCAAAATCCATTAGAAGTATTAAAAAAAGCGGAAGTATTGGAAAAGTAAAATTAATAAGACTGGAATAAGAAGGCACAACAAGATTATTAGGGATGCGTATTGAGGCGTAAAAATGAAGAGGATTTACCAACCTGCAACTAACGTGAAAAAAATGAGGAAGGTCTTGTAGACTTCCACAGTGTTTCAATAGTCCTCACAATTAAGTCTATCATCTCTTGAGTTAGAGCAGAGCCCCTAGGTTTGAGTCTTCTGGCTATGAGAATGAGATGGTTGTTGAAAGTTTGAAGAAATACATATAACCAGGTATTTTTCCAATTCTATCGAAGCTGATTTAAGCAGGAAGCACCAGGTTATGTTCTGGAAACCACAAACATATTAATTCCGTCTGAAGTAATGTACAGTTGCCTCAAGAGTGTAGGGGTCAAAATGTTGTTCACGCATGACAAGGACCATAGAAGTTATTACAGTGAATATCGAAGCATATTGCTATTCTCAATCATATATAACATTTTGTCATTATTCTGCCAAGTTAAACTCCATATATAGAAAAAAAGTTTGGAGAACGGAAGTTTAGAATTCAACGTAATATGTCAACTGCTGATTAGAGGTTCTGAATTCGTCAAATACTTGAGAGAATTAGCAGTTAAATTGGGCTATTTACAGACCTCAAGAAAGCCTGTGATTTAGTTTGGAGAGAGTTTCTCTGTAGTATTCTTACTGATTCTGGTTTGTCGATTCAACCCCTTAGGATAGTAAAAATGTGTTTATATGAAACCTACAGTAAATCTCTAAAAATAAATATTTATCTGATAAATTCCGCATTCTGAATCCTCTAAAACAAGAAGATGATCACAGCTATTACTTTTCAACTGTGCTTTAGAATTTACCTACAGTATTTGCAGTCTTCTTACGTCTACATGAATAAATGCGATGGCACGCCAGGCGTTTAAGGTCTTATATTAAGGGGGTTTCTCTTTTAGTACTGAAAAGACAAATAAAACACACGATTTTGAGCTTTGCGAAGTCTTCTTGTCTTTGTATTCTTTCAACAGATGTAAAACAGCAGAAAAATATTTTCATAAAATCTTATATTCAGTGACATCAACTTGCTAAATTTTGTCGAAAATCTGCTTATTGTTTAAAGGTGGGCAACAATAGTGGCTACGTTAAATGTATAAGAACCTACGTTTAAGTGCATATCTGAAGAGTGTCTGGCTGGTATGTTATTACATATTTTGAAAAAAGTGTATAGAAAACGAAGTATGTGAGATAGTTCAGCTACTTACAGCGCCTTTGCTGTAGAATCAAGTCCTCTGAAATGTTCCAGGGTCTGTTTATTCCTCATGTTGAAGACACTAAAATACTTCGGACGTGCCTGTCGAAACAGTATAACGTACTTGAAGGCTTGAATCTTGAACTTCAACGTATATCTTACGTAAAAGCCACGACCTTCAAATTCTTGTGGTTCTCGAATTGATTAAAGAAAGAACACTAATTTCTAAATATTAGTTACGCGTATATTTCCCCTTATTATTTTGTGCTGCAAACGTTAACATCCCCATGGCTTATTTTACAATGTTTTTAGATGTCAATATGTGGGCTGTAGAAAATTCCGAACATCTTTGGCCTTCCTATAGTACAAAGTGTTTTAGTCTTTGCCGAATTGTTTGCGTATTGGCTGGTGGCGCAATAAGCGTGTGTAACATACACGTACATTATTAAATACACACCTGAACGTTCATGCCCATTAGTACAATCGTGCTGTGTTTGCCTACACGTGTGACCACAGAACATACAGCGTAACTAGCTTTACTGAAATGATTATTAACCGCCCTTTGTAACCGCATCATCAAATGAAGTGCTTTGTTTCTGGTTTGCGCGCAGCCTCACTGCAGTACACTATCAGTACACCGTCACGGTTCCAACTACAAGCCCTCGAAATCTACTACGATCTCGAAGCTACTACATGAAACTAAGTCCCGAATTACTTTCCGAAACCGTCTGTGGTTGTACATATTCAATGAATTACAATAATGATAAATAATATGTAACTTAGTTATGTCTTTGCTGTGTAGGTAAAATTTTATAGGGCATTTTCTGAATTATATACTGCTATGTAACAATTATTTGTTTACATCGAAGCTTTGAAAGAAATGTGCTGAAAGCGATGTGTAACACCGTAAAATCTGCATGATTTAATTCTAGTCATATGTTACCTTTTGTGACATAATCAACTCTTTTGACAAATGTGAATCATGGTCCGTAGAAGCGCTGTGGCGCTGTTGGTTGGGGCACTAAGCTACAAGCCGACAGGTCTCAGGTTCGATTCCCGCTGGTGTCATTGGAATTTTTCATTGACATAATCCTTCCGGCTGCACTATGTCATAGGGGTCGACTCAGCCTCTAACAGAAACGAGTACCAGGGAAATTCCCTGGGGTGGGGTGGGGTGGGAAGGGTGGGGGTAAAGCGGCCGGTGTTTGTGGTTGACAACCCTACCACCTTTATGTGCCGGCTGCCTTGAAATCTGGGAGCCTCAGCCTCCTGGAAACCTCAGGGATATCTTTACCTTTAGAAGCGCTGTTGAGGAATGTAAGGTGCCGTCATATTTTTAATCATACATGAATAATTCCGCTGCTTTCATCGGCGGGTCTCTTAAGCATACTCTTATTAAAGAGACAAAATAGATAAACATGATTAGAGGTTATGTGAGAACCAACATTTTAAGTCGCCTAATTTATTTTAAACTGGCCAGGCGTTAGGTACTTAACTAGTTATTACAACACTTTAATTTTCACACTGTGTTTTAAACACGTCTTCGAAGTTATACGCTCATCGATGGAAGTAAAATAAAGAAATTTAATATAAAAAGCTACCTTTAGCCTCATAATTAATTTTCAGAGCCGATTCCAGTGGCCGCGCGGTCTAAGGCGTAGATCTGCGGCCGACCGCTTGCTGGGATCGTGGTTTCGAATCCCACCGGAGGCATGGATGTTTGTCTCCTTTGTTTGTGTTGTCAGGTAGGGGTCTCTGCGACGGGCCGATCCCTCTTCCAGAGAAGTCCTACGGACTGCGGCGTGTGTTTGTTTATGATCAAGTGAAAATTTAAAAAATCCCTCTACAACGACTGTGAAAAAGTAGGTAGAAGAGGGAGGGACTAAGAAACGAATTAATTTTTAGAGCAGTACTTTCCAATAAAACTATACTGTCATATGGGTACATAAAAATCTAACCAGGAAGTGGATTTAAATTACGTAAATATACAACTAGGTAAAACCTACTTTCGAAATGAATAAGTAATTTTTATTTCATTTTAATTACATTTAATATTATATACCATCCCATACTTTCTTTTCTGACAATGTTTGACCCCATTTGTCCCTTCCTCTCAATATGAGACTTCAAGTGATGTTTTAAATTTGATTACAAATTAAACCTTTAAAAAGGAAGCCTATCTGTTTTATATAAGGACTCAGTGCGTTCCGCGCTGTAGACACCCTGCACTTCGGTTATACAAAACCAATATGTTAATGCTGCATAAGGCAAAAGTTGCTGTTTATTCTGAGATCCGTACAAAACACATAAATGCAGAGTAACACTACCTAGAATTTTCGAATGTTACTCCTGATGGTACGTAAAGTTACAGCTAGGCTTGAAAAGGTTAAGTGTTATCGTAAAGCCCACAACCAAAACACCATAAAACACCAAGACTTCTTCAAGAAGTGAAAATATACCACATAATGCTGTCAAGGTTTTAAATACCCTTCTTTTAGAGCAGGACACGTTTCATTAGAAATAATATATGTCATTCTAATCAAAATATATTTGCAAGAAATTGCTGTCATCACGAACACCATATCTTACAGGAAATCATAACATATTTACTGTTATGTGACTTACATTTTCAACGTTTAGCAGCCTAACATACCCTGGCGAAGGAGGCACCCGAGGTTTTCCGAAACGTCTCTAACTTTTTACCAAGCGGCACTGCCTCGTATAGAAGAAGACGCTGTTTTTTGTACCCTTGTGACAACCTCAAATTTCATATATAATTTTTACATTCCGAGCAGACTCAAGATGATAATATTTTCAAAAATAAACTTTATACTTCGTTACGCTGCCTCATAAGGAAACTGCCAATGAACATTAAAACTATCAGCGTCATAATATTTGAATATTTCACCCTATTTAAGTTATCTGAATTACATGTCCAGTTACTATACGTCTTCTTTTTCCCGTGCCAGTTTTCATTTGAGCTATAAAATTGCGGTCGGGTACTTTTTCAAAGGCGACATTGTCCGAGGATTTAGGCATCGTAGATGCCTGTAAGAATAATTCGCGTTTATTACGTCTAATAGGCGAAGACGGACTGTTCTTCACAAGGACTGTAAGTATATGCGGAGAAAAAATCGAATTTCCACGAAAAATGCATTCATAGGTAAATGTAATCTATTCTTACTACTTTACTCACTGCTTAATATATCATAGTGATCTCCAGTAATATTGCTATGCGGTGGGAGGGTGGAGAACTTTGCAAAAACCAATAACAATTGCAGTTAACGACGGAATAAATAATAACATCAACGTAATCTCATTGTTACTTTCTGTTTATTATTAGAGACTGAGGTCCTAAAACCACGCTGTATATTGCACACCACTTTATCAAGAGGATGGGCATTGTTCTTGACTTGAAACGTTAACACTGCTGTCCTGCTATATCGTGAAAATGATATTTTAGTCAGTACGGAAACTAAACGTGTGTAATTAAATGCTGATCAATTGTTGCCGCTTGTTGGGTTCGCAGAAAGGAACCTAAGATGACACTCGCGGAGGGTGGACAAAAGTTGTTCTCAGGAAGACATTATTACGAATCACAGGCCCTTGTCCTCTAAATATCAAGCGGGATATCATATTAACCAATTGCTTTCGACTTAATGGCCCTTACTTTCCTTTTTATTTGAAATAAGAAGTATGCGATCTCTTATTAATACATAAATTGTAGCTTGTGAATTTTTATATAAATTAAGGGTATCCTAAAAATTATACAATCATTGCGAAGTGTCCTATTTTCCTCTAAAATGTGTTCAACCTTATTAGGCCTATGTAAACAAATTCATAAAAAAATTCGTCAGTAATAAAAAGGCAGATCAAAAGATGATCATTTGCTGAAAATACCAGTGTTGAGTGTTAGGAACTTACGGAACTCATAAATACTCTTAGTGTTTTGAATGAAGTGATATTGGTGTTTAAACAGGTGGGGCGTGCAGACATTTTAATTGCCAATAGCAAATGTTGCTCCTATATGCCACCTGGTTTAAAGTTCGGTGGTCTTTATTTATTTCTTGGAATAAGGAACATTGCCTTCCCTGGACGTCCGTTATTTGCATTAGCTACGTAATTGACATTTTCTGTCTCTCCCATGAAGTACGGCTTAACTTTCATGTGTACTTCAGACCAGATCCAGCCTTTAAAATTGTCAAGGCCTTTGCTGCAGGAAATTAGCCAAAGAGACGATCCGTCACATGATAACACCGTCATTATTATTCTTGCACCTTCAGCAACCGTCGCCTTTCGTAACGTTTAAAGCCACGGATATGTCTTCTGTCCTTTCTGTCGGTAAAACGGGATGATATTAACAAACTTTTTTCAGATTCAGGCAAGCAAATCATCTGTCAAATTGCACGGGAGAGAAAATATTTTAGCTCAGTTGTTTAGGATAAAAGAGCATGAATTGGCAGAAATGGGACTAATTTCCCATAGAGATATTTTGTAGCATGGTGTCCGTAATGCGTCTGTCTTTTTTATTTGCTTAATTATGTACTTACAATGCCAAATTTTCATACAGCACTGCACAAAGAGTGCATTACAATAAACGAGTTATCATGGTCACTAAATAGAGAGAGAACTGGAACACGTATACATGTGTTCACTGTCGTCTGCCTTCATTTGTGCGCCAGGAAAAAATTTCGTCTAAAACTTTCACTTCATTCTATATAATTCTCTACAAATGGGAACTAATTCTATATAATTCTGTATAAATGAGAACCAATTCAATATAATGCTGTATAAATGAGAACCAGTTTTATATGATACTGTATAAATGAGAGCCAATTCGATATAATGCTGTATAAATGAGAACGGATTTTTATTCACTAATACAATCTTATAGCTCCAGATTTTAAGGTAATAAAAGGGCTCAAACTTTTAGTTTTGCCGTATTTGGTCAAATACACTTATTCTTGATACGTACGTACAAGTGGTGTTTGTAGTTTTCTCCAAAATTTCGTTTTACGAAAACTTTTTCTACCAAGATCGGAATCAGCATTTCAGAATTAATTTTATGTTGCCGTAAACCCCTTGATTTATGTTACAGTTGTGTTTAATTCAGGACGTGAGGTTTTGCTGTGAAAGGCTTTTAAGCCACATTATTAATGCATGCAGATGTACGTATGTATGTGTGCATGTATGTATGTATGTATGTATGTACGTATGTATGTGTGCATGTATGTATGTATGTATGTATGTATGTATGTATGTATGTATGTATGTATGTATGTATGTATGTATGTATGTATGTATGTATGTATATATGTATGTATGTATGTATGTATGTATGCATGCATGCATGTATGTATGTATGTATGTACGTATGTATGTATGTATGTATGTATGTATGTATGTATCTATGTATACGTAACAAGAGTATTACTGTCAGTACGTTAGACTCACATAGCAATGCCGTTGTATTAATTATGAACTGAATATAATCTTCCATTAAATATTCATTAGTTGCTGGTCAATTTATTGTGCCCTGCGTGTTGCACGCTAACTGCTGTGAAACGCGTAGCATATCGATCGAAAGCCGGTGAAAATGAGTGTATCTGACAAAACTGTGTAATGAATTCATCAAAAGCTAAATATATTTATGGAACAAAATATCGCTGCTACAATGTATCATCATACTTATGATGTAACACTACGAGTATAAAGAAATGGGTTTCTAAAAATGTCCCCTTTTAAAACACATTTTCATAAAATCTAACTAAAAATACCACCTATAAGATCGGAAGAAACTGAAGGACACTGGCAAATAATCCTTAGAATATTATATTCTGAAGCTGAAAGGTGGGTTCAGGTAGCCCAAGATAATTTGGAGCATAGGTTAAATTAGGTTAAGAATAAGCCCAGTGAATGAATTAATGAAAATTATTGAATGCTTTAGCTCGTATAACGGTGGACACAAATGTCTAACAGTGCAAATTTTAAGTCTTTAATCCGAAATGCCGTTTCGTTTGTGATGAATAAAGGCAGTTTGACCGTGTCATATATATCCCGCAGCTTACGAACCCTGCACTTGACAGTGTGTATTCCATTGTCAGAAGCTGTCAGACAGTTTGCAGAACATCGGAGAGATTCAGCATCGGATATGTCAGCCACCTTTTAACAACATATTGCATAGAGAGAAACCATAGCAGATAACACATAGCAGAATGCGACCTAGAATAACTCACTGAGGTAACCACAATAAATTCATCGTAACTGCAATTCCCTTGCTTCCAGAGGTAGGTGAAAGTCTTTACGTTGCCACATGGATTCCTGCCCCTGTGATCTCGGAACTGGAGTAGAAAGTTCAGTAACATCTACATGGTGAGAAGTTCCAGAATGTTTGTGTCTTTACACCCACGTGCTTGTGCGCAGTGCACCTCTTTATATTTTCAGAAACGTTTGCAGACCAATAGCCTCATTTGTATTCGGAAGGTGACCACTTGGACTATTAAAGCAAGGAACGCCAGAAGAATAACAGCAGCAGAGATGAAATATATGAGAACAGCAGGATACACTTGGACAGACCACAAAACAAATACACAAATTGCAAAGGAATTAAACATAACACCAATCCTGGACAAATTACTGGAATACAAGAGGAACTGGATACAACATGTAAATAGAATGCCCCGTAAGAGATTATCCAGGGTAATGAAACACTATTCCCCAGATGGCAGAAGGAATCATGGAAGACCTTTGAAGAGACTTCTGGATACGTGAGGCCGGAACGGGTCAACAAGTGGCCCAACTCCAGGACAGATATATGATGATGATAATGAGGTAGCCACTTTTAATTTCGACAACAAGGCATTTCTATCGTAAAATTTTCGTGTTTCTTTAAATTACTCGCGACAGTTTTGGAATACTCTAAGTACTATAACACATCCTTCCAAGCACCATTAATTTTAAACAAGGAGTTTTATCCATCGTTTAAGAAGAATGTTTTGTCATACTTTATCAACATATCACGTACGTCATAAAGGACGAATATCTGTTACCATATTGTGATTATCTGTAATCAGTGAATGTGTGACTCCCCTGAAGATGAACACTAAGTGGGTTCGAAACATGTAGGGGTGCATTTGTGAATGTTTTCTGTTAATGTGTGCATGAGTTGGTCTCTAGCAATACGTATACTATATATATTTTCTACTTTATTGTTCATAGCAATACTGCATTTTCATTCCTCTCTAATGAGCATGTGCAGTTGGCATGCATAAAGTAATACAGGTAAAATCTAAGATTTCGTAAGGATTAAAGTTCTCAATTAGTAGCAAATACGTTTAACATTTTAGTTAACAGAGTAATAAAAAATGCAAAAGTTCTGATGCTGCAGATTGGATTGACGTAATTCAGAACAGGAAATAGTGGCGGGTAACTAAACTTTGGGGTCCATAATAAGGGCAAACGCCTTATTATTATTCTCTCATGGCCAGGTGTGTTCCATAGACCTAGGGATAGGTAAATAAGGACAAAAGAAACCGGAGGCAAATGTTCCAGCTTCATTTAAACCGTATATCATGCCCCCGAGAAGACCAATTCAAATTGAAGGAGAATAAAGAGGAAACATTCAAGGAATATTTGAATTCCTCTGTCCAGAACGTGAGAACACTGAGCATAATTTATAACATTCTCTAGAATTATCTTAGCTTTCTTAAAATTATTTTCAAAAAATTGTAACACCTCAAAAGATCAGTCAATGCAGTACGAGGAAATACCATCTTTCTTTTCAAGAACAACAACAGATATAAAGCTCTTGTGAAGACAGGGTGCAAGGTTATTGGCTTGTTAATCCTGGTGAAACACAAAGTAAATATTGGACTTCACAGGGTTAATAACAACGCAAGTCTTACTTATATTAGTAGATCTCTAAAGATCTTTCATCCAGGAAATTTAGTCTGTCACGATATTCGAAACAGACACCTAGAGATTACAGGCAATAAGCAATACCACTAGAGGCAGTTTGCCCATTATCGGCAGTGCTTCGAGGTTTTAGACATTACTGTTTTCTGTACCATCAAGGACCTGCTTTAGAAGTGACATATTTATACTTCAGGTGTTAATATATTTATGTAGCATCACAAGGAGCACTTATTTCATTGTCTAGAATCTGCGTCACTTTATCACACCAGTCACACCCGTCCATGACAGTACAGATACAAATAACCTCAGATTTGTAAATCGTGTGGACGCAAAAATCGACAGTCGTAATTTTGTAGCTGGGTGTTCTTGTGGTTTTTCTATGTCTGTGATCCCTGTGAGGTAGGAACTCTAATGTAAATCTGAAATTCATTTTTATATATCAGTCTTGGTTTCATTTCGTAGTCCTTCCCTCTTCTACTTGCTTGTTCACAGTAGGTGTAGAGGGCTTTGATTTTCTCTTGATCGCGCTCAAACACCCACCACATTCGGTAGGACTCCTCTGGCCGAGGGATCGGCCGGTCGCAGTGACCCCTACCTGACAATATAAACATTGTACAAGAGACAAACATCCATGTCTCCGGTGGGATTCGAACCCACGGTCCCAACAAGCGCTTGGCGACAGACCTACCCCTTAGACCGCGAGGCCACTGGGATCGGCTAAACATCAGTTTTCAAGGAGTCAATTAGAAGGCTTATGTACTTGTATACCTGCTGTTTCACCTGGATCGACACAGCCCCTTGCCTACACGTACTGTGGCTGCGGCTATGAGCTGGTGGCTAAGGAAGTCTTCGACATGTAGACGAATATCCACTTAAAAGAGTTTGCGGGGCATCGTGGATATAAGGCGGTGTCTTGCGAATCTCAGGGATTCTTCTGTTCTTGTGGCATGGGGTGTTATCAGGGTTTGGATGGCGTAACGTAGCTGTAAAATAAATAAGTGTAATCATACTGAAAAGTAGGTATTTTTTCCTGCATCCTAGCAACAGAAATACAATCTTAAACTGGTTTTTACCAAATCGAGATACAAATTTTCTATATGGGTTTTCGTAGGCGTTGAGGTTTTCTCGAGTATGATGAGAAATGCTAACATAATGACAGTAGAGACTGATCTGGACCTGAACCTGTGCACACAACAGTGGAATTAACAATTATCTGAGCTTTACTTTCCAAGTTAAAGAGCTTCTTAATTTACAAAAATCTGTTTTCATGCGTATATTAGTACGGTAGGTTTTGTCCACGACATTATGATATACTGAACTATCGAAAGGTTATTTAAAGACAGGCATTTTTATAAATCTCATGTTTCGGCATTGATGGGAATGTCCTTTGTTTTTACTATTTTTTCTGAAAAAACGGTTTTTTAAATGAAATTTAACTTTAGAAATTGATAATGTTGCCTCTACCGGAAGCCATGGGAAGTGACATATCCTTACGTCCCTCAACCTTCCTTGGAGGCAGCACATGATCTTAAGACACTTACAAGAACAGTGCATAGAAGCGGAAGTTATTGGCTCAGAGCAACTATCCTCGTACCCAGAATTCTGTTAGGTCCTTCAGATCCTACATTTCCTTCAAATTGTGCAGAAGATGATTTACGATCAAAGTCGCGGTGTCTATGGCAATAAATAAAGCCTTAGGGAAGGCGCTTAAACGTGCTGGAATATATACACCATCGCCTGTTTTTTCCATGGCCAGCTGTATATGACGATCCCCCTACCATTTGATTTGACAAAGACGCTCTTGCAATTATTGAAGGTCATCGAAAACGTATAGAAAATGACATATTTATAATATCAAGTACTTGTATTTTGTACCAAGAAGTGTTTTCAAATACACCCAACCCTTGTTTTGTGCCCTAATTGCTTTCCTGAAAAAGTGGGCGTAAAATGATATTCCCATCATAAATAAGGGGTTAGCGTAATAGAGCGCAGACAGGCAAAGGGTTTTCAACAGAACACGAGAGACTGAAATATAAGAAGTGGTGTAAACTGGCAAAGGGCATTAAAGCAAAGGGTGCAGGAAAAAGGGGCATGAGAAAAATGCTGTGTTTATATAAATAAATGTTTTAATTAAACATTTAGTTGTTTATACGCGCGAATTATTCTTTTATTGTCTTTAATTATTGTCTTTAATTATTGTCTTTAATTATTGTCTTTAATATTTCAAGATTAGTTTTTGGTACAGAAAGCCTGATGGAAAGAATGGTATTAAACGTATAACTGTAGACAAGTAGGCGGCCGAAAACTTTTAATCCCCCTGTCGATGAATGGGTACAGAACAAATTATCCCTCTCAGTAATAATACTCAGGATATTACAATATCCTCTGACAGACCCGTTGGCTGAAACCACACGCGAAAGAAGGTGAGAAGTGTAGAAGTATTTTGATCGAAACCCTGTGGTAAACATAAGAGCAAAAGTAAGAAATGTAAGAAATTTCAGCTTAAAGCGATAGAAATGAATAACTTGAAGATCCTTACATAAATGTGAGAATATTACTAATTTGTCTGTTAAAGCAATAAAATTTTCAGCTTTGGGACTTGGTCAAATATATAGGAAAATAGTGCTCTTCCTGACTTTTCTGAATACTCTAATAAAACTTTCAATTCCTTAAAAGACGACAGACATACCCCACCATATGGGCATTCATCATCTTATCAGCCAAGACTTGCCAGTGGATTTAGTTAAAAGCATACTTGACACGTAGGATATTGAGAGAGTGTATCACGTTATAACAGGTTCCGGCTCAACCAACTAGTAAAATTTGAAACAGACAGATATGAAATCGGAAATACGTAACTCTGGGAAATCCACACAGTGCTATTTTATCGACGATGTTAAATAACTTTGAAGCTTTAATGTCACTTTTTTACGACGGAGTGTGAAAGAAAAGTTTATCTCTTCCTGGCTTTCGATTTTCTTGACGTCTCGATTCAACAAATACCATTGTGACGTTAACTGGCTAAGTGACATCGATAAAAGACTCACAATTTCAGAATAACGTCTGACATATAGGGAATGATGTGCGACAAGGACAAAGAATCTGTCGAAACTGGCTCCTTATGGTTTTGCTAGGGTATTTCTTCTCTTTGGCTTCAGATATTTAATGAATATATGTCTTTGGTGTGAAGAAAATTCTTCAGGCAAAGCACCAGATGGCACTGAGAGCCAACGTATCACAGCACAAGTTGAACCATCTTACAAGAAATAACCTTACTGCAAGGAACAAAGTGGCAATATGACAGAATGACATAAAGGAGCAACAGCGAAGAAAAGAAAAAAGGAAGAGATTGCACTGCAAAGAATTCCCGTATAGGAGACAGACTTATAGCAGAATTGCACCGTTGAAGAGAGACAGTAAACGCGCTAATGAAAACCCGAAATTTTATCATAACCCTCCAATATTTAGGTACATTTTGTGCAAAATATATTACTTATATTTTAGTTTCTTGCTATTATAGGCGTAGGAATATAAATGATTTTTAGTTCTTCTTTTAATGATCTTTATCAGTAGTTCAAAATACTAGTACGCAGTATCTGAAGTTAAAGGCAATACATAAATAACGAATTAAAAAGCATGTAGAAAGAAAGGGTACGGTTATTATGTGAAGCACTCAGGCGGGATTTGCTTTCAAGAAGACGGAGAAATCTATGAAATACCCATACAGCATTCAGAGCAGCCTGGGCTTGCCGACTACATAGTAAGACGCTTACTGCTTGGAGCCAGACATTAGATACTTTCGATTAAGTAAGGAAGTTGTTTTAAACAAAGATTAAAATAGGAAGTAAAATTTCCAGCAATGACTGTAGCCTATATTTTGTGTCACATTCGGAGGCTACTTATTTGTTACTGGAATGTGAATAATGGTACGTGAACTGCAAGGACACTGTAAGTGCGTGTGTATCCGAAACAAATCCTTTAGAACATTGAAAAGGACCAATATTCTGAATAATTTCGTTTTGCTTTTCTTGAAAAATAACACGACACAGACAGCACTATTTACCCTGATGTCAGTCTGCAACTGACCAATCAACAAAAGAGGGATGTAAACTCACCAGCATTAATAAAAATGCCGTTGGACTTCAGACGTTTTCGTAGTTATCAGAGACGAATCCTGATCCAGAGTTCAGGTCATTCGGAAGGGAAGAGAATGCCGCCATTTTACCTTTCGTACCTCTCGAAGGAATTAATAATCAATCATCCAAAGCAATAATAATATTAATAATACTTCAGTTCTTTATTATTATTTTGCCGGTAAAACAGTCATAAGGCCAATTACAGAGACAGCATAGGAACATAAGAAAAGTACACAAATAATAAGCGACAAACGAAAACACACAGAAAAAAATACACCTAAAAACTGTATTAAGAATATTAGGCTACAGTTTTTAAAGAAAACATTTTTAACAGAGATTATTCTTTCCTGAACATATGGAGAGTAGGCCTACGTTCTCTTCAGTGAAATTTGTTGACACGCAGGTTTAGCAGCATAGGCCCAGTGTCTTCATAAACACTCGAATATAACAATACACGCACAGGTACTGCGCACTTTTTTCCCAAAGGAAGAAAAAGCAGCAACAAAAGGGACTACCATATCGATGGCTAAAATTTGGTCACATCAAGAGAGAAACAATATACCAACATTGTGTTGTCTTCAACTAAATGTAGAATAGACCCGCTCAACCCGTACCTCGCGGGCAACATGTAGGTCGGGACGCAATACAAGGGGATATTCGAAAAGAGAAAAGGTCTTTTAAAACTGCCCCGGCAAAGGCCAGTGAAAATGCCGAAGCACTTTTAAAAAATTTGAGCCCTTTTTTATGGAGACGTGTGTAACTAACTAACTAACTAACTAACTAACTAACTAACTAACTAACTAACTAACTAACTCCATGGAGCAGAGGCCTTCTTGAGAAGCTAACAGTTTCTCAGCTGGTCAAAAATTACCCACATTTTATAGAACCCGGAGGTTCATTACCGCATTCACAAGAGCCCGCCACCTGTCCCTATCCTGAGCCAGTTCAATTCAGTCCATGCCCCATCCCACTTCTTGAAGATCCATTTTAATATTATCCTCCCATCTGCGCCTCAGTCTCCCAAATGGTCGCCTTCCCTCAGGTCTCCCCACCAAAATCCTGGATGCACCTCTCTCTTCCCCCATACGTGCCACATGCCCCGCCCATCTCATTCTTCTCGATTTGATTACCCGAATAATATTTGGTGATGAGTACAGGTCTTTAAGTTCCTCGTTATGTAGTCTTCCCCACTCCCCTGTCGCTTCGTCCCGCTTAGGCCCAAATATCCTCCTCAGCATCCTATTCTCGAACACCCTCAGTCTTTGTTCCTCCGTCAGTGTGAGAGACCAAGTTTCACACCCATATAAAACAACAGGTAAAACTACAGTTCTCTGTACTCTAATCTTTGTGTGTTTGGATAGCAACCTGTAAGACAAAAGATTCTGCACTGAATGACAGCAAGCATTGCCCGACTTCAATCTGCTCTTAGTTTCTTCATGAATGGAGTTTCGATTCGTTAGGGGTGTTCCCAAATATTTTAATTCTTCCGCCCTTTCAAATGATTTAATATCTATCTTTATGTTGTGATTTTGTCCTGAGCTTTGATTTCGATTGAGACGTGTATTACGTTGCTAATTCATTTTTAACAATGTGCTAAAATGTCAGCACCCTATGCTATATATTGAATTACATTTTCTTATGTTTTCTATTGCTGTAAGTAGCCTTTATTTTTCGTTGCACATGATGTATGAAAGGTAAACATCTAGAATTATACGTAAAATCAAACTTAAATTTACTCGTTCTTCTTTCTGTGTACTGATTTTCATGTTGCCGGCGCGCAGAGCAATTTTGCCAGCAAAACGTAAAGTTTGAGGAGGCCTGGTTTAGACTATATTGATATCAAACGTCAAGTTTACGATGATAAGCCATTGTGTGTTTTGCTAAGGAAGCAAACCAAAACGTTGTTATTAGAAAATTTTATGTCACAAGTACTATTTGTGTGATGGTGGGTAATTTTGGACAGAAATATGTTAGAAATACATAATGCTTTAAATAAGCGAATGAAGAAAAAATGCGACCTGTAATGTTATAATTTTGAAAGCGGTAATGAGTGACTATTTTCCATATCATAATAGGATAGTTACAAAAATTACGGATCGTAACTACAGGCAAGTAAGAGCGCTTGCTTTCTTAGAATTTAGCTTCAATCTTGCTTAAACTATATGAATCTGAGCTGATAGCTTCAGGTGTCCGAGAGCTTTTAAGACTGAAAGAAATATCCCCGTAACCGCCAGGACACGAGGCTCCGTGGTTAGGAGAGATTCGGGCTGAATGATGTAAGGAAAAAAGTCTTATTTGCTGCGCATCGAAGCCGATTTTTCGGTAGTCCGGTCCATGATCTGGTAATACACTGAGTGTGTTATTATCTGTTTTTACGAATGCTGTATTTTAAGCAAGGCGTAAGACACAGGACCGAGAAAAGTGGAGAACAATATTGAAAGAGGCTAACGTCCACGAAGGACTGTAATGCCAGAAGAAGAAGAAGAAAAAGAAGAAGAAGAAGGAGAATTTTAAGCAAAGAAAACTTGTGTAACAAATGCGGCGCTACTGAAAGTGAGAACATTATTTTGACAATTTTGTACTTTTATCAGTATTAAACAAGCGCAGAACAGTAATAGTATAATCTCATTCTTGTCAATGCAACTATTAAGTTTGTGGAAGTTGGAAACACAAAGCAAAGCCTCTGGTAGTGGGACTTAAAGACACATTTGCTGAAGTTAGGCTCTTAACTTCGTATAACATGGTGAAAGTGTTTCACGAAGTAAAACGCTGTTTACAGAAGACAAGCTTACAAGAGACCTACTAAACTTGTAGCAACCAATGTGATGACAGTTTTCTTAGGATGACTAAAGTGGGGTAACTTTTGGTATTATGAGGCTGTTTGCCCATATGGTATGGCGCGTTAAGGTTGCAAACCTTAGTCTATAAGATCACGTGATTTTAGTATTCTGCGTTGCATTTTTTCAGTAAGTTTAGTAAACCGACTGTGACTGTGCAGGCGTAATTAAAGAATATGAATTTTCTGTTTATTTATTAAACGTAATGTAAGGAAGAAATATGAGTCATGGAGATACAGCTCTGCATATTCCAAACGTCGACGCCAAACAAAGATGAGTGGTGGGCACAGAATACCTATTTCGAAGGAAGCTGGATATGTCTGTTTGTCGAACTAAAAGCTTTGATTGAGAGGTCACTTATTTCCCCTACTATTAATCGACCAGTTATTACCTAGTTATCCAGAAGATAATCCAGTCACTATACTGGCAAGTACTCTGCATTTTAAAGAGGCTCGTGCGTTTAAAGCAAAACTTCAGTTATTCGTAAGGGATATTTTCATTACGTATAACTGAAAGTGAAGCTATTTGAACGAAAAAGTAAAGTTCACGGATTGGTTATATACATTTTTATAGTGTTTATTCCGTGCATTGTCGATAACCAACTCAAAACACTCAGTCCAAAAAAATGTACTATATTTTCCCAGAAATTTTGTATTAGAATATCATGTTGAACACTCCTACGTCTTTGGATCCCTTATGGGATCATCATCAGGGAATCACATTAAAGGACACCATACAAAAGAGATCTAGAAATCCATGTACAAAATAAAACTACCTACCTACCTACCCACCTACCTACCCACCCACCTACCTACCTACCTACCTACCTACCTAACTAACTAACTAACTAACTCCATGGAGCAGAGGCCTTCTTGAAAAGCTAACAGTTTCTCAGCTAGTCAAGAAATTCCCCACATTTTGTGGAACCCAGCAGTTCATTGCCTCATTCACAAGGACCCGCCACCTGTCCCTATCCTGAGCCAGCTCAATCCAGTCCATGCCACCATCCCACTCCTTGAAGATCCATTTTAATATTATCTTCCTATCTATGTCTGGGTCTCCCAAGTGGTCGCCTTCCCTCAGGTCTTCCCACCAAAATCCTGTATGCACCTCTCGTTTCCCCATACTTGCTACATGCCCCGCCCAACTCATTCTTCTCGATTTGATTAGCCGAGTAATATTTGGTGATGAGTACAGGTCATTAAGTTCCTCGTTGTGTAGTCTTCTCCAATTCACTGTCGCCTCGTCCGTCTTAGGTCCAAATGTCCTCCTCAGCACCCTATTCTCGAACACCCTCAGTCTTTGTTCCTAATGTACAAAATAAAAAGATGTAAAAAAGTAAAACATTTAAAATGTAGGTTTTTGTTGCGTAGTGGATCCTGGTATACAGTGTTTTGGAGACAGCAAATGTATTTAAGGAAAGATAAGACGGAATTAAATTGAACTGGAAAACTGAGAGAAAAGTATAATATAGGGGTCTACAACAAAATATGCACATCATTAATTGCTTTTCTTCACACATTAAATTAGTCTGCAGATAAGGAAGTGTGATGCCATCTCGAGGCCAAACTCAGTGCAGTGTAGGTCAGTACCCTGTCTAAAATACTACGCATGCTCAATCAAAACAAGAGATCCGATGTGAAAGTCGGTCGTGAGTTTACTCTGTAGAGAAGTGAGGCTTCGAGTTTGGGTATGGGTATATAAAGATTCTTTCTGCTTATAGATTTACTGAAGTGTTTATCCTCTGATTAAACTTTAAGTGGACTTTACTGTGGGCTAAATATAATTAAACACGAAACATCAGCTGTAATCTTCCTTCTGCGGTAATGTATCTTACCGCTTCTGGACTTTTCCTGGATTTCTCTCTAGTTACCTTTTCTCTCGCTTTCTTTAGACTTACAAAATCATAATTCTGGAAGCAGACATGCATATAGGCGGGATAGCTCGTCTGGTGTAGTGATTAGATTACTGGCTGGACGACGGAGGGATCGTGGCTCCATTTCCAGTAGGGGCAAGAAATTTTCTCCTACCCAAAGTTTCCAGATCGCCTCTGTCCTCTTATTAAGAGGGTATCGGGAAAGCTTCAACGGATGTAAAGCGGCCGGAGCTTGAGGCGGACGACTGACCTTCAAAAAGTTCCGAGGTGGAGAATGATTACAGCTTTTGGTTCACTTTTCATATTCCTCATGGTGTGCTCAGGAATTACTTTACCTTTACAAATTTACCTCTGTCTCCCAGATGTCTCGCATCTTCTCTGCAAAGTGTTTAAATTTCACCTTATTTTGAGGACTCTAATGCCTCTCCTTTCCTGTGGCGCAACAACCAAAATCGGGTCCAGGCTACCTCCTTTTGAAGGTTTCTAGATCACACTCAGACACACCACAGTCGGTAGGACTCCTCTGGACGAGTGACCAGTCCATTTTTGAGACCTCTATCTGACAACACAAAACCTAACAAGAGACAAACGTTGATATCCTCGGTGGGATTCGAACCCACGATCCCAGCAAGCGCTAGGTCGAAGGCCCATGCCTTAGACGGCGCGGCCACTGGGATCGGCACTCTGATGTCGAGTGACAGTACAAATTACAGGACTTTGCATTATTTATTATTTATTTTTCCTCTTATTCTCTTTCCTTAGGGGCAAATATTCCCTTCAGAAATTTATTTTTAGACACCTTGCATCTGTGTCTTTCCCTTCAGGGGTAATTCAAATTGTTATGGATCTAAATCAACTGAAAATCAGAATCGTGTATTTGAACTCTTTCATCTCATCGTGTCCTTAGTTAAATGAATTACCACAGGGAACCCGTCATAGTGCATATCAGTTGTGTATGTTATTTGTTTACTCAGACCATCTCCTACATGTTTCTTTCATACAACCGTTATGGAGAAGTTTTTATGTACACGGATTCACCATAGATTTTATAATAATGTTATCCTTGTCTCCTGATTGAGCAATGAAACAGAGTTTTATGATCAATATTGGCATTCAATATTCAATATTAAAATAGGATTTGCAATATTTTCACACTATGGAACTCGTATAGCCGAGACGCGTAAGGTAAGTTTAAATTAAAAAACAAGATTCATAACTGACGCGTACTTTAAATTATTGTCATAATCCTGCATGTTAACATTTAGTTTTTTACGTGAGTGGAATATACGAGATTCTAACCGTGTTTCTCCAGCACCCTCCGAAGAACACGATAAACACAATGTCGATCCCTTACATTTTTTTGTAGGCTTTTTAATTTGGATCAATGGTTACATTTTATTTTTAATGGACATTATTTTGGAGCCAAAATGAGATACAAGAATAAAGGAATGCTTCAAGGACTCCCAAACTTTAATTTAAAAACATTCTAACGACTAATTTTACGTTTATTAAATACTGTGAATGTGCTTGTTCAAATGCAGCCTCATTCAGTCTTATGTGTGTGATAATGAATATAGAAGACAAGTTCCACAGAAGCTCTTTATATCTAGCTGCAACAAAATTGTTTTAAAACTATATGTTTAGATAATTTACAGAATTTATCTACTGTTGTTTATCTTTAATACGCTGTACTTTCTTTAAGAAACATCGATAACTGAGTCTAGTAACGAACATACGGCGTATTCGGGGATTTCGGTTTTGAGCCTATTTAATTTACTATCTTGGAAATCAAGTATTAAGTGAATATCACTGACACCTTTTTCTGGCTTTTCTATTGCATCCTTTCCGCTTTCGTCTACGGAGTTGGTGTAACACGAAGTGTCTTCTAATTTAAATCTGCAGTTAAATAAATAAGGTGATAGCTGTGACATCTCGGTGTCCGCTTCATTACCTGTAGGCCGTTACCACGTTCCTGAGTTTAGGGAAACTGTAGAACAAAAATATTGAAATCGAAAAATCTGTTTACTAAATTTGTGGTTTTGTGAACGAAATTTTGTAGTTAGTTTTATGGTATTTGTTGTGGGAATACAATGAAAAATAAATGCATGAAATAGAGCTTCGTTAAGCTGTCTAATTTTCTTCTTCATAATCAAGAAATCTCCAGCCCTTTGCAGAAGACGGAAGTTTATTAACACCTTCATAACACCTCCTCACTCTCGCCGTCTTAATCTACACGAACCCGGACTAAACAAGCATTTCTTTCCTAGATGCATCGTAATATAACACTCAAATCTACAATATTTTACTAACTGATATCTTCCCTTCATATATGTTGACCCAAATCGTCAACAAATTTCCTATGTCTCCCAAGCATGCTACGTGCCTCCATATAATTCTCCTTGACTTGATCGCCATATTAATATATATTGAAAAATGCATGGTTAGAAGTTCCAAATGTCATACTTTTCTCAAGAATTCTGTTACAGGCTTCCTGTTAGGTCTAAATACTTTCTTGAGCACTCTGTTTTCAGTCACATTCAGTCAACATTATTGCTTCAATGTGAGACGCCAAGATTCACATTCACAGATAAACACTAATACAGAGCTTGCTTCAGTTTCAAATTTCGTTCTAAATATTACGTGCCAATTAGCGGCGTACAGACGTGGGATTTTATTCTTAGGATTATACAGGAAAGGAATTTGTAACTTCGCAATAAAGGCAGGCCCTCTTTTACGTCCTAGTTGTGTGTGTGAGAAACATGGCGTAAGTGAAAATGGCGTAAATCAAAAATTATGTTCCCGTAAGATATAAATGAATAGGTGGGAGTCAGGGGAAAATAAAAATGACAGCATGTCCATGTGCCATAAATACGTAAAATATACATAAGTTTAATACGTATATATATATGTGTAATATATATAGGGTATATATATGTGTATGTATATAGGTATGTATATTCTTATTTATTATTGCTACTGACATTAATATAGAAATTAACAATTAATACTACATTCGAGCCTACATAAATGGAAAAGGAGATGTAAACAGCTTGTCTACTCTTGTGGCCGAAGCTACCAGCTTCATACCATCGCTGTGACTAGTAATTAAAATTCACTGTTATGCATTCCGCATCTCAGTAGCTGTAATACTACCGTTAAGATTCTTGCTGCAGTTAGGACAGGCTCTCTGTTGTGCCAGTTTCATATGAACGGGTGTACAGGTTTTTGGTTAGGTGTTACGTCATTCGTTGTCATCGTCGTCTCTGTTTTTCTATTCCTGTCTAGTGCGTAGTTTCTACGCTTATCATGGGTGGTAGGTTTTCCATATCGCCAGAGCGGATAATTAAATTCAAGCTCCAAGGCTGTATTACTCAGTCAATTTATTACCCACAGATCATATCTATACTACTCTTAAGATTGTTGCTGCTATTATTTGTCGTTGTGTGAGCTGCGTTTTTCCTCGGTTGGGTGCGCCATCATGAGGCTTGTAGGTAGAACAACAAATATTGTTAAATAAAAGCAAACAATGAAACCACTTGGTCAGAATCGAAAGAAGAGCGCACGGTCACTTAGGCTGTTTGAAGTGAGAGCTCAGCCTTCCAAGTTTGTTGTGTGCCGTGAGTTTCGTACACTAAAAACAGCGGTCCAATGCGCAGCCAGCCAAAGAGCGTTAAACTGAAAATGAAATGGCGTAAATTAGGAAGTGGCGTAAATTAGCAAGATACGTTAAATAAAAAAGGCATAAAAATGAGCTTAAAAGAAGGGCTACCTATACATTAATTTATACTTTTGACTCCATTCCAATAAAAGTATTCAATTTAATATTATTTTCTGACATTACTCTCATGAATCTTCTGGATAATAAATGAAAATTAATTTGCAAGCAGTCCGTTTTCCTTACTGATAACTTCTCTGGTTTCACTACGCTGCTGTGGGAAACAAACGGTTGCTTATTTCCGAGATGTTTAACTTGCTGAAACGATAATTTTGTGTCTGTCACTGCAAGGCTGGAGATAAGATTGATCACTTCTGTTGTGGGGTACAGGTTCGTTTCATTAATTCCCTGTTTTCCTGGTGGTGAGGTCATCTATCTTTAGCAGCGACTCAGTTCATTCCAGAGAGGTCAGAACACAGAGTCAGCAATCAGGTGGCCTTTCATTAGACCAACTGCTCACCCACAATTCCTTGTACTCCAGATATAACCAATTTGTAGTTTAGAATCACAACAAACCCAACAGGGTACACATAATCTGATTTCGCTCTTAGAGTTTGTAAAATCTTCTTTTATCATTTACTCCCAGCTGGATATGGAAGCGTAAAGACAGAAGCCAAAATCATTCACAAAATTACGTAAAAAAACGCTAAGGCGTTTGACTATGTATTGATAGTTAGGTTTGCCTGCAAAATAGTGTCGAGAAACAATCATTAGCGTCGTAATGTTTGCGTCTCTGTCTCCGGATGGAAACCTCAGCTTTCATTAGCAGGATTTTGGTGAAAATTGATAATGAGAATATTTATTAAAATTTGTCAGCATCTTTATCGTTTCGTTTCATAGTCCTTAGCTCTTCTACCTACTCACAGCAGATGTCGAGGTTTTTTTATTTTCACTTGATCATACTCAGACACACACCACAGTCGGCAGAGACCTCTACCTGACAACACACACTCACAAGAGACAAATATATATGCCTCCGGTGGGATTTGAACTCATGACCCCAGCAAACGCTAGGCCGCAGAACTACGCCTTAGACCGCGCGGTCACTGGGATAGGTGTCAGCATCTTTACACTTTTGTTTAAACCGCACGAACAGAACCTACGCTTTACATGAAGACCTGCGTATATTTGTGACTGCTTTTGTTACTGCAGTCAGCTTATATTTATGGTTGCTACGGTGGCAACATTTTCTCGTTTGCAATGTGTACGGCTGTTTTCACGGTTATTATTTACCCCTATTATGACGATTACCGATGTCTCCAAGGTTACCATTGTTAATTTTGTTAAAAGATTACCCGTGTTCCTGTGGCTAATATCTACACCTTGTGACACGTAGACCTATGTGCAAAAACAGAACATAAGGGCCGCAGTCCTATGCTATTGCGGACATTTTTGTACTTATTAATTATTGAAGACAGGTTTTATGACACTTAGATGCATGACACAAGAAAGTAACTGCTATTTTTAGTGGGAGTACCTTATGGAATTTGAAAATACGAAGACTATACGAAAGAAAACTATCAAAGAAACAAAGGTCTGTACTTGCGAAAAACAACTATTTCGAGTCCCTGATCAAGCTGACAGTCGCTTGTACTAATAATTAATACGCTGTATATTCTTCTCGTGGAAAGAAACCATTTTTTCAGAGCACCTTGTTAAGTCGCTTTCCACTTCCCAGCCCTCAGCTAGAAAGTTTCAAGTCTCCTGGACCACCAAAAACCTGAGGAAGGCAACGACTAATTGGATCTATCACAAACCAGGTCAACAAAGGGCTAGTGCCCACACCCACCCCACCAGCGACATATAACTGCTTCGCTACCCGGGCCACCTTTTGTATCCGACAGTACCTGCCTCTCGGCTAAGTTTGCAACTGACGGCTTTCGTTATACTTTGGTGTTGATTGAGTTTTAGAACAAACCTCTCCATTATTCTGTTCTCCTTCTTTTGTATTTCTCTCGCTTCCAGTTTAGTGTACATTTTGATTTCTATTTTATAAATGTCAGTGAAAGTGAAGAATTTACCTTTACTGAAAAGGCAAAAACGCCATATCATGTGTGTGCGTTTGAAATTTAAACGAGTGTGCCCATGGGTAGGCCGACTGCGATACGCCGGCTTGATCCCATTAGGTGGACAGTCGCCGCAGTATCACGTATTTAAAGTACGTAACGCTATATATTCTGGCTTTGTTTTCATTTCATTAAAGTTACACGGTGATTTAATTTGTACCCAATTACATACAGACTTTGTCGATATTGATTCCGAAGTTAACTGAAGCGTGCCGAATCCCATGGCCTTGAATACTAATTCTGCATTTCCGAATCTGCCGACATGGAAGTAGAGAGACATTGAATTTTTAAGATATGTATATATGGCATATTTTAAAAATAATAATGCAATATAAATTTCGATCTGTTATTTTGAATAACATAAGCTTTCGTGCCTATGTACTGTGTAAGGATACACACATTTTTGTTTTGTGAAAGAAATAATTCCTCTCTTTCAAAATATTTACCTTAGAACCTACAAATAAAGGTGTAACACATGAACTTTTAAAATATTAATAAGAATTTTTCACCTTTATAAACTGAAAACAACAGAAAATAAGATTACGTTAACCTAAAAATTACTTGAAAATTTTTTAAAAGAGCAGAAAAGAGGTACTCGTTCAGAGTTGGGAAATATTTTTAAGTTACAATGTTAGATAATTTATGTCATGTTGCACAGAGAGGAAGAACAATGACGTCATAGTCCACTGTTATTAACACGCGTTCTTCGTGTTTGTGAGCGTATAATAATCGCTTGGCATATTTATTTTTTACCCTTGTCCAAAGAAAACCAACAGAAAGTGACATAAAATGCAGTCATGTCGCGCAAAAGAACATAAATTTCCGTTTCGCTTCATCTCTACGCTACGTAACAAATTTACTGTTTCTGGAATTAAAGATACATAACTTACATTCTGAAAGTTATGTGAACATTATTTCCAGGGTCATTTTGACAATAAATATGGTTGTACAATACGCAGTCGCCGGCAGGTACACGAGGAGCAATCTGACCGAATTCGTGACCTAGTCCTGGTATTGGTTTGCAGCCTCTGCAGCTGTCAATGTGAAGGCAACTTGGCTGTACTCATATTTACAGAATTGGTCAGTGTTTCTTCTAAGAACCATACGTTGCACAAGGCCTCGGAAAATATCATAGCGTCATAAACAGTACGATGAGCAGGGACTGTAATAAGAAAGCAGGAGACTGAAAATGTAGAAAACATTTTAAACGAAGAAACTGAAGAAAAACAAGTATTGTAAAAGCTAGTAACAAGTAGGACAATAATTTTAAAATGGGTTTCTTAGAGTTATAATTACCTTCCAGATCCATATTGTTCTAGGTACTCCTTGACTAGCTAAGCGACTATTAGTTTATCAGAAATGATCATGTTGTGCCCTGTTATTTTTACTATGTATACTACAAAAATTGCATTTATATCAATGAGTGCAAGAAATGAGACTAGGCATAGCTGTATGCACACGATATATATCTCAGGTCACCGTCTCTCTGCATAATTGGTCAACCAGTAAGCTAAGCAAGAAATAATTTATTCAGTAAGACACATGGACCTACGATGGAACTGTAATCATACAGTTTAATTCCGCAAAAATGTGGGCTGCTCACGCTCTTGACTCAGTATCAGTCCCGCCTCAGGCTGCAGTAATCCCTGCCCGCCGTCTCCGCATATCTAACAGCGAAGCCATTAAATGTACTTTTATTTATGGCGAATTAGACGTTTTACTGATGTTTAATCTGTTTAGTAAATACAAGAAACAAATTCGGTTCAGTATTAACAGCTTAAATGGATTAAAGAAGGAATTTTACAATTCAGATAAACGTTTTTGATTGAAGGTTGAAAATGAGTTACATTCACAGTAGAATAATACAGATAAAAATGTAAATTTCCTTTCCGTTTTGTTTCTCTCCCCTTCCTGTTTCCCGCGTTGGTCCTGTAAAAGAACAGTCATGGATATTATGAACTGCACTCTGTTCTACTTGCCATTTCATAGAGAAATTGCGGTTTGTACAGGTTTATATAAATAATGCGCTACTGTTCCTGGATATCATTCGAATTATCATGCTAAATCTGTCTCATTATATAAATAAACTTACATTTTGATGTTACTTATTAATTTTTTGGAATTTCAGCTACTAAGTATACGCTGCTCTATTAAGAAAAAAAAATGTATTCCGAACAAAATAAACAAAAACACTTGCACTGAATGGACGTTTTGGACGCTAAAATAAAAATGCCAATATTTTAGTACAGTTAATGTATATTTTTAAAATTGTTTTATATATATTCACACCTGCAAAGCTCTGTGAGCAGATACAGTTTTACCACGTAATATATCTTTTTTCTGCAATGACACTAATAATTTTCCTAATATTAAAAATATGTACAAATATTTCAACGAACCTTTCAGCTTATACATAACCCTACCATAAAGGTTTTTCGAGCAAATATCAAACAAATCTTTGCTGAAATTTTCTCTTTAACTTGCATTCAGTATGCAAATGTTTGCTACCAGACCAGGGGAACAGTCTGTTCAGAACTAATCTTTATTTTAATTTATTTTATTTTTTTTTATTTTCGCAGTCTCACCGTAGTTACAAGTTTTCTCAGATAGCTTCGTAGCACGTCACTACAGCGTTCGAAGTACCTCAGTTATCTGAAGCAACGTTGCTAATAAACTGAAATTTAGTGGCTGCATATAAATGGCTTATGGAACCAATATTGTTTCTGCACCAATCTGTGGAAATTTGTAGTTAACCGCTACGCTACAGCGACTAGTTTGATGGATTCTGTTATGGTTTGTAGTGTTTGTATAGGGCCAGGTATCCAGACTAGCAGCACATTATCTTTGGTATGCAAATGCGACTGGGGTTGTTAGGTTCAGGCAAATTACAATAGGCAGTAGCGCGCTAATTAGCGGTGTGTGTTCCGGTAGACGTACAGTAACGGACACAGAGCATATAGGCCTGCTATGAATATCTGTGAATTGCTTTAACTCACATGTCAGAGGCAAATACAAACAAAAAGCATTTTGCGGTGCAGAGAAGAATATGGTTGCTGTGGATACTTATAAACTTTAAGACTATATATTTATAAATCAGACTGTATTCTGAGTTATAAAGCCAATACGACAGCTCTAGTTCCAAATATATTAATATTTTCATGGATACCAGTCTGTAAAAGTTTGATCCTGTACCTCAAATGTATTTTAAAATTTCATTCATCGCGATTTCTGTTCCGTCGTTCACCTGATCAAGAATGATGGGACACGTGTGGTTAGAGGAGATGAGAATTAACGGGATATAGTATACATTTTCACTCAAAAATCCACCTGGAGCAGATCATTTGAAAGATTAATGTATGTGCCCTCGGTTATTGTGGTACACGATACACACATAAAACACTTTTACTGTCACTTTCATAAATTACTGACCCTAATACAAAGACCTTTTCGCCACCCACCCTTTTTAAATTCGTCTCTGTTAAAACTGTTATAACTGCTTTTGCAATATCCACTGTATTATTAGACTGTCTGCATTTCGCTGCAATTTAAGGCGATAAAAGAACTGACTGGATTCGTTATTGGTGACGTCAATCAGCACTGACACATTCTTACTAGCACTGAGAAGGACTATGGCAGCAACAGCAAAAATATCTTGGATTCTGGAGCAGGTTATTGAAAACCTGACAAGGTACTCCAATTGTGACAGGATTTCATGGTGCTCCTAATCTCTAGGAAAGTGCGATAAATCTATGTTCCTTTAAACTGATTATTTATTAATATAAGTATTCTAACAGAATAAATTGTATTTTTGTCGAAATATTTCGACAAATAAGAAGAACTTTATAACACTAAAGGTAGTAATGACCGTTTCCTGTGAAGCAATTAAGTTTAGCATCACCGTCTTTTTCCAAAGTTAACCTTACTACAGATAAAATATTTCCTTCCCTTCAATTCCTTAGACGGAAGAGGAAATAAGGCTGGCAAAAACCACGTAATAACGGTATAGTACCTGAAGGGTGCTAGTAAAAGTGATCAAGATGGAAAAAACAAAACCAAGTTTAACCTACCTACACCTCTCTGGCTTTGAAAAGTAATTTTCCCCTAAAATAATTGGTGAATTCCTTTAGCTGATTAGTCAGTGTGGTGTAAGATCACTGCATTTGCCCATCGCTGTCTGAGTGACACTTACTTAAGGGCGTCTTGAATTTACTTCTCTAGCATGGTAATAATATGAAATAATTACATGGAGCAGAGTTATAAGAATACGTCACTTGTGACGTCAAAAGTACAAAAAATTCTCAAGGTAGACGAGCGGATACACTCGTGTGGCATCATACTTGGCTGAGCCAAGTTTCTCATAATGTTTTTGATTATTATTCTTTCTTAGGTCTATAAGGTCATGTAAATGGTAGGTAACTGAACAGTTGACTTTTTACTTTCTGACTAAGGTCACGTGACACCGAAGAGTACCTACAGAGGCTGCATATGGTAGAATGTACCAGTTAGATCAACAGATCTGCATGTTTGTAAGTTTACACGCACAGGGAGTAAAAATTAAAATTCTTAAGCCAGAAATGTGAATGAAGCCTTTTAACAGACAAAATAAAATTTATTTTGTCAAGAACCAAAGTATAGCCAAGTTTGCGAATATGTCCTCGTGTACTGAAGTTGCTTTCAAATTCTCTTATGTAACTATAAATGGGAAAGAAGTTTCACGAAGTGTATGAAAAGAACACAGTATGGAATCCCATTATAAGTGCCACAGACAGAAACCGCGCGGCTCAAGGCAGCTATCAAAGGAATAACAAATTAGATGGAACCAGATCTTGTGTAGCCTGAGAATGTCTGTTGAAAGAGTCACTGTCTTTCCAGCAACTACGACAGAAAAGAAAATTAATTCGGAGGAAAGACGATGCATTACAATAGTCACAGAATGAATGAAAGAGAAAACACACACACACACACACACACACACACACACACGCACATAAATGAATTTGCAAGATATTTAAATAAAAAAAAGTACCATTTGTGCTGAGTGATTAATTGAAGGGGCATTTTTGAAAGCTATTTCGAAGTGCTGATTCACGTTATTAATTCGTTCTTCTTTCAATAATACAGAAATAACAGCAAGAAATTATAGCGTCATTTGTCTTTACTTAAAGGCGAAGAAATTAGTGGCGTATAAGTGCAGATCTTATTGATAAGTTTCTGTATATATGCTCCACGTCGCTAGTTTCACAAAAACACATCGTCTAGATATATTACCAAAGATTTTCTCACAAACATGACACTTAATTTCTAAAATAAGTATGGCTGTGTTTGCATAATGCATCACAATCTGTATTTCGGAGCGCATCCAGAAGCTAAACATACTTTCACGCCTTTGCCATAGGAGAATTCTGAATTTTAAGAAAATTATATTGAAATAAGGACTAGGCCATACACGCCTGACAAAGATATGTCACAACACTGAAATTAAAACCTTGCATTAAATAAAACTAATTTAGCCCCATTTGCACGACCATCTGTTGCTCTTATTTAAGACAAGTAATGTGTAAATAAATAGGTCTAATGCAATAACATCAAGTATGTAGCAAGTGAAAACGCTATGTCAGGTTAGAAGCTTAATACGGAAACACAGAAACTCTCAGTCTTTAACGCAGTGGTAAGTCATAAACAATCTTAAAAGCTAAAGATACATTACCGTTCTTGTTGCGCTTAATCTTAAATTACTTTACCGTTACCAACTTACGTTTAACATAGAATAAGAAACCACACATATACCTTCACATATAGAAGATTAAGATGACCCATTACACAAATTCATAAATTCTTAATCAGTTTTCTGAAACACAGGCCATTAAAGAAAAACGAGAAACTTGGAAAGTTGGATTGAGTTTGGGTTTAGAGTGAGGTGGGGCTCATAGGTCACTGGTATTGAACCACGGAGTGTAAGTTTCTGCCAAGACTCGCTCTCAGCACCCTCTGTTGAGGGGGGGGAGGGGTGGGGGTGGAAAAAGAAAAAGAACAAAGCATCTCCTCTCCCTTCGCCAATCTTAGCGTATAATTCTTGGGCCATTTTGTAGCAACAACTCGAGCAAAGTTGGGAATAAAGTGTATTCTAGGGAGACTGCCGGTCTCCTGGAAAGCACTCTTCAAATATAGCACGCTATAAAAAAGTTGAGTGTCCAGCTGAGACTTTGTACGTTTCATACGCTTACAAGCAGCATTCTGTAAACGGCTGACACTGATGAAGAGTTGACGCTTTTTCCGAAGTCCAATTCCCGGCCGGGACATGAAATGTATTTGTTCGCCATGTGTGCAGACTGTCCCCGGAGTCCACCCAGCCTCCTGTTCTATGCATAAAGTGGTTTCTGTGTCCGGGAATAAAGCGGTCGGAGCGTTAATCTGACAACTCCTCTCCATCTAGTTCCGGGGTTAAGAACACGTAAAGCGATATTTTAGCACCACTGTATGATTCATCGCGATTTGCTTAATTCATAACAGGGCAAAGTGTTTGTAGTAAACAGTCCCATCCTTGCAAGAACTCTTATGGTAACATGCCAATTCCGACACTGCTTATGATCTACATAAAAAAAATACTAACCATATACAACGAAGCAAAATTGCCGCTTTGATGTTTGGTAATGGTACAAAAGGCACAGTTTGTTCAGATAGTAAAAAATTAGCTATCAGAAAGTTAAATTACTTCACAACTTATTCAATGCACTTTAGTAAAACAGAGAATTAAGAAAATCGTCAATAATTATTCAATAAAATCATTTGTAAGTATAACAAAAGAACGACCACCGATTCCTACCATAGCCATTTGGCAGTGTTTATTGTCAAACTGCATGACACATGTTTTTGTAAAAGCTTGGATTTCCAAGTTTTAAAACACAAACTTTTTGAAAACTTTCAGAGAAGTAGTACCCATTTGGCCCATATTTGTATGATATATTAAGACCTACGTAAGTTTTATTGGTGCCGACGAAAGTAGTTTGCCATAAAGGTATTGTTTGCAAAACTCAGTATTTTTTTACAGTTGACAGTGGCGTGTAGCCCAACAACACACACGGAATGACTTGTTTTTTTCCCACAGCAACAATGGTTAGGTGAAGGCGGCTGAATGTTACGTTATACATAAATTACCTATCTTGTTCAAATTATATGCAGTCGTATATGGCAAGTACATGTCATATAAGGCGACTGATTAACTAGTAGAGGGCATTTATGTCAAGGTTAAAGACAGCGTCAAGCAAATTCCTAATATGGACCTAATCGAGAGCCCACATGGTGAGCTGAATGCTAAACAACGGGCGAAACTGGAATAAAGTAAAATTAAATATTTAAAAATGTACGTCTTGCTATTGCAACGTAATGTTTGATCATATTCCCATAATAGAAGAGATGAGAGATTTTTATTAATTTGTAAGCTAATAAGTCTACTAATTTTTAAAAATAAACCATCTTTGACATCTTCGTCAAAATATGTCTGCTTCTTCTTATTCTGTCTTCCTTGTTTGAAGATTAAAAACAATTGATTCTATAAACTCAGATACACTTATGTATAAATAACGATACTGAGTTCTTACCATTAACTCTAACACAGTAACTCAACCGTTAAGGGGACCCAGTATTCGTATTTTACAGACACAAAATTATTTATCTCCCTATCCAGCCAGAAGTTTGAGGGTTTGTTCTAAGTTTTATATTTACTTTTTTATTTACAAAGACATACCAATCATGACTTATTGCCTGTGTGATATATTACAATGGTAAATACACGTACAAGTAAGCAAACAGAAGAGGACACCGAGTATACAAATCTAAATCACAAGGTTACAGTATCTTGACACTGAGCTACACACAGTTACTGAAACAGAACGCTGTACAGAACTGTAGAAACTCAATCCGCAAGTAATGCACGATACTGAAACTACAGCCGACATGCTGAGTGACATGCATGAAGACAAGCAGGTCGCACAGTGAATACCACTGTGTAACAGTGTTATAAAATCACGTTGTCAGTAACACAAAATCTCTTTGTAATTTGATATTAAAACGCGAAATTTTATTTTCGTAAGAATGAAGTTTTCATACCGCTGTGATAATGTTTACTTTCGGTTGAGAAGAAAACTTGTTTATATTGCACTAAAATATTATTAGTACGGCCATGAACTGATGACGGAAGCTTTGGTGAATCAACCTTAATCTGTATATCGTACGATCAACATTTATTTTCGTTCTTATATAAACCCAGTGTCACTTTTAATCAGGGCTGTGGAGTCGGAGTCGGAGTCGGAGTTGGAAGGAATTTTAGGTGGAGTCAGAGTCGGAGTCGGAGTCAGAGTCGGAAGGAATTTTTAGGTGGAGTCGGAGTTAGGGAAAAAATATACCAACTCCGACTCCGACCTCAGTCTAAAATCTTAACTAGATACTCCAAATCCACAGCGCTGATAGCTACAGTAACCATTAGGCTTGTACTTAAATATAGGTTATAAGTCAAAAAAGTAGCCTGATGATTCACGTGGTGGCGATGAAATGTCTTATAGGTTTACCGTTATTGATGCATATTGAGCTTTTATGAAGGAGTCGGAGTCGGAGTTTTAAAAATCGAGGAGTCGGGGTCGGAAGTTTTAAAAATCGAGGAGTCGAAGTCGGAATCGGAGTCGGAAGTTTTGTGTACCGACTCCATAGCCTTCCTTTTAATCCTTAGGCTTTCGCAGCTTGTGTCTAGTGTGACTTCATTGCCTTTCGTGATTAGGTATCATCTAGGCTTGACGTATTCCCGACGTTTCAGCGAAAACATAGTTGACATCTCCAGAATTAAATAATGTGGAAAGCATCCTGGAGACCTTAGACAAATTTGTTTAGATGTTGCTTAGCACTGCGGTGCTTCCCAACCAATACCTTGCACACTACCAGACAAGCACACTTACAAGTGCCCGAGGGTAACAAAATGATTGTTTCCCCGAAGAAGCTAACTATAATATTTGCAGAAAATATCTGGAAGTCTTAGTCTCCAAACCGCCTAATCCCGAAAGCCGATTCTAAAATCCTGAAAATTTTAGAATAGAAAGCACTGAGCCATAAGGTTACAAAATTACTGGCCGTAAGTAAAACTACATTTTAAGCACATAACCGACGCATACATTTATTATATCGAATAATAATTATACATGCTTTAACGCTGATAATTTTTAAATTCCTGCCATTTTAATGACGTTTGGAGATGCAATTTCCTGCTGCATGTAGGAGTATGTGTTAGTATGGGACGTTAAAGCGATTGGCGTATAGCAGAATGTTATAGAGTTAATCTCTTTACATATACCTGTTGTGTGCCTTTTGGGGGTGACGTTATAGAAAACGTCCATTAACTAAAATAAACTCTCTTTCTCACTGGACTAATGAGTACATCGCACCAAAGCGGAAATGTGCAAGCTACAATTTAACAGCTAGTTCTATGTTTGCAAACAACAGAGGCCGAAATATGTGTAAAGCATATTTTTCCTGAATTTGTGTTGGAAATTTCAATTTAGAGTATCCGTCTAAACGCAAGGGTTTTGTGAAATGTTCCTATTTTAAACTTTACACTAATAAGCCTAATTCAGAATGGTTGACACGAATTCTGTGAAAAATTAATTTTACTCTCTGTTTTCTTACGACTTATTTAACCTCGCTCAGTGACTCGATCTGTGTCGCCTGAAATGATACATGATTGGTATATGATTCATTGGAAAGGACTGGGAAGTAATACTTTGTACCCTAATAGACGCGCGTCCGCCGTGTTCTTGTTAATTTCGGAAAATCAGGAAGTGTGACGGCAGCGTGTTCAACACAGAGTTATAATGTTCATACTAAGTTTTGTGAAAATCATGTGCTTTAGAATATGATGTGTGGGCACAACGCGCACGTAACATGATGATTTCAAAACTCGAATATTATGTTTTCAGAAGAAATCGGCGGACAGTGAGGAGTGTCTAGACTGGAGTAACCTGACAGTTAAGACATAAGATGGTCATTAAAAGTAATTTTTATGCTTAAATTTTATCCTGCTAATGTCGAATATGTGGTGAGATGCTAATAATGCCAGCACCACTAATGTGTAATATTTGGTGACCTACATTTGGCAACGCTGAAAGGAGCCTCTTTGTCTCTCTCTCTCTCTCTGCACAATGTCTCAACACTGAATCAATCGTGAAAGACGTCCTATGTCATACCTGTGTGCACACACTTACTCGGCTACCAACTAGGCCCTTAAGGGTAGGGTAGTAAGGGTAGCCTAGTAAGGGTAGATATGACATAGGACGTCTTTCACGATTGATTCAGTGTTGAGACATTGTGCAGAGAGAGACAGAGAGGGAGAGACAAAAAGTCTCCTTTCAGCGTTGCCAAATGTAGGTCACCAAATATTACACATTAGTGGTGCTGGCATTTTTAGCAGCTCACCATATATTCCACATTAGCAGGATAAAGGTTAATTGTCTGTCCCATTCATGGAGGATTATAGGCTAAGGGTGTTTCAGAATAGGGGTTTGAAGAAAATATTTGGACCTAGGAGGGACAGAGTAAGAGGGAACTGCTGGAGGGTGCACGAAGAATTTTATTATCTGGTCATTTCACCAAATATTAATGGAGTAGTGAAATGACACACAGTGGGATGGGTAGGGAAAGTTTAAAGTGTAGTAGAGAGGAGAGATGCCCACAAGGACTTGATGGGAAATCTTGAATGAAAGGGACGACCTGTGAGACCTAGTTGTATAAGACATAATAATAATAAAATGTATCTTCAAGGAATAGGATAGGGGCATGGACTGAACAGACCTGTATCAGGATAGGAGAGGTAGCGTGCTTTTGTGAAGGGGGTAATGAACCTTAGGTTTCCACAAAACGCGGCGAGCTTCTTAGCCAGTTATTTAGTTAGTTATTTATGGCATCAATATGCCACGGAATCCAGGGTACAAAATATATGAACTTTGCTTATTAAGCATAAGACCAGGCAATTTGGTTCCTTTCTGCAATGTTCCAAGGTTTTACCACCTCTGAGCTAACAGCAGTGGTGGGAACGTGACTTTCTCACCAGTGAATTTCGTGTATGCTGTCGTAGATTACCCAGCATCCCGTTATGGTCTAGCCTACCACAGTGACTTCCCACGTGACTTTTCCGAATTTAATCTACCATGTGAATCAACAGTACTTTAAGAAAAAATGTTTCCGTGATATGACGGCAGTGACTTGCGTGACTTTTTACCTTGTATACTTCTCTACTTGCAATAAAATTATCACCAATTTACATATTTATTTACACGCAGATCTTTAAGCACATAAAATATAAGACATAATTATTAACGTTATATGTCATTACTACTTTAGAATCCAAGTCATATGAAGTATAAATGTGTAACTTTACTATACTGAAGCAACTGACACATGTTTATGTCGAGATTTTTCACTAATGACGTTTGTACCTTAACTTCTGATCGGTGAAAATTGATTTGGTGTGTGTAAGGGTAAAAAATATGGAAGAGATTTCACTCTGATAAATTTCAATGTTCATTTTCAGTAAGCAGAAATATGTTAAAGCGGTGCAACGTGATGTCGACATAAACACGTAAATTATTTTTGCCCCATAAAATCTTCTCACGTCAAACCCCACATGTCACAGGAAATAATTTATTAAACGTTATATAAGATATTCTACATGCCAACAGTTTCTATGCATGTCATCCTTTCCATTCCTACACTGTACAAAACAAGATATCACTGTCATAAGGAGCCTTTGGTAGTGAATTTTGCTGGAACGTAAAAGATGTAATTGTTATGAAACTTTACAAGAGACTTGCATTCTTTCACTCCAATAAACAATGTCCCTGTTTCTGTGCGTCCGCTATTACTGAAGTTTCCGATTACCTGCAAAATGAAGCAGAACACTATAGCGTACATTATCTATCATGTTCATACATGACTGAATTATTCTCCTAGTAGTACTTTCAGTTGCACATCAAGTTACAATTATTTGAAGAAAACCTGCAACCACAACACTCAGTCACTCGTGGTTGTCACACTACTATGATTGGCAGTATTTAGTATCGCGCCTACTGGTGTTTGGTTTATTTAAGAATTCTGTAAGTAACTTAGGCTATGAAGTGTTAGGCCTAGTAGTGTATTGTCAAGATTTTATATTTAAGTTTCCACGTGATGATGACTAAAAGCTTTTGAAATTAGCATTGAGTATTTTATTAAAAATGTGATAATTGTGTTAAATCAGTGACTGAATTTTCTTATATATTTAGATATTTCCAAAGAAGGTCCTGTAAAAACATTTCACTTGTTGTAACGCGATGTGCTCTATCCCAGGAGTAGATGATGGTTTGGGAAAATGTATGGCACATACCGGTCTGTGGAACGAACGCGAGGCGTTGGGTGCGTTGGAACACTCAAGAATTAAATTTTACTTCCAAGCAAAATTTGTTGATGAATAACGTAATAACATGTGTTAAGACGATGTGGATATACAGATATAAATGAAGAAAGTTATTGATTATACACAAGTTACCTTAAATTTTTGAACTTGGTATTATTAAACATTATCTACTGGTATGCAGAAAATAGGCTCTGAATTTTAAAAATGTAAGCGACATATACGGAGTTGCCAGTCAGTAAGGCCATCAGCTCCTAAATACAAAGGAATCTGCGTGAAAGTGCATAGTTTCGCGTTTGTATAATGCTTGGGTGTTGGCAGCTACGTCACTAATTATTCGAAAGTTGAGAGAACTCCAAAATTATAGGATGAGCTCTGGTAGTTACGGCATTGCAATGCAATATGACTTTAGCATGGTCTGTTTGCCTTAGCCAATCCTAAGTCTGAAAATAAATTATTACAATTTACCACTGGTCTCATATTTTGCCTTCCTCTTTTTTTTCTATAGTGCAAATATTCCTTGCAGAATAATCGAATATATTAGGCTTACGAACCTTCACACCTGTACAGTCGTATAGTTGCAGGATGTGACACTTCTGTAATATGGATTTGATTGTTCCGAAGGTAATATCATAGGACCAGAACGTACTTTGTTCAGTAAGAGCCAACTTCGGTAGCTGCAGTTCAGGATTTCTTCAATTTCTTGGAATGTACACTTAAAACTCCTACGTAGGAGACACACCAGCTCCTAAACCTAAGCACAAATTTATGACATCACGTCTGCCTACAGACAAAATATCAGATTCATCATCCGACCTGCTTACTCTCAGAGGAAGAGCCAACAGTTATGAATCTGAAAGAAGGCTGAGTGGGCCAGCTTCCACACACAGTTGTTTTATGCTTATTACAAGGTGCAGAAGAATGAGTCTAAGTTACTGCATCTGTCAAAGACGAATGTTGCACCCACACACTTTAAAAATGTGACTAATTTTTGCTTGAACCGGCTTCAAGTTTTGATGGTGTGGTAAACAACTAATGAGTTCTGACGTAAGGCATCCCATCACGTATGTTATAATATTAATTACACAGTAATTTACCACGTCAACATAACTTTATTATTAATAAAATAATAATAAAATCATTTATTGATAAAATAAATAAGGTTAATTACTGATAAAAACCAAATATTTTATTGGTAAAACTAAGTTAATAAAGCTGTGTTGACGGCAGTAAAGTACTGTTTGTTTATGATTATAAGAAACAGAAGGGGCGGCTTCGCGAATGTTTCATGATATGCTACTTTTTACTGTGAAATGCTGTTAGCAGCTCGTCCAAACCCCAAGCTGGAGGACCACCCCTTGCCAGCTGTCCACCACTGCTTATAAAATGTATTGGCAGCTACCCTTCATAACTGGAGGCCATTCCTCCATCCGCAATCTGAGGACGCCCCATGCCGTGGTGACGGAGACCCACATATCACGGGCTGTTTTGAATGAGGTAATGAACCTTCAAGTTCGATAAAATGCGGGGAATTTCTTGACTAGCTGAGGAGCTGTTACGTTCTCGGGAAGGAGTTAGTTGGTTAATGGAGTTAGTTGGTTAATGGAGTTAGTTGGTTAATGGAGTTAGTTGGTGTTTTAATACCATAAGAGACTTCACATGTACACTGAAAATTTTTCATTTCCTTTGATAATAGCGAGAGAATAAGAGAGAGAGAGAGATTAAATTAAATGGTAGTTTTAATGCAACATAACTAAGTATGAAACCACATGGGATGTCGAGGAGGACTAACATTTGTGCAAGAATTAACGACAAATGCAACGTCCCGAGTCCTGCTGCAAAAGCGTGGGACAGTTTAAGGGGTCAAGAAATTTGCCAGCCTCTGTGCGAAAAGAAGGGGCAAGACCGCACTCACAAGCACTTCTATTTCTCTATACTGAGTCAGATGAAACGTGCCTACTTCCTCACTTTCCTTACGTAGAATACTAATTTAATGCAACATTTCCAAATAACATTTTTCGCGACTTATAATTTGTACGGACTTTTCTTTATCATCATACGTGCTACATACTCTGTTCATCTCCTCCTCGATTTGATCACTCAAATATTATTTTTGAAGAGAATAAACGATGACTCTGTATATAAAAGACGTAGAGAAATTAGACAATATTTCTTCTACATAAAAGTTTTTCCCACCCACTTCTTAACATTTGCGGTGAATTTATTAGGGCTATATGTTTTAATATTCTTAGTATTTTAATCTCTGTTTTTGTGTGAGGCTCTAACGTACCAATTTATTGTCTTGAGTTGATGCGCATTTTAATGCAGTTTGTATGATATTTTATTCCGTGTAAATTTTGTGGGTTTTCTAATAAACATATTAAAACTATGTCATCGAAACAAGGATGCATGTTGACGGAATGACCCGGGAAATAAGCGAAAGTAATCCATCATGTAAGCGTGAGTCCGCATTTATAGCACAAAGCCTTCTCCAAGCTGTCAACTTGAAACAATAGAGCCATTGGCCGGAGAGTACAATTAGCGGTGATTATCCCCTCCAAGCTTCTATAATTCAGCACTTATTACAAAATTTCCTATAAAAACGTAGGTAGTTTGCCAAGCTTACACAGTGGTTGTATTCTAGATTATAGTTATTTATGCATTGGGTATTAATACGCTCTAATATAAATTTTCTTTCTAACTTTTCCATGCTCGGTCTCAAAAACGGCTTCTAACGTCGTAAAGGGGTCCGGTATCTATTACGTTTTCTATAACAGTTGTCCCTTTAACGCATAATATTAAGAGAGTACAGTATATGAGGCACGAAATATATCAACCAAAGAGCATAAAGTAATTTAAAATTACAACTGGAAATTGTTTCGTTTGTCATAATTATATTTGCGCCATTTGTGGTTATTGCTGCTGAACAGTTAGGGAATCAAATCTTCTGGGATGTTATATCATTTCGCCCGGCAAAAGCGGCCAACCTTCCGAAGGATCCTATTTCATCCATCTTTAGGATAAACATGAACACCATTTCGTCAGCAGTGTATTAATTTCTCTGGGATATTTTCATTACAAAAAGACAACTATGCTCTTTCTTCTAATACTACAAATTTGATAGAATAGTAACAAGCGTAGATGAAGATGCTACACGAAATTTACACGCTGAAATGATAATGACAGTAAGCAATGCCGTCACAGGCCTGGACAGGACCTGAGGGTTCCAGGAGGTTGAAGCTCCCAGATTTAAACGCAATCGGCACATGAAGGAGGCTAGGTTGTCAGTCCAAAGCACCGGCCGCCTTTACCCACCAGGAAATATTCCTGGTACTCATTTCTGTTAGAGGCTGAGTCGACCCCAGGGCCATAGTGCGACCGAAAGGATTATGTCAATGAAAAAGTCCAAGGACACCATCGGGAATCGAACCCGTGACCTGCCGGTTTATAGCGCAGTGCCTCAACCAACTGCACCACCGCGGCCACGATAATGGCAGTACTAATTGAAATATCCCTTCTGCTGTTCTTTACAATTGTCATATCGTACTCCTATTTATAACTAATACCAACTCTTGCTGCTAATATACGTGACTGCAGAATATCAAGCATTAGGATTTAGATATACCTTCCGTAGCTATGCAGATAAGCATATGTTGAACAAAAAGCGAAGTATGAAAACGAACATGTGAGAGGAGAAATGAAGATTCTTGCTGCGTCTAGTTTCAACTTATCCATATCATGCGTTATTTAAAAAATACATGAAGCGTGGCGTGATGTCGCAATTATACATTACCTTCAGCACTGCTTACTCGTTTTATAGATTTTGCTGATTATCTATTTTATCAAAAATACAATTTTCTCTAAAACATTTATGCAAAGAATCAGAAACTCTATTGCCTTCTAAATACATAAATACATTTTTCGTCATTATTTGAGGTTAACGTCGCAAAATCTGGCGTTTAATAACCATCCTATCCCTAGTTCATTTGGATAAAGAAATGCTTTAGTATATTAATTATTAAAGATCTAAAATGCGTTAGAACCTTGTCGTCTTTTTAAAGTTACAGGATATGAAATAGTTGGCGCGCCAGCAGAGATCATTTAAGCTTCTGCAGTATGAAAGAAAAGAACATACCTTACTAAACATTATGGACTGAAAAATTTAATCTCCTACGGGCATCCGTTCTGGGACCAAATGTAGTGTTAGGATATTATCAGAGTTGTGCTGAGACCAGTATCAGAAAATTATATTTAATAGAGTATAAAAATCTCGTTTGACATTCTGCACTCTTTTTTATGGCAATTTAATTTATGTCATACACTCTGCGTGTCAAAGGGTGACGGCTGTGCAGTTTGGCTCTACTGTTTGAAAACAATTCATTCGGAGGGGAATAAAGCAAAAATCAACAGATGAAGCTGCACTTGACAGGGCAGAATTTTTCCTAATTGCATATGATGTGATGTAACAATATAGAAATAATAAAATGATAGTAACATTTTAACTGTAGATTATTACAGTCACATAGATCTTTTGGTTTACACAAACATAGGTACGAACTGCTCGGATTAAAGGACAAATATGTTTGTGCTTAATTCAGCACCACTCTGTACAGCTATGTAGGGTAGGGAATCATACTTCCACGATTTCTTATTCTTGGCGGTTGACTGAAGTCAACATCAGTTAGTAATTTAATTGTATTAAAAATATAATATGCAAATACTTCATAAAGGTGTTTAATAAAAACAAATTGTTTTGATTTAAGTTTCCCATGATATGAAGTTTTAAATTACAGGCAAAATTTTACTTCTAGTGTAAGAACTTAAAGAAGCTGAAGGCAAAGGCCAAAACATAGATGGGGAAAAACTAAGGCGAGAATACAAAAACACTAATCACCAACAAATTCACAAAGAGAGTTTTATCATCAATTGTAACACACTCCTACATGTTCCGACCCCACTGGGTCATCTGCCGGGAGAATATTTTGTTGTCGTTACACTAAGGTTGCACTTTATAGTTGAGTGAGAATGTGCTGTTGACTGTGTACTGCGTTATTTTTGGAGGCGTGAACTCTCTGCGGTCCGGACTTGCACTGCAGTGTGAAAGGACCTTGACGCAGGCCAAAACTTTAGCGTAAGGATAACAAGCTTCTGAAATCTTTTTCACTATGCTTGAATTATAAATTTTATATACGCTCGTAACGAAGGGAGAAGTCTCCTTACAATATCCAAAACGTAAAAAGCTCGCGTTCGACATGTTATCTCAACAGAAAAGATGAGACAAGCGATTCAAATTACAGTACCCTTGTATTTAGATTATGTTTTATATGGAAACTTTAAAAGATGCTGGTAAACATTTTCCATGCTTCTTCTTGGCGGTGGGCGATTTGTTTTGAAAGCAGATGAATCCTTAAGCACCAATAACCTGTCGTTACCTGGTACCTAATGAAACAGATTGTATCCCTTCTCTGCACAGTGCCAAGCAATTCCATCTTAAAAAATTTTTATGTGACCTATATTACATACCACACCTCAGCAGAAAAATTTTAATAACGTCCACAGCAAATTATCTAATTTTGCCGTAAATTCCTGGTAGTTAAATGACACAATAAATGTAGATTCAGTAGCAGTTTACAAAAGAATCGTTTGTAGGCTTTATACCCAACTGACATTGGTTGAGAACTTAAAGAAAATGTAGCCATAAGCAAGCTACTTTCAATGTCAAAAAATTGGACGTTGTAAATGCAGTGGATTTAATATTCGGTTCGCTTTTCAGTCTTTCAGTTATGATCCCTCCATATGTCAAAGCTGCCTCTTTTTAAATCTTAGCAGAAAATTCATTCTAATAGATGACATAGGTACATATTTCTGTTAATACAGGTTGATGACAAAGACAAACGTTTATTTAAGCTTCTGTCTCTAAAAATAAAAGTGAAATTGCTTTTAAACTCATAGAAATTTAGGAACCTTATGTGAAGATTTCTTTTAAAATATTGATTTATTCAAGTACACTAAATAACAATGCACTGAATTAGTAGAAAATAAAATATAATTTGTAAAATACTGAAAAGGAAATATCATCTAAATTTATAATATTAAAACCTAAGGGCTTTGGGCACTGATCTACGGTAAGCTCATTGAGGAAGAGGGAGACAAGTTCTGAGAAAAGTGACGCGATTTCTGACAACACTAACTTAAATACAGTACGTCGTCGAATAAAGTGATACACGCATATTAAAACTAAGCAACTTAAAATGAAATGCCACTGATATTTTACAGTATACGAGACATCAACTAAGTAAGTATGGGAATTCTAAGCATCGGAGGGTCATTCATATTTTCCATACATGGCTAGAAGAAGATTTTACTGTGGAACGCCCTTGTTAATCAAGGGAAAGATGTAGAAATACGCAAGACTTGGAGAGAAACCTATTAGGAGCACATCACTGGAGGTTTCCGCACAAAGCTAGTAAAATAAACTAACACCGTCATTCAGGGCCCAGGGCCTGCTAACATGGACATGAACGAGACCGCACGGTCGGAATCGGTGACAGTCTGGGTAAACAGAGATTAAATTTTACTTCCAATACCAGAGGTCAAGTTCGATTAAGAGGAAACGTAATTATTTGTCCTACTCAATTTGGAAGTGTCTTAACATTATTTGAAATGTGTCTGGTGCACTGTAGCTCCCTGTCAGAAAACAGTGCAAATATTTAAGTTTCCATTTCTTTCTTTTAATTTCACCTGACGCCAAAAAATTTGAATTCACATTTTAGTACAAGTGCCTATAACGTGAATTCTACATCTGTAATTTGGTAAATTACACGGACAAATTGCCGCTCTGTTCTTTGGCACGTATGTGTTCGGCACTGCTGTGTCCCGTGCAGTACGAGGTTTCGGTACCCATTAGAGCTGACAGAGAGAGAGAGAGAAATTTGAGGCCTGTGCAATGGGCTTACGTCCCTTCATCCCTTGATTCCCTGATGCGGACAGACCGATCAAAAGAGCTTCCCTTTGTTTCAAAATTCTGTTTCGGGCCCGGGAGAGATCAGGCCGGCGTTTTCGGTGGGTTACTTTTCTTGGAGTCTTCGACTAACACACATCACCAGGCAGGTTTCATTTTGTTGATGTTTATTGTTCACTAAATTGTATTAAGCTGTCAATTGAGACAGAACGTGCCTTACAAATAAATCACATTTTATAAGTATCCTACTCTAAAATGTCTATTATTATTATTTATTACAATTTCATTTTTCCTGACTTTCAAGTATATATTTTATATGTAAATTGAAATCCTTTTCGCTTTCCGGTTCCCTCATACCTCTTGGGTATAAAGCAAAAGAGAGGTCTCACTACCAAAAAATGCAAGTAATCGCTAAGTAAAAAAAAAAAGGCGGATAGTGGCTGTGCAAATTTGCAGTGTTACATTTGATAAAATTAAACGCAGCAAGATGTGTGTTTAAGTGACAATGGGAAAAGATAACAAAAAAGGCAGAGGATGTATAGGACCAAAAATATGTAAAGGGATATATATATATATATATATGTGTGTGTGTGTGTGTGTGTGTGTGTGTGTGTGTGTGTGTGTGTGCGCGCGCAAAAGGATACACATACCGCTATGCATGTGTGTGTGTGTATCCCTTTGTTTATATACATATATTAAATTCTTCTCGGAATATTTTGTCACGATCTCTGTAATTCTTTGCTGCCTGCTCTCACAATGCAACACAGGAGTGTTACTGTCGAGGAATGCCTTAATTTTCGAGCTTATCGGAAGGGCGTGCTCATAGCATACAGTTCCCTAACAATTTCAAGGGCAGGGTAATGTTTCCTGCACGTTTTGCATCTTTCATGGAAAGTTATTTATGTGTAGAACTTCTATTCTTAGTAAAAATCGTGCCAGCCAAGTGATGAATACGGCAATTTTTCACCTCCCTTCCGCAGAAAGATACCCTGCTCATATTTCTCAGCAGCCATCAATGTCATACCTAAAAGTGGGAGGGAAATAAATGGTCAGTTTAGGTGTGGAAGAAAATATGAGATGCGTTGGCGCTTCATTAAAATTCAGAGGAAAAACAAAATGTCAGTACGAACTGTTTAAAAGGAACAACTAATCATAAACCCGTTAACGTAATGTTTCCTGAAATATGCACGAAGCGGTAAAATATAATTTGGTAGCTGACTATCTGACTGATAAGCAAATATTCGTAACACAATTAACTATTCAATAACTACGTAAATTATCAGAACACGAGGAAAGGTGTTCAAGCAGTAATGCACTCTGGCGTTCGGCTGATAACCTGACTTAGAAAAACCCAACCGTCTCGCATCTCGCAACCGAGAAAGGACAGAAGAACCATGTGAGGAGGAGGAGGAGGAGGAGGAGGAGGAGGAGGAGGAGGAGGAGGAGGAGAATAAGAAGAATAAGAAGAGTATGATGATGATGATGATGATGACGACGACATGATGATGAAATCTTAGTAGTCGTTTGGAATCTCGCCCAGATCACCGAACATATTGAAACTGTCTTGGGTTTGCCTTATCTTGTCCATGTAAATATCAGAATAGTACCTTAATTTGAGTCATGAAAGGTTTAGCGCATATATTTTTAATATATTGTTTGCGTATTGCAAACATCCCACTGTGTATATTAACACCGCTGTTAAATAAACTGGATGCATATCGTAACTTCAACAGTTAAATGCTTGAGTACTAAACCTACAAATGTGACACTATTAAAGCACTACCAAAACGTAACTGTCGAAAGTGTCGGTCCTGAGCAAGTGCATTACAAAAGAGTGTTGCCCAGTTTAATCTGACCATGCATCCGTTTCAGTCTCGCAAAACGTTTGCAGAAACCTTTGCATTGCATTGATGATATCAACTTTCTGTCCGGCGTCGTGACGCGCTAAATTTATGACTATATCCACTTTAATTTCGGACACTGGCCCTACTTTTCTTACCTCTTCTTTTCGGTATGCTCTTCCGTACGTGTCCTAGCTTTGACGTTACTCCGTGATTAGCACCTCAGCTGGCTGGTTTTCGGAATTTTGTCTCGAATGTTCTTCAAAACTATTATTTCTGATTATTTAAGGCCATTTACCAGGGTTCTTGCCTGGTGTTGTGGCCAAGAAGGTTGAGTTTTTGTTGTTGTTATGATCTCAACAACGGGCAAGTGTTTGCGTTTTGTGTTAATAAACATGTAACTTTCCGAGCCAAGTGTGTAAAGCAGGAAAACCATTTTGTGTTATCAATCACTAATGAAAGTACAGGGTTTTATTACGTTTTTCTTTGTATAAAAAAGTGTTACTTGTTGTTCACCTCTTACGTAGGGCACTTGCCTTGCCCTTGCTCTTTTACAGCTTGTTGGTATGGAGTGATAGGGGCAAACCTAATAATATTATTGTATACGAAGCTAGAAACCTGCAGGCCAAATAAAGCTTACGAACTTATATACCAGTATTACTGTGCCATTGGCAGTTTCCTTAATGTAATGGACTTTCTTGCGGAAGACTTACTTTCACGTCGCGGAGTCTCGGAGTTCCGGGGAACATCATTTGGGAAAAGATAATAAAAGATTCAAGAGTTCTGGGAAGTTACGCCTTGCCGACTGGTAATATCCCACAAAACTTGAATATCCAATAACACTGTTGAGAAAACGTCAAATCACCCAAGTACAGTCCAAACCACATCAACTTTCCCTCACAATCTATTTTTACTCTGTTTATCTCCTTCAAAATACCTCATAATGCTGCAACCTGACAAGATGTTTCTGCATCAGAACCTCGACGGATCGAGTCTTTCTTTCGAAAGTAAGCTCTTGAATTGACAGCTACTTTGTCTTTGTGCCTTCCATTCCAGGCTGGACTAGCAATTAGGAATATTGTGCCCTTTTAGGTTAGCTTGCAATAAAGATGGAAGCAGCAGCTTCCAGTGAAGCCTAGGCACACATCAGCCACAGTACTGAACTTCACAATCCAGGGCACTGTAATCTTAAGAGTCACCACCAAACATACCTTCAACTACAGACATACGAAGAAGTAGAATTTAACCAAATCACCATTTTTTGTTAAAGTACGTCAAGCAGTTTGGAAAAAAATCATATTAATCATCAAGCTGTGATGATTCACCGTGTGAAATAGATGAATAATTTCCAGTGACTTTAAAGTTTATATTCACGACGCTGGAATATAAAATTCTAATTTATACGCAATGAAATCCAACCATTGCCTTTCATAAAATTTTATGACAGCTTTAATTAATCTTCTATTAAAATAAATGTTATTACCGACGCGTTAACTTTGTGTACTTTATTGTCGACTCTGTCCTCTGACCCAAAACCCACTTGTACCACATGATGACTATAAACAGAACTAGAAAACCTTATGAATTTTCCAGACCATTTTAATGTACATCACACACATTTACGAAAGATATGACAAAGAAAGCTTCTTTTTATATGATACAGAGAATTAATAAAACACTTTAAACACATCATAAACCTTGTATTATGGAGTACTTTAATACATAAGTGGAAAATATTAAAGTTACAAAGAATATGCTTGTGACCCTGTCGGAAATAGTATGGAGGTTAGAATGGAAGTCACTATGAATATGTAGTACTTACAGTTACAATAAGTGTTGGAAGTGACACCCATGGGCATGTGACACAGGTCATGTATGCCGTTAAGTGCTCTGTTTCGAACTTCCCACTTCCAGCACAAAGTAGCTCCTTTCTTGCACAGATACACAGGGACTTGTCGCTGGATATCCCATAAACAGAAGGCTGGATGAGTGCCAGAGCCGCGCTAGACGATTTGGCGTAGAAAAAGTTCTTGCTGCAGCAGGTAATCACACAAAAATTTCTTCGTCGCCGGACCCATGGCCTAGTCAATGTACTGACTGCCGTATCACGGTTTCGTTTGTTTCCCGCATATGCGCAGTAATCAAGAAGTTTCCTTTGTCGCAAGTCAAAAGAACTATTTTTATGAATGGCAGAGGAGGCAAATTAAGTTGTCAACCATAAAGTTCGGGGAATTTCTTTACCAGATATTCAAATTTCGTTACGTGCCTGCTAACGAAACTCATTCCGCCTCGCTGCAGAAGTAAATAAGTAGAGAGAGCTCCACTAACAGAGGCACTGCACTACAAACCGGCAGGCCGCGTGTTCTAATCCCGATGGTATCATTGGAATTTTTCATTAACATAATCCTTCCGGCCTCAGTATGGCCCTGGGTTCTACTCAGCCTCTAACAGAAATGAGTACTAGGAATACTTCCTGGGGGGTAAAGGCGGCCGGTGCTTAGGGCTGACAACCTTACCGCCTTCAAGTGCCGACTGTCTAGAAATCCTGGGCGCCTCAACCTCTTGGAGCAATAAAGGTCTGTACAGGCCTGTAATGGGTTTGCTTTATGGTCTGTTACCATAGAAAACTTGACTTGTTTTTCTAGATTACTTAATATCTGTTGCAAATAAACGAAAGCAGAACACGCCAGTTGAAATTTGCTTGATTTACATTCCTCAAAAATAGCAAGGTAACTACAATATTCTAAAAGGTTTTGACGATCGTGTATAATATTTTGTGATGATGGGTTTATGGACCTACCATCACACAAAAACTATAATATGTTGCATATTTTTCGAAGCTTTGTTACGGTATAGATTTTCGATATTATATCTTAAATGAGGCTAATTTGGCTTCCAGCTCAGATTTTCGTCCGTCCTCCATCATGTTATTACTGATTGCATGATCATGGATAACTCTGGCGCATATACCTTGAAAGTCAATCAACTGGTTCAAAAGCAAATGCAGGTAACACAAATAGCATAGCAGCTTTGTAGTGACAAATTTCCTTTAACTATCAAGTGAGGAAGTAAGGCATCAAAAGTCTTTTCTAGCAGATGGATGGGCGTATTTCTCTGGAGTGATATGATATTAGATATGTAGGCCTGCTACTTATAAAAATGTGTCTGATATTTTTAGAGTATTTCCTTCCCACGTACATAAGATGGGCGGAAAATCAATTTGCCTTAGTGACAAGTGAAACAGAGAAATGTGCAGGTATGAGGAAGAATTGTGGTGAGTAGGAGGAATAAACCGTAGAGAAACGAAGCGCTGACGGGAACAGAGATTATGTGACACTGACTGAGGAATAGCGTCATTATTGCAGGGTGTTTCCTGAATGGCGAACCCACACCACGCGCCGTATGTGATATCTGTTAAATAATAGCAAAGATATTCTGACAAAAACTTAACAGAGTCATGGAAACTTATGGAAAATCGATAACTACAATGTGCTTATTTTTTTTAAACGAAAGCGTAATATGAAAGACGTATTTCTGTCTGTTGAATGGAGCAGACTACCTCTCGAGTAATTAAAATTTTCTCGCTTATTTAAAAAAGTTCCTACATTTTATGACATCCGTAGGGTCATGGCCTATCTCAAGCCAGATGAAGCCACTTCACGCTGTCACACACTTTTCTCCTAAAATCCGTTCTGAATTTTCATATAGGAAAATAATTTTATGTGACACATGTACTTTACAAATTTTAACCTCACGTAATTACAATGAAGAGGTTTGTAATTTTCGCTTTCCATCACGTGTTTGTAGGGTCTTCAAATAAAGGACTATAAGGTAGGCGGAACATGAAGCACGAATGGAGGAGGTTAGAAAGGCGTACAATCTTTCAGACGGAAAAATGAAATTTAGCTGGGAAATATATATTCCTTGATTGGAGAATAATGTTGAAATTTTTGTAAAGGTATAGTGTGTCCTTGTGTGGATTAGATCTTTTTGGCCCAGGACTGAAACTAATGACGAATTCTTGTAAAGAGAGCAGTTAATTTTCGGAATTACTTCAATAGCTGAGCAAGAGTATTAGCACATTAATCAACTCTGTTTTTCACTAAGTAAGTGAAAGAAAACTGCATTTATAATAAAGCGGTAATGATAGTAATAGCAGACGAGAAAAAGTAATATTTGTACATGAATATCAGCCTTGGAATTGTGAAGTATAAAAAAAGAGGGTTAACTAAATCGGATGGTAAGCAGAATAAACAGTTAAATCAAAAGCACACAAATCCCACTCCAAATATTTCATAATAGTCTAAGTCTAAATTATACTAAATATGACGCGTTTTTAGACAATATTTATAAGCAACATGCGTGTTTATTTGCTTACTCGTTGCCCACCCCAACACTCCAACATCAGAACATATATAACACCGAGGCAGATGGTGGTATAACTGCCACTGGATAAACTTATTACCAGTTTAATTATGACCGAATCAACGGACGGAATGCAATTCATAGTTACCTTCTCCCTTCCACCACTTGTACGTAGTCATGGGACAGTACTGGGGGAAGGGGGGTTCGTCAGCCGTCTGTAACACGGACTGTACAGTCCACATATTAGAGCACTTAACATTTTGTTGTGTGAAGGCCAAAAAATGCATGCACTCATATTATGGCGCGCATTAGTGTCACTGCACCTTTATCAAACCACTGTACAACATCACACAAATATGTAGGTGCTGAAGTTCAAATTACAATCAAATTACATGCGTTTGAAAACAAAGTGTTAGAGAAAATTATATTTCAACATAAAATGCGCGTAATAAAAGGGCACTGTTGGATATTAAAAAGGCAAGAATCACGCTTCACTGACTCAAAATTAATTTTGGAAAAATTGTAGGAATTATACTTAGTAGCCTGAAAATAAAGTGTACCCTACAAAGAAACAATTTTGGTATTTTAAAATTCAAAATTAAACTGGTATTACTGGAAAAAAGCACATTCTGGAAAAGTCTTATAACAAAAGATAATATAACTAAATACCTAATTAACTCCAGGGAGCACAGTCATTTTTGAAAAACATAGATTTGTTAAGCTAATCAGGTCGTCATTCATATTTTATGGAACCCGAAATTTCATAATTATGCTCACAAGTTCCAGCCAGCTGTCCCTATTTGGTACCTCATGAAATCCGCCCATGCCTTCTCATAAGATTACTTTAAGACAAATTTTAATGCTACACTCCAATTTCAAGAAACCTCCCACTTGCAGGTTTCTCCACCGAAACATTCAGTGCCTTTGCCGTTTCCCCATCCTTGCTACATTCTCGCTCGTGTCATGCTCCCAGATATTATCACCAGAGTGTCACTCCTTTGTGAGTAAAACTCACGACGCTTCTCATTATGCGCCTTTCTCCAGGGACCTTTAAATTTGTTCCTCTTTGGGCCAAATATCTTCTTCAGCACCACATTCTTGAAAACTCTCAGCCTACGAGTATATTCTACCCTAAACCGATGGACTAAGCGTTAACACACACAAATAAACACGAAAAATTACATTTCTATATAGAAGATAACAAAATCTCAAGAAAATACAACTAACTACATACACCAGAGATCCCCTCGGGAAAGTAGCATTATCTCACTTAATCAAAAAATTTACTACTTTTTACAGACCCCAAATATTCTTTACCATGTTCACAAAGCCCGTTACTTGTCACCGTACGTATCCAGTTCCTCAGACGATATCGTCAAATTTGACCTCTTTTTGGCCCACTGAAAAATTATATTTACATTTAAGCTTGGCACTCCAAATTTGCCTGTTTCATTAAATTTTTGAGTAAACATATGTAGATGTGCACAAATCAAGTAGGTCAAAACAAAACATTCTTACTGTAAGCAAAATATTACGTACAACATTCACTCACTACACACTTCAGCCCACGAAAGTGGCCATACTCATGTGAAAAATACAAAAATGCATAAAGGGGAGGCTGTTTTGTTTTGTTTCACTTGAGGATGACCCTCTCTGTGGGTTGAAATATCTTGTGAGTGAATTTTTTATTTAGTGCTTAAAACAACTCGATGGCATATTCAAAGGTTAAACAAATGTAAGCATTTCTCAAATATCCCACGTCTCTTCATATTCAACAAACTTAATTTGCCCTGAACCTACTAACAGGAATATATGGCGAAAATTACAAAGTTTCCCTCTTTCTTTAAACACTGCTCCAGGACATAAAATGTAGATACACGTACGGCAAGCAATATTCGTTTGCAATAGTAAAACGTCTATTTCCAGTATTCTATCCATCTTGGTGTCATACACTGCCTAGGATTTGGGTGCAAGAAAATCATCTGATGTTCAGTGCCTTCTACTCTGAACCTTGATGCAAACAATAGGCGAAGGGAGTTTAAAAGAAAGACTTGTTTCCTCGTTAAGTGTAATTGTCATGGTTGTTTTTTACAGCGACTTCGATGTTGCAGTGTAAATGAAACCCAAGTGTACAGAACAATGTTTCAGTTCATGTTTCTAACTGAAATTCGATATTCTTTTTTGTGATACAGAGGACTTGCTCTTATCAGAGGCCATTATGAAAGCGATTTTCTGATACAAAGAATAGTGCATCAAACAGTAAATGAATCACATATATAGAATATATTACATAATCTAGAGGACTGTATTTCGCATTTGTTTTGCCTTATAAAATATGGGCTGATTCGAAGGCTTTACATTTGAGCAAGAATATGAACTTTCCCTTGTGAACAAATATGTGGGTATTACACGACGTTTGTTTACCCCTATATTCATTACACTGTATGAGTTTAAATGTACGTCTTCTCTGAAGTACAAATCCTCTGTTAAATGCTCATTAATAATAGATTGATTTTTCAATGATTATAGGTCTATTTCCTCCCTAATGGATTTGTTCGCATTGATTGACTTAATCAGCTCTAATGCCTACGAACAATTGTAAACTACAATATTGTTAGTAATTCTATTCACGCGTAATACGCAACCAGTTAATTGGTTTCCCTCGCTGAATGTCATTTAGTAGCTCAGTTTGCTCCCCTCTTTCGTGAATCAACCCCAACTTGCACCTACACTTCAGACGACTAATTTATCGCATTAACTTTTCAAACTACTTATTATATCATCCTTAGCGTCTGTATTGCACTGCCTGTGCTAATGAGTAATTAAAATTAAAAGTCAGTCAGTGCATGCGGGCTTAGAAACTTTTGGAAGCGCAGTAGCATACCGTTAAAAATGCATAGCACCCTTGTCACTGGAAGCTCTACGTTGCATCTGCAGAGTGTATTTCCGGGTGTCTAATTTAAATATTCTCAAGACAAACACCGGTTACCCTCTTATCCAAAGCCAAGGGTCTCTTTTTGTAACACAGACGACATATATACAATACATATTAGGAAGTGTATTTTCGTACACTATTTACAGGACCTGAAGCCTTAAAAAAAACTAAACAAAACCTACTGTTGAATGGTTCTCAACGTTCTGTTTCTACACATACATTTCACAACATCGCATGTAATCGCATTAGTATTATTTTAAACTGATCGCCCTACAAAAGTGCACATCACATATTAACGAATTAAAAAATACCAGGCTGGGCATAATGATTTCGGGCACGCGGTGGTGCAGTTGGTTGAGGCACTGCACTACAAACCGGAAGGTCGCGGGTTCGATTCCCAATGGTCTCATTGGAATTTTTCATTGACATAATCCTTCCGGTCGCACTACGGCGCTGGGGTCGACTCAGCTTCTAACAGAAATGAGTACCAGGAATATTTCCTGGAGGGTAAAGGCGGCTGATGGATAGGGCCGACAACCTTACCACCTTCATGTGCCGAGTGTCTAGAAATCTGGGAGCCTCAACCTCCTGGAACCCTAAGGGCCTGTCGAGGCCTGTAATGGGATTGCTTTACATAATAGTTTTAATATCATTTATTCAACTATATGTTACAATCTAAATTTATTATCTTCAGGGAGACAGTTTTACAGATTCGATATACCGTTGGAAAGGCTTTTTACTGCATAAGAAGTTAAATATATATATATACAACTTACTACGTGAAAAATAATGTCTATGTATACACATCCTGCTAGTACTAAAGCGTGTATTGTGTCTCCAACCTCGTTTTTTTTTAACTTGTACCGTAAATTCTTCATTAGCTTCTTTTCAGTTACTTTTCCGACTCTAATAAAGCTTTGCTAGTGAAAATCCATACTCGTATTTGGTCCATAAGCACATATATCTGTGTTTTTATTACAGCTGTATTTAATTTATTCTAAGTGCCCTTATCATCTATAGTGTAGCCGGTAGAGCGACTTGCTACGGGCTGGACGGTCCGGGGTCGAATTCCAGTGGCGGCAACATTTCTCGTATCCTTCTAGACGCGAACAGAGAGCCATCTAGCATCCTCTGCAATGAGTACCTTTTCTTTCACGAGATAAAGCGGCTGTGGCCTGTTACTGACCACACACCCTCTTCTAGTGTCGAGGTTGCGAATGGGTTGGAACGATACCTGTGTATTTCCGCTGTGCCTGCTTAGACAAATAGTGCGGTGGCTTTTACCTTTACCATAGTATACAGTCTTATCTGAATATTCCATCACGCTCTCATGTATTGTCGAGGTGCAGCATCGTCGCGCCCTTTATGTATGGTTAGTGTTGGATACCATGCTGCTGCTTTATGCTGGGTGTGGCGTTACTCCGGTAACTTACTAGACACTTGGAATCAGTAAAATTTTCTCCCTGAATGTGTCCAATTTAGATAAAAATATGGAGGATTAATATTAAGTGACAGTCATTCCAATGTCTGTGTCCCTATTTTTGTCACTTTAATTCACTTTAAATAATATTATTTTAAGTGCTAATTTAATTGTGTCTTGTAGGGTTAGACTAAGAAAAGCATGATAAAAATGCAATTCAGCTGCCAAAATCCTTGCAAACAGTTTAGATATTCGATCAAATTCCTCCTTCCGGTCAGTCCGGCATCCACCAGAATCTAATCGAGCCACACTGAAGGTTGAAGCACGACGTCCCTCTAGAAGGCTGGAATCAAATTTTAACTTTTCGCATTAAGACAACACCGAAGATCATTACTTGAAAAAATTCTACCTGTTACTGTCGTTACATTTCTGAAAGATTCCACATTTTTAAAAGAATTTGTAAACAACCTTTTGATACGAAATTTTTCTGCATTCTGGTGAAGAGACATAAACCCCTACAATGAATTCTCAACAAAACTAAACATCTAACAGCAGAATGAACTGTAGATCTAATGCATGTACAGAACGAAAACAAACGTAGCAAAAGAAAATGAAATGACTGAGACAAAGAAATCCTAGACTCTAAATAAGAAGCTCCATTGATCAGAATCCTTGAAAAGTCAACAAACCGACAGCTGGGACGGATATTTTATACAAGATAAAAATGATGATGGTGTTAGAGTAGTAAACTTTGCCACAACAATGAAATCGTACACCAAGAGAGTTTACAACAGGCAAATAAGCATAACGCTACACAGTTCATTATGAGCTCTAAATTGTTCAAATCTCCCTCACTCATATACACGGGAATTATAAACTGCACATCATAACAATGATGCTACTATTGTCTTACGTCATGTCATTCAAGTTCACTGTTGTGGTAATCTATTGTTTTGGATGTGCGATAAAATAACCTGTATGTCGGGGATCAGAATTCCCAGTTCCCTGTTTAAACATCCGGGGTGTCTGCTAGCAGGGTGGCTAGTTGATCGATACGAAAGCTTCACCACACCGCATCTGAACTTGCATGATTGCTGCACACAAACCACTCTCAGACAAATGTTGTCCCGGAAGTCAGTACAAATTGCCATGCTCAGGATACTTTTGAACTAAAGCCATCTGAAGGAAGGGAACAGTTAGAAATACCGCACATGTTAGCCCTTTAAGACGGAATTTATGTGTTTTATTTAAGGACTCAGTGCGTACCGTGCTGTAAACACTCTCCACTTCGGTTATAAAAACCAGTCTCTTAATGTTTTATAAGGCAAAAGTTGCTGTTTGTTCTGAGATCCGTACAAAACACATAAACGCAATGTGGGCACCACGTAGAATTTTTTAATGTTAAAGCTGGTCGTACGTAAAGTTACCGCTAGGCTTTAAAAGGTTAAAATACAGGACACTCAGGAATGTAAATGAGTTTCGCGTATTTTCATCATAAGCTACAAAGTGAGTAGCTAGGATTTTCGGCACCCGGGCAAGTAATTAATTTTCTTTTTTCAATGGTTTAAGACTGCAAATTCCCAGAAATTGAAATTTTCTTTCAAATATTTATTTTGCTCCCCATTTGGCTGTTCCATGGACTCCGCCTCCAGGCGATGGCACAACTTGTCCCTCCTTTCCTAGGTATGCCCCCGGTATGGTAATATTTGAAAATAATTTTTTTATTGTAAAATTATAATTGGCGGACAGGAACTGGCGCCGGAAAGTAATAAATAATAGGCGAAGTTAAAAGGCATTTCCTTTACGAAGGTTATAAGACATAAAGAATTAAAGCCACGACCGTGCTTTCAAAGGAATTGTGTATAAACTTCCATCAGGCCTTGATGTGCATGCTCAAGTATGTATATATGCAAAACGTTTTGCTACAGTTTGTGTTATCACGACTGTGATCGTCATAGTAATATTTCGATGGTTTGGTTCACTCTAACAGGCGACTGCAGTAGATTATTTGCAAATGTTCACGCACATCTACTAAGGTATGTGGCGTAACAGTCCACAAGCACTTGAAGTAAGTGCTTTTCTTTCAATAATACAAAATAAAATGTTTTGGTTTTATTTTAATATAAAACTTTTGAGATTTTCAGGAATCTCGGGGCCATTAAACTACGATTTTAAAGCTGATTTGTATTAAATTTGAATGGAATTTTCTCAAAAATACGTAATTATTTTTGTTCCGATTTATAAAATCGAAAACTTTGTGGAAATATCAAAGAAAGAAAAATCATATCTCATTCATTTGGCGTCTATTTCTACCCTCCCTGTAATGAGGTGGATAATATATGATATAATCTGAAGACAAAGGTTCATTGTGTTTATTCGTGTCTCTAAAAATTTAATTTTTCTTACATACCTACAATGCATTAGGTTTATAGAATGGCGCTCTAATAATGTAGAGATATTCGTGTACTTCAATGGTCTTTTAGAGCATGGTCCTTTACAGCCAAAACTTGTAGCAAGAAACAAAGGAAAAATAAATGTATCTGTGCCAAATGCACAGTCTTCTTTGTGTCGAGCAGCCTGCATTTTTTCTTCGCATATGAAGTGTTGAGATCCTAGGCCTGGAAACTAATTCACTCGCTAGCCAGTATCAATATTACAATGAATCATTACGTCTGATTTATAGTCAAAAGAGCAGAGAGGGAAAACCTTGTCTCTGCTAAAAAAAAGCTTTACCGACAATTCTTCCGTAAAATAGCACGACACAATTCAACTCTTGAGAGGAGTATGTGGTAGATATTGCTATATGCTTTGAAGTGAAAAAGTCAAAATATTTGTGTCGTAAAATACCCTGAACATAGCGTTGCCGGTATTCGACAGCTGCCATTGGTTTTGAATGATCAGCAGAACGACATTTTTGTCGTTAAAGTAAAAGTGCTGCTCTTAATGAAAACAATGTAATTTTATGGCACTGATTCATAGAAAACTCTAATCCACAATGAAACATTTATTTCACCAGCTACAGAAGTCGTTAATTTTAAGTGTACACCCTTTAAGCTACCTGATGTTCTGAGGCATTCTACAATCATAATATAGATAATTACGTTAGTATTCTCTCGTGCTGACACGTATCCTCACCGAATTGCAGCACAGCATAAGGAAAGTATATTTCTTGAACAAAGCTTTGTCACTGCTTTAATTTCTTCCGCAGTTACAACTTGGACATTAAATTAAAACTCGAAATATTAAATGAGGAAGAACTGAATTTCCTACATTAATTAAACTACACAGAAACAATTAAAGTTACAGCAAGCAGAAGCACGCTAATGCACACAACGAAGCGCCACTTGTGCATTAATTGTAAGATCGTACAGGCATTGATATTCATTGAGATGCAAATTAAACCTGAACAGAACCTACCGTTCTGCTTTTGCCAAATATTGTGATGTTATTCTAAATTACGTCCTACATAGTTTATATGTACTTTCGTCTTGTTTAAAGAAGCTTGCACTGAATTAATTTAGACGGTGTGTCGAGTAATAAAATACGAATTAATTAGCTGAATATTTTAAGGTAGGATTGCCATTCTAGAATTTGCTAGGAGAACCAAAGAAACAGAGGTAAATCCCAGGCACGATAGCCGAATTTCAGGCCGAAGTTTGAAAAAGAAATATCCAAAACTCGAAGAAAAATTATAACCACATTTTTCAATAAATTTTGCCAATAAATAAATTTTGAAGATCTTATTATCAGGCTCAACAATTATTATAAATGAAATTATTAAAATTTTTTCGAACCGGCAGGATTAAACATAAATGTTGTCTTCTGGCTGTTTCTTTCGTGTAAACAAACACTTCGTTGAAATAGATGGGTGTTCGAATTTCTAACTGCCGCAGATAATAATATTACGGTCTTGTGAAATGAGAGAAAATGTAGTTTTCGATATGTTTAAATAGAGATAGCAGGTTCCCCCGAAAATTATGTAGTTATTTACCAGGCTAAAAGAAAGTACATCCCAGACGGTTTTTGCCTTTTACTGACTGAGGTCACATATGGCAGATTTCCTTCAGTGGATACATTTAAGGGAAACGAGTTTAAATTTTGGGAATCAATGTGTAATATCTTCTAAGTTGACACAGCTGTACAGATAACATAAGAGCAAACCAAATTACATGGATGTGGTGACATGTGTATTCATAAATTTGTGTAACTACAGAGTTTCGTCTTGAGACGAGGTAGTGTTGATTTGCGCAACGTTCGGTGATGTACGATTTTTAGCTAAAGGCGTCAGGTTTACAGACTTAATACTACCGACAAAATAATCCCAGTGTCTGCCCCAGTCGTTAATGGACCGCAAGCTTACAAAGTGACACATGTCTTACAATCCGAATTGACATTTACAGTCTTTAATTAATCTATCAATCGTAAAATTTGTGAATTTCTTACGTTCAAGCCAACGTTTGTGCTGTAGAATCCTTCAGTTTCTTACATTTCTAAGTGTTGAATAAAGTACACTAAATTATTAGAAAAATATAGTTGCCTTCAACAAATATGTAGACTTTATAAAAGAATAAATAAGAAGCTTGTTTTAAGACCGAAAGTCTGAAATGTGTTTAATTCAAAATCAGAAAAAGTAAAGTAAAATATGCGTGTGTAACCAGAAGTAACAAAAAATGCTATATATCAGGTAACAATAAAATAAGTTTTGCTAGACAGAATTATGTGAAACCTGTAAAATGTTCTATTAAACTTAGATAACACTAGTTAGGGTACTGTTGTGGACTTCTTTATTTAATTTGCAATCATATATGGTATGTCCACCTCTAATACCCTTTGACAGCAGGCAGAAATTAAAAAAATACTGTCCTTTGAAGTATGAGAATGACGTGGTGTTTCTATGTGTTGCAGTACAGAGCCATTTTTTTAGTTTAATCATCTGCCTTGATTATTATGCTGCACAAATATTCGGTCGCTTGTGCATGCTATTCTCGAAGGTACTGCAGTATGACTGGCTATAAGAATTCATGTGAATAATTTACTGTACTAAATTTTATTGAATAAAAACATATATTGAGCAATACTACTGTTCAAAACACAATTTCGACAGAGGTCGACACTGTAATACCGACTGAAATATTTATTCGATTGGTGTCATCTGCTGCTGTACTTTATAATTACTTTCCATTACCCATAACAAGAGAATAAAGACAGAAGAACAGCTGTTAGCATTTCATACTTCCAAGTATTCCATTTCGTGCTGCTTTCTGTAACAGATTATAGGGAACTATGTGTATGAATAATAAACAGTTACGAATCATAATTTAATATGACGGTTCCTGGAGGGATTTCAAGTAATAACCTGTAAAAAATAAACGCAGTCTATATTCTTACGGTGGAAAATGATTTATTTTGAACGTGTACAGAATTCGTACAAAACCTCATTTTACTGTACTAAAATCATGTTTTATATTCATGCATATTTTTTAACCAACTACGGAACAGATCGACTTGGAAATCCGTGGCTTTGCAACGAGTCTTGCAAGAAAGTCAAAGCTTGTTGAAATATACTCTTGAAAATTCTGTGGCAGTGCAGGCAAGGACAGGGTAGGTGATAGGGTGGAAGAATGAGAGAAAGTACTGCTGGAGCCAACTTTGGTGAAGATAGCGCCAGCCTGTCAGCTTGCCTTCGCCACGTCTTTTACCATTATGTATCTAACTGTTTCTAGCGATTCTGGACTTGGTTCCTGTCCAAATACAAAGCTGCCTCTCCCCGCACATGTCAAATGCTTCCCGTCAAGAGAACAGTGGCGCCTCACACTTTTGATCTCACACAAACGTAGTCCTATCGAGTCAAATTACACGGGATTTAGAGTAAGAACTTAACCGTTGATGCTCTCTGCAGGTCTATGAAATGTGTTGACAGTGATGGACACTGCGGTACTGACTCAGACCTTGCATTGCTCTTTATTGGGGCCACTTTCTCTTCCTATTCGTAACTATTACCAAATCTGCTAACATATGTAACTGCATAAAGTTTTCTTTTATAACGGTTGTTCAGACTGTAGAAAACGTTTTCTTTTCAAATGATCTCTGATTGTTTTTAAGAAATTCATTCACTAGATGTATGGGGAATGTTTACAGAGGGCTCCGAATTTATGAAATGTGTATGGCTGCCAAAGTGTCGGTGTCGACATTATCTTTAGCATATCTCTAGTCGGAGGTGTGGGAAATATCAAATGCTCCCGCCATTAAGCACGTATACTGTTATCTCTCTTAAGTTTGTTTACTTCCGCCTTGACCCCACTTTACAAAAACTGCAGATGCCAGCAGGAGAATCGGACATAGAACTTCCTGAAGTACTGATCATCATAGTAACTTATATAGATATGAAAACGACACTAGTATCTTCCATTTTGTACTTAATTAAAATATGGACGCATGAGACAAAAATAACAAGGAAAGGCGTAATGCGGAATTAAACAAACGATAATAAAGTCTACTATCGCACTGCTTTTATTACATAAGAGTTACGGAAAAAATATATGCAAGACGATTAGTATTTTATTTGTTCTGCATTTTATGTTCAAAATGCCACCTACTACCAATCTATGCTGCGTAACATCAAGAAGAGAGATCTCACTTTTGCCCAGATAAATATTTACCAATTTACGCTAGAGATAAGTGCAGAAATGCAAGCAGGCCTTCAGTTAATGTAGCTATTAAGACTGTCGCAAATAAATGGAAATTTAAAGGATGCTTGATGTTGTGTGCGGAAATTTAGAGGACTTATAAAACTTTAATAAATATCTGTAACTCTAAATGTAATGGACGTATGTTCAGTAGTTCTCAAATTATTACATGCATAGAGACACGCACAGAGCCATTCCTATAGGTGCAGCACGGCAAAGCGAAGGCACATGAAAAGGGGAAATAAATTTAACTAACGATTTGTAAAGCTAAGTTTGTGAAACGAGAAGATAACAAACACGGAGGACAAATAATTCTCTTATTTGGACACGGTAGCTTTATTAAACTTTTAAAGCCTAGCGGTAACCTTACGTACCACCAGGTTTAACATTAAAAAATTCTACGTGGTGCCCACATTACGTTTATGTGTTTTGTACGGATCTCAGAACAAACAGCAAATTTTGCCTTATAACACATTAAGAGATTGGTTTTTATAACCGAAGTGGAGAGTGTTTACAGCGCGGTGCGCACTGAGTCCTTATATAAGACAGATATGCTTCATCTTTAAAGGGTTAAACTTTTCATGTGTAGTGACATGGCGTAAATTGCATTACACGAGCTTTTCCAGCTACGGTTATCAAAAATTTTATTCTTTACTATACAGAATGCAGTGGACAAGTGTTCCTGTTCAGAATTTTACAGGTTAGGAGGAAGATTTAATGGAAAAATATTCAATTTCACTTCATAAAGCGACGTATTCCAAAAGCTGAATTTAGCTAACATCATTTCATTTTGCTAGTTATTCAATATCGATTTACTGTCCACACAAACACAACACTAGAACACCGTGCGCATATATTTCCGATTATGTGTTTGTGTTTCTGCCTAATGATGACCGAATAAGGCGGCCGAAACATGTAGTAGAAAGGTAAATAAATGAACGTACAGCGTTCTGGTGTTGTGCTCGTCTGGCTAACAAATAGATATTCACAATGGCGACTTGCAAAATGTACTAAAATGTGAAATCGGTTCTAAAAAATATTCACCCCTGTAGCAGAGTGTTAATTTCTACATATTTTCAAGATTCTGCTTTACGGTAATCACTATATATGTAGTACATAATTCATAATAAATAGCAGGCTTATAAGGCGCATAATAGTATCCTAATCAGTCTAAGATTCATCTGTAAGTACAGAGTGTCTAACAAGACATAACGTTCACCTATTGAAATGGCTGTGGAACCGCTTGCATGACGCAAAACACTTAAGGCGAATTAGTTTCGAACTTCGCCCATCGTCTTGTATTCCAAAAACAATAGAGCATTTGCAGACTAGTTATATTTCCGAAACATGGCCTTCTTTTCTGAATACGTGAAGCAGGACTACATCTAGAAGCAACGTGATCTTAAGTACTGAAGACCTGCGTGACTTGCGGCTGTCACAACGTTGATGCTGAAGACTGGTCGTCTAAAATACGACGCTGTGTCGGTTGATATTTAGTCACATAAGTTTTGGAGCAGATTGCTGCCTCTGTCTTCAAGGTAAAAAAAATTCAGTCTACTGCCAAAGTGTCGCACAAACAAATTGTGATAAAATTCGAGTAAGTATATCGACAGAAGCATTTGTTGCAATAAAGCTGTTTCGAAAATGTTACTTTCCCAGCGTTAACCGTGATGGCACTTTGAATACAGAAGTCTCCTGGCTACGAATTATCTGTTCTCTTGTCGTCAGCACCTCATACAACACGCCATTTTTTACTGATTCCTCGCTTTCGTACCTCCATCAAGCCCTGCATTTCCTTTCTTCACCTTACAAAGATTCTCCCAGCTCCTTGCTACCTTCTTTTACACCATTTATCATCACTTCTCAGTTATTTATTTTCTCTTTCTTTATTCATGTCTCCCGTATGCATCTGAGGAACAAAGTATGGAACTTACAGGGTGCCTATAAAGGAAAGTGTCGTGTTAGGTCACTGACTTCTGTTACATTTGCAGAAATTAATTATGGAATATGCATTAAGTAATGAAAAGATACACATAGATTGTTTGAATGTATAAGTTTGAAAATTGTCTTTGATACTTTTTAAATTTTTAGACCTCTAAATCCAATTTGAAAAATTGGACTTCTTTTTTGTTCTTGGTCATTCTGCCCCAATTTCTGTTTTAGGCTCGGTATCAATCATACAGCAAGCTTTTTAAAATCGCTACGTCACTTCCCTTTTGGGTGCATAATCGGTAATATAGACGGGCTTTTTTGATAAAAGCACGCACTGGGGATTAAACTTTCCACCCATCCAAATTTCGGTTAAAAGAGAAAAATTCTAGGATATTTCACACAGAACTCTGCATGCATCTTTATGTGGATCTGCAACCTAAATTTTTCTAACCTCGTTAAATAATTATCACAGAGAAAAATGTTTGAAATCGAAGTCGTGGACAGATAAAAACACAATTCCTTTGCCCGCAAAAGCCTTTCGCATACGGCTCGCGGTTTTTCAGATACTACTGTACAGAAAAGCAAGTGAAAGCTCGAGAAATTTTACATGACATTTCCTGAAGTGTGTTTAATACTGGACACTGTGGCTATGGGTTGTCACTGCTGTGTGTGTGTGTGTTTGTGCACATAGTGTAGCAGGAGTAGTTAACATCTGTGATCAAAGACATATACTTCTGTCAGACTGTTTTCTTTTTTGATATTCGCTTCAACGCTGAACATGGAAGGAGCGACATCCACCGATAAGAGGAAATCACAGTAAGTAAAATATATACACACTTGGTAACGTCAAATTTTGCACAAAAAGAAGCGTATTTTTGACATGTTGCTTGTGTGATTCTTCCACACTGCTTTTAAAAACAGGTTATTTCTTACATGCGCCTTTTGAAAATACGCGATTTTCTGTACCATTTGAACCAATACGTGGGCCTTAGCAAACCTCTAAGCCTTATTTAGCTATACAGGTGACGAGAAAATATCGAATGTCTGTAATGAGGTAAGCAATTTCTAACAAGTAAATTGTTCCTTTGTATCCCAAGATTTAAAGCTATTGCCACAATAAGAATATATTTCGCATACTACTGTAGGTAGATGTTTAATTTGTTTTATAACGGGTTGAGACTAGCATATTCTGAACGCCTTCTAAAGCAAATTCAACGCAGACAAAGTGTGTAATGCATGACGTTACGCAAAACGCCGGATAGATAAATCGCGTAACATCAAGTTTTAATTCCTGTAACCCTCATCACATACGAATATTTTGGATGGCATTAACGAAAGCAAACACAGAGAATTTCTTTTTTAAACTGGCAACTTTGTAGAGAAGATCAAATGCCCATCCGTGTAGTCAGGAAGGAAGGGTCGTCTTTCTTTCCTAAAAAATGGGGCACAAACAAGTTATATGTAGGGAAAATGAGAAAACTAATAACACGTTATTCACCTAGTAGTACCTGAGTACTGTCAGTTTAATGGGCCTGGATTGAATCCGACTTGTCTCAGTTACGTGTAAAATAAATGAATATAACGTATTACACAGAAACTTAATGCAAAGAAAAATTTGTAAGGGGAGAAAAATTATATTTTTATAAAAGTGATTTATAGTAAAAAAAGTTTTTAAAAGAGTGGTTTCAAGCCGTTTACTTTATTTTATGCAACTCTCTTAGTGTCCTTATTAGAACTGCAGAATGCGGAGCGGAATAGTTGGGAATATTACATCGACCTGGACAAAAAAACTCAAAAAGGCTTCATGTCCCTGGACACTAACGAACAGCGTGCAAGAGAAGAGGGATGATAATTGAACAAGTTTTCTAAATCGTTACGTATAAGACATTCCACTTTTGTTATAGAAAATGCAAAACATGCTTAATGGCGCGCTTAAATTTGAACGTAATACTTTATCGCTTTATTACTATGAGTAACATGCCTCTGTCCGTAAATCTGTGTAAGATTTGTATATTCTGCGAAATGATTTTCAAACCTTTGTCTCTTGCAGTTGGTGAAGACATAAGCATGAAAGTCATGTACTTCTAAGTTTTTGTACGCAGATCTTCTTAAAGGTGTAGTTGCCAGCAGAATTTGCTCCATCTTTAGGTTTCTTATACTTCTAGTCACCTGTTATGAGATTAGACTTTATCTATTAAGCACTGGTAATTTATACACAGAGACAAAGACTACTTTTCACGTACCCGGTATCGCTGTGAACTGAATCCCTGGAATATCTGTTATAACATATAATGGTGGGAGAAACTCACACCTCGTGTAATCTGTGCAACACGCCAGGAGATATGCCTTACTTCCACAGAACCACAGATTCGCTTTTCCCTCGCTCTCAGTCGCTGAATTGTAATATCAGCAGAAGGCACGGAATAGAACCATATCAGTAACCCCCAACTCATGTCGACGTGGTTAGACGTTTCGACCTCCCATGATTAATTTTGTGCATTTTTAAGCTTGTCAGATAAACTAGTAGCGGCACTGAATGAGTAGAAATGTGCGTGTGCGTGTTTGTGTGTGTGTGTTTGACAGAGAATAAGGGAGCCATATGGGGGTGTTTCTGAACATAGATATCGTGCTTTACAAGACTCGGTAAGCCCGAGCAAATTAGTTGAAACTGTAGCACTCTGATTTGTATTAGGAAATAGCCTCGGAAATTTGGCCGCCCTGAGATAATTTAGTGTCCTTTCTACGTTCCATTATTTATTTTACGAAACTCTCAATAACTCAGACTATCCTTTCGTAGTCCTTACCTCTTTTACCTACTCACAGTAGGTGTCAAGTTTGATTACTTTCACTTGATCACACTCAGACACACACCAAAGTCGGTAAGACTCCTCCGGATGAGGGATTGGTTCGTCGCAGAGACCTCTACCTGACAACAACACTCAGAAGAGACAAACATCCATGCTCCCGGTGGGATTCGAACCCACGATCCCAGTAAGCGCTTGGCCGCAGACCTAGGCCTTAGCTATATCGTTACTTGGTCCAGAGCCGGCTCTTGGAATACCTAGTTGTTCGGCAAGAGAAGCAGTTAAAAATTGGACTGAGTGTCAACATTACAACGTCTGGAAAGATTTGCCAGGACAGAGACATGGCAAACTTTTCATAGGAAGACCATGTAAGAGAAAAGCTGATGACCTGCTCAAATTGAATAGGCATCAACTAAAAACCGCAGTTGCGGTCCTCACGGGACATGCTCCTGTGAGGAGGCACCTGCATACTATGGGCCTGTATGATGGAGATCCAACTTGCAGATTTTGCAGGATGGAGTCTGAAACAGTGCAGCATATTATGTGCTACTGTGAAGCATTGGCACGTCAGCGCTATAATGTTTTTGGGAAGCTGTCTGCTGAACCAAAAGATATAAGCACAGCTTCAATAAGGGACCTTTGCCTCTATATAAGAGGCACAGGGTTATTGAACCTGTGCTGAATGGAGTGTTTAGGGCTGCACAATAAGCCTAAGGCTGAGGTGCATCTGGGGCATAAGCTGACGGGCCCTAAAGAAGAAGAAGAAGAAGAAGAAGACCTAGGCCTTAGACCGCGCGGCCAATGGGATCGGCTAACTCAGACTATACAGGGTGAAATGTTACGGAGACTGATCAAGAATAAAATAGAAATGAGTTGAAAAGACTTACCTGTTTGGTGGGAGGAAAAACAAAGAAATGTTCAGTTACTTTAGACTACGAAGCCATCGACGTTCTAAACGGGTGCCGTTCTAATACATGTCCCGCTTTTGTCACGTGTCTTGCTTCATCCGATCGCCCCATTCTTCTTTGTTTGCACAACCCAATTTTCCAATATTTTTCAGAACGTAGCTCTGTAAATCAGAAAACTCAGTACTGAGTACTGTTCTTCAGCCACATTTAAATTCCTTTCTCTTACTTCCAAATCTTATTAGCACAGTACTGACCAAGGAGGACATAATACGTATAAACCTAATGCTGAGGCGCGTTCGCATAACGATATTTGCCGTGAGAAACTCGATTGAATGTTCTGAGTGTGCCTGTAGCCTTAGTTATCCAGTACCCAATGCGCATGCGCCGTATTATATTTTCATCTGTGGCCTGTCCTTCTCTACCATATTTTCCCACAGTGTCTCATAAAAGGCATGATTTGTGAAAAGCGACAGTTAACATAGGACGTGTTTTTTTATTTTTATGTACGACTTTGTATGAAAAATGTCTGCTTCAGAGAAGAGCAGAATAAAATATTATCATAAAATGCACAGGTGTTTATGCAAAGTACCCGTTATTCTTGTGAGGTTTTAACACAACTTGAATTTTCTCGCGAGATCTTCAAAAAATACTCAAATAACAAATTTCATAAAAATACGTCCAGTAGCAGCCGAATTCTTCCATGCGGATGGACAATACATGGACAGATGGACCTGACAAAGCTTATAGAAGATTTTAGCAATTTTTTAACGTGCCTAAAAACGTCCTCGATCCCACTTTCTCACTTTCAGGTAAGAGTCGGATTTTCACACCCAAAACTATTATATACAAACACAAAAACATTATAAAATATTGTCCTATTATTGTGATCAGCTTTGACATCCACTAAAACATTTACAAGTTCGTGGTCACAATACTAAAAACAGAAACCCTTCACCTTATGTTTACGTCTGTTACAACAACAACGATACTTTTCTTTTTGTACCCTTTCTGTAGGGGTACAGTACACATTTTGTGCCTGCTCTAGAATTACCGCACACGTTTTCCATGTCTCCACTGGTTTCTCATTCTCGTAAAGGAGACAGTATAGCCTGAATCGTGGATCCCTTTTCGAATACGTATCTGAATGCAACTGCAAAACCCGGGTATAAGATATAAAGATAATAAAACAGTGAAATGGGAAAAAATACGTGAAGAAGAGCAATTTTTTTCTGGGTATTGCTTTGAATTTCTATGCTAGTAAACACTCAGGCATAAAAGTTACTGTCTTCTGGCAAGCGAGGCTCTGCAGTTTTGTGAGTAGAACAACGACTGCCGGTAAACCTGCAGCCTCTGTCTTCAGGATAGGAAGAAAAATGGCCGTAAAAATTAAGGTTGTTCAGAATTAGGAAAAAAAACGCCGTAGTTGTGGGTGAAACTATAAAACAGTAAATAGTGGCTCATAAAGTGATCAGACATTACACATTATAAAGCACAAGGCGTCGCATCCCAAGAGTAAATATTACAACCACCTCCTTGAAAAACCGAGATTTCAAAACAGATATAAATTGATAATTTACTATGTCAGCCGATGCCAAAGTATTGATGAATTGGGGTAAGGATTTGGAAGGTGGCTGCCGTGCCCAATTTAACTCCGGCACCTAAACAAAAGAGTCAGAGTAATTATGAGAGGCTTCAGCCAGGATAGGGCACGCGTGGCTCACTTGGTTGAGGCGCTGCGCTACAAGCCGGAAGGTCGCGGGTTCAATTCCCGAGGGTGTCATGGGAATTTTTCATTGACATAATCCTTCCAGTCGCACTATTGCCATGTGGGCGACTCAGCCTCTAAGAAAAATGAGTACCAAGAATATTTCCTGGGGGTATAGGCGGCCAATGCCTAGTGCTGGCAACCTTACCACTTTCATGTGCCGGTTGTCTAGAAATCTGGGAGCCTAAACCTCCTGGAATCCTAAGGGCCTGTCCAGGCCTGTAATGGGATTGCTTTACGTTCAGTCGGGATATTTTGTAACGGATATTCGAAAGCGATTTCCTCTAGAGTACAAGTTGCGTTGTTACGGCTACACCAACCGCTTTGTTACTTTAGAGCGACGAATGTGTTAAGAAGAGATTCTTAAAGCCAAGAACGTAGGCAACTGTAACTCTGTCTGGAAGGGTCATATGTTCTAGATTTACAGATTTTCTTCACAATAAACTACCGCAGGATTTAACATTTGCAGATATATCGTCCTTATGACGGAGACAATCTACACAGTTTTTCGAATGTCCATATTTACGCACCGTATATCAACCGACAACATAGTGTATCCCTGTTCATAAGATTTTCAACTAAATTTTGTTCACCTTTATGTTCAACATCTCTTGACACACCATTTTAACCTATTTTGTCTTCGTCATCTCAATCAACAGCTGTGACGGCCAGTTAATTTTGCATGATGCTCCACATTTCTGTAGCGCATTCTTTACGGTAACATTTAATATACTGGAGAGTAGAATATTGTCCTTAAATATTTTACTGCATTGCATTAAAGACATTAAGTTTGTAGCAATGCTTGATGAATATATGAAAAGACAGTACATAATAAGGAGGTGGGACCAACTGATATACATAACTATTACTAGCACAGACTACAGCATCCAGCTGTGTACAGTGGAGTAAGGAAACCTACGAACTTGTTTCATCAGATTAACCTGTTTTCCGGCTGAGATTTGAATTTATGACTCCCAAAGAACCGATCTCAGTGGCCGCGCGGGGTAAGGGGTGGGTCTGCGGCCTCTCGCTTGATGGAATTGTGGGTTCGAATCCCGCTGGGCGCGTCTCTGTCTGACTCCTTGTGCTTTCAGGTAGAAGTCTCTGAGTGAGACCGATCCCTTGTCCGGAGGAGTCTTACCAGTTGTGCGTGATTGAGTGTGATCAGGTACAACAATAACCCTCCACATCCACACTGAGTAGGTAGAAGAGATCAGACTAAGAAAGAAAGAAAGAAAGAAAGAAAGAAAGAAAGAAAGAAAGAAAGAAGGAAAGAAAGAAAGAAGGAAAGAAGGAAAGAAAGAAAGAAAGAAAGAAAGAAAGAAAGAAAGAAAGAATCCCAAAGAAAAACAACGCACAATTTCTAATACAGTCTTCCAGAAATATCTAAATTAGCCCATCATGATTTTGAAGTGTGTCACTGGATACGTTGCAATGAAGACAAGATTCTTCAACCTGAAACCAGTAGTAGTAAAAGGATATGTAAATAATAGGTTTGTACTTGCTTTCTTACAATCTGGGAAAGCTGAACCCTGGCTGACAGTTCTTAGGCCCAGTTTTGGTGGGTAAAGGTACCGCCTGACTTGTCCGTGATTGACATCCTTGAAGAGGCGCTCAGAACATAGCGTTGGCGTCTGCTGGTAATTTTCAATTAACCCTTTAAAGACGAAGCGTATCTGTTTTATATAAGGACTCAGTGCGTACCGCGCTGTAAACACTCTGCACTTCTGTTATAAAAACCAGTCTCTTAATGTTTTATAAGGCAAAAGTTGCTGTTTGTTCTGAGATCCGTACAAAACACATAAACGCAATGTGGGCACCACGTGGAATTTTTAATGTTAAACCTGGTCGTATGTAAAGTTACCGCTAGGCTTTAAAAGGTTAAACAATCTCACTGAGGTCGAAGAAGCCATCACTGTTTCATGTTAGGTACAATTCTTGTTCCAAGCGTATAGAACGGGGTGCTGAAACATCTACCTAAGCCAACCATGACCATTCTCACGAAAATGTTTAACGAAGTTCTTATCAGGATGGATCCCTCGCCAGCACGGGAATATTGTCGCGTGATATCCCTACTCATAACAGGGAAAGGCCACACGCTGTTTAGTCTTAGGGGCCCTAAAGTCTACTTCGCATGATTCGTAAAGTGAAAAGATCCTGCTGACCAGGATAATCAGAGAAATAAAAACGCATGTGCTTCTGCGTGACGAGAAAGTCTGTTTCCGACCCAGATACAACGCAGCTAGCTCTCCTCACCGAAAGGGTCATGAAGATTTTTGACTCTAAAATGCTAACGTACACGGCTTTCCTACATGTGATTAAGTACTAAGCTGACAACCTGTAGCTTCCCAATTTACCTCGTGAAAAACATGTCCCTTCGCCTACATTAACGGATGTTTCAAACGCCCTTCCATTCAGCTAACTCGACTGGTCATGGTATGCGAACTCGAGTGGCTCAGGGTGCACTTGTGACCCCTGTTCACTTCAGCCTGTAGATTAAATATGTACCAATACATTTCCGCCACGTCGGATGATTTCTCTAGGCGGATGACCCGGCCATCACAGCCACGTCGCGCTGGAGAAGCTTGCTGTCATCTAAGTGGAGGAATATCTCGACTCATATACTGACTGAGGATTGAAGAATCGACATCAGCACCTCAAACAGCACTGTGCTGCTGTTCGTTACTACCGTGAGATATATGTGAAGCCCTGACCATTACAATTCTTTGGGAAGCCAGTGTAGTGACCCGGTAAATCCTATCTTAGTGTGAACCTCTATAAACAGATGACTTTGTTGATGGACACAAATAAGGAAGAAAGGAGGCCAAGTCAGTAGCTGGGTGCGATTTTCCTCTTCGTAAGAAGAGAAGCAGACTAACCGTCAGAAACGTTGAGCTGCTCGATAACGAGCTATATGGCATCACGTGCCTAGGCCACCTGGTTGTTAGCTGCCCGCTCTCAAGGCAGGAAGCGACAAGTGATGCAACCAAAGAGTCTTCGCATTGCTTGTAACGCGTCTTTCTACGGAAATCAGCAAACTGAAGTTAAGTTCAAGGTTCCATTTTTCCGCTAGCCACATCAAGCATTAACGGCAATTTTCGATTCAGAGTTAGCTGATGAGAGGAATGTCTATTTCGGCAACTTGGAAAGCACTTGTGTCGACCCAGGGTTGACCATAGTTGCCTGGGGCTTTAACATAAACGATTGGAAATTCGCAGGATAACCTGGGCTGCCCGTCGAAACTGACCACATCTAAAATTCGAAGGGTGGGTAGAAATTTTCGGATATCTTGGCTGCCGTTTCCCATATTTTCCCCAGTTGTCTGGGAAAGGACACATTATACACATTCAGGCAAGATAGGAATACCGGGTGTTTATACATCACTCCTGCCATATATTTATCCTTTTCGAAGTTAATACCAGCAAACTGGCTACCCTTAGCAATTCACAGTTTGTCTTTTTATTAAAGTCCTCCAAAATTGCGGCGTGACGAATTTAAATGATTACCTTATTTATCAAATATTGGCAAAATGCAGTCGGTGAAGAAGACCGACATATTGATAACAGACCCATTACCTGAATGGGAATGGTAAACGAGACATACGTGGAATTTTTGGACTAAAGGAAATGTGTCTAGCGAAGACCAGACGACTTGCTGGTGTACGAGGCAGCAACGTGCGTGACGACCGGCCAAAACCCCTGGAAGGTGACGTGAAAGAGGCCGCTTCGGATCAGTGTAACTACGGATCAGTAGATTAGATAGAGTACGTGACGTTAAAGTTCATACTTTTAAACACAATTTTTATGTTTTAAATAGTCGTCATTAGCGAAAGAAGGGTTGTAAGCACTACGCAGCAAAATACAGCGAGGTTAATAACATATAGGATAGTATTAGTGTTATTATGTAGTACAATGGTTCTGCTTTTAATGCTTGGCAAAAAAGTGTGAAATATTTAGAGAAATTCTTGTAGGTCATTCATTGTTGTGTCATGTATCTTGTGGAAAGGATTTTGTATTAGAATTAAAGTACATATAAAAGTGACCGAATTGGGGACCTTGCATAATATTTATGCCTACTGCCAGACAACCGTGTAACTATTATTTGAGGTGGTGAAGGAGGACAGAACGAGAACTGCAAAGGATACGTTGACAGTTTTGGAACCAGGAATGAGGTCCGTTTGTTTCTTGGACTAGATGAAATCGAAATACCACCGGCGAACGAAGACCAGTAGAAATCCGTCAAGACAGATGTCAATGACTGATTAGCGAAGTTTGAAAACCGGAACCCATCGGTAGGCCTGATAATTCGCTATTCGGAAATATTTTCTTTGCAGGGACACTAGTCTTGAGTCTGAAATAGCTGTTCTGAAATTAGTTCAAAACCTTTAAGCATTTTCACACAAGTGTGAGTACTTTTGAAGCTCAAGTTTAGTTTCAGAAAAAAGTGCGGCAATTTTGTTCCCCTCGCTAAAAATTTTTCAGTAATTTAGACGGCAGGAATTTTAAATTAATTATTTTACTTAGGTTGATAATATGAATATTGCGTTACGTAAAAGTAACTACACTAGTCTTTCATTTCACTTACAGATTTGTTCATCGAAGGTCCATTTAAGAATTTCCCAGTAATTCTGCCAACTTTGATAGATCTGCTTATTCAGGCCCTGACACAATATAACTTGGAATTAATTACTGGGCCCTGAAAAAGCTTTTTCTAGTATACAGAGCTAATGTTCTGTTCATTTTGTGTATTGGCTATGGAGCATAACAAGTAATATTTTCACAAATGTTTTATTACTCTTTTGTCAATGAGTTACTTATGTACGTGTTTCGGTCCTAATGGACAAAATTCAGTGCTCGCTGAAGCAATATACTTTAAACTTGACTTCACGATTTGGAATGAAACCCTTTATCTGTTAATATAAAATAACCATTACATACAACTCTGGTCATAATTCACATATTTTAAGTATTTTTGTGAATGTGTGTTTTTGTGAGAAACTTGCAACACGAATTCAGTGTCAGAGTAGACTTAACAGGCCATGATTCACTCACTGGTGACCGTGTTCATTTCCAATGAAGATAAGAATCCAACATATTTTCCTCTAAGGTCCCACGGGCTATATTTATGTCCCGAAATGTCGTACGTGTACCGAATATAAATCGCAGCCTTACGTACGCGGAGCAAATCGTCGCTCGAGAGAGGAAGGGGCGAGGCAGCTTGGTCAAGCAGTGGTTTTTATTAAGAACCCCTTTATTAATTGTTAGAGGCGTATAACTTATTACAGTCGCACTGTGATGCTGTATTTCAAACTGATACGGATTTATGCAGAAAAGACAGTGATACAGAAACTTACCCACTTATTTCTGTCGCCATATTCGTCTTTGGTATCCTGACTAACACCATGGGACAGAGTTCGTCTTGAGAAACGAGTATCCGGTCATCAAGTTTAGAGGCTTTTACTCTTTTACGAAATCCAAATGGCCGTTATTGTCTTCACCAAAACATACTGAATTCCATTTGGTCACATCCTAGTCGCCGCACTAGCCAATGATTGGAAATCACACATGATATGCAGAACCTGTCACATATTCATGTAAAGGTAAAGCAATCCCATTACAGGCCCGCACAGGCCCTTAAGGTTCGAGGAGGTTGAGGCTCCCAGATTTCTAGGCAATCGGCACTTGAAGGTGGTAAGGTTGTCAGCCCTACGAACCGGCCGCCTTTACTCTCCAGGAAATATTCCTGGTACTCATTTCTGTCAGAGGCTATGTCGACCCCAGGTTCTAGTGCGAGCGAAAGGACACAAGTGACACCGTCGGGAATCGAACCCGCCCCCTTCCGGTTTGTAGCGCAGTGCCTCAACAAACTGCGCCACCGCGGCCCCTCACATATTCATCTAAAGTAAACAAAGTTGTCCAGTACAAGCCATGAAGGCGTGTGTGTCCCAGATTCGTCATACACGTGCCAACTCCTTCATTCTTTCGGTTTCCTAATGTTACTTAAAAAGAAAGAAGCATGTGTTCGCTCTTGTATTTGTACACAAATAACACTGAAATGTGAGTTAATATTGTTATACGTGGTGAGAGACACGTCACTGACTTGTCTTGTTGAAATGATTTGTTCTTCGTACTTTTTGTCCAGAGCCAATTTTCACACTGCTTCATCACAAACCAGAGGACGAAATTTTAACATTTAAAAGATAATGAAATTTTAAGTGCCACGTCGTACTTGTTATCTTCTGGTCAGGGACAGGAATGGTTAGTATCCTTGAATGAGTTTTAATCATTTAATGTACAGGTCTACATTTATGTAGTAATTTTTTTAATTTTTTTCTAACAGATGTCAGTAACTCAGATCTTATTGTGCCGAGTGCCTTGCTGACTGTGAATAATGAATTAGAAAGAAGGGACAAGGAATCAGGAATGGCATATTTCAAGATACCGTCTCTGCAAAATCAGTCAATGTAGACGGGGTCACTGCCGAGATTTGAACTGCTCATATTTCGAGTAGGAGGGAGAATCCTGGCTAATATTTTTCAAATTGTAGCACAAGTAATAAAAAAAACAGGTAATGGAATAAAATTCGTAGGATATCACACAAAGAGAGAGGGGAGAGACAGCGAGATTTTAAAACTTAAACAAAGAAAGGAACAAAAAATAAATAAATTTCATTTTCGTAGTAGAAGTAATGTTAAATTTCTTGAAATGTCATTTACTGCTATTATGGTAAAATAAAAATGTGTAGTATCAATATAACAAACATAATCTCTAACGTTGTCACCACGAAGGTCATAAGTAGTGTGGGTAGTGGAGTTATAGCTCCATACACTCCTAAAAAAGGCAGTAGTTGCAGTTAAGTTATAAGATTTGCATCTTGACCACTTTACTCCTGGACGAGTAGCCGCCAGTATAGGAGACTGAGGGAAAGCAGGGATGGTTGCGGAAAAGAGAAATATGTTTCTCAACGCCGGGAAACGAAACCTAATCCTTAGTTCATCCAGTCTATACAACAGTGACAGTGATATGATATTTCGTCTTCAAAGAGCCAAATATAACAAAATCTAAATAAAAGTGGAAGTGAAAATTTAAACTATAGGGGACTGACAATACGTAAAGATTCAAGCAGATGTTTAATTGAATTTATTAGGAAGAAACATGTTCACGGTTGTGAACATATGTATTGAATGAGGAAATTAAGGGGCACACATAGAAGAATCCGTAAGCAAAGCGTCGAGAGGGGTATAGCCCCACCCCAGGAGCGCACGCACGCAGTCTGATGTCGGGTCATACCGCTGTTAGACGCAGGCGGGCGACTCTGCTCCTTTAGTCGGATGCTGTCTACGTTCGCCGCCGGTCGGCTACTGCTACCCTTGATACATAGGCACCCCGCTACTCGTCGTTTAGCTTCACGCATCGGTCCGAGGTAAGAATGACGCCCAACCAAACATGTTAACCATTTGGATATGCAAAGACGTCAGAGGTTCGATATATTTAGTTCACAACGCGGCAAATTTAAAGCATTTCGTAGTCAGTTGCAAATTTTTGTTAACCGAACTTGAAAAGAAGGTTTTAATTTTGAGAAGATAGTTTAATATAAAACGAAATAAAAGGAATCCGAATCGTAGAAGGGAAACTGTTTCCAAGCATATTAGTTTTGCAAATTTTAAATAATTTAGAATAGATAAAAATAACACTCTTTCAAAAATTCGAATTGCCTGTCTTGATAAGGTAAGAAGCAAAACTTTCAGAAGTAAAGTACGTGTAGTTCATCCTCTTTTATCACGGATTAATTTTTTGTAACATGTGTACAAAGCTTTACAAGTCATAAAAAGTTCTGTGACTAAAAAACATTTTGTCAGTGAACAATATAAAAGCAATAAATTTTATAACTTTAAAATACTGAAGACAAAATATTAAAGTAGTTTGTTAAAATGGTACATTTAGGCCGCCAGTTGTAATGGTGAGGATTATAAGGGAAAATTCCTTTTTATTCTTCATGTTTAGAAGTTCATATTTTCCAGTTCTAAGGACAAATGTGATACTAGAAGGAAATACACGTTTATTAATATTAACTTATACAAAATAATATAGTTAGGTATTTTCATTTTACGCACTCTAAAAATTTGTATTTAAACTATATTTAAAGAAAATTACCTGTTCTCTTTCTCATAATGGAAAATGAGATATGAGTGAAGAGAGAGAGTTATGGCATGAAAGGAAATATTTACACGATGAAAGAAACACACATAATTTTTTAATTATTTTACCTTCATATATTTGTAGTAATTAGGCTAATTAAGCGAAACTGCAACTATTATGAACAGGAGAGTAAAGACGAAAAGGAGTGCGAAGTATTATATGATTTTTAAATCTTTTACGCTATTACAGGGAAAGTTTTCCACTACTTGAAGTACATTTATTAATACGGGGAACTACTAGTTAGATTCAGTTTCAGTACTATCCTGCTGGAACTACTTGAATTTGCCAGGAGTTTAGGGAATCGGGTTGCTAATTGCTTTACGTATAGCTACGCGAGGAGAAGTAATCCACTGTCCCGAGTGAAATTAATTGAATTTTCAGTTTACCCTTTACGTTGTTCCTTCCATTGATACTTGTCTGAACTAAACTACACACACACGCGCGCTCGCGCGCACACACACTCACGCACACTGACGCTCATATTATGTACATATTGTGTATCTTTTGAACAAAAATTGTGAACAACATTAACAAACAGCTCAATGAACTGAGAATAATTAAAACATCTTTAATGAATAACGGAAAAGACCGTGCTACACTGAAGCTTCTTTAATAGAATACTGCACAAGTTCCATCAAATTCCAGTCACAGGTATTTGGTTCTATAGATACATTTGTTTCTAGATTAATGCCTTTAATACAAAACTCGAAAATTTCACCTTTATTAGCATAATAGTATTTCGCTTTTTATTTCGTGTGCACTTTATTTACCGACAATACTATTGGCTCAGACATGTAGGGTGGAGTGTTTGGATGATTAACAACTAATTGGATGTGTGTTTTTAAGAAAGTTGTTGCCGTCTAATTTAGTGCGTCGTTGCCGTGTCTCACTTAAGAAATAAAAAAAAAGAACAATTTCAGTCAAGATTTTCGATCTTTCTGCAGGTACTTGAACGGAAGTCTTCCTGGTGCGAACCAAGACCAATGCTTTTGTTCACTTGCGTAGTTCAGAATTCGCTTATCAAAAGTAATGTCTTTGAAAAGGTCTTGTAATATATGCAAATGACAGGCGTACCTCTTGCTGCGTAGAAACAAAAGTTATTTTCCTATGGTTCTATATGCACCGGAATACGGGACACCGTTGAAAGAAGAAAAGCGTACTGGGGAAGGAAAGCCATTTTCTGACAGCTGTTACAGGATACTGAATCACGAACTATAAATGCTTTGAAGATGTTAGGGAAGACCCGACAACAACACATCAATATACGAATGCATATCTAGAAATTCTGAATTGATATCCTGTCGTTATTCTGTCCTCTTGCAGCAAGCAGGTGGGACAGGTGGCACAAAGTCTCGAAAGTCTGACGATATGAAGCACATGCGAAGTACTCATGCGTCTCTTGGTATTTTATGCCTAGACTTCGCCGATAGAATTTGTCCCTACGTTACAGCAATCATTCTGTTATCAAGCTGTCCTTGTAGAAATGTTCAAAATTTTGGCTCGCATATTTAATGAAGGTAAGATTTCATACTATATTTCAAGCATCAATGAAGGCTTATCTGCGGAGACTTACCTAGGAATGGAAAGTGTCCCCTTCTTCTGTTTGAAGTTAATCAGGAATAGTAATAGTACAATTATAATAGTAAATCACAAGAAATTGTCAGAATATTGGGAAAGACTTGAGAATTCTCTTCCTTACTGTAAATTTTGTGGTTTATTTCGAACCCTTTTGAGTATCTAGGTTACACAGCGTCAATGAAAAATTTATTGAACATTAATTCGGATTTATTGATGGTTCGAAGTACTTGCAAACATTTCTGTTTCTCTGCCACATTTTCCATTACCAACCGACAGCCGAAAGACGTCAGCACGCAGGCCAAAGACAGTATTTTTTAACGCTTCTAAGAGAAACAATACGTAGAAGCCTTCAACCTGCGATGTTATAAGTGGTGATTCCGATAAAAGTGAAAGGTAAATTTCAACGGGTCTTTAGTTGAGCTTTTGTCATTTAACGGCCGCTATTTCTGGAGAGACGGAAATTCTATTTGTTCGTTGTGTTGGAGTCTGAGCTTCAAGTTTAATTGTTGTTTCATATCAGTGTTTTCATCATAACGTTTTGGCAATCAGGGTGAAGAGTTTAAAGTCCTCTGTGTAAAAAGCAGCCAGAAAGACAGCTCAGTAGGCAAGAAGAACATCTGATGAAAAAGCGAGTTCGTAGGAAGCTTTATGCTGCAAATCCAATATACTGAAGTAATTATAGATGTAAATTTTAGAACGACGTTTAATTGCTGTGAGAATTAAATCAACGTTTATGTTAAAAATTCCGCGGCAATCCTGTTTTTCGTCCGTAGGTTTTTTGATATTAAGCCAGACTCTTTAGAAATGAAAAAACAATAAAGCAACCCCTGTAGATGCCCTGAGGGTTCCACAAGGTTGAGGCTCCCAGACGTCAAGACTGTCGATACACTAAGGTGTTAAGGTTGTCAGCCCTACGCAGAGGCCGCCTTTACCTCACAGAAAATAATCCTTGTGCTCATTTCTGTTAGAGGCTGAGTTGACGCCAGGACCATAGTGTGGTCAGAAGGTTTACGTCAATGAAAAATTCCAATGGCAACACCGGCAATCGAAACCGCCATCTTTCGACGTGTAGTGCAGTGCCTCAACCAACTGCACCACTGCGTGCCCCCACTTTAGAAATTAATGCGAATAAAACACACAAGGTTACCATTACTTCAACATGCAAAAAGGCAGCAGAGTGTTAATGTCTCCATTGTCACCGAACAAATATTAAATAACTATTCCCCAATGCAAAGGAATGTCACGCCTTCTGACGAACACACATATTGACTGCTCGAGGAAATGGTCAGTGCTAACTATTACTTCAGTACAATGAAGAATGTAATGTTTTTATTCTTCATCAAATAATAACGATGAAATTTAGTCTACAAGAATGATCCGGTAAATATTTGTGATTTGCGTGAGTTTTGAGATATTCATGCAGAATTTCAGTTGGAATATCTAAGGGCAAGTGAACACTTGAGATATGTAGGATTCGAGGGGGGGAATGATTGCAATCAATCGTAAGAAAAAGGAAATGCAGTTATGACCTGGATATGAGTAGCTCAGGACAACAGCCAGTGACAAATATATGTCAAAAACGCAAAGAACATGCTTCTTGCGGGGGATTTCTTGACCACTTCGGCCTCATCAGCTACGTATGGGGGCATACGGATCATGTAAATTATTATTCCTTAGAGGGTTACATTGTAAGATGGCCTGTTGTTAAAACCGTTTTCCTTTATCTTTTGTAGTGCATTCTTTTGTAGTCCTTCTGCGACTTTAAGCATATGATCCTTTGTGATTATGTTATATACGGTTTATGTCTTGCAGTCTAGTTGAGGAACCCTTAGCTTTTTAAAAGGTAATTCGTTCCATGGAGTTATGGAGTTAGTTAGTTAGTTAGTTAGTTAGTTAGTTAGTTAGTTAAATACCTCTCAGCGAAAATATTACCTTGACTGACGAATACCTTTTGTATTTCTGAAAATGTTTGGAGTTATTGTTCTTGATTTCCATGAAAATACAATTCAACCATATACACAAGAATAATCCATGCTAATACAACCATGTAAACACAGCTGCTTTTCTTTATGAGTGCAACACTAACTATACAAACCGCCTGCTTGGGCAAATGCACAGTTTTTAAACATTGCAGCATGTGGTACGTAGAGTTAATACTGTGCTTTAAACGTTTAAGGTATGTGGGATGTGAAGAATGAAAAAAATGAATGACGTAAGGTAAAATGGAGGTAAATAGGAGTCTTCTGTGAGAAGCTACAGTCACTCGACTGGGCAATGATTTCGCACAATATTGTAAAAAATGAAGATTTATTTTCATCATGAGCAGCAACATTACTAAACCCCGCCACTGGATTATATTTGGAGCTTGACGAACACATGTCACAAGGAAAATAACCGTTTCTCTTAAACAAATGTTGATGTCATCAATTATCATTACGTGTTGTTTCTCTGAGTTCCATAACGCTGAACAGTACTGAAACTAGTTTCTTATTAGTTGGTACTTCAAACTTTTTTCCATTGAAATGACAAAGCCTTTCTTTAACAGTGTCTTTCCCCTTTAATGTGCAGTTACAATGTATGATTTAGAGAATATGTAATGATAACACAGAATACCAACTTTTACGTGATTTAAAATTAAATTTAAAAATCCCGTTCAATGAAACTTATATTGTAATGTAGGAATCATTTTCACTAACAGCCTTTTCCATTAATGACTAAGTCTGTGTTGTGTCAGGTCAATTACTTAAATGCTGTTTTACTTTAGAAATTATTCACAATATTAACAACACATCTCCATGAAAAATACTAATAGACGCAGATTATTTTTGTTATCTTCTTGGATGTCATGCCTCGCCCTCCAGTGTTAAATACGTACCAACGTTGCGGTTGAACTACTTGCTTTCCTCATCAGGTATAATAAAAAGGGCGAGGAAAGGATACATTACTTGCAAGGGTGGGAACAGACGACAGGGAACACCTGTGAGACCCTGATAGGAACTGAATTTAGCAGCAGATTTCCGCGAAGCGTTGTTGATTTCCTACTAAAACACGTGACATTGCACCACAGGATAGAATATTTTTAGCATCAAATACACTATATTTATATTTCTTTATTTTCATGCTAATTCAATATGGACTTATATAGCATTGTCTCGGTTTAAGGATTACTTGTAAAAGGTTTTCACTGAAAAGCAAATTGAGTAATGGTTTCAAGCAAACCGAATTAAAATATTTTTTTTCGCTAGTGCCACGATACTGAGCCATTGCAAGAAAATTTCACAATTGCAAATCATTGATTATAGTTTTCATTTGTGTCGATATCATCATAGTAGCAAATTTGCGCTATGTTTTGTAAAATTATAAAATACTGAAACCAAATTAAGAAATTACAACACAATGCACAGTAGCTGCTATGTTGATATAAATAAGAATGATAACTAAAATGAACGATTTTAATTGCAATATCTCACAAGAAAAGTATTTATTTTTGTGCACGCCTTTACCTTTATTTTTCACTTCTACACAATAACCTAATGGCGGTCCAAACAGAGTCCAAAACATGTAACTGGAACATAATAAATACGCAGTTGTGTTAGACTGAAAATTCAGCTGCATATTTGTTGATATCGAAAACAAAATGGGATGACTACCATTAAATAAATTTATTTATTTACCATAATCTTGCAGATTAGAAGAACGTCACATTTAAGTCTCAGTCATTACCTTAAGAATAGAAACAGGTTAGTGTACTGGGCCAGAAGATATGACCTTTTTTTCAGGGTGGAAATATTTCCATCACTCAGCCCTTAGAGTCGCCGGGCTTTCAACTGCACATGACAGGGTTTGTTGACAAGATGATTCAAATAAGTCAGCCATTTAAATTCGAGAATTTTCGATTACGTCTGAGAATCCGCGTCCATCAATCCGTCCACTGCGATGTTGTACAGTTGGATTGAATAAGAACCAAAACCACGTATATAATTGCTTTTGACATGTAACTTCAGGTCAGGCAAAGTAACATCTACCTTGATACAACATGGGAAATGTGTAGAGCATTCTTACCAATATATTCCATCATACATCCGCGATGTTTATGTAACTGGGGCTAGAATTAGGTATATTTTTGTTAGTCTCATCTATTTACACTAACTAATTAACTAACTTCATGGAGCAGAGGCCTTCTTGAGAAGCTAACAGTTGCTCAGCTAGTCAAGAAATTCCCCGCATTTTATGGAACCCGGAGATTCATTACCGCATTCACAAGAGCCCGCCACCTGTCCCTATCCTGAGCCAGCTCAATTCAGTCCATGCCCCATTCCACTTCTTGAAGATCCATTTTAATATTATCCCCCATCTACGCCTGGGTCTCCCAAGTGGTCGTCTTCCCTCAGTTCTCCCCACCAAAATTCTGTATGCACCTCTCTTTTCCCCCATATGTGCTACGTGCCCTGCCCATCTCATTCTTCTCGATTTGGTTACCCGAATAAAGTGTGGTGATGAGTATAGGTCATTAAGTTCCTCGTTATGTAGTCTTCTCCACTCCCATGTCGCCTCGTCCCTCTTAGGCCCGCTATTTTCAGTTACTAAATAACACCGACAAAAAGAATGTATACTTACCTGTCATAATGTTTAAAACAATTATGGATATGCATTTAATAAATCCTTTAAAGCAGAGTCCTTATTGTATGCACCATCACCTTTAACATTTAAAACCCTGTATTTTGCGCACAGAGTTTCCATATGGGTTTAACGCAGTTCTCAGAATCAATAGGTATTATTTCCCAAACGGCCCGTGTCCTTGTGTTACAGTTTCTGCATCGTCTCATTCTGTGGGGCTGTGGAACTGAAAAGGCATCCTCGGGGGGAACACACTCTGTTCCCCCCGAGGATGGTTTGTTTAGCACACGGAAACATGTCGGGACGGTTGTGAAGCTTTGAACATTTTGTTTTAATTTTGTGTAAGAGTTGGTGAAAAAATGTATATTTTTTAGTTCAAAAACTTGTTTTCCATTTCATGCGTGATTTTTTACCTTTTTTGACGTGCGGTAGCTTTGCTGTTCCACACTGTGAAATTTTACTCTGAAATTCAACCGGATGTCGTAGTATATGGGTACGTCTATATATATAGTCACTTCCCATTCACCCATTATTAGAGTAGTTTATTTGATCCGTAAATCCAGCACGTTGAAGTAGAAAGATTTATTCACAGCTGTCATCTGTTCTAGTCACACATACGTACATGAATTTGCAATAAACATTTTTACTTCAACATTCATAAAGAACGTAGAATGACAATGTTTAATAATTGCGTGCCGCCCCTAATTCAGACACACTGATATTCTTATACAGTTGAACTCACTTATGACGACCTCGGTTCCTGCGACGCTTCGTTTATAACGTTGTATGTTTTTGCGGTACCAAATAATTCCCCATAAGGAATGTGTATTTCTGCCCTGCTTAGTAAGACATACATAAGAATATATACCTCGGATATAACGACATTATCAATCATTCTTTCCAAAATAGTTTTCGAAGAATTAGACTATTCAGAGGATTCAACCCTTTCTTAATCCTTCAAAAAACAAGCCCTCTACACTTTGAGGTAGCTATATAAATTTCAGGTCTAAAAAATGACAATAGTAAAGGTAATTCACGATTTTAGGGTTACGCCGCTTTGTGACTGAGATATTTGTTCCGGTGTGACGTTATCCAACGTAGACTGGTAGATAGTTACCGACTTGTCGTGGACTGCTTGACCCTTACAGATGGGAGCAATAGCTTGTCCCGAAACGTCGGTATCTAACTACCAATATTCACTGCGTAATATCCCAGAAAAGCGAAGATCCCAGTAGTAATTCGCCTTGGGCGTAAAGTTGTCCCCTACTTTTCTACTCCTGCAGTTAACAGGAGACTGGTAGAGTGATACCGTGGCTACAGCGACGACAAACAAAGGTTTCGAGCGTCGAAGGAAAATTTAAAGTGCTACAAGAAATAGAAAATAGAAGAAAGGAATGTGACGATGTGTGTCGGGAATTTGTTCTCCTAAATTCTATTATCCAAAAGATTTGGACAGACAGCACGAAAGTTATAAAGTTATAAATCAGGTCCTTTCCAAGGCACTAATAATTATTAGTGCGATTGAAAGGAATGGATAGAAAATAAAGCGATTTCGAAAAGCCTGAACGAAATGACGTCGATGCGCGCTGCTTAAGTGGTTTTAGCAACACAAGAGTGACTCTGCACCGGTGAGCGGCGCTTCTTGTATGATAATTTTTGTTCTTCCTACATTTTAAGTGTAGGTTAAGGTAGTTTCTAACGTAAGCCTGAATGGAAATTTACAATTAAATTAGATCAATTTTTATTATTTCTAATTTTAATTGTAATGTAAATTTAAAGTAGATCATACTGTAAAGATTTAAGCAATATGCTTAAAGGTCTGTATTTTTTCTTAAAATATTTTTCCTTTATTCATACCGTACAACTAGCTTAGAACGACTCTTGCTTATAAAGACACAATTTAGCCCGCTACTTTCGCCACGTTATAACCGACTTCGACATTAGTTCGTTACGTGTTAAAACTGTAACTTATAAAAGCGCTCTACTAACCGCAACTACACAGAAGAAATGCCACATTTAATTGTCCTTACTTATATTTTATCTATAAAGAATTTCCATAATTTACTCTTCGCATCCATTAAGGGAATATTACAGCCACTCTGCTTCCTTGTGTCGTATACTCTTCTCAAATATATTTACATGTAAGTAGCAAATCCTGCTGTACGAGTCAGTTGATGCCGTAATAAACAACTCGACATTAAGTTTTAAGAGAACACAGTATTTCTCTTTTTTATCGACATCGACGCTTGTGCGAAAGAGCAAGTTTGAGAAACCTATTCGAGGGGTGAGTCTGCCCGCTGCCATAACAGGTGTGATAAACGCCGAGAAAGGTTCGAATGTGCTCGGTGCATGACCCACAAAGTTAATTCCAAGCAAGATATTAGAGTTTTTTTTTTGAACGGTAAAGGAAACATTTCTAAGATTCTCATCAATTTTTATTAAATTCTAGTGGCGCCCTATCAGAAAGTCTAGAGTTTTTGGCATTTATAGAGCGAAGTCACGAATTCTCTATCTATATACAGCGGCTTTTCTAAGTATCTGATATAGCAGAGAAATGTGACAGAGTAATATACATATAGCACTGTGGATATATGTTCCGCAGGTTACAGTGAAACTCTTAATTTCCCGTTTCATGCGATTCTGACTTCGATAACAATGTTCTTTTCCTTGTTGCATGTACCTAGTCACAAAATGGTACAAATGTAAGTGAACGATTACCACAAGCACGGGTCGCCTTTAAATTCTCTACCTCGAATGGCTTTATAAATGCAAGGGGAGGTCTCACATTATGATTTATTTGTGTCGATATATACTTTCACCTGCAAGATTGCTTGTTGCTTTAGGATATCGTGGAAGTAACTTTATTTTAATGCAGTAGACTTTGTAGCAGTACTGAGAAGAAAAATGGCGTGTGGAAGCGATAATATATAAGTTTCCATCTCATCACCTTTGCCCCTCTGCAGGAATCCAATAATTAAATTCTTTAAAATATTAACAAGTGCTCATCCCTGCAACCTGACACCAGCGCCTAAAAGAGTTATCAGATTTTCAAGAAATTTAATATAGAATTTTTTGACATCCACACTTCAATTCGGGACGTAAGTAGATTTCTATCCTTACTTCCATATGTATTTTAAATGTAAGCTAAAATTTGTGTTAAAAATCCACACAAAATTCTGCTAAGAATATGCAACTTTCATGAAAATTGGCGCCGAGAAGACCGTTCTTTTCTTACAGGATGACGGAATTTATATTAACGCATGTGCCATGAGACCGTATGGCATTTTGGACGTAAGGGGCGCCTTGACAAATCCATGTTCTACATCAAGGAGTAAACCTACAGCATTTGCACTGTTGTTTTACGAAGTGAGAAATGCATTTTACACAGTTCGCGCGACAACAAAGAACTGGAAAATTTGAACGTGGCCGCCATATATGTTGAGAAACACTGCCCCTTTTAGTGAATTATTACTTCTAATTACATTATTTCCCACTTTCTACTAATAAAGGAAAAACTGGCTAATTTCTTCCAGGCAGATCGTTTAACCCTTTAAAGACGAAGCGTATCTGTTTTATATAAGGACTCAGTGCGTACCGTGCTGCAAACACTCTCCACTTCGGTTATAAAAACCAGTCTCTTAATGTTTTATAAGGCAAAAGTTGCTGTTTGTTCTGAGATCCGTACAAAACACATAAACGCAATGTGGGCACCACGTAGAATTTTTTAATGTTAAACCTGGTCTTATGTAAAGTTACCGCTAGGCTTTAAAAGGTTAAGTCGTGTCGAGATTACATATTATCCCTTTACATAATTAGTAGTATCTCTCAGCTTTCCACTCGCGGCCTCTTGGTAAACTAAAATAATTATTTTACTTGTTTTCCATGCCTTTCAATCGCAAAAAATGCATTCTGATATAAAATCTAAAAAGTTCTTAGATAATACCATGAATTTCGCTTTCTAAAATACGTAATGTGCTTTATAACATTGCCAATTCATTCAATATAACACAGGTAACCGCATTTTGAAAATTTTATTATCCACTTGTACTCCGTAAAGCTGCATTCAGTGTTGTGTAGTCTTGTGATGCGGATTTAAAATTGGGAAATGCTTCGCCTGTTTCTCTCATTCACCTGTAAGGACATCAGTCATGCCTTCTAAAGCAGATAAATACACTAGCATTCCTGCACATACGTCGTGTGAAGAAATTTTCTTCGGAGCTTATTATACTGGCAGTTCTATCCATTTAAGAAAAATAAATGAATCCATGTTACTGTGTTAGGAGCTATTCTACCAATTGAAATGTGAGTGTAAGTTATTCCATGTTTAAACCCTGCGTTATGACAGGTCTACTGTGGCTTAGTGTGTTAGCTTAAGAAGTATATGAGATGTAGATGCATATGAATAATCACCTCTAAAAATACTTTAAAATCTGACACTTAATGCGAAATATCTCATAAGCGAAACTTGCAGTGGATCAGCTAATCGTATCTCAGATTATTGATTTATATCAGTAATTTATTAACTTCCGTGACAGAAGAGAAAGCATTGCGCTTAGCGTATTACTGCAGAAATGTTTAGTGTTGCCGAATTATGACTACAATTTTATTCATATTCCATTTTGTTTTTTAACAAGATGTTACGTAAGTGGAGATTTGGTACACGTTATTTGTGTAAGATATACAACAAAGTTACACATCTTTTCAGTGTTAGTAATTTTCTAGTTGCTTAAAATATTTCATCCCCAAATTTTGCAACTCCTTTCAAAAACTCACATTTCGACCAACAAAAATATTGCCTTTACGAAATGTGTCCTCTTATCCTAATCCAAGATCTCTTGCCGCATATCGCTTCAGAACTCTAATTACGAGTGGCTGTCGCAAATTGACGCGTCCAGCATGTTGCTGTTAGGGACTGTGGGGATTAAAACATATCTTTAGCTTACTGCAAGAAGCGACCAAGTCAAAAATTGGCAATTTTGAGATAGTATGATGGAGTATATTAAAGGTGAACACTTTTACCGGGCAGAATTTTTTAAGTAAAATTTGGCTAACCGAACATGAAAGACCATGGTCCTATTTGACCAAGTAAATAAACTGTTGTACAAGTAAACTTGACTATGTCTACTTGTTTAGTGTTATATCGTACATACGTACAGTAGAAAATGACCAAACATAGTTGGTTATTTTTATATATTCTATACACAGACAACAATAAATGACGAACTACAAATGGGAAGATCTGCTTCACGGAAGGTCGGTGTTTGTTCACTAATAAGAGGGTATAAATAAGCTGTTTAGTAGCCTTGAGCTCTTTTGCAAAATGTGTGGCTTCAGACTTTGCAGAAGTGTTAATTCTTACAAGATTTTACTCATTACTGTAATTAACCTTTTAAAGCCTAGCGGTAACTTTACATATGACCAGGTTTAACATTAAAAAATTCTACGTGGTGTTCACATTGCGTTTATGTGTTTTGTACGGATCTCAGAACAAACAGCAACTTTTGCCTTATAAAACGCTAAGAGACTGGTTTTTGTAACCGAAGTGGAGAGTGTTTACAGCGCGGTACGCACTGAGTCCTTATATAAAACAGACGCGCTTCGTCTTTAAAGGGTTAATTAGGTTAATGTTCAATGAAAGTTAGGTCTGGATGAAGGCACATGTTCGATTTATGCACTTTATTACCTAACGGTGCAGAAACTGAAGTTTGTATAAACTTTATATGTACTTATGGCTAAAGTCAGGAATAGTTACCTCGTGATATAAGAAGGAATTTTACTGTAAGTGTTGTTTAGTAGCACAGGGATTTAAAGTTGCGGACCACACTACATTGTTTCACACTGAAGTAAAAGTCGTTCTGATTGAAATGGTGAAATGTTAACGCATTTATAGCATGTAGCTGTAGCTGTGTATTGCTAGAAAGCCACTTCTTCCCCTTGCGGATGCTAAATAAGAAAGTGTTTTTGGAAGAGAATCTAATGGTCTGTCATATGTACATCCTGCATGTAAGCTTTGTTCAAAACCTGAAAGCGACTCTCATCTAAATAGGCCTACAATCTGTAATATGAAAAATTCGTCCGAAATTTTTCTACTGTGCCCCAGACTTCTTTATCAACTTCATATGACACTTATGTTTAAAAAATTCATCATATTCAACTTCTCTTATTTGATGCTGAAAGCAGTTACGATTCGGCTTCTGTATCTAGGGACACTTCACCTAGTGCAGACAGAACCAGATAAATTTAAAAAAGAACCTGCATCGATGGAAGAATTCTGCGTGCTCAGTAAATAAAAAAAAAACTGTGGTCAAGAGAAAATGGGGCGCACCGTATGCAACAAAGAGAGATTTTCAACCTGCAAAACAGCATAATACTTCCAGTGGTCAGAATCAAAACCAGTACACTGCGGCCCTTATTTTGTATGTTGTTCAGAATACACATTTGCATGTGGCAGAGCATAAATTCAAGGAGAAAGACCTTTCATACAAGGAGGCAGGGTCCATGCATACTGCAGGTTTTTCAGCAAAGATATTTAGGTCGTTTTACATAATGAATAACTGGCAGAATATCTTCTGTTTTGTTCGTTCCAAGAGGATAGAAAACAAGATCGTCAAGGCTTACGAAATAGAACACATGCATTACACTTACGGTGTTCATAAGAAACGTTCATCTAGAACTCTTGTTAGGAACGGAAATTATTTCACTGAAAGAATTAAATTGAAATGGATTGGAATGAGAATAAACTGCTGTGAAAAGGAATGACCATGGTGAATACTCTTCATTAATAAAAAAAACAAGGACACAAAACATACTATCATAAGCACTTATGATTGAATTCTTCCTTCGAAGTTACCAGAAAGCTTGTGTACTTTGTACCGTAACACGCTGCCTATTTCTGACGCTAAGAAGAGTTTCATAAAAGTGTGCCAATGGAAAATATTTCCCAGCAAATTTTATTTATTGCATCATTGCTTTCCTGTTGATAAAGAGAAAAGAAACTCTGCTGCAGAACCAGCTGCTGGCTCAGATTCAGAGAAATGTGTCGGAGGGTAATTTTGTTCATATTTGAATGATAACCATTTACTTTAAGAAGCAAGTCTTTGTTTTACCATTCTATCGTACGCGACACTGTGCTATGTAAAAGTGTATAATTAGATTTTGACACTTGTCTGTGTTTTCTTTTCAGAATTAAATTAAAGATTATAGGCCTATTCTCCGGTACGTTTCCCTCATCTTATGCTCTGAATAGGTACTGAATAATGAAAATAACTACTTGAATAATATCACTGTAGCCGAAAAACTGACCTAGTAATTAGTTGATGAAAACCAGGAATGTCCAAGTTGTTTATCAGAGTTTAAAGCTTGTAAAATACTTCCAAATATGGCGAACACTTACCAGGCTTCACATGAAAACTCCATCCATAAAACAAAAAAGGAAGAGGAAAATGAGTTCAAAAATTGATTTTACAGCGAGTGTTGAACATTCAAACACGATTTCCTGTAGTTCCCGTTTTCAACTTTGTCACTTTTGCAGTAAGCCGACGATACGCCTCTGGGATGGCTTCCAAAAGAATATCTCTCATACGAGTGTGGTGAGTGTTGGTTGAGTGCTTTAGGGCCTGTATGAGGACCAGGGCACGGGCACAGGTACAGGCACAGGCACAGGCACAGGCACAGGCACAGATACATACGCAGATATAAACACAGAGATATAATGATTTCACAGGATTTTAATAAATGGTATATGGTATAAACGCGTCACCTCTGAAAGGACACTGTAGCTAAGAAAGAAATTAACGCTTCCACAGTTACCTGTGTGCTGTGGGCATGGGAAATTCCTAAAAGAGACCCTTACATTGCCATCACACCTTGATATGCTTACTGAAGTAATATTTAGGACTTTAAGTTTCTGTTTTGCAAAACTTGTAACTATTCCATACAAGCTCTCACGTTTTTGTTGTAATTGTTCATCAAATACTGGTCTTGTTTTGGGTTTCTGCAACCTCAAGTGGTTAAATGCTTCGGCTTTGTGAAGGAATACATTGCATTAACCTCCCAGGTAACTGAATACTTTCGAGTGGCTAATAAATTGATAAGGATTAAGAATGTTTCTGTTGTTAACGGTTTGAGGTTTTTGGTTAATCACAGCTGAAGAAGGTGGGAAGATGGATAGAATTTACGCTAGCCAACGGCAGTTAAGCTATCTAAAATTATGTAGTTTTGGTTAGCCACTGAAATATGAATAGGCATACTACATAGTAAGAGAAATTTAGAACAGAGGACTTTGTACGTGTACCAGTAAAAGAAACTTTATTCATCCCACAAGGGTCAAAGAATAAGGAGATTATTGTGTTCGGCAATGTTTGAACTGTAATTCCAATTCAGGCTTTTGTGGCAAAAGTTCTGTCCATTTCATTACGTGACGCAAGATTAAAGTTTCAAAATATCCTCTTACTGTATGGAAAAGAGAATACATAAAAAAATCTTCTAAATTAATCTGTCAAATGCGAAGCATTCGGCAAATAATTAATTATTATTCAGAATATAAACCAATTTCTTCCATTTCAAAAGGAATCTAATTCACTTTGATGTTGTCCGTATTTCACCTACAAGAACAGACAGATAAAATCAGTGATTACAGGTTATTCGTTGTAATTACACGCTGACCGTTTAGAAAAATGTCAGCCGTAATATGGAGAACAACACATACCTTAAATTAGAACTAATGTCAACTCATACGTTAATTATGTCAGAGAGAAATATTATGTTGTGGGAAATTACTAGTGATAAATGTACAAACACTTTGCCGTCTCTTTACGACGGCTAGCTATAATAATGAAGTTATTTATGCCGTTATAACTTTGCCTTTCGACTATGTAATTTATTTATTTATTTTTATTTATTTATTTATTTATTTATTTGCAGTTCATTTAACGACTCTGTGAGTAGTTGAACTTAGGAGAGTCAAATGATAATTGTTTTAAAGGATGTAGGAAGGAGCAGACATGGCCTTTTACATAATCTTCCGACACTTTGCTGAAGAGACTGAGGAAAGCATGGAACTCCAGTAATAATAGCCGTTATCCGGGCTTTTTGAGGGGGAAGTAGGACTTGTATCCTGTGATCTCAGTATCTGCTAATCAAAATGTTAATCTTGGTATATGGCATATGGCTGTGCCTTCTAATATGAAACCAAACGTACTATTTACTCAGTCGACACGATTTATATTAGTAAATAAATTCGTTTTGTTTATCATAGTAGCCACATGTTTCGGCTTGTTAACTCAAGTCCTTATCAGGCTACGCAATTAGGAAACACAGATGTATAAGTGCAACACATCACATAATATCCGTTCAATTTAGCAGCGAGATCTCACACCCTGCAAGCGTTTTTTTGCATAAATTTTTTATTATTTTATACCTGTGGTTTTTTAAGTATGTTTTTCATGTTATATTACTTTAATTCAAATCACTTAAAATTTATAAAATTTCCAAAACTTGTGTTTCTTAAAGTATTTCTTATTTTAACTTCCATTGCTGTTTAACTTTTTGTTCTCATAGTCAACGTTATCCCTTTTTCATTATTGTACCGTGGTTTGAATTGCAATCTGCTTTGTCACGTTAGCTTTTACTTCCTCCTGGCATTGTCATGTAGGACGCATGTCCTTGCTACACCGGTAGCCCTGCTAACTCTTTAGGTTCGTTAGAAAAAAATGCTTTATAAAATATTAGTTACTTTATAAGACCCTTCCGTCCACTTCTACAGAAGGGAAGTTAAATTTCTTAATTTCAGAGTGTACAGTTATTATTAGAGCTGAATTGTTGAAAGTTGTCTAGACACCACCTATGAACGTGTGTGCATTCACGATACAAGAAAATTTTTTTCTGTGCGTTGGTGTGAGTTAAAGAATACATAGGGGAACAGCATTCTCAACACCTTCGTTTATTATTTATGGTCATGAATAAGCAAGTATAAGATTTAGGCTTGCTTTGTAATTTCAGGTTTAAATGTCAGGATTTAAGTTAAATTTCGATGAACGGCTGGATAATTTCGTAAATGTTTAGAAACGAGTAAAGAACTATAATGGGTCCTATCTGTGTCACAGTAGGAGTAAATACCATACGTAAGACACGCAACAACCGTTTTTTTTGCGACGTGAGAACTTTCGGTCTAACGATGCTGGACAACTTCTCGTAGAGGCCTAACTTGTCACGACCACAATCAGAGTAGCCAGAAATGTGCCGCTTGTGGTTTTAACTCTGATGTCCTGAAGCAAAAATCAGAACAATTTTCGGAAACGTTTCTCTCTGTTAATAACTTACATGACGCCGTAAAAGCAAGCCTGTATTCGGAACACTTATCATCTTGGGAACCTCAAATTTCTTTTACTGTGAGTGGGTCTACTGCTGTCAGATGCATGCCTGAAGACAACGACACCACACGAAAAGTTTAACGACTTTACGCATTTGAAAATAAGATTAGGGCTTATATTTTTAAACGTATGTTGATGAGAAATATTTCTGTAACCTGTTTAACTTTGCATGTTACAAATGGCATACTACATTCTGGGAAAGAGACATTATAGTATCTTGCAAATAGCAAGTTATCTGCACAGTATATTTACACAATGCTTCCATTTTGTCGCAAATCAATGTAAGGAGTCTTCCTAAACTAAAGGAAAACAAAAACGTGGGATGTTGTAACACTACTCGATGTTCTTTAAAATAATGCGAAACTTCAGAATCCGGGGACTGCATGTTAATACGTCGAACTTTTTCACTCTGTACACACACACACGGGCGCGCGCGCACTTCACGCACGCACGCACGCACTGTGAAATACAACGCTGACTGTGTTAATTTTCCTTTGTGTCCATCAATTCCTTGATTAATGGAAAAGGCAAAGGTAAAGTTGTCCTTGCGCTTAATTAAGCACCACGTCATGAATATCTGTGGTTACTCTACACGGTCCCCACCCGAAAGCCCTTTCAAAGCAATGGGAAGTGAACAAATACATGTGCGGAAAGTTGGTGCTTTGTCATCAATTACTGAGGCTTCTCACTGGGGTGCGTAGCATTCCTGCTTCTTATTCGGAAGGTCTGTGTTTCAAGTCTGAGCCCAGAGGCCGACTCATCTGGTTTGGTTTTTTGTGCCTTTTTCAGTGGCGTAATGCAAATGACGAAGTATGCTTCAAATTTGGCCACAACCAAATCCTTCCAAAAAACTAACAATTACTTATTCATAAATAATTCTACAATTCTCACACACCAAACTCTGATGCGAAGAGCACACAAGCGTAAATGCTAAATAAACACACGCACAAATAATGTCATCTTTTTCATGTTTATCATTACGTCACAGGGATGCGCGAAAGAAAGTAACGGATTTCGAAAGTGAATAAAATGATTTTTTGGTGTAAAATGGTAATATCTGTTGTAAGGACACATATTGAAGGTATGTTCGGCTCAAATAATTGGATTCATTTAGAATTAACGTAAATAAACCGAGTACAATTGCATGCGTCTGTAATATATTGTAGGAAGAAATGGTAAATGTAAAGGCAGTTAAAATTTCAGACACATGCTTCAGAGAGACAATAACAAATAAAATCTTATTAAAGAGTAATTTAAAATCTGATCAGATTAGAGTAATACTTCTAAAAATTCTGTTTAGAATCTTTTGCCTTGGCCCTCTCTACCCAAAATAATAGAAATTAAAATACCTTCATCACAAACTGATAGTACTGTCTGTTATTTTATACGGGTGTTCTAAGGGAAGACCAAACTCTCAGGATTTATGAGAACCAAATGTTGATAACAGAATTTAGCCTTTACAGACAGAGAATAAGAGAAGCTATAAGAAAGCATATAATGTGTTCTGTACCGTAGGGTACAGTGTATCGAAAAGTATTAGGGTGTGAATGGGTTGTCTGTTAGCATACAACAGCTTTGTGAAAGATAAAATCTTCTGTAGGTGAAGCGGAAGGAAGTGTCCACTTGCGAGGTTTTGGCTTATATTTGTTTATAGCGTCAAAACTGCTGAAAGTATTTTTCAGACAAGATCCATCTGATGACGATTGTTGTCAAACAGCAGGATGGGGTGGGCTGGAAATGAATAATGCGTCAGAAACGTGAGAAATGTATGCACGCATTTTAAATAAATTAGAAATTTCTATAACCGCTCAGATTCCGCAAAATTCTGATATACCTGATTTAAAAAGGTGAAAATATATAAAAGTTTTGATTTATTCAGTGTATAACAATTATCGTAAGAATATTATCAGATTATTTTTATTTGGCTGAACAGTTTCTGGGTGTGGAAGCCTCTACGATGGAAATCCAACAAAAAACCTACGCACTATTCAATTCCGTTATAAAAATTATACAGAATTAGCCATCCGTGTTTTGTATTATGGAAATAAAATGCAACCCCAGGTTACAGCATCGGCTGTGATATTCATAATACCCAACTCTTCACAGCTCAATGCTTCCTCAAAAACACAGTACAGACATTTGCAAGGTAAAATTTGTGGATCCTTTCAAAATGTTATATAGCCTTGAATTTGCAGCTATAACTTAAATTTTTGAAGCATAAAATTTATCTAGATAATGACATGAAAGTGATTACTTGCTTCAACGAAAACATACTGAGTCTATGGTAAAAAGCCTATTTGATTAATAGAGTTTATGGAGCTAAACTGTCTCTAAGGTATCCTATGAAACTTGTGCGGAAAGGTACAGAAATTACGTGGAAGGAAATCGTAACTTTGTGAACTATATACGGGACAAGACATTATGTAGTGGTACAGACACTTGGAAGTTAAAAGTCTGTGCAACAGCTACTTTTTAATAACCATTTCTTCTCTGTATACAAAACTTCATATTTCGGTTTAAATACACTACAAATTTGCAGGCTGACATGATAAAGACAAGTACATGAAAACCTTGTCAGAGTAAAAAAAATTCATGATTTAAATCTAAGCCTGACAACTATACCACTCCGAAGAATTTTCATCAAGTAATGGCAGTATAATTACACGACAGACTATTGTCACGTGCAGTAACTTCACTGTGTGTCTGCTGTTCGTACATACACAGTTCTACACAAACACACATCTTTGTAGCGATGTTAAAGTATGTAATTAAGACACTTGTTTTTCAAATGTGAATTACGAGGTAGTTTTTCATGTAAAAATCTTATCCAATGCAGAATATGTAAGACATCAAAACACAGTTTTGTTACAATATTCAGGTTTCTCTTACGGGTGTTTCAGAAAAATGTGTGGCAAAATTTCCGCAAGTGAAATTACATTGCACTTGCTCGAGGTGTCTGGTAAGCGACTTGTCCTAGTCAGGTGGCAATATTTTCCGTTGTTGGAGCCAACTGTAACTGCAACGATTTGTAGCAATCTTACTGCTTAGAGTAGACCTACTTTCTGTTTCTTTTGGCGGGAATTATTTTACAAAACTTTTCGGATTTTTAACAATTTTTCTCTTATGAGATTCAATGGGTAGCTATTCACGCGCTAAAACTGAAGAGCATGATAAACTGACGACTAAGAAAGATGCAGGGAATGTATGGTTCTGCTTCAGACGTTTAGAGAAGGAAGCTAATTTGAAGATTTTTGAAGAACAAAAAATTAAGTCTCTGTTACAAGAGTATAATTTAAAATACGAAAACGTAAATAAGAAAAACTGTAATAAATTTATTAAGGTTTGTACACCTTATTTAATATGTTCTAAATGATCAACAAATTACAGTGGACAATTCTGAAAAAAATTCTTTCCTACGTTTAGTGAGCACGTTCATTCCTCAGCAGTTGATATAATATTTCTACATTTGCCCAGGTTTTTTCGAGAAAGGGAATCCTGTTGAATATTAAAATGATACGTTACAAACATGGATGTAATATTAGTAAGACAGAAGGTTCTAAATATAAATATATATAGGCTTACAATAAACCAATAAATGATACTTATTTGAATAAAGATTTTTAGCCGAACATTGTATTGGGTTCGAATGCCATTCAGACCATCCCTCAGCATGAGAAAAGGGTAATATTTTAAATTCTTTTGTTTGACCATGGTGAGGGCGCATACATTCATCTGTGCAACTGTGTCCGCACCGTACTTCAGGAAGGCCCAATCGTGGGAGTTATGACACTCGCCACAAGAACCAGACAATTCCATATTTTGCTTACTGGATTTAAAATTTTTCATTGACAAATTTACGATCTAATCTCCGAACAGAGATATGTATGACTTTTCAAGCTTCTCTGTGTGTCAGCATTTCGTTCCCACAGACAATTTAATTAAAATTTAGGCGACATATTTCCTAAAAGCTGACCAGCAAAGGAAAAAAGACTCTCACTCATTGCCTGGCAAATCACAAATTCGAGGTCTTTGTCAGATATATTACCCCGGGTAAAGAGGTGGAAGGAATTGCAGAAATGTATTCAAAATTTAGGCACGAGAGGAGATGAAGTACAGGGACAGTAGAAATTCAGTAATCACACAATCCTCAGAGTGATCAGAAATACAGACAGTAGTCAGAAGCCAGGATACACTGTAGTCAGAGTAAAGGTTAAACAGATAGTATGGAACCTAGTACTGTGTTCAGCACGTCTAATATTACATATGGACATATGAATTATCAAAAATGCCATTTGTATTGTTATTTGTTACATCAACAAACCTGGCCGAAACATCATATTAACACGATGCGAAAATTTCTTATGCTTAAGCCTCAAAATTATTCCGTGCACTTGGCTTCTCGAATTTCAACCTTCAAACCAAAGTGTGAACGCAGTTATAGTCTGTGCCGGACGCTGTAGGTCGCGATAAGGAAGGCGACAGAATGCAGAATCTCTCCCAATCTAATATTAACATTTAAATACAAAATTAAACCCCAGACCGAATCTCTCCACCAACACCTTCCACCAATTGATGCTCAGTATACGCTAGTAGGTCTATTGGCTTGTTAATACATGAAACTACTCCAGGATCGGAAGGAACACTGAAGTAAGGAACTACTCGTAGAATCAAGTTACAAAAATGGACGTTATCTATCAACTTAACTGTGTTTGGTATTAATTCTGTGTAGATGTCCCTGTCGTTAGAGGGAGCTTGCACAAAAGGAAAGTATTCTGGCTGAATAGGAGAAGTCTCTTACGGGAACCATCGAATAAAGTGTCTCAGGAAGTTTCTTATTATCGCCAAATTTAATGTATATTTACTTAAAGAGATTGCACCACACATATATATCAAAAACTCACTGCAGTACTTCAGACTGTAAGGTTGTTACTGATTGTTGCAGTTACAGATGGCCTCCAAAAAATAAAATATTGCCAGTTGAATAGGGCAAGTCACTTACCACACAAGTCGAGCAATTGCAGTGAAAGTTTGCTTAAGCAGATTTTACCACACATTTTTCTCAAGCACCCGCACAAGAGATCTCAATACGGTTACAAAATTTTATTGTGATATTTTAGATATCCTGTATGGGATAAAATTTTTACATGAGAAAACACCTCGCAGTTCTCCTATTTAAAAAAATGTCTCAAGTACGTACTTTGACGTCGCCACTAAGAAGGGTGTTTGTGTAGAACTGTGTATGTAGGAACAACAGGTAAAGAGTAAGGTTACTGCACGTAACCATAGTTAGTCCTGTTATTATACTGCTATTACTTGATGAAAATTCTTCGGGGTGTTTTAATTGTCTGGCCGATATTTCAACCACCAATTTAATTATTTGGTTACTTAGATCCCTTTTTTCTACGTAGATATGTCATCGCGTTTTGAAGATGGCTTAATACATTCAAACTGTTATATGTAGATATATGACAGAATATTTCCTACCTGACCGATAGAGACTGGCTGACACAAAGCTAGCTTATGGCTCAGGCAGGAAATGGTGTACTTTATGTATGTATGTATATATATATATTTTTTTTGTAAGTAGCTCTTTGTGTTTTCAGGCCTAAGTGTTGGTACTACTTGTCCTTAAAAATCAGTAAATGCTTTACAGCCACACACCACATTCGACTTTCATGAGACAGGAAGTAACTTTTCCTTATAATTCCCAGGATTTTATAAGGATCGGCCATTGTATTCCAGATCGAGCCGTATGGCGCGCGGAAACTGGCACATCCCATATATGGTCCAATACATCGCGCTACAAATGCAAGTGTTACATCGTTTGTGCTGTTTTTATTTTCCTGTTTAATTCCATTTATACTTGCACGAAAGGACCCAGTTACATTCACGGCAGTCTACTTTATTCTTGTCGTATATACGTCCTACCCGTCCATTTTTTTTTGTTTATCGGATTTATTTAACTGTTGACTTCGTGAGGTTTATTATTATTAATTTACTTCTCAGTAGAATTCTAAGTCAATAAAGCGGCAACATAACTTTAATTTCTCTAGAGAACAGACTTTGCCTCTCCTTTCTTAGACATATAGCCAGCCTTATTTTCAATCATCTTTATTTCTACAACTCAAAACCATCTACTCCTACTTCCAAGTGATTTAAACGAGGAGGACAGTTTCGACCTTCAAGGCCAGTCAGTGCCGGAATTGTTGTGGTCACAGTGGTCAAGGAAGCCTCACTAAACAAATTCAGATAATCTGCGCATCAGCAGCGTGCACTAATTAAACACATAAATTTCCAGTTTCCGTGGTAACTATCCTATAATCCACTAACTACACCAGTTTAAAGGTAGCGGAGGAATGGCATTTAATTATTAGTTTAAAAATTCTCACTTTTAAATCCAACAAAAGAAGCCTGCCATAATTTTCAAATGAGTGCAAAAAATAGAATGTTTGAAATGTATATGTGTATATATTCGTTTTCGCTAAGAAGTCCTTCAAGCCTTTGCTGGTACTGTCAATACACAACTAACTCTTATCGTTTCATGTCTTATGGTTAAATGAGTAACCATAGCTAAGTAACGTTTTTAGTTACTTTGTATACGTCTAAATCTATTAAAAAATCTATCAAAAACCAAATCAATAGTGAGGCAAATTTTAGGGTGTTTTACAAGATCGTCGTCTAAAGAAATTATTCATGTAAGTTGTAATAATTCATTAAAAAGGGATGCGGATTTGATATCAAGGAAACATTAAAAATATTTAACTAGTTTATTCAAGGTGTGACCCACGAACTGGCTCACAGTTTCCTCTACTAAGAGGCTATCAGGCCAACTTCATCTCTTGAAAATCCTATCACACAGGCAGTGTTTCTTTGTATCACTTTCAACGTGTGTTTCCTGTCAGGAAACAAATATTGAAAACTCCGAAGCATGAACGGTTTTATTTCCTTCGAAAAAATTCTGAGCAAATATGCACTAATATGTTTTTATTTTCTTTACAAGTAATTTAATGAAATCCAATAATTTTCCATACTATATACATCACACGTCACAAGTCCATCGGATAATATACTAGAATTCGGAATTATATAGTATGGAAAAAGTCCAGGAGAAACGCACTCTTATTATCCTTCAGAATTCACTGCAACTCTATAATGATAATGTGAAGTTAAAGTTCTTCCTGCACACACAATAAAGTCAGTTTAACGCCTGGAGGAGTAGCTCCATTCATTCATAAAGAAGTACTACATGGCGATTCGTCGTCACTTTCACGCCAGGGCCACATTACCCCGGTGAAAGAGCACACAGTAGCCATTCAGTGGGATGCTGTTTGAGATGAAAATTCAGTTTGGATATTTTGGAGACGAGAAAAATCTATAGTCCCGCCGGGAGTCAAACACGATTTCTTTCTTAACCAGAGCGCAGCCTAGTTAGTCAGGATGAAGTGTAGGATTTCACAGCTAGCGAAACTTTCCATGTTTTACTTTAACGCAAACTTTTCTTTCATAATTCTTAAGAAGGAAGTGTGCTTCGTTGGTACAGAGGCATCTAAATTGACGATAAATTGGTGACACACAACGCAGTAATAAAAGAAGCGAACAAGCAAGCGATAAAATCCTATTCGGTTCCATTTTATAAGGGTATATTGAGTAGAACGTGAAGTAATATATAAGGGTGTGCTTTAAAATACATAATTTCAAACTGTTATCTATGTGCTTTTCTGCCAGAAGCGCTAGAATGACAGTAGTGCCACAGAAAGGTAACACAAACTTAGTCTCCAAAGAAGTTGTTTGGCTTATCAAAACTGCTGCAGATACTTTCTACAAGATGCAGAAAGCTGATGTTACGTCAGAGGCATTATTCCCACATGTTCCTTCGCCAAGTCAAGCAGAAAAATTGCGATAAAGCTAAAACACGTGGTTCAACTAAGTACTTAAGTTCTTTGCTTCAGTAAGTCCTTTTATCTGCTTCTACCAAATGAAACTACGTATATTCATTACATACGACGAAAGGTGCCTAAAACCCCCTTATTTTCTTACAGCTTAATTTTTTATCATGTATAAGTAATTACGAAGAAGACGTTTCCTAAGTTGTGTTCCCATGCGAATAACTTTGCAGATTTACACTTACAGAGCAATTTGAAGAAAGTCAGACAGATGGAGATGGTTAAATTTATATGAAATAACAGTGTACTGGGCATAAGGAAAAGTATAAATGCTAAAAAAACAGGGGGGTTTTCCTCTTCTAATTTTCTTCCACATCCTTATTCTTCCCCACCCTTTCTTTTCAAACCGAGTAACGTGCGACAAAAAGTAGCGAAAACTAAGGAGATATAGAGACATACTACAACGGAAGCAAAATAAATTTTGATAGAACAAAAGGTTAATTGAAGAGAGAAGGATCTGTTGATTTAACCCCACAGTACTGCCTGCCAGCTGTTGCAGAGGCCATTGAATGTAGGGTGAAAAATTAAGTTAGCACGTCGTAGCTGCCTCCTCTCTATGACAGTGTGCTTAAATATCAGTAGAGTCCAAGAGAAATTCAAATTTTAGGAATCAGCTTCGTGTAGCAAGAGACGTCGCTTCTTCAGTCCTCTGGAATATGCAAGTTAGTTACGTCAAAAATTATTGGAAATATTCGTTTGTAGACGAGTTCTTATGGTCACAAAATTGCCGGTTAGTTCCGTCATATCCGTCTGTCCTTCTGTTTATCTGTTGGTCTGTCCGTCTGCATGTATAAGCGCTGCTCCCCGTAAATGGATTTGAGGACTTTTGTGGGAATCCATAGAAAGGGTTAGGATTTGTTTAAACTCGAGCAAAAAATCGCTTATTTTACATTCAAGCCTATGAACGTTTTACTTTACGGGCAGAATGAAATTGCCATGCTGTTATCGAGTGAAATGGTATCGGGCTGTTAGGATAACCGAGGAGATAAAACGTTATGCGAAAGCTTTACAACGTTGCGTTATATGTATATTGCCTGTCTCGTTAATTTAACATATCCATTTCTTCAAGAAAGGAAAACAAAATATATGGATAAAATGTTCTCGGGTTATCAACAGCGTTAGGCAACTTAATGGGGAATTCGCCAACTTTTTGTGAGACACCTCCGCCATAGTCATCAGGGAACTGACTCAGTTCCCTGATGACTATGGCGGAGGTGTCTCTCGAAGCGTTGGATTATAGCCATTAAGCTATATAACACAGTTGACAGCCCGAAAACATTTTATCCAGTTTAGTCGCTGTGAAAGCTTTGGAATATATGGAGTTTACTGGTGTGTAAACATAACTTAAATGTAAATAGGCTTACTTTGATTGGAATTCGAGTTCATTAAAGCTTCAATAATGTTATCGGCATAAATGTAATTAACTAATTAGTATAAGGATTACAAAACAATGACAATTTGAAGCATGAAATTCTGTTCTAACAGCACCTAGGCATGTTACTTCTTAATTGCGCTGTATAAGAGATACAATATTACGTCTTATATAGGGCACAACGGCACACAATACAGGGACAAGATACATAATGAATCAAGACCAAGATTAGATGTTTCTATACAATGACGAAACCTACAAAGATATAGTAAGCATACAGTACTTTAACCACGTTTTATGAGATCTTACATTTTTGTATTGGGCTGCAGAAATAACTACCATAAGGTATGTGTTATTATTGTAATGTATTGTACGTGTACCAAATATATAGAATTCTGACAACATTGTAGGAGATTTTACATTTTTGAATTACTTGTAGAAATCAGCACGATGTAATATATATGATATGGTACATGTATTACTATTGTAATACGCTATAATTTAGTGATTTTTAAGTATCTGTGTCTAGACTACCAGAAGATGGCGAATGGTGCAGTTCCCCGAAAAGTATAGGTGTAAAGCAAGAAATTCATTGTCACGTACATTAGATGGCACAATGCACGGAATGAATAATGTCACATACTGTATTTTTACAGAAGAAAGATTACAGAGAGAAATATAAAGTGTCGCTTATTTATTTAATGTGTTCCATGTCCGTGCATTATATTATACAAAAAACATTAATCACCAACAAATGCACAAAGAGTTGTTTCATCAATTGCAAATACACACTCCTACATGTTTCGACCTTGCTGGGTCATCTTCAGGGAGAAACTTTCCGTTGTTTTTACACTACGTTGCACTATACAGTTGAGTGAGAATGTGCTGTTGACTGTGCACTGCAGTGCACAGTCAACAGCAAGTTTCTCCCTGAAGATGACCCAGCAAAGTCGAAATATGTAGGAGTGTGTATTTACAATTGATGAAAAAACTCTTTGTGCATTTGTTGGTGATTAACGTTTTTTGTCGCTTACCTGTTTATCACAAATAACGATTAAAAAAGTGTTTATCATTAAGTTCTTTGAAACTTATCTTTATGGAAAAGTTGAATAAGATTTTTGTTTATTACGAATTTCTTTGAAACTTCTCTTTGCTAGCAAGTCAGATTAAAATGCTGTTTGTCGTAAAGCACATTTAAAATTGAGGGGGAAATTATTTTAGCTGCTTTGTCATACTTTGTGCCTGCGTATTCCGTAATAATACGTTTTTATACACGACAGCCTTTAAAGATATATTTGTACCACACCATATTAGTAAATCTCATAAACGTTATTCTTAAAAAGAAACATGTAGTAAAAATGTAATCTTATTACAATGGGACACAATTTCATTTATTCTCGATGTGGAGGGACGCTATATCTCTTTGGGACTGTGGACTGTGGCCTGTAACAGCCTCATCATCTGACCACTCATGACAGGCGAACATATGCATGACTGTTCTAATTTCAGTGAAAGCGAAAAACTGAAATTTATTCAAAATACGAATCGGTGTACCACTTTGTCCATCGAAAATCAAAGAACATCCTACAAAAGAACTCGGGCACTTTCGGTAAGAAACTGAATATAGTTAACAGAGTTACGATACGACTAGTCACATGTGTTGAAACTTGAGTATAAAAGAGTCCTGCTGGGATTTGTGTTAGAAGTTTGTATGAACCTAGTCCGAAATTCCGAACAGCTTGAAACTCAGCGATAGACAAATCTTACTGCAAAGGCTTCATGCCTGTAGCCAAACTACGGCATCTCGTCGACCAAATCCCTGTTCAGGACAGTAACGTAGTTTCCTTGTATCGTTTCAGCCATAACATTTGGGGTTGTAAGATCAAAGAGAGTGCTGGGAGATGGGAAGCAAGAACATTTCGCAGGACGGACCTACTCTGAATATGTGAGTTGGGTTGGACGACCTGCGTAACATGTAATATCACACATCTGAGTTGAGACAGTACTTAGCTATAATGTCATGTATATCTCTCCCACCATTACAGAACACTGTCTTTGGGAAAACCAGGGCTCTGACCAAAATAGAGAACAAAATTTTCCACTGGATCTCTACGAAGTATCGAGAAACATGTGTCTGCACTGCGTATTTTACAAAACACATTATATCAATAGTCCAAAGATAATTCCATGGCGTCCCACCGCGTCTAGCGAAATTTGATATGCACACCAGTGGGAAGCTTCGTGTAAACACGCATATTCAAATTCTGCTAAACAGGCAGAGCGAGAGTATTATAGTAATGCGCCAGAGTAGTCTTCGTCTGAACATGTGTATTAACGAATTCCTCCACTGTTCAATTGATAACTTTAAAGTAATAATCTTAATACTTACTGACGTGTATTACAAATTTAATTACATGGTACTACATGGTGCGGAAAACACTTCCGCATAATAACGTGTTTGTTAACATATACAATTTTTGTGTTAGTTTGACATATTGCAGATGCATCAGGAGAATTAAGCTACGCGTATTTCGCCTAGATGGATCTCGCCTACAAAAATTTAATCGATATCACTTCAAAAACAATTTCATATCATATACATTGTCTCACATATCTCCCCATTTACCTACTGCCATTTGGTCTAGCCGAGTCTACCTTGCGTTGGGAAAACCAAAGGTCCTACGTTATAATCTGAATACACAAAGGCATTACGTGTAAATCGTGCCTGTAGATATAATATAGAGATTAAGGTGTCACAATTTTTCACGTAACTTTTAAGATCAAGAGTTATGACATCAGTCGAAGTATTGTTTGTCTGCAAAGCTGTGAATTATTTACCATAATTACCTTCATGGTTGATACTATGGTTAATAGTTACGTGTGGATCTTACATGAATGAAGAAACTACTTGTACGTGAAGAAAAACTGTCTGAAGACAGCAAAGTTTAATTTCCTGCAGCCAGGAATTTCTTGGAATAAAGCTTGGCCATGTTGTAGGAAGCTTAGACATAAATTCTGAAAGGTTTTGACGATGGTGTATGATATTCTGTGGTGATGGGTATATGAACTTTATCCATCGTCCGATGAGTAAAATATGAAAAATATTAAAAAATTAAAATCGCAACGTTTCGGAAGCTGGCTCTGCTTCAGTCCTCAGGTGAATTGGGGGGGGGGGGGGCAAAAGAGAAGAAAACCTACTCTGTTGGGACCGTTAGACAGAGCTAGCCTCCATCACTGGATTTTAATTTTTTATTATTTTTAATATTTTACTGGTCGGACGATGGATAAACTCCATAAACCCATCACCACACAGGCTTAGACGTGTTGGTACAGAGACAGCAAGCCATATGAACATAGTCTTGAAAGTTTCAGTTTTTGAAACATTTATGCTAATATGATGTTAAAATATATAATAATTACTTTGAATTGCAATATTATGACATACTCAGTATTATAGTTACAGATCCAGTTAGTACCACAGGTTAAAAACCTTCTTCTGCATTATAAAAATCAATCGGTTAATTTTATTCGTAAACAATCACAATGATTTGTGCTTTCATACGGTTTTAAATATAACACCCTGGTTTACACATAATCAGTAATGAGCATGAAATGATTAATGATGTAAGCTCTTTAAAATTTTTGAAACAATGCCACTGCAAAGAATGTGGGAGGCTTTTTATTTAATTTAATAATATCAAAAATCTTATCAGCCAACAGAAAATTTAAAGAACGTTGATTGTACTTTAAGATAAAGCAATTTTTTGTTTTATTTAAATACGCGGTCATCATTGAGTACTATATACGTTTGTGGGAGAATAACTTACAAATCATTAATTCACATAAGTTTGAAACGAAGTACAATCCAAGATTTTGTCGAGAGGGACTGAAGGAAATTAAAAAGAACCTCTGTAAGCCAGTCTCGAAATTTTCACAACGGTGGATGTGGATTCTTCACGTTGGGATTAGTCGCTGCTTCACAAGCTAAGGGTTCTGACGTTTCGAAGTAGACTAATGCCTTTATCTTCAAGAGTAAAGGATTGCAAGAGTTCCTTCGAAGCGTTGGGAACTTCTTACCTAATCAAGCAGCGTCATATGCCAGAGGAACGGAATCCACAGTCTCACAGAAGTTGCTTGTGCCTCGTCTGGTATTCGAACATGGAACCTCCTGTTTACATGTCCACAGAATTCTTGCAGTAGCTACCTGCCTGGCATGAAAAAATTGACGGCTCTTAAAATAGTATATGGTACGATACAAAGACAAGTTTCATCAATTTTAACTCGACTTGGTACTGGCAAATTTTTTTTGTATTATTTTAACGAGTCGTTAGTTGTTATGAAATGTATTTAGCTTTAGGTTACGAGAAAATACTTAAACATTATTTATGAAGTTGAAACATGTTTCGCTACATAACCAAACGAATCGTACCACACGTTGTGATATTTTGTATTGTCATGAGAAACATGAAGAAACCACGTGTACTGTCTTTTTTCTTTGAGGTGTCAGAAAACTTGCTGACTGGCTCTAGGCTGTTTCACAGAACACTTTTAAAAAACTTGCCTTTATAGGGAAAACGTGAAACGTTTTGTAAAAGAAACACTGTCGGTACTGAGCTGGTACTTTACGTCTACCTAACACATTTTCTTTCAGTGTTTTTCTTTTTCTTTCAAAAATGTCTTTCTTTTGATAGAATATGTTTTGGTCTACTTTATGCCATTCGCAGATAACATTTTAGCAAATAAGAATTGTATTAATTTTATTTATGAAACGTACATAAGAGATTACATTCTATATTCCTGTATTTTGTATTTATTAATGACGTTTCAAACACTTCTCGTATTACAATAATACCATGAGTAATGAACACTAAGCTGGAAACAATATGAAGGGAAGCGGTTGTGGCGTAAATATACTGATATCTTGTTAAAGGCCTGAAAGAAATAAGAAAAGCCATAAATAAATCAGTCAGAATAATTACCTTTGTTTCCACATTTAATCTCGAGATCTACCAATGCAAAAACAGTTCCTGTAGTCACTTCATCACAATGTTCTGTCGTAACCACATGATCACTATTTTCAGATGTAGTCACTTAATAATAAGTTACAATCACTTTATCACAATTTTCAGACTAGTCAATGATAATTATCAGTCACGATTAATCGATCACAACTTTCAGGTGTAGTCACCTAGTCATAACTATAAGTCAAATCACGTGATCACAATTTTCATGCCTAGTCACTTAGTCATAATTATAAGTCACAGTCACTTGATCACAATTTTCAGGCATAGTTACTTAGTCATAATTATAAGTCACAATCACTTGATCACAATTTTCAGGCTTAATTACTTACTAATATTTACGACTCACAAACACTTGATTACAATTTTCAGGCGTAGTCACTTAGTCATAATTATAAGTCACAATCACTTGATCACAATTTTCAGACGTAGTCACTTAATCATAATTATCAGTCACAATCACTTGATCACAATTTTCAGACATAGACTCTTAGTCATAATTATCAGTCATAGTCACTTTATCACTGTATTCTTTTGTAATTTTTCTTTGTTTCTGTGGGGATAAAACCTAAGCTGCCTCACTGTTGAGGTTTTTAGGTCACACAAAATTATACACACAAAATCGGTAGGATTCCTCTGAACTACTGGACAGCTTGTCGCAGAGACCGCTACCTATACAACACACAACAATCACAGGAGACGAACATCCATTCCCCCAGCAGGATTCGAAACCGTGATACCGGCAATCGAGAGGCCGCAGTGCTACGCCTGAGAACGCACGGCCACCGGGGTTGGCTATTCTTCCGTAATCGCTTGTCCGTATTTTTCATTCGTAATAAATTTAATATTTCGCTGCCACTAAGTTTTTACAATCATGAGATATTATTAAAAATGTATCCTGTGCCTTTTACGTAATCTACGGAAATGAGACATTCAATTAAATTGGAAGTGGGGGAAATTGGGGGCCTAAATCAGCCTCTTATCAGTTAATGACGAGAAGATATGCAAGGCTACGTGCGTTTTACACGATATAAAACTTCACACCTCTGCGTACTGTGCGTTCCTTGCACCGAGTGTTCACATAAATGAAACAGGGACAGCTTATCCGTCGGTCCGTAACTTTTGTTATCAGAACTGCGTTACCGTTTAACTTTGTACGTTGAAAGACTTATCATTGTTGTTCGACGACTTTAATTTAGGTTTGTATTGATTATGTATAAATTCTACTTTAAAAGATCATATTTAGAAAGATTTAAAGTTTGTACGTGATAATGGAATACATTTCGAATTGATTTGGTAAAATATTGTAAGGCATGTTTTCCATATCAGATTCAATCTATCTCCATAAAGGGATATAATGAGCTGCAGACGAACAGATATATTCTTCGCCTTTCGCACCGAGTAAATGAACAACCTAAACACTCTTCATAAAAGTGACTAATCCCTGAGATTTGAAAAACAAATGTGAGCATTTATGACTCTTAAAACACTTCTAGTGTCTGAGATGATTATGATACTCACCGTCTCTCACTGAATCCGTAAGTTCATAACAGTGGTCACATGATTCTTTAAGGGCCAGATTAATTCACTCCATACACTCATACCTTTTGTCCCCTCATTTACAAGTAGGCATCCGAAGTGGTCTGTTTCTTTGAATTATTCTGTCTAAATTTTGCATGAGATTATATAGCCCTCATACGTGCTATATGAACTGCCTATTTTATCTTTCTGATTTAATCAAAATCTGATTAAGAATGGAAACCATAGACCTCCACCTTAGGTTCCATGAACAGTTATGTTATGGGTGAGTAATACAATTTTTCATACAAGATTTACCCTTAATATAAGGTAACCTACCTAAGACTATTCTATTATTTCTGATGTAGGTTATGATCTCATTAAGTAACCACATTCCACCACAAACCCTCTGAAGGGATTCTTCTGTAGGATACAGATTGAATGTTTTAATATGAGCAATACGACTTAATTAAAAGAACAAGAACTCTAAGTAACTCCATGGAGCAGAGGCCTTCTTGAGAAGCTAAGAGTTTCTCAGCTAGTCAAGAAATTCCCCGCATTTTATGGAAACTGGAGGTTCATTACCGCATTCACAACAACCCGCCACCTGTCCCTATCCTGAGCCAGCTCAATCCAGTCCATGCCCCATCCAACTCCTTGATCCATTTTAATATTATCTTCCCACCTACTCCTGGGTCTCCCAAGTGGTCGCCTTCCCTCAGGTCTCCCCACCAACATCCTGTATGCTCCTCTCTTTTCCTCATACGTGCTACATGCCCCGCCCATATCATTCGTCTCGATTGGAGCAAGAACTCTACTTCTGAAATAATTTATCCTCGATCACTTGTTGGACTTCTTTTGGATTTATGCGTCGTGTTATAGATGACTGTTCTGACATTTCGGCGTAAAGTGCTACTTCCATCTTCAAGACAACTGATGCAGTTTGACGTGGATGCTTAAATGGTTGGGTAGAAATTAAGGTATCAATTGAATTAAAAAGTTATAGAAAATGTAGCCAATCACAGCAATAGGAGAGGGGGGGGGGGAATGATAGGGCTAGTACCGAGACAGTGGGAGTGAGTTTTAAGTGCTCTCCTTTAAGAGTAAACAGTGGGAATATGCAAGCGGAAAGATATGAATGGTGCGCTTTGTAATGGTCCTTTATAGGGCTTACGGTGGAAAATGAGTTGGCCGACCAACCACATAAGGGAAAAATTTGTCTTGTACAAATTTCGCCAAGTTACTGTAACTTCATGCCCCTGATAAAAGAATAGCGCCTTTGAAAGCCATCTGAAAGAAACCAAGTCGTATGCATGTGCAATAAACCGACATAAAGTTTATAACAAGCGTGTTAATTTGAACATTCTATAATACCTACTGGGCTGATTTGCCTGTACACACAGTTAAAATCTATAATAGGCCTACTTTTAATTTTTTAATGTCAGAGCATCCCGTAAATCGCATGGGTTAATTCGGCCAGTGAAACCTAAGTGTGCATATGCGTAATTAATACAAGCAGTAACACAGGGGTTGCAGTAAAAATGTTTAATATAAAGCTATAGAAATAGCAGAAGGAATGGAAATAACTCTTAACGGATCTTAAAACCAGAAAAAGAGAAGGTCTTCCTTTTTCCCATTTGTGTTTTCTCTACATACTATAATAACTTATGATAAATTAGCGGAGTACTGCATGTGTTACAGTGATTTGTAATATCGTTATCAGTAAATTTAATACATTTATGATTTTAGATACTTAAGTTGGAAAATATTAACATTTTACTTTTCTGAAACACTACATCGTGTAATTCAGTGCAAAAATCCCCCGTTAAACCGGAACGTCGCAATCTCTCTACCAAGAGAAGTTGCATTTGAGAAGACTATTTTCATTTAAAGATTTACTACGTATCCTACAGTGAGTTGTGTATGGACGCCTGATTAACTCAGAATATCATGACTAGGCAATGGATTTGATATACGAGGATAGCCATTTAGTTCCTGGCAAGGAAATAGCTTCTTTTTCTGTTCTCCAGAGCATCCAAACTGGCTCTGTGGCCCAACCAGCCTCGTATTCAGTAAATAGCCGGCGTAATATATGAAGCTGAAGCGGCCGGGACGTGAAGCTGTTTATCCGCTTTGATATAGTGTCATGGCTATGCACGAACGAAACTGCTGTTACATATATGACGTCATGGCGTGCACATGAACAGCGCTGCTTAATTGCCTAGTTTTCTATAGGAGAAAACATATTATACAACCGCAGAATAAAGTCCGTTCAGCACAACACACGCTCAATATATCTATTAATTACGATAAGCGACATGTTTCGGTCACAAAGACCATCATCAGGTGTGCTCTGCAGTAAACTTCAGTACAAGGCAGAATATAAGCTTTTTGTGAGATCTTATATATGTTAGATAACATGCGAGTAATATTACAGTAAAGAAAAACTGTAAATTTTGCGTGTCATTAGAAGTTTAAAAAAATTAAGAATATACAATTTTTTTTGTTTTGTAGTCCTTACCCCTTCTACCTACTCAGAGTAGGTGTCGAGGTTGTTTAATTTCACTTGATCACACTCAAGACACACACCACAGTCGGTAAGACTCCTCTGGACGAGGGATCGGCCCGTCGCAGAGACCTCTACCTGACAACACACAACACTCACAAGAGACAAACATCCATGCTCCTGGTAGGATTCGAACCCACGATCCCATTAAGCGCTCGGCCGCAGGCCTACGCCTTAGACGGCGCGGCCGCTGGGAACGGCTATATACAAACTTAAGAAGTTAAAATTAAAAATTATCACAAAATTTGGGGTCCTTGATTTTGGTTCCAGAATAAATGGTTTACAGTGGCTTAAGGCGTGTAATGGTTGTCATCTTGAGACCGTTATATTATTTACGAGATGTTTTATCTGTACAGGGGTGGAGTAGTGGCTGTATAACTGTGGACGTTGGTGTACTCCTTTATATATATATATATGTATATATATATATACTCCCAATGACTGTCATTTAGGTCTTCGACATGTTTCACCTTTCTTAACAAGGTGGAAGTTTAAAATTATGGGTGTTAAATTTTGGACCAATTGCTGATGTTACTTGCATATATTTTTTTTCGTTATGTATAAGTGGTTTAAATTGTACCTATTATATTTCCAGTTCCTGTGCTTTATAGAGTTCGTTGATGTCGGAGTTACGTATCAAATTGTTATTTGTGTTCAACCACCTAGCTGTTACCTCCCTGCGTACACTGTGCATGCCAGCCAGTTACTGAATTGCTGAGTGCTTTTATGACTTTCATACACCTTCCGTGTTGTTGTCGAATTGGAGGACTACGTCAAACAGCCTGTTTTACGCTGCTGTGTTCTTATAATTTCAGATAAATTATATACTATGGAGCCCACCTTGTGATGGTCTTCACAACTGAGACATGTCGCCTACTGTGAATAATAAATAAGTAATTTGACTGTGTATAGTGCTGATCGGACTTCATTTGCAAGTGTTTGATAGTATGCGCACAGTGGGATGGACCGTATTAAAAAAAAGAAACAGTATTTGAAAAATATCCTCGTAATTTACAGTTCATTAATATTTAACTTCTGCTTAAGGCAATATCATATTTTGGTTTGTGGCTCAACAGCCTCATGTGGACTTAGGACTCCTCGCTGTTAAGGTTACATGATCAAACTCATTTAGACACACAACACTCGGTAGGACTACTCTGGACGAGTGATCAGCCCGTCGCAGAGACCTCTACCCTAAAACACACAACACTCACAAAAGACAAATATCCATGCCCCCAGTGGGATTCAAACCCACGATCCCAGCAAGCTCTCGGCCGAAGGCCCACACCTTAGACCACGCGACCACTGGGATCAGCAAGGGAATATTATATATATCCCCCTTAAAGTAAGTTTTTGTCACTTACACATATTTTGCTCACAGGTGTGGCATCTAAGCACAGGGCTGTAGAATCGCTAGAGGGACTTATTTATGTAACCGCGCTGTTATTATCTCAGAATATACGTCTAATGACAGCTTAGTTAGTGGTTTGTGTTTTGGAAAGGGTGTGAAAGGATGCTTTTGTGACATAATTTGCAATATTATATCGGTTTTTGCTTTACAAAATTGAGGAAAGCAAGAAAAAGTTGCCGAAAATGGTATACTAGACGGGTTCCACTTCACTGTTAAACAGAAATAATCCAGAAATAATCTTATTCCCAACATTTTCTGAGTTTTAATATATAGAGCCTTATAATTTATCCGTTTATCAAAGTTTTATTTTACTGTTACAAAGTAGCATTCACGACTTTAAAAGTAAGCTTAATACGTTACAGTCATATGGGCTGTCGCACGCGGTTTACGGTTTGTACGGAACAGAAGGGAGGTTCATAAATATTGATTTGAGATAAATTTTTTGCACACTCGAAGACAATGTTGCTGCTATTCAGCAAACTGCCTGCACCAATCATACAAAAGAACATCGGCTTTAAGATCCGCTTATAACCATCTAAAGGACAGGGAGACACACATCACAAAGCATTTGAAAGGAGAATTTATGTACTTTTTTGTTCATGGTACGACAGCCCCCTATTGGACCAGAGCCTCCTCATTATGGAGGGTTTACGATCACATTCAGATATATCATACTTCGTAAGGCTTCCCTGAAGTGTGATCAGGCCGACGCAGACACTTCTACCTGACAATACAGCACATTCTCAAAAGAGAGACACCCATGTCCCGGCAGGATTCGAAACCGCAACCGCCGCAGTCGAACGGCCGAAAATCCACGACTTAGACAGCGCAGCCACTGGGCTTGGCATGCATTTGCCTTAGGTGTTCCAAATTATAAATGCGAATTAATTAAAACCCCCAATGGCAGGGTTTTTATCATCATATTTTTTACATCAGAACATCGGACGTTTCCGACTGAACAGGAAAAATGCTTACGGATAAAGTTAATGTACGGCAAATCCCTGTTAGCAATTCGATCATAAGTATGTATTTTATTTGATTCTGCAGTCAGACCCAACAAGTCGTTCAACACACGTTGTATTGGCAACAAGTTTCAGCTCATAAAAGAGCCATCATCAGGTTATATCAAAAAATTTAAACTGGAAAACTCATATGTTGTAGATAGTTGTTCCCCTTTCACATCCATGAATACCCTGCAAATGTGCATAACAATTATAAATATTATATATATATAACCTAACCAAAATGTTAAGATTGAATTGAATGTTAAAATGCTGCCAGTGTTGTTACAAAATTGGAAGGAAAATGATTTTTTGAAAAATAATGAAAAATTAAAATATTACGTTCAAAAAGTAAGACATGTAGTCAGCTGTAAGATATTAACTTTACTAGTAGGAAAACCTCAGCATGGGCCAGTATAGTGTAGGTGGTCTTCATGCAAATAACTTGACCGGTCTGCAAGCTGGAATATATATATGTACTTTGGACACGGCTACTGCTTCTGATAATATCCACGTCCGTATGGGCCTTCTAAAGAAGCAAATATTTTGTATGTACGGGAATTCGGTATTGCTTGTGGATCTTGTATTACGACAGAAAAGGACGGAACTTAGATAGAGTTGAAAGATGTTACATCTAGAGAGAAACACTAACGAATAATCAGTTACATGTTAAACACAGAGTTACATGTATGTAGCACTATAATAAAAGAGGAAGTCATTTGACTAAAGCCATTGATCCTAGGTGAAGCTCGGCTTAAAATACATAATACGTCAGTCAAATCTGAACAGCAGTACAAAACCAAGCACTGGACACACTGTACATCGTGCAACCAAAACATATTCACTAATGTAACTAACTTTCTCTAAAATATAATGCAAAAACCAATTCGTACTTATTTACATCGTTAATAGCAAAACTGCTTTTGTGTTCTTTATGAAGTGCAGTCCACTAGCAATGTCCAATTCTCGTACATACGAACTATTTCTCTTGTCAGAGGGCCTATATAGACGTGGATATTACCAGAAGTACCGGGAATGTCGAAAGTATGTGCATATATACCAGCTTGAAAGCCGGTCAATATATTTGCATGAAGGCCAACTATAATAAACTGGGTAGACGCCATGGTTTTATACTGGTACTTTTTCATACATATGCCGCTAAAAACGGGGAACGCTGTTCTGCCTGCTTGCACATGATGCCATCCGGGTTTACAGTGATGCGAGGTGCAATTTAGAAATGTTGCCGAATAGCTAACTTTGCGTAGCAGCAATGCAAACAAGTCAGTTCTCTTAACATGACTATACCCTCTGGTCGAGATCAGAACCATGTACCTCCAGAACATATAACACACGTTCAGTTAGGCTGCTCGCACACAACCCGAATTGGGTGCGACAACCTGAATAAAAACACTCCACCTGACTTGGTTAACGCAGTGTGACGCAGTTATAAGGGAAGTCTGTGTCAAACAAAATAGGGCTGCCTTAGTGATTAAGACTTTATTCGACTCAGTCAGTTTGCCTGCAGCGTCACACGTAACCGCGTAGCCACGTGCCCGTTCTTCTGTTTACTTGATTGTGGTACATACTGTGACTGCAGAGGATTTTTTTGTGTTACAGTGACTTATTTCCGGAAAGTGTATAAATCGAGGCTAAGTAGGCCTGTATCATGAAGTTTGTTGCTAGAAAGTAGTGAATCGGTTTTTCTTCCCTGCACCAAGCAACTGATAAAAAATTGAGAGCGGGGAAGAAAAATATATCCAATGAAATTCATGAAAATATGGATGTTCAGGAGAAGATGTTTGCAGTTCGTATCCAGTACGTACGAAGCAGCGTTCGCATGCGTGGTAAAATGACACATGTGCAGACATATAACATAAACGTAAACTTACGAACACGTTTTAACCACCTGTTAAGTAAAGTTTTCTCTGTCACGAAGTCATATGCCGGCCGCACGTACTATATTGCACTTGCACTTGTTCCCAGTCTCGGCGCTAGTCGGAGGAGTGTTCTGCGTCACGCACCGGCCACTTTACCCCTGTAAACGTGATCCCCATCCCTATTTATTATGACAATGGTTTGACCCAAGGGTTAATCAGCACTTCTTTGGGGTTACAAAAATTTCTTACTCCCGTCGGATATTAAAACAAAATTCTTCCCTCTTTATTAGTCACTATATGGAGTATGTTTTTCGGGCTTCACTTTCCGACCTGGTGCCATCTCCAATTTATTTTAAATGTTGTTTTTTGTAAAAGAAGAAAAACTGCTAGATGAAACCTGCAAGGGAAAAATCAGTAAAAGCTTACAAGTCTAAGAGAGTCTAAATTTTGTAATTTTAATATTTTGCAGCAGATCATTTATTTTAACAGAATATTTCTTGTCCACAAATAATAAAGAAATTAAGGTTAAAATAGTAGAAGGGCAACAACGTTATTCGGTATTTGATTGAAATTTATACGACGTTTAGAACAGGGTATTTCACCTTCACTATGGATATTTCAGCGAGAGCCAAAATTCTTACAAATATTCATTCAAAATGTCTCCAATACATATTGAACACTCTTATATCTATCCTTCTTTCTGTAAAATATTTCTTCTACGCAAATTCCCACGTCACAAAACGAGAGCTACATACTCAGTGATAAATGTAAAAGCCAATACCATGAGTATACCCTAAAAGGCCTTGATAAGGCGGTGTTTACAGAGCCAGATAATTCCTACGGGTTTCAGTCGATGTGGATATCTTCATTTTATATATAACAGAGTTTTTAAAATTGACCTGTTAACATAATATCTATATGTCGATGTTCAAAACGGTGAGTGTGTTAAGCTTTTGTTAAAATCTAGTAACACCGATTGTATGGAATGTATGAAAAGAGTAATAAATATACACAGCCCAAAGCTGTAAAATATTGCAGTGCCTGAAGGATATTTATTCAGGTCACTGCTCATTCAAACAATGTATTATTTTCGTGCGCCATGCATATGACACAGTGCATAGCTATTGTCACAGCTCATGAGGCCTGTGAGTATAAGGACTGATATAACAACGTATTGTGCAATTTTGGATGTGCACTGCCGTAGTAAGTAGTGTAATTTGATTCCTTTTTCTGCCGTTAGGTAAAATATCTCAGTAAAAGACGATATATTACGTGTCGTGTTCTAGTGAGTGTGTCAAGGCGTAGCTAAGAGTGCTAATTACGATGCTCAAAAGTTTGCATTTACGCTGCGACAGCCAAAGTGTAACCACGAACCTCAAATTTCACGATGGATGTTGAATCTGTGAACATTTCTCTATACACTACCCACTGAAGAACAGCATTCGTAATTCCCTCTGGGGAGTAATATTTTAATAAAAGTTCGCATTATGACTTTCACAACATATCGCATCTGTACCCCAATCTACGCTGCATTCACTTTATTACTACACACTAACTGAAGTCTAGTTCAAACATGCGGTCTGCTACTTCCACGTTTTACACAGAAAACATGTATTTGTGTTTCACGTCTCCCATTAGTGCTGTCATATAGAGCTCGTAATTAATTTGATCATACTAATATTGTAGGGCACGATGTGGTGAAGTTGGTTGAGGCATAGCACTACAAGCCGGAAGGTCGCCGGTTTGATTACCGATAATGTTACTGGAATTTTGCATTGAGTTCATCCTTTCGGTCGGACCATCGCCCTGGGGTCGACTCAGCCTCTAACAGAAATGAGTACCCGGAGTATTTCCTTGGGGCGGGGGGGGGGGGGGGTAAATGCTGCCGATGGGTAGGGCTGACAACGCTACCACCTTCATGTGCCGATTGTCTGGAAATCTGGGATCCTCAACCTCCTGGAAGCCTCAGGGTTTGTCGAAGGCCTGTAGTGGAATTGCTTTACCTCTTATACGAATATTTTATAAATATTATTAAATCCTACATTTCTCAGAATGTGGCTGTCCAGCCTCCTGTCTTTTCTATCTCTTTGATTCTAATATTTTCCTCAGCACTCTCATGTTAAGCGCACTCAAATAAAGCGTCTGCAACTTTGCTTGCTGAAGCGCATTACAAGATGATTTACGCTGTTTAAAGTGCCTTATATTTGTTTGTGAAAAAGTCATTCTCTTAAGAAAGCTTCAAGGCTGTGCCATAGCTTAGGCGGTTAGCCGCCGGCCTCCCACTGCGGAGGCCCGGGTTCGATCCCGGGTCAGCCCATGTGGGATTTGTGGTGGTCAAAGTGGTACTGGGACAGGCTTTCCGTTACTAAGAAAAGGACAAAAAATAATCATCATCTTCATCTTCATCATAGGGTTGCACAATAAGCCTCATGGCTGCAGTGCGTCCGTAGCGTCTGCTGCGGGGCCCTTCACCACTAAAAAAAAAGAAAGGTTCAAAGATTAAAAAGCATGCAAGAAGTACAACACTTCCTGCATCGGAACGTAGTCTATGAAGGTTATGACGCTGTCTGGCAATGAAATGAAGTGAGGTACCGCAGATTATGCAATTATTTAGGATGTCGTAAGTATGTTCAGAAGTTAAAACTTTTGTCAATACATTTCCCAAACACGATGCAACAAGCCAGTACATGAAGATAAAGAAACAGAAGAGGCATCTTAGGAAGCGAGTGTAGAATCGACTGGGTGTATTCTCGTTTGTTTTAACGTATTTTTCCTGGGTAGTCATTCGACATAAATTCTGTAAGAACTACAACGAAGCGTTTTGATCAGCTGACAGTGTACGTTATCGAGAGTATGTAGCTAGTGTTGGTATACTTTAAGGATTCACCTGCACTCAGCAGGCATCTCGTGGGACTTCAGACTAAAGCAGACTGTAGGTCAACGTACAAAAATCAGGGAAGGACTTGAAGCAGGAATACATCGTAAACCTTCTGATGTAGCATTTTGCATGTAGATACTTGTAGCCTACATCTAGACTAGGAGGTATAGGGTGATTCTGTACCATAGAATGGCTTCAAGCGATTGCACAAGCTACATGGTAAAATGATAGGTCTGTTTTCACATAAAAGGGAAGATAATTTTTTTTATAATTGAAATGTGATTCATGCCATTGTGTTACAAGTCAAGGAAAATCAAGAAACAATAATTCCGGCTGTCACAATCTGGAGTTTTATTAATGATAAGACTTTGTCAGTGATACACTACATGTTTCGGTCCGAAAGGACCATCTTCAGGTGTGATTATACACAGAATAGAGTACCGGGCTTGAGGTTTCATGTGTACTTGTGCGATCTCATTAAGGGTTAATTTAACAGGACATGCTGAAATTATTGTGTACATAACCGATACCTATGTGAACACCAGAATAACTCATTAAAACTCCTTTTAAACATTATAAAATGGCATAAAATATTAAAACAATTATCACATGTGGTGTACAAAGATATTATTGTACGGATGTCATGTTGTTGTTGATATTACTTCTTACGTTTTGACATTTACAGCTTTTCCGGGTGGAGTAGCCGTTGTGTAAACCCGCGTTGAATTCTCCTCTTTTCTTGTCTGTTTATGCTGTGGTGTGATTCATTGAAACCCAGAAGTAAATATTTGTTTTTCTGGCTGTTTTTACACGTGGTTGAAGGTGTTGTGTCTTGTTATCAGTCTGTAAACTGGTGGTGGAGAAACTGTCTGGATGGTTCCTTGCGCGTGTTGCACTGACTGGCTATAAATTTGTCCTTGTGCATGCAATGAAGGAATATTGAGGGGAGGTGGGGTGGGGAATTACATCTCATCACTTTATTAAATTTGGTTGTGGATGGTAGTGTGTTGTCAGCTTCATACACAGGTAGCTTTACGATTTGCGCACGAGTGCTGGATATCCCATAAACAGAAGGCTGGGTGAGTGCCAGAGTCGCTGCAGACGATTTGGTGTAGAAAAAATCATGCTGCAGCAGGTAATCACACAAAAATTTCATCGTCGCCGGACCCATATCCTAGTCAATATACTGACTTTCGTATCACGGATTCGTTTGTTTCCCACATATGCGCAATAATCAAGAAATTTCCTTTGTTGCAAGCCAAAAGGATTATTTTTATGAATGACAGAGGAGGCAATTTAAGTTGTCAATCACAAAGTTCGAGGAATTTCTTTACCAGATATTCAAATTTCGTTACCTGCATGCTAATGAAATACATTCCGCCTCGCTGCAGAAATAAATTAATAGGGAGAGCACTGCTAGTGGTGGCATGCGGTGGCGCAGTTGGCTGAGGCACTGCGATACAAGCCGGCAGGTCGCGTTTTCTATTCCCGATGGTATCATTGGAATTCGTCCCTGACATAACCATTCGGGCCGCACTATGTCCCTGGGGTCGACTCAGTCTCTAACAGAAATGAGTACCAGGAATATTGCATGTGGGTAAAGGCGGCTGGTGCTCAGGGCTGACAACCCTATCACCTTCATGTGATGGTTGTCTTGAAATGTGGGAGCCTCAAAGTCCTGGAAACCTCAAGACTTGTCCAGACCTGTAATGAGATTTATTTTACTGCTAATAGTGGTGTGTAAATTCCTTTTGTTTAAGTAACTGATGTGCTTATTCTTGGTTTATTCAACAACTCTGTAAGTATTTCAGATCACTGCGTCAAATAATGCATTGAGGAGTGTAGTAGAGGCTTAACTTCAGGCACCAATCCGGCACTAACTTGAAGGAACTTGGAGACCTTCAGTCACGATAGCCAGTTTTCCGGTAGATATTAGAAGCCAGAATATTCAAAATGCGAAATGGAAATGCTGACTTCTGGCCCTAGATATTCGGTGAATTTGCTGTAATTTTTTTCCTTCAGTGAAACACGATATCAGCACTGTCGAGTATTAAAAATGTTGCAATGAGAAAAGGAACGGTTGATGGCTCATTATCGTCTTCACACTGTTCTTTTGCACGTTACTGTGCCTTACCATTTACCGTTACACGTACCGGCCAGTCGAACTGTAGTTCACTATATATATCACACTCAAAGCGAATATAGAGTGACGTCAAAGCTGGGTCATTTTGGTCAATTCTAATTTGTTATTCGTCTGATTGTAGCTGGGGGAAACTACAAAGGCACTGACTTCCGTCCACAGCCTTTGCGCATTATAACTGATTGAAAGCTTTCCCCGCTGCATACTGAACACGGCGGCCTTTTATTTCGACGTTGCCGGATTTGTCAGTTTCCTGAATCTCTCTTCTTTGCCTTCTCATTTCATGGCATATTTTCTTTTTCGTTCTTGCCTTTTTTTTCTTGTTGTTGATTAAATTTTACTCTCGAAATGCTTGACTCCAAACGAAGGCAAGCTTCTCCATCTTATTCTGAATTAACACCTAAAATTTTAATGATCTTTCTTGTTTCGAAACAAAATGTTAAAAACATGATAGCTTAAATGGAAGACCTCTCCCTTGAGAGATGTAATTTTTTGCCCTCCTGAATATCAAGATTCATAACATTTTTACTTTAAAACGAAGGACGTATCATTAGCCAACCTCCGGATCTTTTATTGACAGAGTTTTGAGCCATCTGAAGACATGAGAAAGAATTTCCCTTTTGCACTTCGTACAGCTTTACTCCATATTATCAATCGAAGTCTCAACCATCTAAGTATGAAATCTGCATAAATTAAATATTTATCATCAAAGCTACAATATACTTCGACGGGATATGACCATCGCAGGACATGGTGCTTCAAAAAGCACATTACTGGAGAAACTTCCATTTACACTTTAAAAAATAACCGTACTCACATACTTACAATGACGTGATTATTTAAAATAAAATAAAACAACACACTTGGAGAATATGAAGATTATAAAAAACCAAAGACGGACACTAAAATTCAAGACATATCGCAATGAAAGTATTATTTTGCATATGCGGACATTACGTGTTTCAGTGTATTGCAAAGGCAAGCGCCAGCTCTCTTTGCCCATTCAGAGGTCGTTATGAGGTCCGTAACTATTCTAATGTTGTTTTGGACGTTAAGAATAGCATAATGTCGTCTTCATACACCACCACCGATGTGTTCTTTAACACATGCCCAATGTTAATGCCTTTAATGTGTCGAGCCAAAAAATATATCAGCGGATTCAAAGCTGAGGTAAAAATTAATATGCACAGAGGTTATCCTAGTGAAAAGGATCAGTGAATAAGAAAAGGCCCGGAGCGATATCCGTTTATTTGTACAGAGGAAGACGTCATATCATGCATTGCTTGAGTCACATTGGCAATTCTCACGTTGTGTCCGTAAGATTGCAATACCCGAAAGAAGTGAGCATGTAAACTCCCATTGAAAGCTGGAGAGAGGTCCAAGGGAATAATACACAGGGGCTTGTGCATCAAATCCGCGGAAGTTATATCTTTCCGTATGTGCGACACCGCATTACGTATTGTACTTCCCGCTATTCCACAGAATTGGCTAGGGCGCAGAACAGCGGACAGCGTAGGCCGTAGGCATTTTGCCAGAATCCGGGATAGAAGTTTCTAATCTGTGTTGAGGAGATTAGCAGGTCTATAGTCCCTTGGTTCAGAGGGAGTTTCCGTTTTCGGAAGGCATAAGCCATGCACAGATTTTGTGCATCCGTTATCCGCCTATTCAAAACATCTTATTACATCATTTCAACCGATCATCCTTGATGTATTCACAATAATAATTATAAAATTACAAGAAAATTCCCTCCCTCCCCGGAGATTTGTTGCAGCCTCTTTGGCGCACCGCAATAGGCAATTCCAATAATCGGCAACTCTAGACAGTCTGTCCTGTCTCGTGACATGAGATTATGTACCACTTGTTCCAAAAGAGTAATACTCGCATTTTCTACCGGGATAAAATCATAATTACCTCTCAGGAAGGCGACGAATTTTTGTAGAACATCCCTAGTACCTGTAGGTACGGCGCCATGTCTGCCTATAGTATTTGTAATGAGAGGAGACTGGCCCCTTTTCTGAACTTCTAAGAGATGAAATTGGGAAAACCATTCTTCCTAACACGTTTCTGCTTACTGCGTGACTATGATGAGCGAATGAGTCCGCTTGCTGTATTGATGGACGATATTAGCTTTGATGAAATTTAATTTAAGAGCTTTCTCCCGTGAAATACTAGGTTCCTTCAAGATGCCATACCTACAAGCCTAGTAAACATTTTTATTCGTCTTGTCCTCTCGGTTTCACACTTTCTCTTCCTTAATGAAAAAGAGACGAATTTTGCATTGGCCGTACAGATTCCACTATAGTAGTGTATTCGGATATTTTTGTAGCTGCTGTCGCCAACTTGTCAATTCACGTTGGAAACATGGTCCTATAATTATGTCATCCACTAATCGCTTATTAAACTATAATAGGCCTGGTCCTCGTTTGACACTCGGGACGTCTAAGCTAACGCCTATGCTCACAGCCAAATAATTGGCAAAAGCTGCAGCTACTGTCTCCATTTTTTTTGAAGGGCCCTGCAGCAGAGGTATCGGCTGCACCGCAGCTTTGAGTCTTACTGTGCAACCAGGTGATGAAGATTAGTAGTTTTTTCGTTTTTCCCTGTAGTGGACCAAAGGTGGAATGAAATGGACATGGTAAAGCCGAAGTGATCGGGAAAAACCTGTCCCATTGCCAATTTGTCCATCGCAAATTCCACATGGACTGGCCCGGGATTGAACCCGGGCCCCGCCGTGAGGGGTTGACAACTAACCGCCTGAATCATGGCACGGCTACCACACTTACCTTATTTTCTACTAGAGGCCGACATGTAGTACGTTCTATCCAGGAGTGTCGTAGTCTGACAAGCATAGTGTTTACACGGCCTGTGCAGAGCTATCGAACAAAACAAGCTTAAGTCCGAGCCTGCTTCCCACCATTGCTTAAATAATTTGGCTTGTGCAGTCAATAGGAGACAAAACACAAACTACCCACACAAATTTCAAAGCAGATTGTAGCGATCTCAAAAAATATGGCATATCCACTGTATAAAAATGTTAGATTTCTCTGTGTTTGGCTGTGGCAGTTGGTACATCTATATTAATGATACTGACAGCGTGACAGTATGCGGCTACTCAGCGTCCTGATGACAGTTTAGTAACAACGGTGACCGTGACGTCCTCTTAAGCCAGGATGGCTGTCCCACGCTGTATATCTCCAACTTTAATGTAGGCTATGTATCCAGCTATTCTACTTAAGACTGAAGTCTTGACCTCATGTAGCAAACACATGCCAATTCCCCTCTTGTAAACAATATCAGCCAGCATTCATATCCACGTTGCCGATGTGCACATATTTATGTTGAACGTCGCGATTTTGTGAAGCAGCGCCAGTAGTGGAAGAAAGGAGGCCCTACACAGGCATGCTGTGACACTTCACGTGCGTCGCCTCTGCTTCTGGTTATGGGACGCTGTGATTTGACGTCCACCCTGGAGTTTTGATTTATTTGGGCTGGCGGAACATACAAAAAAGGCGCAACAGTGGTGGGTATAGAAATAAACAGTCGTCCGCTGCTGAAGAAGCTACCGAAACATCGAAGGCGCTTTTTGTTTGCCCCTGGGCCTCCCTCTCCAGGTCAGAAAAATTACTGCATCCTTCACTCGGTTCTACAGCTCTCAATGGCCGAAAATCCATCCGCCAGGCTCCACCCCTTCTCCTTCCCTCCGGCAAAGGTGTTGTTATTTCCACGTTTGTGGCAAGTCCATTCTGATGTGTTGCCGTCTTTCAACCTAGCGGTATCTGCCTCAGACTGCCTGACGGCGTCCGCCAACACTGAAACTTGTAGGCTCTTCGCTGTGTCCACCGTGGGACAAGGATGTGAGTTCCATGCATTTCACAATCTGACAGTTTCAGCGGGGAGAGCCTGTGGACCTGCCAGGTCCTCCAGAACAACCAGCAGGGTGTCTGCTGGCGCCCCGGCTACAATGTCAGCCCATAACTGGGGCGCTTCCCTCACGGCTGCTAGGCGAAGGTTTTGTCGCAAGGGACATGCTTGGATACGATGCCCTTTGCCATTACAGCCATAGCAGGTTAGAGGCTGCCCGTCATAACACACCAAAACCCGATAACCGGCAATTTTAAAGGATGGTGGAACACGATGTTTAAGAGTAATAAAGAAAAGTAGACTCCATTAGCCCACGGATATTGACATATTGATGCAAACTTTTCGCTTGTAAACCACCAGCTTCTTACCGCTATTAGAGGAGATGGAAAACAAAAACACAAACACACTGCCCACCAGAAAGAACCAAAACACACGTAAACAAACTATTCTCCTTTCACCGGAAACCATTAAGCGCTCTGCTCCAATTTCGATGCCGCTCGGCTCTCCAAACGCAACTTGCTCAAAGCCACGATTCCAACAAGCAAGCCGTCGCAAATCTACGCCATAGACCGCACCGCCACTGGTATAGGCGTGGCTAATTACGACGTATTCTTACGCTGACAAGAGGCACAGCTTCTTGATCCGCATGAGGCTTCGGCCGCTTTTCCACCTGAAAGGGGGACATGGCAGCTGGGTGTGATTCAGATCTCTTACACAAATGCCTCGAATTAAATTTCGGTCATCCGGCGGGTAGTAAATTGTTTTATTTTGCTAAATTTTGTAACTTTGTTTATATATTTTGTTTACGTTTATGTGCATATTTATCAAGTAGATAACACAGAGAAAAAGTAAATACATCGAAACAAGAGTTTCCCAGACTACGCCTTTTTTCCATATGAACAAAAAAAGACACTTCTTTGCAATTTATGAATTATGTACTATATTAAATGATTTAGCACTTAAAATATATTTATTCGAAATATAAACTTTTGAATGAAATCTTTTCATTCTTCCTAAGCCATACAATTCCGAAGAGTATTGCCTTCATCTGAAGTAAGCCTACTATATAATGCTTTAATATATTACAATATATTAACTTAGTTTTACTACTCAATTTTCGGCTTTTACAAAACGCACACAATATTGTAAGTTTGGGATCCCAGTCACTTGAAATTTTATCATGTTTTATGCATGTGTTCTCTATATATCCTGCGCACTTTCAAAATGCCTGATAATGGCTTTGATTTAAGGACATAACTTATGGAATTATGAACATATTCACAGATAAAAGCCTCAAAGCAACAAATGGAATCGCAAAGAACGTCAAGAAGTTAAATCTTTCTTACACACCCTCAGGGCATAAAATCTTTCCAATCGCATGACAGGAATCTTAAAAATATATTTTTCAAAGAGATATTTAAGCAATGGAATATTCAGAGACGGGAATATACCGGTGTAACATGCATTGCCACTGACATCCAGAGGCAGGGTATGGTAAGGCCAAACACTCGTTTACCTGCTGAAACAGAAAACGTCTATTAAGCGCTATGTATAAGACTGTTTATCATAATACTGACCGGTATATTTGACATCTATTGGCAAAGTACGCCTTAAAAATTATTATTTCGTATTCACGAATTAAATGTTGGTTGTTTCCAGAATGGTTACCCTCGTAGGTTTAAAATTTATGCACAAAACAAGCAAGGTTTTTTAATACGTCTTCCTGCGCAGGTTACTTACTTTTATGACGCACAGTGTAAGATTCTACCCATTCTGGTGCCGGTGCGGCCTAGTGCGTACGTCTGCGGCCTCTCAATTCGTTTGCTAGGAATGCGAGGTCGAATCCCGCTGAAGGCATGGCTTTTCGTCTCTTGTGTTTGATTTGTGTTGTTTAGGTAGCGGCCTTGGCCACGGGCTTATCACTCGTTGAGAGAAATTCTACCGTGTGTGCATTTCTAATTGTGTGTGATACAGAAACCTCAATAAAGATTTGGACTGTTGCACCGCAGAAATAATATAAGCTTCTAGAGTAAAACCATGTTCTTTAATCATGAAATCTGTTACAGTTTTATGATGGTTGTAAAAGTCTACTAAATAAATATTTCACGCATTTTGACTAAAAATATGGAATAATTCTCTCTACGTACTTTTTAGAAAATCTCAATTTTCTATAGAGAATTTAAACCTAAAATAAGGGATTATATATGTAAGAATTATAACGTCATTTGCAGCCTATCTCCAGGGACAACTGCGTCTATAAAGCAGCGTATCTCGTCTGTTTCTTTTATTCGTGAATCACAGATGTATTCTCTCTTTTTTAAGCTTCCAGGCTAGTGTTGTTCATCTCAGGAGAATTTTTTCCTGCCACAGAAATTACAAAGCTTAAAATTTAATACAAATACAGCCAACGGGAATTACCTCTGCGGCTTGGATTGTACGATGCTTTGTCTGCTTCTCAGAGCGGTGAAAATGTTGGTGCTTACAGGATGAAATCATGCCGACCGACAGTAATGTCAGTAGCAGCGATTTTTATAAGCAAAATTAGTTTTGGACAGGAGTAAGAATGGGGAAGGAGGGATTACGGAGCTCAAATAAGGGAGAAACTGAGACGTTATAGCAGGCACAGACGGAGATACGTAGGGCTTATTAGGTCATAAAAACTTTCCTTCATCTCAAACATAAATATCGGGAAGGTAACATTCTACATTACACAAACTCTAGCTTTTACATAAAGCAAAGGAACTAACCAGTTTATTAAACCCTTTGAAAACTGAATTTTAGGTACATTATATATACAAACTGCAGTTCCTTCTTCAGAGGAAATAGTCCATAGCCGTAATAATAACCAATCGATTAAGGTTATTCAGGAAAATTTCTGTCTATTGCGAGACTCCTGCAAAAAAGCATGAAATTAATATGCGACAACAAGCAACGTTTCTTCGTGTCGCAGCAAACTGAACACATTGGTGTAATTATTATTGGGTTATAAACGATTGCATTTGATATTAGTCAAATTACATTTGCTGAACTTCCAAAATAATTTTTTATTTCCAGGCATATAACAATGTTGCATTACAAGTCGATAAGAAACTATCTTTAGGAGCACTGCTTCAGAAAAGGCTAATAGACTATTAGCTGGCCAGTAACTTTCCACTCATTTTAATGGAAGTTAAATATATATTACTGCGTTCATACGAGCCCTCTTTTCTGTCCTATGCCAGATAAATGGAGCTGACAATTTAATAGTTTTATTTTTAAGGATCCCATTTAAGTTTCATCCTCCCACGTACGTCTAAGTCTTCACATTTCTTTAACACAAACTTAAATTTTGTCAACCTTTCCGTCTATTAAGGGGAAGCAAGCGTCATAAGGGCTCAAAAATTCGATTTTTAGTTTTTAGCGTATAATACCCCACTATATGTGCGCCGATTGACGTTAGTTTTATTAAAATCCGACATCTCATTAAATTTTAATAAATTATTATGTAAGGTTGTGTACTTTAAATGACACGCCACATTTCGCACTCCAGCAGAAAAAAAAGGCTGAAATTCCTGGAGTTTTATGTTCAGGGGAATATTTCTTTCTTCGATCTAGAGAGAATTGTTGGTCTGTAATGTTTCACACCCTAACATTTATATCGAAAGTCGTATTGAGTTCTGCTGTGTTGTTTTGTTTTGTGGCAGTGTTTGCGCGTAGCAAGTGTTCAGTTTTACTTGATTATGACTAGAAGAGAGAAATTTGCATCGAAAAGAAAATTAGGGGAAATATATACATATGTGTTAACAAGGACACAGGTGTTTCAGAAAAGGGACAGCTTCTATCTGACCAAAGTGGCGAAAGCAGTTGTGTAAAACATAACCTCACTGCATCAAACAAAAAGATACACGGCACTTCTGTGAATACTTAAATTAAGGTAGGTCAGAACAATTTTTGTAAAAGTGAAAGTAATTTTACTTGTGATGGGAACATTGTAGGTAGTATCAACCTGCGTTGTGCCATTGCACAAGAAAACAAAAGTTGCAAACATTGCGGTGGTAATATTTCTTGTTTGAAAATTCATCAAAGTGGAAATGTATTGTAAGAAATTTAGTTATTAAATGGTGTAAATGTGATCATACTTCAGGCATAATTACTTCAAACATTACCAGGAGCGGGTTGTGTGATAACAACATCAGTTTAGTGTATGGCCTAAGATAAGTTGGCAAAGGCAGAAATGCGGGTAGAATGTTATGTGCAGTGCTGGATATTCCCCAGCCTCCAGGAAGTTTCTTCATGGTACAAGCAGCCACAGAAGCTGTAGCGCAGAATGAGGAAGATGATGTATCACATATAACTGCTTGTTTTGATGGTACCTGACAAAAAAGTGAGCACACCTCCCTGAATGACATTATATCAGCTACCTCTGTTGACAGAGGGAAATTATTAGATATAGAAATAATGAGCAAGTCTTGTTTTGTTTGTCACACCAATCCAACCTCCCAACATGAGTGTAAAAAGAACCATGACGGAATAATTGTTGGAATGGAATGTGCTGGTGTGCTCAATATTTTTAATTGTTCTCTTCATACACGAGGTATAGGTATTTGTTACACAAAGTGTCTTGGTGATGGGTACAGTAAATCATACCAGAGGGTGGCTGTGGGGAAGCCCTATGGTCTCAACATAACTGTAACAAAATTAGAACGTAAAGGACGTGTACAAAAAGGAATTGGGGCAAGACTGAGGAGACTTGTGAAAGAAAAGAGATGAACAATATTGCATGACATCAAACCTGTTGGAGGCAAAAGTAGCCTCACTCAGTCTGACATGGACAAATTACAAAATTATTATGGTTTAGCCATCAGGAGGAGTGTCAACATTTTGGAAGTCATGAAGAGAGCTGTGTGGGCTCTCTTTTTCACAAATTGTTAACAAACGATAAGCACCAGCATGGTGTTTGCCCAAGTTGTGGTTGAGGTGTAAATTCAACAAGAGTGCCAGTTCAGGGGTTGCATATGAATATAAATATTCCTTACCAGCTGCTGTTATGGATTGCAGTTATACCAGGGTTCAGGGGTCTTGCGGGTGTAGATCCTCAGAAGAAATGTTTCCATAGGAAAAAATATGCGAACCTGTTTTTGGACAAGAATATCCAGAACTGCTTTGTAAGGCCTCACACTCAAGTTTGGGGTATATGATGCAGCATTGTGTTTTAATGATGCTGTAGCAAAAACAAATTATGTTCTGAATATATTAGGCATAAGATTTGGATCAAACCGGTGAATACTCTGAATCAGATAGATATGGAAAGGGTTCGGATGGCAGAAATAGCAACACTGAGCATCTAAAGAGACGCAAGGAAAAACAAAAGGCACAGAAAGAAGAAACGAAGAAAAAGATAGTCCAGATTATCCAGAATATGGTGCTGGGAAGCATTAAGTTTGAGCCTGTATCATTATTTACCACCATTTTGAGTAATATTAAACTTTCAATCAATTTTTCTCAAGATTACATTTTCTTAACTTGCAGTACCATTATCTCATGAAGTATATGAGATGACAGCCTGAAAATTGGGTCATTCCATGGAAAACCAACATACCTAAGGAACAAAGTGGAATATGACCATTTCAGATTAACCTGCGAATTTGCATATGTGTTCGTACTGTAGCCAAACGTGCTCACCTAATTTATTTTACCTACCCGACCAACCATTTTACAGTCATACTGTATTAAAAAATCATAAAAACTGTAAAAAAGTGCACTTTTAAGTTTTTCTTAAATATGTCGTATAAATAGGTAGTAAAGACAGATGCATTCTATATAATTTCAAAGCTTATAAAATTCTCTTTCAACCTGTATAAAAAATTCTTCATTTGTGATATGTCTTATAGTCACAGGTCCTTAAATGTTAAAAAATTTTGAAATTGATAACTAAGAAGTAGCACCTTAAATTTCTTTAAACCTTCCATGATAGTAGGTCACAGTCCCAGTAATAACTGTGCAAAAAATTATTGTGGGCCCTCTAGTGGTTTGAGAGCTATAACAGTTTTTTTTTTTCAGATACGGCAGTATCTTTCACTAGCGATTCTAAACGTAGCTTGCTCACAGCTTGTTATTCTTGCTTTAGTTTGCTTATTTTACGGCTTAACTGTTATAACTTCCTACCTTCTATTATTCTGTCCACCCCTAAGCCAATTACAATTCGACTTTCTGAACCAGAATTGTTTTGATTAAGTACTTGGGAAATTTATGTTATAGTAAGGACAAAATTCCTGAATACCCTAAGGTTGGCAACCATCAGCCTAGAAAAGTATACCTTGGTATGTGTGATATGTATGAGTCCTTTTTAAAGCTCATTCCACGACAAAAACTTTGTGCTCCATTCAGTAGATGTCAGCCAATTTGGTTAAGAGAACGGGTTGAGCAAACAAATGAAAATGAATATAAGGTGACTGATGATGAAAATGATGATGATAGTGAGTACACTGAAGTTCAAGAAATAAATACTTCACTACGAATTACTGGAGAATCACCAATAAAGACATCAAAGTTGGCCAGGAAAAGATATGCCACCACTAAACTAAAGAAGATTACGAAGCGATACAGAAGTAAAATAAAGAGTGTCTCACTGGTTCTGCAGCAACAAATGTCAGAATCAGACTCTTCATTACATTCAAAAATAAATGTGAGAGTAAATGAATTTAATGAAATGATCAACCAACTGAAAGAAAAATTCATCCGTGAAAAAGGATGATAAATAGATTCATGTCCAAAAAGGACTGATACTTGGTAACCTGAAAGAAATTTTTACTAAATTTAAAAATTACTTCCCAGACGTTAAGATTGACATCCCCAAATTTTGTCAGCCTCGACCCAGACATGTAATTCTTGCTGGGGCTGCTGGAACTCATTCTGTTTATGTACGTGTTCAACATTAGAATATCAAACTCATGGCTGATGGAGTGAAGCTAAATGAATTGACCAAAGAAATGAACCTAGAGAAAAATGTGTCAACATTGAAATATCTGTTAGCATTAATGATTTGCAGTCCACCAGCTGAGGGCTGTCTAATGAATAACTGCACACATTGCCCTGAGGAGGATGTACTGCAAGAAGATTTACGAGATATACTGGAATGTAACGTGACAGATGCTATTACATACAACCAGTGCCTTACTACCGACAGAGGTGATCTCGATGCTGTCACATACACGTCAGATGAATTTGTAGAAAAATTTTTACCAAGTCTGAAGAAATTGAAAGTACATGACTTTGTAGCTCACTAGCAGTCTTTATTTTTGAAAGAAACAGAATCTTCACTTCAAAATGGAGAAGTTATTGTTTCGGGAGGTTTCTCAGAAAATTATTCGTTTATTATCCGGGACGCTGCACAAGGATTTCATCAGAATAACCAGCAAGCCACCATTCATCCCTTTGTTAGCTATTTTAAAAATTCTAAGAATGAGTTGGGAAACCTATGTTTTGTAATTATTTCACAATGCTTGTGTCATGATACTGTGACGGTATACACTTTTCAAAAGCATCTCATTGCATTTTTGAAAGAAAATTTTCCCAAAATTTCAAAGATATATTATTTTTTTCTGATGGTGCACCAGCACAATGCAAAAATAAGAACAATTTCGTCAACTTATGCCATCATAACACTGACTTTGGGATAAATGCTGAATGCCATTTCTGTACCACATCACATGGCAAAAGCCCATGTGGAGGTGTAGGAGGTACGTCTTGTAGCTTGTTTCAGCTTACAAAGCCGCCAGATATTGACTGCAGCACAACTCTGTTCACAGGCAAAAGAACATTTGCCATCCATACATGTACAGTATGTCTGCAACAAGGAAGTTGAACAGACAAGACATCACCTAAAATTTCTGTTTGACAACACCAGAACAGTGGTTGGAACTCAAAAATATCATGCCTTTCTTCCTATTTCCAACACAGCTTTGATTGCAAGAAATACTCTAAAGCCCAAGATGGCACTCTAGTGGCTGTGGCAGAAAGTAGAAGTAAGAGTCACACCATCCCACTTGAAATAGTTAGAGGATACATCACCCTAGTGTAGGAAGATCACTGGTGGCCAGGGCGTGTGTTGGAAAAGTATGAAGAGAATGAACAATTTAAAATCAGATTCCTTCATCCACATGGACCATCAGCCTACTTTGTGTTCCTATCTCAATCAGATGACTTAATTCTACGTGTGTCTCTTTTTTGTCTCTGGTTACACCAACTTCTGAAACTGGGAGAACATAAAACTGTCATCGGCAGAAGCAAATCGTATATCTAAGTAATTAGAAGATTTCAAGATGATGTAAATCTATTCCAGTGTATGAGAAAATGTGAGTTTTTAAAAACAATGTCCAAAAACGTGCCATTTGTTCAGCTATGTTAAGTTGAACAATTAATTGCTCAGAAAATTTTTGTCAGCCCAAAAGCATTTTGTAAATATGAAACGCTAACCTTATTTGCAGCACTTCTGCCAAGTTTCAATGAAATTGAAGATGTTACTTTTTAGAAATAAATTTTTGCAATTGGTTTAGGTTTTTACCTTAAAATAAAAAAGAAATTAGTCATAAACAAAGTTTTCATATTCTGCAAGAAAGTAGATTTCATAAGCTTTAAAATGAGTCATAGATCATTGTTTTATGTGAAATACTTAAAAAGTCAAGGAGACCTTAACTGTGCAAAAACTGCGGAGGGATCACTCTTTTAAAGGTGGTACACAAGGTGTTCTCTTACCTATATAGCAAACTATCAGAAATAGTTGAAAAGAAAATGAGTGAAAACCAAAGAGTTTTTAGACGGAACAGATCCACAATTGATAATATTCACATAGTGAGACAAATATATGAAAAGTCACATGAAAATAATATCGAACTACACAATCTATTCATTGACTGTACTCAAGCTTTTGATACAGTGTACAGAACTGCAGTAATTAAAAGTCTGAAACAATTTAGAATACCGACAAAATTACAAAATTTAATGACCCTCACACTTCAGAATACGACAGCACAAGTAAGAGTCATTAATGATCTAACTGAAGCTCTTGACATAAACACAGGTGTTCGACAAGGAGATCCACTGTCCGCCTGATTATTTAGCATGGTAATAGATATAGTCATGACAAACATGGACATTAGGGGTAACATATCCACGAGATTAAGACAGATATGCGCTTACGCTGATGATATATTCATTATGGCAAGGAAACGACAGGCGATGATGGATACGTTCATCAAACTAAAAAATGAAGCAATAGAATCAGGATTAGTGGTTAATATGACGAAAACAAAATATATGAAATGTTCAAGGAACACATCTATTGAAACTCACATTAATATAAAAGACATGCAATTTGAAAAAACCAATGAATTTAGGTATCTTGGATCAATAGTAAACGAAGATAATTCAGTCGAACAAGAAATCCAAGAAAGAATAGCGGCAGGAAATCGCGCACACTTCGCAAATAAGATAATGTTCACTATTAAGCAAATTTCAAGAAAGGTCAAATTAAAGCTCTATACAACAATAATCAGACCAGTAGTTACATACGCATGTGAAACTTGGACACTTAAAGAAAAAATTGAACAAACGCTGATGGTGTTCCAAAGGAAAATAATAAAGAAAATATTTAGACCAATTAAAGTGAGCGAAGATAGACGGAGAATTGGAACGAATGATGAACTGGATATTCTTATTAACCATGCTAATATAGTGAGATACGTCAAAGCCCAAAGAATCAGTTGGCCAGGCCATATTGAAAGAATGCCTGATGACAGGACGGTGAAAAAAATAACAAATTGGAAACCTATAGCTCCAAGACACATCGGAAGACCAAAACCAAGGTGGGAGGAAGACATCAGGAACGACTTAAAAGCGATGAAGGTCCAAAACTGGAAGAAACTCGCACAAGATAGAAATAAATGGAAAGGGATAATTGAACACGCCAAAATTCAAGTAGAGTTGTAGGGCCTTTAGAAGAAGAAGAAGAAGAAGAAGAAGAAGAAGACTTAATACGTTATTGATGCAAGTAATTTTAAATATTTTATTTTGGCTGAATTTTTCATTTTTTGAACTCTCTATATCTCTGATACTGGTTAAGACATTCAAAATGTAACGCAGGAATAAAGTTTCGGCTGAAGACAAACACGTGCGCAAATTTTCAGGAAAATACAGGATATCAAGATTCAGGGGGTATTTTGTTTTTTGATGGAATGACCCAATTTCACCATCCCTTGACAACATCATGATAGTCAATCAAATAAAGATTTGGGATTGTAGTTACTGCAGAATGCTGTGTAGGTATAAGTGAATAGGAAAAAAAGTAATTTAAAAGTAAAAATAAATGCACGCAACATACAAAAAAATATATTATGGAAAATTTATTTCTTGAAAACAGCAAATTCTGTATCTGGTTGTGGTCACATTAATAAAGGACGGGTGGTAAAAATTTCAAATTTTTATCTCCGGTAGTTTCTTCAGAATGTGCACCTAAATGAAGCTCAATTTAACATTGCTTACATAGGCATGTACGCTCCCTACCGACCCCCCTTAATATAAGGTTTATAGGACAAGCTGCATGAAAGAATATTATAGAAATAATTTATTTTGAGTGCATTCGTTGTTTTAATATCTGTGCCTCTATAGGAAAACAGGATCAAAACTGAGATCACAACAATGAAAAAGATTTACGGAGCAGTTATAGTCACTGGCTACAGTGTATAAATATTCAGCAACAGACTACGTTTGAGTAAGGTCTCTGGAATATAGATCATAGTTGGTATTTTTTCCTTACGTTTATCCGCTGTATTTTTATTTCCTGATGTTCCAAGGAGCTATACAATTGATTTTTTAGTGTATATACTTAATAATAGAGAATATGGCTGGATGCTTTTATTCGTGACAGTTCATACTTTTACAAATGCGTTTGTGTAAACCTATGTGCGTGATCGTGTATCATAGACTGCGTATAATGTAAAGGAAACTACAAATATATTCCTTTTCAATTTGGAAACATGAAAATTGAAATTATATTACATGTAAAAGAAGAAGTTTTCAAATATATAATTATTAAACCAAGCAACTTATGCAATGCACAAAAAAATCTGTAAAGTATTATAAATCTCATGAATATATTTTGCCCAGTGCATAAGTAGTTTAGTGTAATAATTATAAGAATACGCATATACATATATTATTTTAAGTATGTATCGGCATATATGATTATTTCTTATGGAATTTTATTTCAACCATATATTTTAATTGCCCACTATGTGAAACTTGCAAAAGTCCTGAAGATCCTTTTTTTTGTAATACGTTCGGATCTCTATTCACCTTGTTTATTTGATTCGATATTCTGTAAGCCTGGATACAAAATTTTCTCATAAAATGAATTCTCTCGTTTTATTTTTCAATAATTTGGATTGCTATTTTATGACAGATTTAAATGTTTAACGACAGCTGTGATCCATTCAAGCCTTATTCATAATTTCGGCACCAGCAAAGCTGAACGATTAAAATTCTGATGTTCTTGTTTAGCACCTTGCGGTTTCGAAGATGATAGTTGACTTTCTAGAGGAACCTCCTGCTCTACCTTCCTTTCTACCCGGTGTTTTGCCTCTTCTTTCATTTCTAACTCAAATTTTTCCCTATTCTTGATAGAAAACCCAAATTTTCGTCTGAAAGATTGGCAAGCACTTACAAAATTGCAATATACCATAACCGGAAGATGTCAAAATTTTTAATTTGTAACAGATGAAAATTCAAACCCAAAAAGACGGAGTTACTTTTACGGGTATTTCAGGAACGGGTCCGTAATTACTTTTACATGTATGTGGTCTTAATTATAACTTTTGTTGTAATAAGAACTTTAACACACTGAAGCAGACAGTAATGGCATAGAGCAACGACAGAATGGCTCTTTAAATAAAATGCAGTGAGCTTGAATATATGGAGGAATTTTAGCGATATGCCAACTGGCGCAGACGTGGGTTGCAGGAACAAACGGCAGTGACAGGCGTCATAAAACACAAACACGCGTGTGAGTGTCCGACGCACTCTCTACTGGCGGCAGGGGTGACCAGCCCTGCCTACACAGTAATATAGGAATTTGATAAGTAAGGATATGTATATGGACATTTCTACGCAACGCAATTAACAATAAAACACTAAGCGGTAATAACTCTAAATAAAAGCTGGAAATTCAGCGCAACTTTACAGCAGTAGAAATTTACGATTTAACACTTCTTAATATTGTTTTAGTTTTTAATCTTGATTAAGGCTTTATATTATTACAACTCAGAAGGCTTGCCCTTGTACTGCTCTGCAAGCAAGCCGGCGGATTTTCACCCGCAAATGGCACTGTAATGCTGGAAAATCTAATAAACAAAAGTTGACAAAATGTTCAGTTATCATGATTTGCACGACCGAAACACATAGTGATACACGAACTAATAAGTGCCTTATTTACCGAAATTTGAAAACTTCTCGATTACTGAAAATTTTTATTACTGTTAAGTTTCATATCTAAAAAGCTACTTATACTGCTCTTAAAAGGAAACAACATAGGCGCATCTTAAGCACTTGACTCTCCAAAGCGGCCGAATTTAAATAGCAGATTAGGAGAGAAAAGTAACTAAAAGCTAAAATTCCCCCTGCATCAGGAAAAGAAATCCCAAAGGGGGAGTACAAGTGTAGTTCTGCTCCCTCTTTAACCTCGGTGCTAGATGGAGTAGGTGACCATTGCCACGGCCCTGCCTCGTTACGTGTGGGGAGGAGACCTGGTAATCATTTTACTGGAGGCTGGGTGGGCCCCAGGGCCAGTCTGAACGGGTGCGGAAAATTTCACCCACACCGGGATATAAAACTAAACAATGGACCGAATTCTCACGTCCTCCCATATAGTCTACAATTTAACAACCTGTACCGTATGATCAATTGCCAGTTTCTTTTTTCGTGTATTTCTAAGTTTTAAGAGCGCTGTCTACAGCGTAGACTGTACGACCAAAATCTTTTATATCCGCTTCAATTTTCTTCGTGCATGCTGCATGTAACACAGAGTCCGAATTTGTGACTTTATCGTCTTTATAGTACCTAGTGAAGAGTATTATTTTATCGAAGCTAACACAGCAGATCTCCATTTCAAGGCACAGTTGTATACACGAAACCAGTCGATACGTACAGAGGACAATAATATCTTCTGAAGTGTGACTTCAGCATTAGCACTCGGTAGAATTAACTGCTGCGTAGGATTGCGTTATCTTCATATTTAGGGTACCTTTTGCCTAGAATAAAATGAAATTCACCTAGGAGTACAATGCATGTGGAGCAAATATGATGTTAACAGAAGTAGTAGGTACACCTAGTTACCATAACCTCGCAAAACTTTTAAGTTATCACTTATAGATTGGGCACTTTATAATACGGTTTAACACAGGTTCGAATAAGAGGGCACATATGAATAAACTGACGACAAAGTGACCAGAGTGGACACTGGGATTTTTAGCCTGGCCATCGAAATGTTTTTTGTGGTGTTCTGGCAGTATGATGGCAGTGACAAATCGCACAAACATATTAAATCGGAGAGCTGACAGACAGCAGAGAGAGAGAGAGTACTTGACAAATGTTAGAGTGGAATGTAGGGAGCAAACGCTCTGATTAAAAGCTGCGAATATAAAGTAGCAGTATTATTGGGTTATGACATCATGTTTTATGGCAGGTGGCTACAAACTTTTCGGAGAAATATATTACCTCTTTTCAAAGCATAAATACGTAAAGGTGAGATAGTTTTATTTATATTGTGTATAGAGGAGGACCCCTGCAAAGATTATAAACAGAAGCAGGAGAAACATCACAGCTACGCGACTAAAACGTGGATGTAAAGGCCCCGAATCAAGGAGGCAAATTGGAGAATTGGAAGAAAGAAGTGCAGAAGAAGGCAGTGTCTGTTCTAGGTGTCAGTGAAGGGCGGTGGAAGGGACAAGGTAGAATATGTGGTGACTGTACGGCGTGTTGTTCCGGAGGTGAAAGGGCTAAACGAGACTTAGCAGTAGTGGTGTATACAAGAGTGGTGAGATGATGTTTTAAGAAGGTTGTGTGTAATGGCAGAATTATTGCTCTTCATTTAAAGGCAGAAGACATAAGTGTTTTGTTAGTGAAAGTGTACATGCCAAAATAGAAGTATGAAGATGACGAAGTGGAAGAATTTTATGATATAATTGCAGAAAATCTTAAAGGGGTTTGAAAAGGTGAGAAAAACACCATCATAATCGGAGACTGAAGCGGTGTCATTGTAAATGAATCTATCGAAACGTTACAGGACTACATGGACTGGGAAGGAGAAATCAGAGAAGCCAAATGCTCGTTAACTGTGTGAAAGAAATTGACTTGCTCTCACCAGCTCGTGGTTTTAAAATCCTAAGAGAATATTTTACACCGGGAAGGCACCGTGAGATCGAAATCGACAATAAGCTGGACTATATACATGTGAAGGATCGACTCAGAGACAGTATGAAGGATGTGCAGACACTGCCTGGAGAAGATAATGACTCTGACTGTAATTTGCATCTTGCTAAGATCTTCAGTATATTTAAGAAAATCATAAGGTCCATAAGAGGAAACAAAGAGTGGAGTTGGAGAAATTATATGTTCAAAGACAGAACGTGAAAAATACGCTAGACGAAAAGCCCTATGCAATCGAATGTGAAAGTGGGAATATGGACGTGCAGCGGAACAATATCAAGAAATATGTTCTAGGTACTGTGAGTGATTTGGTTGGGAGAGTCGACAGGAAAGCAAGAAAGCCATGGGTTACACAGAAAGTGATCAATAAAATGGATGAAAGGAGGGAATGGAAATATGTAAACAACAAAAAAGGAGGAAGGGAGAACAGCAGAAGGTAGAGGAACGAATTGAGAAGGGCCACAGACAAGGGCAAGAAGGAATATCCTGGAAGCATATGTGCCAAGATAAAGGCATTTCAAGGAACAGGACGTCATATCTTAAATGTACATGAACACAAAGAAACTAGGTTGGAAAGAAAACCATGGGATTCAAAATATTGGCATCGAAGGCCTTCTAGGAAATATGGTAGTGGGTCAGAATCAAATACTGAAATTTTTGGCGAATCATGTTACATAATCGTACGATCAACCTAATGGACAGGAAAACGTAGAATTCTTTTTTCCTGAAGAGGAATAAAATGCAGACGAAAAGGGACCTTATATTTTGCAAAGTGAAGTGGTAAAAGCTGTCAAGGTAACGAGGGATGAGAAGGCTACAGGAAATGATGATGTAGCGGGGAATTTATTGAGGTCGTTGGAAGAAGATTGCCCTTAGACTAATGACACAACTGTTCATAACATATATGAAACTGGAAATTAGCGCAAGGGTTTTACTGAAGTTAAAATGGTTGCCTTAAAAAAAGAAGCCAAATGCTACAAAATGCAGAAACCGTCGCAAATCAGCCCCAACCCACATACAGCAAAGACTGTAGCTAGGAAGCTTAGAGGAAGGATTGAAAGGAAAATTTATTTTTTACATGGAGAAGATCAGTTTGGATTTAGAAGAGAAAAAGGAACTATGAATGCAATTGGTATGCTGAGAATAATAACAGAATGAACTGTGGACATAAATGAGCAATTGTGTTGCTTGCTTCTTAGACTGACAGAAGGCGCTTGACCTGTAAACTGGACCAAATTAATGCATATCTTAGAGGCAATGGTGTCGACTGGCGCAAAAGAAATGGATCAGCAAATTGTACATGGGTCAATGTATTAAAATAAGACTGCACTAAGGGGAGACAAGGAGTGGGAACATTTAAAGACGACTTAGACAAGGATGCTGTTTGTCATCGATTCTATTCAACTTCTACAGCGAATACCTTACCAAGAAAGCTGTTGGAATGTCTGCAGAATTCAAAGAAGAAGGAGAAGTAATTCGCACTGTGAAATATGCAGATGAACTTGTGCTTCTTGCTAAGGAAGGAACGGTGCTAGAGGCATTATTGATAGACTAATTGAAATTGGAAAATGCTGTGAAATGGAAATGAGTGTCAAAAAATTGAATAATCAGAATCTCTAGGCAGCCATCCTCATTACAGATTATGGTACATCAAAGACAGCCAGTAAATGTGTAATGTTTCAAGTATTTGGTTAGCATAATAGCAAATAATGCAAGATATACACATGCAAGTAAATCCAGGATTGTCTTGGCAAAATCAGTTTCAACAAACGAAGGCTATTTCCACCAGCAAGCTGGGCTTTTGATACACCCTATTGATGGACGGCCTATGTAGCGCAGGACGGTGGCATGTACATAAAAGTTACTGGTCGAAATTATGGAGGGAAGAAATTATTTTAAACACTTAGGCGGAAATGACAGAATAATATTAAATTGATTTTAAAGAAAGAGGGTTGTTATTTGGCTCAGAACATTATGCAGTTCCGGACCCTGTAAACAACGCAATAAGCATTCGGGTTTCGTATAGGGCATGGACATTTTTTATTATCTCCTAGAATAATAGCATCTGAAGACTGATTTTCCTCCATTCGATTAGAGTGTTTAAAGAGTGATTAAAGACGCTGTCAATTGCTAACATTATATACCGTCGGTGATAAGTGAATTAATGAGTACGGAGCACTGGCGGAATGACATTGGCAGGGTAAAGCCGAGGTAATCAGACTATCCTGTTTTAGTGTTATTTCCTAAACCGCAAAAGAAATTTCATAATGCTATTTCTTAAGGCAGCGTAGAAAATTATTTGAATTTTAGTTACGTTATTTGAATTTTAATTACGACGTAACACCAGAACACTACTGACCTTTAAAGCACTGCAGTTTTACTAGTGATAGACACCATATATGAAACTGTGTGGAGTTTCCTTCTGTTATTAGACTCCTGCATCTACCGTACCGTCTCTCTTCCCAGAAATATTCTGCTGCCACGCGTAAAGTTCGCAGTGGGCCTTATTTTAACCACACATTTCATTTTTCTCTTATTTATGCATGCAGCCCATTGCTGACACACACCCAAGACATACATGCACAAGTTATTACATAAATTCCATACATACTTCATAGCGAGTTCCATTAGACCTTCATATATAGATATACGTACGGCTCAGTGAGTCAAATAGAGCGTCTGAATGTTCTGTTTAATAAATAACTTACGAATAAGCAACGGACATGTAGGCACTACATAAGGTTTTCGGCGCCTGTGTTAGAATTGCAGGAACAGTAAAAGCTGTACAGCACAACTTCCAAATTATTCAAGGTGTTTTATTAAGCATCACGTTATACACTACATGTTTCTGCAGTATTCTCGTGCCATATTCAGGTGTACCTGCAGGACCTTTCTGTACAGGTCGTTACTACAACTTCATATACATTAAGTGCCAGTTTCTTAAAACCAATAATACGAACTCATTTTTATGTAAGAGGCACTGAAATTTATTTAAAGTGCCGACATTAGATGAACTATAAAAATCGTCATATTTATCATTATTATTACATCCAGTAATATGTAAATAACTTGACATACTACATAAAATTTTTGAACTGGTAACTTATACGTGTGTTAGAGTTTAAAAGGGGCTGAGCATGTAGAAAGAATGCTCGACAACGTAATTTTAAAACGAATTCTAGGAGAGGGTCTGGGAGGAAGAAGGCCACTTGGAGAGCCGAGAAATAGACGGAAAGACGAAGCGCGAAAAGATGCCGCAGAATGGCACACTGCAGAAAATTAGAGCGTAGAGAGAAGATGTAGGAGTGGCTGGAAGAAGAAAAGAGGGGAGCGAATGTCCAGCAAATGGGATGAAGTACTGTAGGAAGAGGAAGAAATACGTAGTAAGTAATAAATAACGAATAAATACGAATAAATATTGAAGGACTTAATCACATTTTCTTTATCAGGCTCTGGCTTGGGAGACATTAGAGCATCTAGCAGCTCCTCCGTGAATGTTTCCACCCACGCAGATGTCTTTAACAACACCTTTACAGGAAATAATTACTTTATCAACGCGTGGGAATTCATTTCAAACTTCCCCTGCGACACGATCCGGCCAGCGCATTACACGTGCAATATGGGATGATTTCTGGTAGAAAGTTTTATGAAATCACCTGCTGCAAGCGTATACGCAGCTGCATGTGTCAGCAGCAATTTCGCCTTCGTGTTCTTTACGTGTTTCGGAAACAAAGATGTTATCCGTGTTTTAACAAAACAAACAACTTTATAGGCATTTTCTTCTCCAAGCTGCCTACGACAAGAAAGGTATGGTTTCCCAAGCCTATCTTCATACAGTTTGCCAACGATTCAGTTAGCAATATTTCGCCCTGCAAAATCTGTTATTTCATCGAGGAAATTCTTATGCATAAATCCCAGAAATCATCCTGTGTTTCCTGTAACTGTCTTTTGATCCACATTTTCTTTTCTTATCTGGACCTTGTGTGCGACAGTTCAACTTTTTGTACCTTTCTTGGAGAGATGTTTTATATTACGATTTTAAACTCTGATATTTTTTTATCCAGTGACACGCACAGACCTGCGAAGGTTGAATTCTTTTCCAGAAATTGCAGACTGCGTTAGCAATGCTTGTTTTAACTGTCTTTCCGTTTCTTATTTCAAAATTTATGTATGTTGAAAGAAGCAGTCTCGCTTTTCAGGAACATCCAAAATTAAATAAAACATTTTTACTATTATGCCTACCCTAATTTGAATTAAGTACCAGTATTTTATAAAAAAATAACACATATTAGTTTCCTATTTTCGTGGGCAGGCTACATTAGTGTAATGACGTGTGTCAAGGATCGGGTAATTTACCTCATATTTGCTGACACACAGACCGAAATACGTCAATATAAAAGTGTAGTTAGCGAAGAATAATTCAGTGTTAAAAATAAATTGACCAGGAGCATAACGGAATGCATATTACTGCACAATATTATAATAAGCACGTGAGATAATTGCCTGCGCTTTGTCACAAGGCTGAAAATGCATAAATTTTCCGTTCCTTTTATAACTAGAAAAACCTTGGGGCCGTTATCGAATGAACACATTCCTACAAGTTTTTGTTTCGGCATTTTTATGGCACTTACTCGCCACGTTACCTATTAACGCAGTACTGAACAGAATGAATTAACGTTTGTCAAAGGAACATAAAAGTGTAAGTGGGCACTGAGAAAAAGAACGCAGACGACAGCCATGTTTTCTTTGTTCAGGTACTTAACGGAATCAAAAGTTGGGCGCCAGGGGTTGTTGAAAAAATAGACATTTTGCCTGAGAGGACAGATATCGAGGACCGCCGGCAAGTCACTTAAGACCTCGCATAAATTATGTTAGTTGCCCATAATCATCATGACGGGAAGGAACACAAGGCAACAAGAAACGGTTGCTACGGAAAGGTCACATGAAGATCAATAGCCATGTGCTGTGAACAACATCACATCAACCATAAGAAGATAATTTTCCCAAGAGTAAAACACCTGGAAAACCCAAAATAGAAGAAGGAACACGGAAGTACATTATAAAGACTCTGGAATTCCACATACATACAGGCGTACACAGGGACTTCACACCAAGAGGAAGACTACAGGAATTATACAACAAAGGAAACCCTCCACAAATAATTTTAACCAAATATAATTTTATCCATTTTATCTCACTATAATTTTATATATAATCCACAACTATCTATTAACTAATATTGTTAAAGAGAAGGCCTTCTTCTTACTTATTTAGAGATTTAGTATGACAAGTTTTTGACTTGAGGCTAAAGATGGTCAAGTGTGACCGAAACTAGTCGCTCTTATCTTTTAATAAAGTACATAATTATGTAATGTTGGCTGTTGACGGTCTTTTACTATTGTATATTATTTGATACACGCCAAATGGGGCGATGAATATCAAAATTATAAAAGAGACTTTTCACATTTATATACGTTACGTTGTATCCACAAAATTGAAGATTTTATCCTATAATAATAATAATAATAATAAAAATTAATGATAGTAATTTATTTGTTGAGTCAACTGTATATATTTCCAGGATATGGCTGCTAACACCAGGTTTTCTGCAGTACACATCCTTCATATTACTGTTAAATTCTATATTGTTTATCACACATTATCTTTTAGTTGTCACATCTCGCCCTGAGTTTAATATTTTGGGTCTAGGATATGATTTCCTTTAGCCTATTCATACTCAAACAAAGTAGTTACTATAGTGATTCCAGACAATGTTCTGTTTTCATCTCATTTGCCCACTTAAAATTCATTTCGTGTAAAGGGAACTTGAATAAAAAAAGGTCAGGTTTCCTTTTCTACCCTAACTGTAGCTCACGTTAGATGCGTTCTTCTAGTACTAAGAATTTCGAATATATTTTTGTCACCTTTATTAATATCTGTTTTGTCGCGTTGGGTAGCTGTTATTTCCTCTTTATTAAAACAGCTGCTACATTCATAATTTTAGGAGTTGTTACAAACTGCAAAACTGCACGCACATTGTGCCATGGCACCTTATGTGAAGCGCTGCCAATGGGTCTTGATCTGCACCCTACTGTTGAATATTTGTTAGATGTTTTTCTTCCAGTTTCATGTAATCGAAGACAAGCCGCAGGTTTTGCTTGTGACTCTGGGTCACGACGTACATGAGGGCGTAACGGAAAATTCTTTATATTATTTAACATGGGCAAACGTTTGCAAATTCTCAAAACGACGGTGACACCTGAACTTCTTTAGGCATGATGACTTTGCAGCAGATCTCCACCCCCTCATGAGTAAAACGAAAAAATTTAAAGGGCTAAATTAACCATTCAAAGAAGGTTGGTTTAATTTGCAACTACTGCACAGGCCGCAGGGTTTTAAATATTAGTACTAAATGCATTTGCATTCGTACATTCCAGCTGGCATTGAATTTTCAGCTTCACGCCGTAAAGACATCGAAGAATGAATTCGCACATTCCTATGGTTGGGTCTAGATGGCGAAGAACATCTCGCTTCATGCTCTGGCTGCTTTACTTCCCCACAAATCCCCCCTTACCTGCTGAATTGGAGGTTGTGTCTCTTCCCTAGAGCTGTTCTGGACTTTCTGAAGAGGATAAAAATCTATTACCAGATCAAGGAAGTCCTAATACAATTAAAAATGATCCTTCTTGAATCATAGTTACGATGCCCAACGAGCTCTCTTGTTATGGGTATGTCTACAACGCTCAGTCTGTACAGGTTGTATCTAAAATGCGTGGACAGACGTTAAGTGTGAGTTATTCATATCAAAACAAGGGAAAAAGTTCATAAAATGACATTTCCGGAAATGAGGGTTTTTTTAGTTTAATTGAACGGTTACTTTCAAAAAGAGATACCTTAAATATTTAATATAATAATTCAAACTGGCATAATACATTTGCAATATACTTTCCCAATTCCATAACTGTTAAGTAATTATCCCTTATTAAGACAGAGTTTAAACAAGTGCTCAAAATGCGCTCTACCTTAGTAAATTTATGCATGGACACGTCTGATCGTGGGCTTTTGCACCATTTCAAAGGTCTCAGAGCCGTTAAAAATGGTTTGACGGACATAAAAATGCGTTGGTGAAATGTTTTTCACTTGGAGCTGAATACACTAGGGATAAGCATCCCCGAAGGTAAAAATATAAAGGATTTAGTTGGGAAGAAAATGAGTCATAAAAGTGATTATGCTCTACTTATCCATTTGTCATGATAGATAGCATATCATTGGTTACATCTCGCACAGGTCGACTAAAGTGTACCTTCATGCATAAACGAAAATCTTGTCGCCCAAGATGCAATTTCCAGGCGTCATTAAAGATACTGAAGAGGAAATCCCGGTATACGTAGCCTGTAAGGTGTTGTGGCAAGAGATGTGGGACAATCATCCATAAAACTAGCCCACACACTATTCCTGAACTGCTGCTGCTGTCTAGCATGAATCGCAAAACACGGATTCCCCTCTTCTCAATAATCTTGGTTGTGGAAATTTGTGATGTCATCTGTACCGAAAGTTGCCTGTTGAGAAAGAAAAACGATTAGAGGTTTGCTAAACGAACCATCGACAAATATTCTCCTGTGGTGGGTACTCAGCTGGCGTTAGACCCTACACAATCTGTAAATGGTAAGGAACAACAGCTGTTCATGTAGTAAGCCCCAAACGGTCATATGACCAACAGGGAACGCTACAGCCAATTGCCTGCTGGTGATACGTGGGTCTCCAGGAACGTGTTCTAGAATTCGCGTTTGCAGACGAGGTGTAGTTTCGACTCTGAGTCTTCCTCGGTCCGCAGTAACTGATGGTCATGTTACGGTCTCTGCTAGTTGATGGTCCACTGCAGCAAACGTTTGATGGTTTGGCTGATTTCGGTCTGGGAAATTTTCCTGGTAGAGCGGCGCGGCGGTGCAACCATACGTAAGAAAGTTTCCGCCTATTAGCGAGACGAATAATCCGCCATGGTTACGCAATCACGGCTGTTCAGCAAAGCACGGTAGCTGCTCTCCTAGCTTGCAAAGTAAGCTGCCGCACTAAACACTACTGACAGCACTTATTGGAGACGGAAACGGATAGCATTACGTGGGAATCTGCTCGAAGGTTACCTAATGCAGGCGTGACAGTTGTCTTCAATCGAGTCTTAGTGTTTATGTTGATAACATCAGTCGAATGGGCCAACACGATGTTGGACTGTACCTGGTAAACTGTCTGCGAACATACAGTGCACTGATTGGAACGTTCACTTGCTTGGGTGTGGGGAACTGACTACTGAGTCTTGTCTAAGCATTTTCGTTATATTCTGTAGATCACCAGGTTTAACATTCAGCAATTCCACGTTCTGCCCACAGAGTGCGTTAGGAACTCCGAACGGTCCTCAGACCGAACAGCCTTCATTCACCCACAGTGACAGAAATTCATAACCGTGTAGGAGAGTTTGCTGCGCCGCAAGGAATGCGTATTCCAGGTAAACTCAGGTTAATTTTTGCAGTGTTAATAGACTTTTACAGGAAAAATCCATAATGGATGCAGTGCAATACTGGTCTGTCCCTCTGTGTGTATATATGTGTTTGTACGTGTGTGTGTGTGTGTTTGGGGGGGTATATATGTATGTGTTTGTGTGTGTGTGTATGTATGTGTGTATGTATGTGTGTATGTATGTATGTATGTATGTATTATGTATGTACGTATGTATGTATGTATATATGTATGTATGTACATATCTATGTACGTATGTATGTATGTATGTATGTATGTGTGTATGTATATATGTATGTATGTATGTATGTATGAATGTATGTATGTATGTATGTATGTATGTATGTATGTATGTATGTATGTATGTATGTATGTACGTATGTATGTATTATGTATGTATGTATGTATGTATGTATGTATGTACGTATGTATGTATATACGTATGTATGTATATATGTATGTATGTATGTACATATCTATGTACGTATGTATGTATGTATGTGTGTATGTATATATGTATGTATGTATGTATGTATGTATGTATGTATGTATGTATGTATGTATGTACGTATGTATGTATTATGTATGTATGTATGTATGTATGTATGTATGTATGTATGTACATATCTCTGTACGTATGTATGTATGTATGTATGTATGTCTGTATGTATGTATGTATGTATGTATGTATGTGTGTGTATGAGTGTATGTGTGTATGCATGTATGTATGTGCCTGTATGTATGTATATGTGCGTGTATATGTGTATGTGTTTTAAGTACGTAAGTTTGTGCGTATGTGTATATGTATATATCTACTTTTGTGAGTGTGTGTGTGTGTGTGTGTGAGAGAGAGAGAGAGAGAGAGAGAGAGGGGTGATAAACGTGAATTAAATGTAAGCTTCCAGTCGATGGTTTTATTTTGTGCCACAAGCGTTCATATGACGTAGTCCACTGAAGGGATTACCGTAACTTAACCAAACAGCTGGAATTTGTTAGTTCGGTCTGTAACGGGTCTCGTACAAGTTCTGCACACTCACAGAGAAACTTGCAGTGTCAGTTTTCGGTAGTATCCTCCACACTAGTGATCTGAACTTTCGACTTCTGTATAAATGGCGGTGACTGCATTGACTGCATTGACTGCATTGACTGCTGTCTTATCAAGGAAGACGCAGCTTATCTGAGTTTGATACAAAATTAAACTCGGTAGCCGTCACTAGGTAACTAATCTGTTCTGTTCCGAGTCGCAAGGGGCCTGTGCGGCCTAGGGTCGCCGCGTGACTGAATCTTGTTTTTAGAAATAAGATACAACTTTTTGGGCGTTGAATTGACCGTACGCAACTCCTCTCCACCCGCACACAGCCACATAAGCATAAGAAGACGCGGGAGTAGTGCTTGCCTCAAATGAGATTAATTCCAATAGTTTTTGTCACAGCGACAGACAGTACACACCTTTGGCGGTATGGCGACCGACATCGACCGCTCTGTAGTCACAAGAGTATGTAGCGCATTATTTTTGACTACTTCAGAATACGGACGTTTGAAAGAAACTCTGACATGAGATATTAGATTCATCCATAACGTTAGGATAAAATTAGCTTGTGAGAAAATTGTTACTTCAGAAAATTTTATAATTCCCGCAACCCCTGAAGGTATATAGAGGGAGTGAGTTACAGCTTCACGAATTCTTAACCTCGGCTGTAGATGGTTGTGGGCGACCGGCCTCACGCTGAGGCCACTTTAATCCCGGGAAAGGTTCCTCCATACCCACTCAATTATTTCCATATATTTGACAAAAGTTTAAAAGATTACAATAAGTATAAAACTAGCTGAGAATGTAACTCCTGCAGCGCGTGAAATGCTAAAATCGATTGCGCAGCAGTAAGGATGATTTTACGAGCTAAGAAAGCAAAAATGAAATGTTCTGTTTCCATAACGAGGGACTTGTGTGTTAAGCGGGAGATAAAATTGAAATTAAACTTGTGAACGTGTGGCTTGAGTGGGACAGGTGAAAAATGAGTATCGAAATTTAAAAGCGAAACAATTCCGGAAACGAGGGGTTAGAAGTATGAGCTAAACACAGAGGGATAAGAGGAAATGTCTTAGCCGCACATGCTATGAGAACTGGCCACTTTGAGGTTGTTGTCTTCTACATAATTTTTGATTGAAAACCGGATATATTGACTTGGAGCCTGTTCGCTTTTGGCAGATTCTCAGTTTCATACAGATTGAGTGCCTTAACTTGGAACGTATTTGATCCGTGACAGATTTCACTTGAGTATCGAACGACTATTGTCTCAGCTTTGAGTCAGTTCTCTACTAGGCACATTCTCTGTTGTATACTGAATGGCTGTTCTAACTCGAGTTCCTTCTGCTTTACTCTCTCCCTTCAAACAAATGGCTGCAGAATATACAGCCGTGGCAACTTTCTGTACCGTCTGCCGCTACATACACATAATTAAGAACTTAAAACAGTCCTTCCTATACCTCCTTTGCATGTGTTGCATAAGCAACTAACTGAAGTGCATTTTCACTTTCCTCTACGAAAGATTATGCTTCTTGCTAACTTTTTTTACGCAGTTACAACCATAGAAAAATGTAACATTTTTACTATCCACTTATCCAGAACAAAGTGACAGCTTGATGATTTTTAATAAAACCATACGGCAGAACATATTCTCCTAAACATGATCTGAATTGAGCCTGGTTTACTTCATATTGAGTAACAATCAAAATGTTTTGGCACACATCAAAATTGCCTAGTTGAGTTATCAGTCAGCCGCAAATGCCCTGTTTTCACGCGCGAACTTGTGGAAAAGAACGCAAAAGTAAATGTTCTTTAATTAACTATAATCCGAAAAAGGGGAGATTCCAAATTCACCAGAGTTCTTATTAGATGTCCGCAATGTTTAGTGGTACATCATTCTGTATGTGTGTACGTTGTTACAGCATAAAATTTAAAAATTGTAATAATAGAAATATATTCCATTTTTCCGGGTGCGTACGTAATAATTTTTTAATTATTCTGAGAGTCCAGATTAATATTTTGCATTATAACTTACTGATCACAACACATCTTTGCACATTCCTCACACATTATCCCAGTGATTAATTTAAAGGAACATATCGTAGTTAGAATCTAGCCATTATCACGTGGGTTGTGATAAAACTGTTGTGAATATTCCATTTTCATTAGGGGAGGCGGGGATATTTAACAAGCTGAGCAACTTTTGGCTTAGCAAGTACAACTATGCTCCATGAAGATTTTAGTTATTATAACGTATCGGAAACTGTGTCTTCGTTTCTAAGCAGAAATGTTACTCTTATATATAGAGGTTTAACGAATGTCCCCATAGATTGGTTAACACCGTGAAAATGCTCCTGGATGAAGAGTGCCCCTCTAGCTGGACAGCGTTAACAGCCACTGGACCAACAGATCTCTACCTATAATTCAGCATGCATAACAGACGATGCAATCAAAAGCTCACCCCTCGCATATAAACAAAACAGTACCCCACAAAGTCATTACCGTGTCAGACGTGGCAAGAGAGGGAGGGAAACAGGGAGCTCTGTGAACAAAACCGCTACAGTACACTGTTTCCTGCTGGTTATTTTATGTCTTCGCTAATTGGGATGTCGTTCAAATATATGGTAAATCAGTGCGTACCTACATACATTCGCGTGTGGATAACTCAATCAATATGCATGACGACAAGAAATGTTAACAGGAGACGTCAAAGTAATGTAATATTCAGCAAACATAATGTGTACGTATGATCTCTAGGCCTATAAGTGACAATGTCTTATTTTAACCTTTTAAAGCCTAGCGGTAACTTTACATACCACCAGGTTTAATATTAAAAAATTCTACGTGGTGCCCGCATTGCGTTTATGTGTTTTGTACGGGTCTCAGAACAAGCAGTAACTTTTGCCTTATAACACGTTATGAGATTGGTTTTTATAACCGAAGTGGAGAGTGTTTACAGCGCGGTACGCACTGAGTCCTTATATAAAACAGATACGCTTCGTCTTTAAAGGGTTAATTCTGGCATTAAATTTCCAAAAGTCTTAAGTTTTATTAAAGTTTTAAAATATAATAATTTTTAAGGTTCTTTGATATACGTTTTCGAAAATTATATGGGGGGGGGGGTAAGCATTTTGACATACAAAGATCAATTCGTTGTAATCTTATGCAAGTTTTTTGTGAGAAACTCTTTCGCATTTCTTTGGTATAAAGTTTGCTTCAAGCATGCACGTGACACGATCTTTTCAAAATTCATATTGTATTACGATTGCGCTATTTAATGCAGTTCTGTCTTGCACTGAATTATGCACTACTGTCCGAAAGTAAAATACTGAGCAGAAATATCGAATCCCATAAAGAAAGTTAACCGATCTTCCCGAAGCACATTATTCGCCGGCAGGTCACACAGTTGCCTAGACATTCCACAGCTACTATGGAATCCGAATGTTCATTGTCGATTTTATCACAGACCGCCTAAGAGTATAAAATTAGTAGCTATGATTCTCTTTGATTTTGCACAATATAAGAAAATCCTGTCGTTACATGTGTACATATATATCCGTACTCAGGAAAGAACTGACAAAACTAATTACTCAACCAAACAACTAATTAATTTATCACTTAATTACCTTCATGAAACACAGTAACTTTGAGAAATTACTATCCATTCAAGTGGGAAAGAAATTTCCCTTCCACTAAAAACCCCTTTGCAAATCATATGAGACTCCTCCAAATTACCAGACTTTATTTTTATGAGATACTTTAATGTTATTCTGCACGCAGTGCCCAACCATTTCATGGCCTGTACATTAAATGAACAGGTCCTTCGGAAGTAACTTACCAGTCTGTTAATGTTACAATGTAGCTGGTATCGGTTAATTAATTATTTAATTAAGCAAGCACCATGTTTTTGAGAAGTAAGGGAGAGTGAAAGTAAGACTCAATTCTATCTAAACCTTCAAAACAAGTTAGAGGCGTGTTTCCAGCCCCCACTTCTTTACCCGTACAAAACTATCCTTCTGTACGTACTGGATTACATGTGTTGGTCTCAAGGCGGCAGAGAACAAAAAATGCCTTGCCATCACCAGAAATCGAAGCAGAGTTCTCCATTGCTGCATACGTAGCCTAGTCACTGCGCCAGCTGACCTGCCCCGTGTCACGTAGCATGTGACATCATCGTCACTGTTATCAATAACACAATTATTATCAATGTCATCAGCATCGTCATTGTTGTAAAGTGGCACATATCGCTTTCATTATTAAATACGAGTAATATTTCAGTCAGACAAAACACAGTATATGAAGCAAGAACGAGGCTACATGTTTCGGCTAAAATTGGTTAGTTTTCATCCGTCCCCAACTACAAGAATACAAAAACGGAGTACTTTACAACCATATTTCAGGTCTGAGATCTCATTCCTTACAAATGAAAATATACATAAGTTAACACGTAGAAGATGTAAAATAGATATTTAAGGTATGCAATGCTTGAAAAGTAAAATTTGAAGTGATAAAATTTTCGCAGTATTAAATAGAAAAATATGACGTAGGCAGTTATATATATAATTCTACAAAGCTATGTAAAAACCTGCCGTCGGATCATCGAATACGTGGTAAAATCTATATAAAGTAGGGTTAGCTTCAGTTCTCAATCCCTTTTCGTGATGTTGATTTATATTACTTACGTAATGTTATTATATACAGTAGCAGTAACAACAAAATGCACACAGCTATATTGAAATTGATTTGTGTACACAACGACTTCCTACTTGTGTCGGTCAAGCACGTAGCCATCCGTGAAAATGGCCATGGTTTTGGCCGAAACAGGTAGAAGGTCATTGTATATACAAGTATAACTTAATTTCAATACAGCTGTGTGCATTTTGTTGTTACTGCTACTGTATATAATTGATTAATGCACAGATTGTGGGTCACAAAAACTTGTTTAATATTATTTAAATCTTGGCGAAAGTAACACTTAACTTTTCTTATCCGAATACACGTCTTATTTGGTTCGTCAAATATGAAGCAAGTAAGACGTGGCTGATACACGAAACTGTGCTAATTTTTCCTTGCTAAGCGGAAATGAAATACTGAAACAATTCCCTTGGAGACCATTAATTTCGTCTCTTTATTCCCTAGCCAGTTTCTTATTAACTTCCGTGGTGCTGCTACCCCTTCTTTCCTATTAATTATCTCTTACGTTTATTCAGTAATTTAAGGTACATTTACGTAATTCGGTTAGCACAATTGGTAAGAAAGAACTGATATTTATACAAGCATGTCCAAACTACGTATTTTCATGGAAACGGCCTTAGACTAACAGTCACATTGAACTATGATACATCTGTTATTGAGCACAGCTTATAATTACCTTCCTCGATGCTTCTAAAGTTATTTTGATGTCATAAAAATAGAGTAATAAGAGAAGGTACATAATTAAACAAGGAGAATGTTAACAATGATAACATTACGGAAAATATGATGGGGGAAAAATATTTAGTACCTACAGGAAGATGAGAATTTTTACAAAATTTCAATCGTAAATCTCGGCGGAAATATAATACCTTGGACATAAAAATACGTCAATCGGAAGATAATATTTTATTGCATATTTTACGTAATACAGCCCGAGATAATTAACTTGTGTCACAATTTATTCGGCAGTAGCGGACTTTTTAAGGCAAATTAAATTTCAGGCGAAAGTTGTAACTATGAAAAAGGGAAAGAAAAATACCCTTCGACAGCAGTGGTGTTAACAACTTTTCAAAAATATTTTTGTGACTGACAGAATCATAAGTCTGTCCTGTCACTAATGGTTTTCATAGTCTGTCCATACCCACAACGTAGTCGTTTGAATTAAGGTTGATGTTCTCAGAAATATCATGTAAGGGGGTCATAAGCTTGATATCTGCAACAAGTCAATAATCATCGTGACACTTTAGGTTTTCTCGTCGGTAAATAAGTTCGTCAGGATATGACGCCATACAGTGTTGAGTTTGTTTAAAATTTACATGGATTTATATATCTTAAGATCTTCATGTGTCGTAGTTACTTAACCTTTAAATACACCCTCATATCTAGGTTTTAGGCAGTTTGCAAAATTGCGAATAGCTACTATTAACTTCGTCCTGCCTGTCTGTCCTGTCCTGTCTGGCTGTGTCTGTCGGTCCGCATGGAAAATCTCACCTTTCACTAGACGGATTTTAATGACATTTGATAATTGAGGGTTTTTCGAAAATCTATTGGGAAAATTCAATTTTCACCAAACCTGACAAGACTAATGGGTACTTTACATGAAGACCTATGTGCCTTATTATAATATCTCGCTAGATACTTCATAAAATGAAAAATGTTATAGACAGAGTTCTAGAGAAAATCAAAACACATAGTTTATGTTCAAAAATATTTTTCCGAAAATCTTGCCATTTATGAGATAATGTGGACAAATATGATACAGCTAGACAGGCCACATATGACAACACAATACGGCGCATGCGCGTTGCATGCTGGAGACTGACACACACTCATAATATGTAAGAGTTTTTGCTTTTCCACGGCAACAATGTTTAGGCAAAAGCGTCTTAATGTTACGTTTATGCGTACACTTCTTGTCTAGATTTACGTTGTTGAAGGCGGTATTGCGCGGTGCGTATCTTAATAAAACAGAACGTTTCTTATTGCAAGAGCTGTTAGTAGCTCAGGTTTCACAGCTTCGAACATCCAGTTATTACTAGATATTAAATCGTGCGGAGTGGCAAGTATTTCTCGAGATACGGAAGGATCGTAGTGCCGTCATGTTCAGGGTAAAACTATCCATTCGACTGCTTCGCCCTCGTCTTTAACTCTTCTAAACTTTGGTAACTGTTTACCAGTCAACATAGCGTAGCATTCCAAAAGACGTGGAACATCAGAATGCTACTGTGAGAATCTCGCATATTTCATGAAACTTAGAACACCTCCTTGTAAGGCGATTAGTAAATAAAGAATTTCAGAAAATATGAAAGGAAGCATTCTTGGCCAAATCAGAGTTAGTATCCCCACATTTCCCGGAAAGACTGATAAAAACCAAGGAAATAATTAGTTACATCCGGGCGTCAGCCCAGAATGTATCCAGACTTTTTGCTTATGACGCAGGAATTCGACTTTCGGCAAACATAACTTTTGTTACTAATTACCGATTAGGAAAGTTCTTTTATTAATAGAATAGATTAGCTTTGTAAGCACGTCGTCCGATGTGAATAAGGGAGTCAAATGTTTAGAAATCTTGCGTACTATAATGACACAACCCTAGCTGAGACTAGACATTACCTGGTTGCTTTCAGCGTAATTGATCACCGTGCCCAGTAACACGTTGTGCTGGTTTTAGCTTTAAGTCAACGTAAGCGTTTAAAAGAGAATGAAACTGAAATAAGTTAAGGTTTTATGATCACCAGGAATTGCAGCATACATTAACGTTATCAAATTTTATATAAAGATAATTTCATTAAGCAATTAGTACTGCCTCAGTAATGAAACTGTCGATGTGGAAAATGTCGGACCTTTCCTCGTCTCTTTAATTTTCCAAGCCGCTAAATCAGAAATGAAGTGTGTGGTTTCGTGCTAAAGCTTTTAAATATTAAATGTACTATTTGAACGTACATTTCTCGTTTTCGCATCAAGCAATTTTAAACGATAGTTCAGAGCTGTAAGTAACATCAAAACAATTTTTATTTCATGGTGTTAAATTAAACACATTTTAAAATATACACCAACCCTTTAATATATATTGGTTACTGCAGGTACCATAATTTTAATTTCAGGAATTTCTGCATTTTGCAGAGTGTTTGTATATTACGTATAATTCTTACAAACCTGCGATTCTTTCCTTCACGTTATTAACCGACTGGCTTATATAATGAAGATGTTGTGTTTTCTGTAAATCAGACGCTGAATTTTTAAATATTACCTAGAATAAACTTACGCTGTAAAGAGCAAACCTTTCCACTCTCATAGTAGCTTAATATCCCTGCTGAGGTCGTAGAACAGAACCAGCTGTGTAGTGTTTAGAAATACCCACCCGCTACACATTGCTCTGAAGTTGTAGGGACAGTGTTAAAAACAACACATTGCAAAGAACGTACTAAGCTGCGTGCAGTTTATCTTACAAAGAGAGCAGTCCAGTACATTCTGTGTAATTATAATACAGCTTTTATAATCTGCCTGGAGCACATCTGTTTGAAGTAACCAACACACATTCTGACCAACCATGTATTACACTATAAGCTACTTCAAAGCCTAGTGCATTGTGTCTATCCAGTTGAAGGGATCAAATACGAACACATTGCTACATGCTTCCCTTCTTTATTGACAGCTGTAAATGTCCTATAACTCAAAATATTGCAGCACTATGGTGTCAGATATTAGTTTCCAATATTACAGTGTGGATCCCTTGCAGGCAAGAACTTTCAAAATGAATGTGACTCCATGCACTAACTAATTAACTTCCTAATTAAGTAACTGACTACATGGAGCAGAGTTTTCTTGAGAAGAGAGCAGATTCTCAGCTAGTCAAATCATTACAAGCAGTGTAATATGAACCGGAGTTCCATGACCATGTTCACAACATCGTACCACCTGTCCCTATTTTAAGCCAGGTAAATCCACTCCATGTCCTTTCGTCCCAGTGCATTAAAGCCTTTTTAGTATTGTCGTCCTATCTATGCCTAAGTCTTCCAGCCTGTCCCTTTCCTTCAGGTCTCTCCTCCACAATCATTTATATACCTCTTTTTTCAGCCACACTAGCCGTATTTTCTTCATACTCATAGATATGATGGAAGAAGGGCACCCAACGTAATGCCGTTTGACAACTCACTGACCTCACAAGAGTTACAGGTGCCTGGGAGGATTTTAACATCCTTTGTAACTTTCTCCAAAGATGATCATAAATTTGGGCAAGTTCCGCCCACTGAACCCAAACTCTGTGCAGTGTTAAATAGTAAAAAATATTTCGCTTAAATTTAGATGTCGAATTAATTCACTGATATAAACATAAACAAAAAGAGTTGACTTTATGCAAGATGTGAAGTTGCAACTGCAGTACTGCTGAATTTTGGAGTCATTTGAGGAGTTACGCCATGTAGACTGGCAAATATTCACCAATATTTCGAAGCGACGCGGTGATTCCTCCTTTAGAGGCAAAGAGTCCGTTCCTTCGAAACGTCGGTAAAGCTTTATCATTCTACATGGCATAATATTCCAGAAGAACTGTATCTTTCATTAACATTCCCTATAAAAAGACTGTTATTATTCGTAGTTATGTCTTTGTGACAAAAATGTGCCAGGGTAGTTTCAGAAAAATATTTTTGTGTGAGGGCACACGAAACAAAACTTTCCATAATATAGATATTAGAAAAAGAAATTCTTATACCTCCTGGAGTCGAAAAAATGTAGCGATCCTACATAAAAGTACTTTGGATTTTATCCTAAATTGGTTAACGGCCTAAAGCTTAGTGGTTAGTCTATTTACCATTAGGTTTGACACTAAAAGCACCGTGTTTTGCTTATACATTGCTTTAGTGTTCAATAGGGTTATCAATATATGCAGCCAATTCCTCTCTTATACAACACTAACGGACTGTTTTCTTGGAAGGAAACACATCGCACTGTCTTTGCGGTGTGGAGACTTTATATTCCAGTAGAAAAATTTTAATTTTTAAAGGGTTACAGAAACTAAAACATCACCCTCGTGACGCTTCATCTACAAGTACATAAATACATAAGGTACTTACATTGTAACATTTATGTTTCGCATTTATTCTGTTATCAGAAAACGCAACTGACAGGCGATCTGTGGGCATCCATTCACCACCTCCAGTTTGTATCTCAGAATAGAGCAACTATAATGCTAGCAGCTATTCAGTATTACAGTTCCCTGCTCTTTTGAAGTCACAAAGGCAGGTTTAAATGCTTCTGCTAATCCCGTTTAATAACGTTTGAACAGAAAATTTGTTTAGTCTGTTTTGACAGTAGAAGCCCTGAAAGAGAAGGTGGTACGATTCATTATTCATCTCCGGACAGCTAAACTTCTGAAATGTTCCGTACTGTGCTTCCTGCAAAAGACTGAGTGAATGAATTCTTTTCTTGTACATTTCAAAGCTTTGAAAATTCGGTGACTGCAGTGAACGTTACACGTCAACGCTAGCAATATTAAGGTTAAGGGTAGTCTGAAAGTTTTCCTGCTCATGTGTGGAGCCGTTAGAGTGATGCGAGATGTTTAATGGGATAACGATTAAAAGGCGAAAGTAAAATATTAACAACTAGGTGATTGCCACGTTTTTTATATTTTAACTCTTTGATTCTTTAACGTCATAAATGTATTAAATGTTTAAAGGAATCCAGTGGCTTGCATAACATGTGATTTTTTGCGGATCTACGAAAGGCCAGAAATTTGACAGGCAGACGAAAAGAAACAATTAAAGAACAACACACTTATTTTTATACTGGAATTTCTACCGTTGTATTCTTAATAAGCAGTCACAGATACTTTACGATTCAACCCAGCAACTTATATACAATACGTTCTTAAGCAAGCTTTGCTCTTTAGGGTCTTTTCAGGTGCGTCTGTTTATGAGTTATAAGCCTGAAAAGACATTGCATGGATTTAACTTGTATGATTATTATTAACATATGCAGGTAGGCTACTTCCTGAAGTATTTTAAATTATATTACATGTGCTTTTCTTTAGCGTATATTCTTTCTTCCAGAATTGTTCTCAGCGTGGGTCGTTTCTGGCTTAACAGTTTCGACCCTCAGGGGCACGGATGTTTGTTTACCGAACCGGGAGTTTTATGTTCATGTTAATAAGAACACAGACACAGTATCTGCTGCTGTATTGTTTAGTATAACTATATTCAATTCATATATTTATAAGCGTTTATGTGAATTTAAAAAACAAGAAACTACAACAGCTAAAGGATGATATTCTTGCATTTGTTTTAATTTGCATCACATTCGCAGACTAACTAAGAGAATGTCTTTTGTATCCCAAACAATATCGGGCAATTATTTATCAGACTTCATGACAAAAACTCACGCTGAAATTTTTGAAAACTTTTCTGAAACTGAGTTGCTGATTTCGAAATCTGGAAGAGCCGTTTTCATTTTTTTTTTTAATTTTGGAGTAGGCCTATGAGTAATGTCAGCGCCATCACTGGCTACCCTGTCCTGCTGTGTTCATGTCTCTTGTTTTTTGCAAGCTAGATAATTCTCCATAGCAAAGATGCGCAATTTCGGAATGGACCTAGGAACACTCCTGTTGTTGAAATATGGAGCACTAATTTGCCAGGTTGTTTCTTTTGGGCTCCATAGTGCGTTCTTTCTTACTAACTTCCAACTGTTCCGTAACCATTTTCGAAATACGTCCTAGGTTGTGTGTACTAGGTTTTGCGCTGCATGTCCTGCCCTTTAACTTAACTTTTGAGGCGCCGGCCACTTCCTGTCGGAAAGGAGCATGGTGTGAAGAAGTCCGACCTCTATGTTGCACGCGTGCCTTCTGTGTTCGTCTTTTACTCAATTCAAAAGTTTATCATCGATCTAGGTTTGTTGTTGGTTGTTCCCTAACAATACACACGCCAAACGTTCTTGATAATTTTGAGATATAAGCCTTTAAACTTACAAAACATTAGACTAGAGCTAATTATGGGGTATATATTCTTGAAAGGAAATTAACAATATCTTTTAAAGTTAATAGAGTGCAGTTTCATTTAATTTACTCTCAAACGAAGGCCGTATACTTTGAAAGTTTCTCTGCTTCTTCAAACATATGAAGACAGTATTACTTTTGTTATAACCCGATAAATTCTCCTGTAGATTATTTTCTGCACAAACCCAAATTATTGCCATCTTAATTTCAAAGTAACTGAAGATACTGGTCATAAGACCTTCGGGCTCGCAATATTTCTCTGATCCTTCTTTCGATACTTTAACATACTTTTAAGCCAGATATATTCCCCATTATTAATGGATCTTTCTGAAAATTTCAAGGACATTGACTTGTACACTGACTAGATAAAAATATATGAAAATATTTTCAAAATCATAGAATACTAGTAGCAAATTACGAGGAGAAAAGTAATAGAAAATTAAGACACCGCGTCAGCGTCATATCAGAACACTATCGGTTTATAATAAAAAATTTTCTTCCTCTTGTTTGACGGTACTCCTGTCATATTTTCTATACGTGACTGCTACCGAGTTTAACGCTAAATTTGGTCAGACATTCAAAGGCTGAGATTCTGAAGGAGAGACTCGCTGTACCTGTCCTCAAGTCATGCCGAAATAAGGTAATATAACTAATAACTGAACTTCTTTATATGGCCAGCCAAATGCAGGTCATGAACTGTGTTTACAATTTTGTGAGCGAATATATGATAACAATCTCTGTGGTCATAACTATAGAACAAGCCAGAGGTGGTGATTTGTAATGCTAGAACAGCAATGATATGATGATTAACAGGTGTAAATCAAAGGAACTTGGAGGACTTGTGCTGTTTCAATTCGTCTGCAGAGAATAATATGCTATAGATGAAAAGCTTTTAAATAATTTCTACAATCTATGAGCTTACAGAATTCAGCGTTTCTTTAAATCTTTACAAGACTGAAGTGCTGTCCAGCAACCGTTTCGCTCCAGGCTCATACATATTTAAGCTCTTATTATCGGCTCAGGAAAAAAGCGCCTGCATAGCTCGACTACAAACTTCCACTGGAATGAGGTGCATATTTCAGCAAATTAGACAAAAATAAGAGTGTAGGCCAATTAATAACATGAAACTATTTTTACTATAGGACTACATCTCTGCATTTTTTGGATTTGAGGTTCTCGCAGCTGTGTTGATCAAGAATCATGTCTGCTTGAATATGACGCGATGCTGATTGGTGAATACCTAACATGTTTCCTCGGAGCTGGCTCTCTTTCTCTTCACGGTATTCCAAGTACACCGCTCCGTATCTCTTTCCGGGCAACGTTAATAAATTTTTAGCGGGAAAGTTGCCCTTTACATGCCATTGAGGCAAGTGGAAGAGCGAGTGTATAGCTGCACACTTCCTTAAACTCGTTAGAGGGTGTGAGTGATCAGATTCATGCTCTGGTCCCTTTACCCTGGGGAACAGAACCTTCGCTACCGACAGCAACGTAAATGAAAAATTAGCTTCCTTATTCTGCTTCCTTTCAAGGGCCGGGTCAAAATTTAAGCTTCTAAATTATTGACCAAGCATTTTATGACATGCTTCTTTTGTTCCTTTTATGTGCCTGTACTACTCTTCATATGGAGGAATATCCTCCGAAACGTCGGTAAGCATTTACCAGTCGTTGAAGCTGCATATTTCACAAGACATCTTCATCGCAATATGCATATATAACAAGACATTCATGGCTTAGAAATGTTACATAAAGAGTAGGTGGGTAATTACTAGAACGCTTAGGAGCTTCGAGTATGTTTGTGCTCGAGGATCATATCTTTAAGACGCTTAAAACTGATGAAGTACTAACCATTTTTACGCATCCACAGATTTTCATACCAGTTATTGCACAGAACTGAATGTTTTTAGGTAAACAAATTTTATTTCTAAGGCAGTAAGTTAATTTGTTGTTATTGATTTGTTGTTATTGATTTATGTTTTGTATTACTTTATGTGATTTATATGTCCGAAAATTTGTAAACAACCTTTATTTAATGACAAAATTTGAAAGGCAAAGTCTTTTAAACTGGCTGCTACAAAGACACGTGATTTAAGTAGTTTACACATCTATTTCATTAAGTATGGTGTGTAGCGTAGAGTTTAATGTATTATTACAAGTGCAAAACTTCTACTTACACGAAAAATATTAATGTAAATTTTACATATCCACAGAAGTTTGAATTGAAGCCAATTCTCTTTCAATGGTCTCTAAAGCAACACAACACACAGAACTAACAAACTTCTTCAAGGAGTTCCCAACAGATCCCCACTAAATCACTCCTTGTTTTTGAAACATTATGAAAAACTCGCACTCTGAAGTCGACAGGCATATCGAAATTGACCTCTGAAGCTTTCCACTAGAGGTGGTCATTAAAACAGACCCTCTAGTCCCGTGGCAAAACATTATATGAATGATCTAAAAGCAATCACAAATCGGATAGCAGAAAATCTTGCTCTTTGAAGTGATATTTATTCAATAATTCAGATAATCTTAATAACATTACGAGAAAATTCGTGTCAACTGTGGTTTTCCTTTGTGAATTTTATAAGGGCGTATGAAGAAAATTATTGATAACCATGTGAGGTCTTTTAAAGAAAGGTGTTGCTTACAAACTTATACGTAGATACAGTTAATACACTCGTACTAGATAAACAATATTTATGATATTTGTCACTTCAGAGAGCAATCCTACTAAGTAGGTACCAGAATGTGATGTATATCTAATGTAATTTATTTTGGAAGAACCAGTTTTCTTACGAAGATATTATTGTAAGTGAAAATGTTAAAATTTGCTATTATTTTAAGAAACCTCAAAAGTTCTTGGTCTTTTTGAAACATAACCTTTTGGAACTCCTCTCTGCAAGAAAAAGTTTCTTCTCAAATAGGCCACTCGGCACTAGATGTAGATGCAGGGCTCTGGACTGGAATTTCCTGACGGTTTCAGCTCACTATGAACCTCTTCATCCCTAGACTTGATGACGGAAGAAACTTCGCTAAACTCTGTGGCGGAAAAGCTTAACTCTATGGGGTGGCTTTAAAACACAGCAATAAACTTCGCAGCTAATTAAAGAAAGAAAATTATTTATTAATTGTGCCACAGTCAGCTTCACAGAAATTCTTCTTTTTCCTCTGGTTAATTATTTATTTGGTAAAAACCACTAAAAATTAACCGGGAGTGTAAAAGAAATGCATCCTGGCCCACGTACCAGGAGTAGGATACTTATTGTGCCCACAAAGCCCTACAAAACCTAAATGCATAAGAATAATGTTCTACTTTACTGGTTTGTTGAGTCGCGGGTCCACATTTCCAGGGATGAGCCTTCTAACGCCAGGTTTCCTGCAGTACACATGTAAGAACAAGTAGTTTGAGTCGTTTATTTGAATTGGGTTACACCTCAAAATCAGTGACTGTTCAACAGTAAAATATAAATTACATATCCCTTTTGGCAGGATCGTGTAGCTTTTTTTTTTAAATTTTAAAGATTTTTAAAGTTATAGTCACTTAGACTATGGTCTTATATTTGTGCCTATGTGCGTGCATTTAGATCTCAATAACGCTACGATTGACCTTGCGTCGCCTTACACGAAAACCCACATTCTAATTTACATTTTTACAACAACCCCACCAACAGCCTATCCTAAGCCAGATGATCAATTACACATCTTAAGAGGTACCTTATTAAGATTCGTTTTTAATATTATCCTCTCATCTACGTCTAATATTCCCAGATCTTAATGCATTATATAGATAAATTAAATTTCAGTTGGGACTGCAGGTGCTGAGGCTGTTACACCGAAACGCACTGTAGCCTGACTGGTAAGAGTAGAGAATACGGGCTGTCATAGGAACATGAACGTGTCGCGCTGAGTGGTGGGTCGTGTTGTGTGTTGCAGCACTGGTGTCTTGTTAGGGGCAGCCATGTAGCAGGCTATGAAGACGGCGTGGAAGCTCCTGCTGCTGATCGCCTGCTGTCCGAGCGCCCTCATCACAGTAGGTGAGTCCCTGCACACCAAGTGACTAATTACTGCAGTTTATTTCAGAGTCTGACGCCACTTTGGTTGTTATTAGAAAGCATGATTACAGAGCATTTTTACTCAAGCAATAACGCTGCTGAATTTTACTTGGGAGTTCACTGATTCGAATCTCGTCTTGGACACTGACTATTCGGATAGGACTTCCTCACTTTTCTTACAATAGTATACTGGGAACGTACTTCAGATTAGGCGACGCTGGTTACTGACAGCTTCCATAAAAAATGACAAATAATACACGTCATCATTTCAGAATGTTAAAGAGAGGACTCAACATATATGATAGCAACATTTCCTTAACAATTAATGGAAATCATGAAAATTATTTGATATATTGAAATGAAGAAACGCCGATAACAAAATATAATGCACGAGACTCGCTATTGTAAGGCGGGAAGTTAGCACATTTATACACGTGGATGACAAGAAAGAACGTTTAAGGTGCCAAAAGAGATAAATAAGGAGGAGAAAGGCAGACTACCATATAATCCCATTAAAGAAAATACATAGCTAGTTTTTCATGATAACTATGGGGAAGTCCACAGAAAAGAAAATCACGGAAAGCACTTGAAAACGCGTAGAGCTTATAAATACTCAAGGAATGTTTGTAGCGCCCGTAAGGTGTGAAAGAAGAGAACCCCAAGAAGAGATTATCTCAATGTAGAACTATTGAAGTGTGCTTCCCAAAAGTAACTGGATCGTTTCTAAGGTAATGTTAATAGCATATATGCTGGAAATATGGACACGTACCAAAGAGTGGACCATTAGAGTGATTAGCCAGTTTCGGAGAAGATAGTTGGACATAAGTGTAAGAATTACGGTAGCACGTTCTGCTTATATCTGGACACGTACGCTGTAAAAAACCGTACGAAGATTAAACACAGTATCTGACTCTGCGTTAGACAAGTAACAGAATACCCGGGAAAGGGTGGTTATATAGGGGTAGTATGATATTTATTACTCGACTAATTGAGAGCTTACTGTAATTTCTTCCGAAAATATGAAAAAACCGTCAAAATTTTATTAGAAGTCATAATTCTGGCATGCAGTACTTGGCAGATTTTTTCACAGTAATGGATAAGAAAGGTAAAAAGATTTTGTATAAATAAGTGTATTGCAATACACGATGAAAAGTTCAAAAAAGCAAAATGTTAAAAATGAAAAAGGGATTGGCACAAGTGGTTGCAATACCACTACAATATATATATATATATATTTATATATATGGAAAATATGGTAGGACACTGACGACAAAGCGAAGAAAGTACTTCAGAAATAAAAAAGAAAATTTTAGGTAGAACAGGTTTGGTGAACGCAGACCCTATTCGTGCGTCTAGTGTACAGAGCCGCAGCCTTACGGAAATATTTGTCTTCCATTCCACGTTTCAGCTTGACGCTCAGAAGAGAGCTTCTTGAGTTGTAAGAAGTAATAAGATTGTATTTTTTAAAGTTGCCTAATCAGAAATTCTGTTTTAAGTAAATTTTGATGCATCTGCCAAAACTTTTACATTTATAAAACTGTTGCAATAAACAGCAGTAGATATTAAACTACACAAATATTATAAGATTTATTTTTTATTATGAATACGGCAGCCCTTTAGGGCTGAAAATTATAAATCAACACATGCTATTTCAGACCATACACTTGCTTGGGCTAATTTACCCACACAGTTGTTTTCCTGCATAAAATTACGATTGTTTCCCTGTAACTCTATATTGCTGAGGGCCTAAGGTCTAAAGCAAACAGTCTGAGTCGCTACATTTTCAGGCTTCTAGCGTAGCCCCTGACGTTTTCAGCACCTTCGTAACTGGTTTAGTGTGAATGACAAAGTCATTGAATATTACAAAAACACTAATCACCATCAAATGCACAAAAATGGTTTTATCATCAATCGTAACACACTCCTACATGTTTCGACCCTGCTGGGTCATCTTCAGGGAGAACTTTTCGTTACCGTTACACTAGGGCTGCACTTTACAGTTGAATGAGAATGTGCTGTTGACTGTGTACTGCGGCCCGGACCGCAGAGAGTTCACGCCTCCAAAAACAACGCAGTACACAGTCAACAGCATATTCTCACTCAACTGCAAAGTGCAACCCTAGTGTAACGGTAACGAAAAGTTCTCCCTGAAGATGGCCCAGCAGGGTCGAAACATGTAGGAGTGTGTAACGATTGATGATAAAACCCTCTTTGTGCATTTGTTGTGCTTAGTGTTTTTGTATAATACAGTGCACGGACATGGAACACATAAAATCATTGAATATTATTGCTTGCTTATTGTTCATTCTATTCGTTTCATAAATGTGTGATACATTTTCGTTTCATTTCGTACCACGTGTCTGAGATGAACATGTTGAAGTCTTTCGGTCAGGATGAAGTGATTCGGTCTGTTACCGCTATAAAGAAAAATGTAAATTATGTTTAAGAAGAACAAAGAAAGAAATAATACCAAAACTTCGGTTTGAAAGTATGTAAATATGAATGAAATACCCTAGAAAAGGCTATTTTTACACAATTATTTAGCAAACATATTTTCTTCCACGCTACGGAGAAGGAGTGAATAAAATCCCTTCTTGAGATAGAGGAACAATATATTGTTCTCATAAGGCCTGGCGTCGCTATGTCCCACTCCATAGATTCATGTTGTTGTAAACACGCTCAGAAAGTCTGTTTAGTAACGGCGGAGACCTTATTGGCTTGCAAAGTGTCTATTAGCTTCTACAAGAGTGGTTAGCAACATCCACTAAGCGATACACTATACCGGGGACGGTATGATAATTGCGGTTGTCACGTCAGTAATTATAAATATTACTCTCTTCTGAAAAGTGGTGCGGTTTAGTATGAAAAATTTACGAACTTTCGGGGATGTTGCCGCCTACATTTGTCATTTCTGCCCTGAATATAGGCTTAGCAGATTCTTCCCAATTTCGGGTAAATTTCTGTCATACTACACGTCGTCACTCTCCAAAAAAGGGCAACACTCATACTGAGGACAGCCTGTTATTTCCTTTTTAATTTTCTTGAAACAACATCTAAGTCCAGAAGTAAATATTTTCTTATTACAATATTTGTTCCGTCTTCTGTGGCATGCAGGCACCCTGTGCTCAGATAAGTCACTTACTGTTGGCCAGTATACATGACGGACGTAACGCCTGTGCACTCTCTTCTTTTGGTTCCCCATTGGAAGTTTCCAGCCTGTTGACTGAAATGTATTTTCCTGTACTTATTCCGCTAACTAGTTCTACGGTTCTTTGAACTTTGACTACGTGATTAAAAATCCGAACGTTAAAACAATATACTCAGTACATTAGATTATTTTTACAACATAAGGAATACTTTCGTTGGAAAGATATTTTGTACGTCATTTATGTGATAGTTTGGGCGCCAGTGTGTTTTCATTTATCACTCCCCACAATTAGAATTTGGTATTAGATATAATAATATATTTTTTAAGTAGCTGAATCTTTGGACATGCGTCCTTTGGAATAACAGCACGAAAAAAGGGTGGATATATCACTGTAATAAATAACACTTTAAAACATATAATTCGCCTGTCAATCGCTATTGTTTTAAAACGAAAGCATCTGTGAATAGGAAGTTTATAAATGAAGCACACAGTGATCCCCTGCGTAAGGCAGTTTTTTATAATCATCTCATAAGTTGAGCGATGCACGTGTCAACTACACAGGCTGTCAACTTGTGCGTAATTAATAACTGTTGTGTTACTAACCCACAGATTTTGCACTGACACATTTCACTTCAGTGAAAGATGTGCACTTCAGCAATGTAGTTTCTAGTTCACTTTCTTACGGTACAGTGCCGAAATCAGCATCACGTAGTTCGTGCGAACGAACAGCACGAAGGTAACCAAAACGAGTGACGAGTCGCGGGAACTTGGGTGCTTGCCAACTCACGAAAAAAATCTCCTTTTAAATTTGGAGTTCTGCCTATTGGCTGTGCTCTAATTTTCAGAATTTCGATTCGTCCAGCAACGTTTTTGCATATTTTCTGATTGGCTTTATCTAATTAATTTTCTTTGCGAACAAATACCCACACAGGAAAACTCGAATACCTTGGTTTAGGTCATAAAGTCAGTTTACAAATCTGTGAAGGGGGATTCTGCTTAATGGGTGTATCTTCCCATAATTTGAGTTCTCGCTCCTAAACCACAAATGTCAAGATTCAAAAATAGGTGAAAAACGAGACCGTCAGAGAATTGTTTATTCCATGTAGTGTGCAGCAGACTGAGCTACACAGACGAATGCCTGCGTTAACTTCCCGTCAAAAAGAAATGGAAGGTGCCCTTCTTCACACACGAAGGGGTGGTCTGACTGGAACTCGAATCCATTTCGTCAGTAACAAGCTGAATCACGACTTTGTCTTCAGATTCTTGTGTCATCTGGAGCAAAGCACCTAGTGCGAGGCAAATTCGACGCAGAGAGTCAGATGTGGAAACTCTCCACCCAGGCGGAAAGGATCAGTAAAGCAACTGATGTCACTCCGCCGCATGACACTGCGTAGTCACACATGTCACGGGGCATCACAGGGACCAATACGTACAGAACGTGGAAGTGCTGGATTCAATCCCTGTAAAACACATGACGTAGAAAGCAGGCCAGGAATGGTATCAAACCCCAGCTGTTTTGGATTTGCATTATCAAAGCAAACAGTATCCAAAATAACTGTGTAAATAAATACCAGCGCGAGATCCAAAGACTACCTGGCGATGGGTGTCATGACCTGTCTTGTGGGCTGTGACACCTTATAGAAGCGGATATGGCATCCTTTGAGAAGCATGCTGCATCCATGTTGTTGTACCCGAAAATGTGGCATTAGGTTCATTCGAAACGCAATTATGAGCCGTGAAACCTCAGATATTCGCAACCTTAAGATTTGAGGTTAGTAATTCTGAACGCTAAGGGGTAGTTAAGAGTAAGAACAGACTTGCAGAAAACAACTAGTGTAGCTTTCTTGAAGTTCTTATTCTGACCGTGTACTTATTATGATTACAGTACGATCCAGTACCACACTAACACGTTAATAGTGATTTGGGAAGGATCTGAAGGGAGAGATGTTAAACTAAGGTACCGTTGTCACTCTGAGGGTGAGAAAGTCATCAAACAGTTCGGTTACGAGTGTCGATGTTCCAGATTACAGTAGAGTAGACGTCTCCACAATACCGCTAAGCAAGTCTAATCGATGGCAAGTCACTTTTATTTTGGATCTAAACCATCGTATTACATTATAAAAAACTATCTATTGCTGTCCGTGCAAAAATTATTTATTAATAAATTAAATTCTTGTACCAACTCAGAGTGTTTCATGTTTCATGGCCCAAATTCAGAAGCGTATATTTAAAGAAATTTTTTCTGTTTAAACAATTTGCTGTATGGAGGGCAACATAGAAATCTGTTAGATACCAATTTCTTTCTTGTAGCCATTCATTAGAGTTACAGTTTTTCTGGAATTGAATATTATGCTGAGGAGAGGTATCAGCCTTCCTTTCTTTATTCAACTGTGTTCACTTTTCAACGTAGTCTTTCTTAGGTGAAATTTCACTATGCTTGTGTCGCCAGACTGTATTATACATTCAAAAATTCATCCCAGTTGGGGTAGTTTCTTACTCTTCACTTTTTGTGGACTTGCTATTGCTTAATTCAATAACATTGTCATCTCAGCAACCCATGACCAACCTGTTCCACCCATTATGTTGCAGGCAAGTATGTGGAATGTTACGAAACTCCAGCATGCTTCGAGATGACAGATTACATGCGACATGGCAGCTGCCAACAAGTTTGTCACTTAACAGGGGCAAAGTTACACGGTTTTTATCACACGTCATTGTTCCGAACTAAACAGAGTTTCCACTACACTTGGGCAGAACTGGTCACTTCCTCGGAAAGACTGTTCTGTCAAACTCGGGAGACTTCCGTTAAAGTGCTGGTTTATGTAATGCACCTGTTAAATTTATGTGGTAGTTTTCAGTTAACGACGACCCCAGTAGCTGCGCGGTCTAAAGCGTGATCTATATAAGTGAAACTGCATTTATTAATGTTTTAATCCTGTGGACTCCGAAAAGGAGAAAAAATGGGTATAAATATTTGACGATACGGAGACAGGAGCAATGGTGAAAGGAGACAGAAGAAAATGTCGTAGTAGATTTGTATGATTTTGAATGAGTTAAAATCAAGGCCTATCTGGATGAGCAATGTGAAAGAGAAGTTGGCGACGCGTATAGGGAGGGTGCCGTGCTGTAGGGACGTGAACATCCGTGCAGTAACTCTAGCAATGTGTGCGTAGCAGGACGGACTCCATCTTACTAGCGGTGTCCCAAATTTCAGTGTAACTTTCTGCCTGATGGTGGTGGTATATGTGCTACAGAAACTTGTGGGAGTTAAAGTGATCCTCTAAAGATTTTGTCATATACTAAATTTTTGTATTACTGATGGTATTTTGTAGTTAATAATTCAATTCGTTATTTTTCACTGATCAGAAAGAAAGGAACAACAACGATGTAGAAACTACCGAAATTCCTTTGCTTCAGAAACTGCGAGTATATGGTGGCCGCTATGTCACCGTACTATCTGTAATAATCTGTATCTATCGTGTGTATTTCTATGTACACGGTGTGTGACGTAACGTATTTGTAAATTCGAAAGTACTGTGTGGAAACAATCGCGGCAGTTCTTTGTACAAGCCGTGTGCCGTGATAACACTTTACACGGCACACGGAGTGGACGTGCAGATTCACATAGTACGTTAGACGCAAGAAATACAGCAACTGCTACGCCAATCTGTTTTACAGAAACATTTAGTTCCTCGTTGCTGCCTCAATTATTGGTGATATCTGACAAGATTCCCCACAAATTAGTAGCAGCAATTACGTGTAGTATAACAAACAACTGAATTTTGCTGTATTTTTTGAAGATGGAAGATGAGCTAAACATATGAAGGTAATTAGCCTACAATTTGCACCAGAAGCGACTATGGAAGCAATGGGACTGACATCAGATGTGACCAATATAAACCTTCATCATTTCAGCCATTTATCTTCTGAAGTAATGATAATACTGCGATAAGTTTTACATGGTTGCTACAGTGACAGACAGCATCAAAGAACAAAGCTCTCTGATCAGAATTTTGTGGTCAGTAGGTGTGGGGAACAGTGACATTTGCGGAAGAATGACAGCCCAGTATGACGATAAATTTATGTGCCAAAGGAAAGTTTACGAATGGGTGGAAGGTTTCAAAGGAGGGTAGACCAGTGTTGATTCGCGTCCACCCGCGTGTAATTCTGATAAGTCACACTCCTGATGAATAGAACAGCCTTGCATCATTACATGAATGTTAACACTAGCCACTCCTTCATATCTTCTCGTCATATTCCTCCACTGTGAATTAGCTGTTCCTGTCTCGTTACTAGAAAGCCGGAGAAAATAGTAAAGCATGTAAATTTGAACTTTCCAAAAAATTACAGTTCTTTGAAAGAGTTGATGAACAGGTAATTACCTACAAGAGCATAACAGGTGGACTATGCCCAAGCACCTTTTTTCAACCAAGCTTTTAAGTTACATATTAAATCTCAAGGACATTTATTCACAAAATGTTGCGTTACATCTTGACTTCAAAGATCCTTACTTTCAAAGTAACTTACCAAATTACTACAAAATGTAACTGTAACTCTGTAATTAACAGCTTTGTACTGTTTGGAAGTCACGTTTTAAGATTATTCCAAAAGGAGTCGAAATATATTGAGTGCAGACGTGGATATTGAATAAATGACCGTGACCGTATTGCATTGAACAGTTAGTAAATATTAATCAATCAAAATACCTAGCTTTTACACATTTGTGAATTAACGCAAAATGTAAATTTGTCCCTGTGGTCACTTAAACTGCGCGCCGTGAAGGCATGTAGAAAAGAGGAGATAAAACCTTACGTATTCTAAATCTCGTCACCAGCCGAAAGTGGGAGGCCAGCTTCAGGTCCCTGTCCCGGGTCCTTCACCCGTTGGATCGGAGGCTGGGTGAACTCGAGCATCGTCCTGGGAGCTTCGGAGGAGAAAAGAACACTAACCTCTGCAAAGAACACTAACCTCTGCAAAGAACACTAACCTCTGCAAAGAATCCTTGGTCGTCCAACTCGTAAAATCACAGTACGAAGCAAGAATTAAATTAACGAAGAAATTATTAACTGCTTATACTCGGCAACACTCGCGATGATTCAGTTCAGATTAAAACGTACTTTGGTGTTCTTTTCTTCAAATTTGTATGAAAGTTAGATCCTCATCTTCAGAGAATGAAGTAGGTTTAGCGTGTTTCAGAACAGGTACTTAGAGGAATGTTTAGACTACAACAGGGTAAGTAATAGTTCTGCAGACACTATTATGTCATGTGGAGTTACATAATTTCTAACCTTACCACATATTAGGCCCACTGACTTGATTAAGTTACGAATGATAAGTTTGGCGTCTCGTGTAGCACGCATGGAAAATGCGAGAAAACAGTACAATCTGTTACTGGAAAACTAAGGCACTGGGCCTTTTGGAGGTTAGAGTAGTCGATGGAAAATACTATTAAAACACATGTTAGAGAACTAAAGTGTGCCGTTGCGGACTGAAACCCTTCAACGGCTGAATGTTATGAATAGCTAACGTTCGGGATCTATTCAAGGCGGGGAATTTCTTGAATAGTTCAGCAACTGTCGGGTTCTCTAGAAGGACTCTGCTCCATGGAGGGTGTTCTCGGCATTCAGATTGTGCTCGTGAAAGTTGATAAAGTTTCACCAAACTGCAGAGAGATGTACTGTCTAATGTTTCTGCTGTACTAGATTTATTTGTCCAGTTTGATTACTTAGGTTACAAGAATGTCTAATTTGGGAGAAGCGCGACTAAAGCGAGACCTTACTGCTGTACCCTTTCCTTCATTGCGGTACTGGCTGCGTAGCGGTCAGGGAATAGCACAGACCGGGCAGCTGTTTCCGCAAGTACTAACTACGGGTAATGCTACTGGTGTCGTTATTACAGCTGCCTGGTAACATTAGTATAGTTCAGCCTTATCACCACTGACCTATGTGCGGAACCGTTTCGTATGTTTGCGTGGCTGGCTTCTTCGTCGTATTTTTAAACGTACAGTAAGAGGCATTGAATTTTAATAGGTTTCATCTAAAGTAATAATAATTTTTTAAAAGACGGTGGTTCCTATATATGTTTCAGGTATCTTATGTTGAAGAAAAAATTGTAGAAATATAACAGTTTATAAATGTGTAAATTGCTGGAAGTAATCATGTTTAAGGTAGTGGATATTTCCTCGAAAAGTAGTCCACAAAAATTTTTCAGAGAACTATAAAAATTAGTTTATAAATGTATTTCCTGCAACATAATCACTACTCTAAATGTCGCGAAAAAATAAACAAGAAAAGGGCTATGCCTATGAATTAAATTAACAACTGTTTGGCGAGAATAATTGCGAATTAAAGGTTTATCCCGAAATAATAAAAGTACTTGTCACTGGCCTGAACTGTATACATGGGCAAAAGCCTGTTACTGCCTAAAAATGGTTAAAATAGGCCTATAGTTTTGAAGATATTTGTTTTCGTTCTTAGTGTCACATGCTGAAAGAGAACATAGAGGCCTGATTCGGACAGTATTTTTCTTTCGTAATGTGAAAAGGCTTAACAGTCTCTATAAACACGACAGCTCACTTCTTTTTGCGACAGCCACTGATTGCTTTTGCGAAGCATATAATGAAGCGGTGTTACTTTATATATGCATCCATTTTTACAGAGGAATAAGAGAAAAAAGCTTTGAGGTTCCTAAGTCCTCTGCTGTGAAGTCTGCTTGAATTTGTCTTTGTTTGTTTGTTTGTTTGTTTGTTTGTTTGTTTGTTTGTTTGTTTGTTTGTTTGTTTCTTTTCTTTCTTTCTTTCTTTCTTTCTTTCTTTCTTTCTTTCTTTCTTTCTTTCTTTCTTTCTTTCTTTCTTTCTTTCTTTCTTTCTTTCTTTCCTTCCTTCCTGTCTGACCTCTTCTCCCTATTCATTGTAAATTGAGTGCGTTACTGTTGCACACACACACACACACACACACACACACACACACACACTCGGGAAGAATCCTCGGACCACTTGGATTTTTTCAGAATAGAAAGCCATTAGAAATGATACCGTATTCCGCAATTTCCTATCTCTTAAACCAGAGGATTTCTAAATGGCTGTGTAAACATTACGGTCCTTGTTTACTTGCAGCTATTTGTCTCATGTTTCAAATAACATTACAGAATACGTTTATGTATTGTACATTACCCCTGGTGAAGAAAATCGTCGTTTCTGTTCACTGAAATTAAAATTTCCTAGTACCTTTCGAAGTCAACATAGGTGTTGGGTGACGAATGGAATATCTATCTGCAGAAACAGTAAGTGGACGTGGCAATTGTCAAATGTGTTGAACTTTGAAGGTGAATTTTATTAACAATTATTATTGTCTCGCTCTGTTTAGCGTCATTACACGTACAGACAGGAAAGTTTTGGTGAAAATTAATATCGTAAGCACTTACTAGTACTAATTTTTCTAATGTCGGTAGAATGTATAGCTTAAAGAACACCTTGTGGCCTTCTTAAAGCCACAACAAATCCCATGTCCGAAGATATATTGAACCAACCTATAGTGACCGTTAACGTCCAAGTAATGCAATCAACAGGCATGACCTGCAGTATTACCTCAGGGCACAGTGCGGGGAGGAGGAAAGTCGATGCTAATTACATGGAAGGCATGATATACTGCAGCACATTGTTTGCAATAGTGACGCCAGTACTACAGGTGGTATTGTGCCCTGACGATTGAAATAGGCACCATGTTTCACACTGGACAGCGACTGCATTAGCACTTTAAGTCAAATATTTTGTTCGTTCAAATTTTGTTACAGAAACTGTCAATACCTCAGGGTATATAACGACGAATGGGAGCATTCTTTAAAGCAAAATGCAAAATGAGAGTATATATTGAGATATTTCGGTTCTAGTCCTGTAAATGCGAATATTTCCTGTTGCTTATTTTATTGTTTAATGACACTTAATATACTGCAAATATTTCGTAGCGGTGAACGAAAAATGTCTGGTTTATTACGTAGACTCTGTATGAGGCTTGAAGTTCTCCGCTGTGATTATGGACCTGTGGCCTTGAGGAATGTGATGCTGTGCAGTTTGGTAGATGAACAGAATCATTTTGGAGCAACTGCTGTCTCCGTAACTGTCTTGATATCAGTATTAAATTATCCGGTTCCTTAGAAACATTACTTTTATCTTTAAAATTAAATGACATCCTACACTAGAAGCGCGTAATCATGCTTACGCACGCTAAAGCGGGAAAGAACATAGATTCTCGTGTAGTCCATTTCATATGTGTGTTGAGGATTAATAAAATCACGCGTATTCTCATTCAGGATATGCAGTAGCGGGGTCGAGATCCAACATCGAATTCTGCTGAATGCTAAGAGACAGTAACTTATAGCGACATGTGATCTCACAAAAGACTAGAAACGGTATCGTTCCGAATGCCATGCATAGTCAGCATAGTGGAAATCAAGAAGGTGTTTTATGTATTTACGGTGTCTGTTTGACCCCACAAGCCAGGGCCTTTTATTTTCTTTAATTCTGTATTTTATTTGTACTAGACAGTTGGTAGGACTGTTTGGACGGTGGCGCCACCCATCGCAAGACTATACAGGAGAATATAATTGCAGACAAGCATACATTACCCGAGTAAGAGTAAAATTCATGATCTCAATATTCGGATGGCACTAAACGTAAATTTTGTTTGATTAATATGAACTACAAATACAAATACTGAAGGATAAAACTGCCATAAAACTTGTACTGAAGTTTGCTTTTAACCGAGGTTTCATTTGTAGAACCCGGTAAATTAGAAACCAAAACTATGTGACGTAATCGGTCTGAGGTTTCCGCCAACAGATACAGAGAATGTTTGACGCTTTTCATTTCTTCAGTACGAAAATTTCAACTTTCATATCTATGAAGGTTACTGTCTTCTGATATGAGACGACATGTAGTCTGGTAGAAATATGGCAACGTTTCGGAGTAAACTGAACTTTCGTATTCAGAAGAGAATGATAACTTAACCCTAACCTTGGAACAGCACGCCTCTCCTTAACCTTCTTAACTTTTAACTAATAATTTTTAACGTGTGAACAAAACTAACGAGTATGGTGTGGTGATAAGTTTATGGACTTTATCCATCGTTTGAAGAGTAAAATAATCAAATGTTAAATATTAAAATTCACAACGTTTCGGAAGCTGGCTCTGCTTCCGTCCTCAGGTGAATGAAAGGGGAGAAGAGAGGAACACCTACTCTGTTGGGCCCCTTAGACAGAGCTAGCCTCCATCACTGGACAGTCCATTCACCTGAGGACGGAAGCAGAGCCAGCTTCCGAAAAGTTGTGAATTTTAATTTTTAATATTTTAATATTTTACCCCTCAGATGATGGATAAAGTCCATAAGCGCATCTCCACACAACATTATACACCATCGTCAAAACCTTTTAGAACAACTGACTAATTAACGAACGAGAGAACGAAAGAACGAACGAAAGAACTACCAACTTCATCATCACACATCAACAAATGTATACAATTTATATAAAGTCGTAAATTATCCTTGTACATGGACTGTCCTACATGTTTTGGCAACAAATTGCCATCTACAGTAAAACATAATACAAAGGCATATAAAAATAACACATCCAATTTACACATGCAATGTTAAAAGTTGTTAAAAGTAAACAATAATAAATAAATTGGATATGTTGGTTTTATGTCCATTTGTATTATGTCTCCCTGTGGATGGAAATTTTTGGCCGAGACATGTAGGAGAGTTCATGTGTATGGATAATTTATGATTTTATGTAAATCGTGTTTTTTTATGTGTGTGGTAATTACAATCACAATACACGGAAAAATAACATTAACGTTTTAAAAACAACTGAATAAATAAATAACTAAATAAATAAATAACTAGCTAACTATCTAAGTGCTCTGAGCAAAGACACTGAGAAGCAAGCTAGTCAAAAAATTCTTCTTATTTCGAAAGTTCAATACCGTGATCACACGTGCCCGCGATTTTTCTGTCCTTAATCACATAAATCCAACCCTCGTATTCCCAATCTCTGTATTTATAAACCACTATTCTATTATTCTGCCAGCTAGGCCTGCGCCTTCCAAGTGGTTTCCTCTCGTCATACCTATATCCCTCCTGAAACTCTGCATGTGTTTCTGTTCTGCACTTTGCTTCACTCAAGCCCCTCCCGACACATCCGCTTTAATTTAATCACCCAAAACATATATGGCGATGTGTATAAATCCAAAAGTTTCTCGCTACAAAATATATTCCACTCCCATTTTATTTCCTCCGCCTTAGGCTTAGCATCTTCGTCAGCCCCTTATTCTCTGACACTCACGGCCTGTTTGTTTTCCCCAAAGACAATAATCTTGATATAAACAACTTAAGAATCTCACCTTTATAAAATTACTTTGTTGTTGTTAAATTTGCACAATTAAAAATGCGATATTTTGGTTTTATCTTATATAAATCCTTACAGACCCAGCTGTCCTATCCTCTTTTCTGTGTTATAGACTACACAGAGAGAGTTTCAGAAAGGGAGAATAAGGGTATACGGTGCAGAGTGCTTGGCCCTGTAGTCCAATTTCCGCACAGTACGAGTTCAGTGCATTCCTTGCTCAACCACCAGGGGCCTCTAAACGTCTCGTACAATGCCTACAATACCCTTTGCATCGCGAACCTTTTGGACGCAATAGTGTGTAGTTTCGAATTTCTTTTCAGTGAAATAAAAAAGCACGCACGATAACCACAAGCTCCAACATGTTTTGTTGTTGGGAATTGTGAAATTGAAAAACGGACTCCCACGGATCGTGTCATATAATTCCCATTTAGGTCTACAACAATCTCGTAATAAAGAACAGACATGTGAGCAGATTCAGGTTTTTGTTACAGCTTTTCAATATGACAACCAGTACGATGATTAGAATTCCTTGAGTCTGGTAACTTATTATGCCTTTGCTCACCACATTCTGTTATGATCACTGGTTGTCAGATTATTCGTGGTTAATAACTTGCAAACCTAAATACTAAATACGCATTGTGTCCTGAATCAAGAATTTAAATACTCATTGTTTATATTCTTCACTTACACGTACATCTAAATGTGACTGCACGTGTTATTTAAGACTGCCGAATATTCATAATACCGCATTCGTAATTTTTTGTTGTGTTACGAATTCCATGTTTATTTACTTGCGTACTGCCCTCTATTGCAGCCTGAATAACACATATAGCGATAAGAGAACTGTTAATATAACTGTAGTGCTAGTTCTGGGCGTTTTGTTTCAAAGTTACAAGCAAAATAAGCTGAAATTAAAATAAAATTAGAAATTTTACAACAGTTTGATTTGTTGGTAAAATTGAAAATCGTAATTATTAAGAGCCCCTGTAAATCCTTGCAAGTATCTGGAGCCAATTGTTTTACACATTGGTAACCATTAGCTTCCCGGATTCAGGAAAACTTCTAAAATGTATTTGTTCTCCACATCGCACCCACCTGGTAACGGATTTCCTTCTGCTTGCCACAGACGGAGAAACATTTCTTGATCATACTAGTTTCTGTAGAAGTAATCATTTATATGATAAAAACATGCTGAGATTCAATAAACTGAAAAACAGGCCCGCGTCAGGATGACGCTCTGGACTTGTGTTCTGGGCGTGCCCGTTTCGAACATCAATCAGAAATTTAGTCTAGTCCATGTTTCAAGATTATGTTCATGTCCCCAGTCAAACATCGGAATATTACGTCTGTCAGATCACGTTTGTTGTCCTCCAAATACCTGCTATTCCAAGCTTATAAGTCGTCTTAACACTGAACGCTATATAGTGTGAGGAACGACAGCGTCCAAAAGAAAAGTCACGATGAGACAGTCATGCTAATTTTGCTCAAAAGTTATCGGACTGCGTGCGCAAGCCCCCTTTAAAGCTATGTGACTGATACATGAAGATAGGTTGTGGTTTAGTACATTCTCCGGATATGGTTACTAGTTTTTCTTCCATCCTAACATGTTTTTCGAATAAAGTTATTAGTTAATTGACAGGAAGTTTGCATGGGAAGTTATTCCTCATACGCCGTTAACGGAAACAGTTAATCGAGAAATTTATTCGGGCGTTTTATGATATCTACAAGAAGCAGAGCAAAAGAAATGATCGGAAATCGGGGGAGGGCACACAGCTGGTTTCTTCACCGCGGCAGCGTTTCCCGACCACAGCACTCTCTGTCGTCAACTTTCTCCTGACAAACAAATCTTAGTGTTTTCACAGCCACCCTGGAACCCCGATCTCTCTGCAGCAGACCGCTTCTTGTAACCGAAATTCAAAGTCACTTTGCAGGACGAAAGTTTGGATCGTTGGGAGAAGAACAAGAAAAACACTGGAGCAGCTAACACAAAATCCTTAAAAATTATGCAAGAGATGTTAAGGCAAATGAAGACGTCGTTGGAACCGTTGCGTTGATGCAGGAGGAGAAAATTCTTAAGCTGTTAATATTTATCTATTTTGTGTTATTTAAACAGACTGAGAAATTTGAACAGAACTAGTATAACATTTTTGTTTTTCAAAATGTGGCATAGGCCTAACGACTTTTATGCATTCCTCATGCCTTACGGAAATACATATCAACAAGATCGTGTCTTTCAAAACACATATTTTTCTTTACATACTTTTTAATAGGGCAAAATCCAGGGTTGTTATTGGCCTCCTTACTGGGCATAACACCCTGAGAAAACATCTCCACATAATGGGGCTGGTAGATAGTCCCTTGTGTAGGAAATGGGCTGGAGAGGAAACCTCAGCCCATGTACTGTGTCAGTGTGAAGCCTTGGCAACACTCAGACATATCTATCTGGGGTCCTTTTTCCTGGACCCTGAGAATGTGCGAGATCTGAGTCTAAGGATCATCTGGAACTTCTTCAGGAGGACAGGGCTCTTGTGACTTGGATTTAATGAGGGGCACAAAGGGCCTGTGAAGGCCTACGTGCAACGGGACCGTGAGGGCTCGACCCATATTTACTTACTTACTTACTTACTTTACATACTTAACAAATACAATTACAAATTTTGTTCAGGCCATTAACACTTCTAATGAGTATACTGTCTTGCTTTGCAAGTACTGTCCCTCAAGCTTTCTATCGTTCCGTCTTCAAAATGTGTGTTGTGTAATTATCCAGGCGTTTAATTATTTATTCAAAGATATCGAGCAAATATTATTACCATTGTTCAGTACAATAAAGTGTAAAATAATTGCCACATCATTCAACCTTTGAATCTGAATCTTTGTAGATATAGTTGTGGATCTCAAAAACAGCCTGACCACGTTAGCCTCAATGCGCTCCTTCCTGTTGACATTTTCTTTTGAGATCATGTGTTATAAAATTTTGCTTTCTTTTATCTCTACATAAGGCGTTACCGATTAATATTTTTTAATTCGTCATGGACACTTTGTAAGAACAGTTGAACATTTGTGGCAGAGACGAAGGCACAGTCATGTTGAAATGACAGGGCCTCTCTCTGCAGAATTGCACATGACTGAGACATATCCCACATGCGTCTCTGCAATGTGTCAGCATAATGACAGCTAATTCGTTTTTGGCAGTAACCGCCGGACTTGTATTACACATGGCGATCCTCGAATTGGAAGTCGCAGGGGGGCTGAGAATATTGGAATCCTAGAAAATCAGAACTTCCAGAAATTTCCGGAATTTAGATATTTTGTCCCGCCTAGCATACGGAATTCCAGTGAGATTTCCAATCCACATAGTCCTTATAAATCGATGAGGGCATACAAAGGTATGACTTGTGGAGAGGCAACCCCGCAGTTTCAAAAGACTGCGTTTGTCAGCTACTGGCACAGAGACCAGCAGCTTTCTATGCATTAAAATTAATGAAGAATAAAACTAAACACCTGAAAGCCACTCACATAAGCTCTTAATAAAGCAGTTCTCAAGTTCATTGTATGTTATGTTATTCTGTCTTGTAATTGCAGTATGATGAACGTCATTTTTTTGTTTATAGCTGTACAGTTTTTTCGTTTTTTTAAATATTGCAGTATATATGTACGTTCGTGGACAATAAATGTGAATTATAACTATCACAGTAAATCTACTGGAGCACAGTACACACTTGGTCAATTGTGTGTCAAATTGTGCTCGTATATTTGTCGTCCTGGTATAAAAAGTCCTCATATAGACAGCACTTCAGTCTGTTTGTCTGTTTGTGACTTCTTGGTATAAAAATGTGAAGGTAAAATATAAAGTTCACCCTAGAATGGGGCGACGAAGTGAAGTCCCAGAGGGGAAGTAGGGGTAAGCCTGTACTCTTTCTTTAACCTCGTCACTAGATGGGGTGGGTGGCCGCTTTACCCCCGCGAAAGAGATAGGGTACACATTGTATGTCAGTTTGGGTGGGCCCCAGAGCCGGTCTGGACTGATGCGGAAAATCTCGCCTCCACCAGGATTCGATCCCCTGATCGTCCTGTCTGTAACAAGTCGCTGTAACAACTATGCTATCCCGGCGCACAGACTTCTTATTATGTTATAGATTAAATATTTTTCAGATATTTATAAAAATTCGCTATAGTAGTTTTTTACAGAAGTTGTAAAACATGAGTTTCTTACGTGAAATTTGACTCAGTTACAAAAACGTTTTCAAAGGAGGTAAATAAATTTCTAACCGCACGTTCCACATTTGTTGACCGATTTGGTTTCATTCGATATTAGATATCTACGTGCCATTTAATTTTTACATTTTCCCATGAAGTTGTTCATTACTTTTATACAGATTTATTAATCACCAACTACTACATTTTTCTCTCTCCAGCCTGCTTCGGCTGCAATCACTCAGCCATCAACAGGGAGCACATTTTCTCAGACAACAAGCAGTATATGACTTCACACAGGGGTTATAACCAGGGGTTGCTTCCTACATATTGGAATCAAGAATGATCCAGATGTTTGGAAGCAGATTTTAAAAGATTTCGTATAACAAGACAAATTTTAATATACCAGCACTATTTGTAGTGTATATTTTAGTATATTTTAGCGTATAATGATGACCATAATAGTTATAAAAACAATCTACTATTCACCGATTTATCATATACTGCTTTTGGTCTGAGAAAATGTGCTCCTGATGATGGCTGAATGATTGCAGTAGAAACATGCTGAAGAGAGAAAAATAATTCTGCAGTAGTTGGTGATTAATAAATCTGTACAAAAATATTCTGCACCTGACATTGCCGAGTAACGGTGAGTTTCGTAAATATTGGTTCACTAAAACACATATTTTAATTAGGAGCGAAAAATAAAATTTTACACACACTTTCTACATTTTGACCTTATTTGGGTAATAATGGGCACAGCAGCCGTCCATGAAGCTGTACTGAGTTTTGCAAGGATCGTGAAAGTCTGCATACCAAGCATTACAGACTACTTCACTTAGGAAAGGAAAACGAATTATCTGTGTTTTGATATTTATTGTTTGGTGTGAGTACAAAAATCAGTATCAGGGGTCGGCACGTAATATTGTTCAGTATGGTGAGTTACCTGAAAGTCGGCACACGGAAGCCTGCACTTTCCTTTCATGCGTAAATAAAATTACATTTACACGTGTAGTGTGAATACTTATAGAGTTTTGACAGTAAAGACCTCCTTGGTAAAGTCTGTGTACTGTGTGCTATGTCCCGGCGGCTAGTTAAGTTTCTTGTAAGTCACATAGAGAAAACATTGTGCTAATTCTCGACAAATTTTCACTTTACGTACTTGATCTTTAGTCTCCCCTTCCACTTCACATTCGCTCTTTTTTCTTCTTTCCTTTCATATTTGAGCACACGTGCATGGAAAATGAAGGTATGTAATTCTTATGTAATTTTATAACACATTGCTACAGTTTTTCTCCACTTCGTGGTTTTTATGAAATTCAGTAAAATTTTTACACTAAGGCCAAAGTACTGAAACACACCAAACATAATTTATAAAAGGTGCCTTTGAGTTCATAAAGGAAATTCCGCAAAGACGACTGTTCCATATGTGTGACAGTACAGCCTTGACACAGTACAGTTAGTTATAAGACAGTGGATCTTTCAAAGATATTTTGAATATTCAGTGGGTTACGTTGAGAGACATAACTACAAACTGATTGGATGGTGTTTGCTGGCGTCAGAAGTACGCATATATATGTATATATATGTGTGTGTGTGTGTGTGTGTGTATATATATATATATATATATATATATATATAAAACAGAGTAAATTCATTCAATTTCAGTCTGTCTCGAAAGTACGAAATTACAGAAATCAGAGAGTATTGTCAAAGTTTCAAGAAAATCTCTAAGAGCGAGAAAATTTCTGGGCGTAATTCGTCGCGCTTTGTAGAATATTTGGAGAAAATAATGACAATAGCATTTTCATACCATATTAGTTGCCCAGTTGGTCAAGATACCCTCTGATTTATGGAATCCTGTATCACTGTTGTGTTTAAAAGAGCTGGTCAGTGGTACGAGCCAAAGCCAAACGAGAGTCCAGACCTATGCTCTTAGGATACATTTCAATATTAGATTTGCATCTACGCCTAGGTTACCCAAGGGGTCTCAATAATTACCAATTTTAGGCGTCTTTTACAAAAGTAAAGAAGGACTCTTATACGGAGACCACGTCCTTGCGTCCGTCCGATAGTCTGTCTGAGATTTCTTTTCAGCGGCGAAATCCTTTCTCTGATTCCCGTGGAATTAGCTATGTGTAGGAACACAGTAGAAGCGGTTGTCGAACAAGTGTCGGTTTCGCGGAAATCAGCTAAGTGTCAGCCATACTTTCCTTACCAAAATAACAATTTCTCCATGTAATTTACGCGTTTACTGACCCGATCTGAGTGAAAGTCAGCACAGGATATCTCCACATACTGCCACTGAGCAGTTATGAGTGTCAATATAGTATGTGGGGTGGAATGGAAGTTATACTTTATGTCATAAAATAATTATTGAACTTATTTGCTACACTTTTCTGTCGATCTGTATAAAATTCAGCACAGAAAATGTCTAAAACAAACATTTATTGAGCGAACGCGTGCTTCGTGAGATTGACGCAGTGAATGTCATACTTTACTCGGGAGCGTCAACGTACGACGTATGTATGTGCCTGCTTCCGATAATTATAGACCGATTTGTGTGAAACGAGGTACAAGATATCTCAACAACGTGTAGTTCAGCACATGCGAGTTTCGTAATGACCAGCATAGAGTGGGCCGTACATTTCTTGTTGACTAACTAACTAACTAACTAACTAACTAACTAACTAACCAACCAACCAACCAACCAACCAACCAACCAACCAACCAACCAACCAACCAACCTACCAACCAACTAACTAACTAACTAATCAACCAACCAACCAACCAACCAACCAACCAACCAACCAACCAACCAACCAACCAACCAACCAACTAACTAACTAACTAACTAACTAACTAATTAACCAACCAACCAACCAACCAACCAACCAAAAACTCCATGGAGCAGAGTCCTTCCTGAAAAGCTGACAGGTTCTCAGCTGGTCAAGAAATTCCCTGCGTTTTATGTAACCCGGAGGTTCATTAACACACTCGCAATAGACCGCCACCTGTTCCTATTCTGAGCCAGATTAATCCAGTCCATGCTTCCCCATGCCACTTCAGATAAATCCATTTTAATATTATCCTCTTATCTACGACTAGGTATTCCAAGTTGTCTCTTTTCCTCAGGTTTCTCCCGCCAGAACCCTGTATACACCTTTCCTGTCTCCCATACGTGCCACATTCTCCTCCAGTCTCATCCTCTTTTATTTGATCACCCGCATAATATTTTGAGTAGTACAGATAACAAAGTTTCTCGTTATGTAGTCTTCTCCTCTCCACTGTTCTCAAGCGCCCTCAGCCTATGTTCGTCCCACAATGTGAGAAACCAAGTTTCGCACCCATACAAAAGAACAGGTAAAACTATAGTTCTGTATATTTTAATCTTTGTATTTTTCGGTAGCAACTTGCAATTAAAATATTACGCACCGACTGATATTAAGCATTCCCATTCTTCAATCTACTCTTAATTTCTTCGTGAATGGAGGAGTTTTATTCTTTAGGTTTGTTCCCAAATATTTGAACTGTTCCCCAATTTCAAAGGACCTATTACCCGTCTTTATGTTGTGATTTTTTCCTGTATGTTGGTCTCGAGACATGGCCATATATTTAGCTTTATCAACATTTACTTCTATACCAGTCTTCTTACGATTGCTGAAGCTTCTGTGTTTTTGCTGGTAGTATATACGCTTTCACTCAGTACACATGTTATCATCAGAATAAACCAGAAGCTGTCGTGTACCATTTAATTTCAAGCCCTTTTCATATAGATGTAAATGACAAGACATTTGGGGGGAGTACTGTGAAACCGAACGATGTTCAGAAAAAAGGAACACCTTGGTGAATTCTGTGCACTACATCAAGCAGTGAAATGTTTTCACTCGCTTACATGGAAGCTTGTTTCGTACTTCACTGAGAATATGCACTTGAATTAAGAAAGAACGCGTGATGAGTATCATATAGGGAAATAATGGCTGTTTATTGTAACAATCACGTGGAACACCTAAATAAACTGTGTGGCAAAATTCAGGATGGCGTTACGTGTACTAAACACTAGAACTTCAGGAATTAATGTGAAACTCTACCAATGAAAAATTCTATGTCCTTTGTTACCAATCTGTTTCTGTTATCAGTTTTGATTCTCTAGCAGTGACTGTGCAGGATACTGTATTTTGAGAAGATATTTCATATATTTTAGTAGAAATTTACCAAAATTTTGAAAGGTCCAGCTGCCTTTCCAGCTTCAATATAGAAAATTGTGTCATGTGGATTGCAAGAGGGAAACTGTAGGGATATAGGGTTCAAATGGGCCCTCCGAAATTTGATTGTCTATGGGTGGACCACGACAGAGTTCTGAGAAATCAACAGGCCGAAGGAGAAATTTGTAAAAGTCTATCCTTCCTCTGGAGCCTGACAGATTTGCCACTTGAGGATTTATCTTCCACCCGTAAGATGTCGCAGATCCATTTGAATTGTTGGTAAATTTCCACAAGATTATTGGATGCTATACCCAGCAATATCCATGTGTCCTTTATACTCGTATACAAAGAAGACTGTCGGTAGACGATGGCAAAATAATATGCGGGTGTAACATTAGGTTCCTTTGCATCCCTGCAGCCTGCCTATCAGAATAGCTCTGTAAATCCGTCCTTCGTTACTTATATAAGCACTCGAGGAACACTGAAAGATTTTCTTTACTCTTAACCTTTAAAGCCTAGCGGTAAATTTACATACCACTAGGTTTAACATGAAAAAATTCTACGTGGTGCCCACATCGCGTTTATGTGTTTTGTACGGATCTCAGAACAAACAGCAAGGTTTGCCTTATAAAACATTAAGAGATAGGTTTTATAACCGAAGTGGAGAGTGTTTACAGCGCGGTATGCATTGAGTCCTTATATAAAACAGATACGCTTCGTCTTTAAAGGGTTAATACTGTTTTTTCACTCGTTGCGTCGTCTTGCCTTATATACGCTTTAGAAATCATAAATTTTCTCCATTCTTTACTTTGGACTCTGGGTTATTTAGTTCCAGTCTTGCGAAAACGTTAAATCTGTCACTAGAGATAGTGTGTGTCCATTGTGTCCCAACAAAACACTACAAGCGAGCTTGAAAGGAACTTGGCATCTATTTTAGCGCTGTTGCTAGGATGGGGTTAAAGCAAAGACTACGTACAACATTCTATTTTCAGGCAAGTAGTATCATAGGTTATGCCTACATTTCCTAACTTACTGAATTTCAGGTGTGGTCGATCGACGTATGTAAGCCTGTAACGGGAAACTGCACACACCTACAAGCACGTAGCGTAGCGTCCGCAGGGCAGGATAATGTAAAGCCATGAAATTCACTCCAACAGGCACGTAACAACTGGGGAATGAATGGCATGCCGAAGGGGTAGGGCAGCCTGTGTACAATATTCATGCACCGTCAAGCACACAAATCGCTTCTTCGACGTGATTTTAAAAATACTCAGGGTTCTTAGTATGTGTGTACACCATGTAATTGTGCTGCTAAAAAGCCGACACATGTAAATCTGTTACTGGAAATTTATCACATACAGCCAGCCTACTCGGAAAAGCAGGTCACTGATAACGTGTAACCTGACAATCAAGAGAATTGGAATCTGTGGAGTATTTCTATGGAATGTTTATTTATTATTTATGGTCTAATCAATGTCAGTAACTAATGTGTGGTCTATATAATGTAGAATAACCAAATGGTTAATAAATAATGATTTGGAAAGGCATGGAAAAAAAGCGGTCGTGAGATGGGGGAAAGGATAAAAACGCCAATAGTAATAGGCAGAGTCCAGTTGGACTTATTTACTCTAATTCTTGGTTCGATTGACGATGCTGTTAACAGTTGATATGTACCCGGAAAGTCAAAAACTGATATGGTTAATGAATGGAGAAGTATAGTTAAAGCGGAAGGATTACGTCGTGGCCGACATGAGTTTAAGACCGCAGCTGGGCATCCGTCTGACACGGAGTGTGTGCAAGTGCAGCAGAACTCAGGATGGATGAACTCGGGCTTAGATTTTAAAGTAAATACTAGGAGACACCCGAACACGACGATCTTTCCTATACAACTAATAGGCACAAGTAACGACAATTTTTTCTATGTATAGGCGATTATAAGTGTAGATCCATTCATTCCCATAATGGCAATAGATAGACGTGAGTGGTCAGCTTCACGCCGCAGCTGTTTTGCCCCCGGGTTAAACTGCTCTGATATTCATTAAATAGACTGTGTGAGTCCCAGACACAGCCTAGAAATTTTGAAATAGAGAGAAATACCTTGCGTCTGCGGTAAACCTGACAGTAATATTTGTGTCCAGCCAGTGTTCTAGCCACGACTCTGAGACACATTAACATACCCTTAACGTACTGTTGCACTGTTAAGGGTTCTTTTGATTTGACTTTTAAACACCAACAACAAATTACCATTCCGTAATATGATGTTACTCTTCAGAACATACATACAGGTCTATTAATGGAAAATTAGTATGTTGTCTAAACGGGATCCTGTGTGCTAATTTTCTTCACTCGAATTTATTAGGCGACACCTATTAGTCCTCTACTTTAGTGAATTTCACCGTCATTCGATGATAAACTGGAGGCTGTTTATTCGCTTCTTTGTAATTCATTGTAAATAACATTACACGAAAATTTTCCTGTTTTTTGTTCCTTAGGTTATAAGTAGATAAAATTGTGCTATTCACGATTTAAAACTATTTTTCGAAACATTATTAGTTATCGCATTCTTATAAAATGTATGAAAACGTGGAAATTCATGGCCTCATATCAGTCTTATTTTCGAAAACTTTTGCTTATTACACTTCCCCATGCTGTTCTTTTTCTCAGCCTTCCTTTCCTCCTGGTAAGAATAAATTAGAACTTTGAGAAAAAAATAGAGTCTGTGTGTGCCTCTCTGTGTGCCTCGGTTTGAATTTTAGGAACAAGTAACTCTTTTTCACGAAATGCAAAGTGAAAATTATGTCCGTCTAGCACATCCCAGTGCTATACCTATTCGTTTTTACAATTATCAATAGCAACATGGAGCACAGGCGACCATGTGAGACGGGAGTTTCACTAGCATCACTTAATTGGTGTTAGATAATAGACCACGAAAATCGTGTAAATTTGTTGAGACAACAGTTCCGTAAACCATAAAATGAAAACTTGTTGGTAGTTGTAATATTTATAAATACGTACACTCAAAATCCCATGGAATAATAACAACAATAATAATACAGGCTTTGAGGTCTTTATTGAATTCCTTTTAATTAATTTTTTCTACTTTTGTCATAATTAAGTATGATTGGGTATTATATAGGTACGTTTGTACTTGCAAATGTAGGCTAAAGTTTCGACTAAAACCCATGTGTTGGTATAAATTCAATATAACGGCAGGCTCATGGATATCCAAGACTAGCACTTAAATTAGTATAAGTACTGCATAACACACGCAACACACAATACACAACAAAACATATTTTGGAATTCAGTACCTACTCGGTGACTGTTAAATATTATTATTATTATTATTATTATTATTATTATTGCTGTTGTGTCGTGACACAGTTTAGTGTTGATGATATCAACTTTCTTTCCATACTTGTCTCTGTGAACATCATCCCGTCTTTCCGGCGTCCTCGTCCTTACGTGCCCTAACGTTAGTTACGCTCTCATTCGGGCCCTAGCTGGAAAGTCGTCTGAATTTTTTGTCGGCTGTTCTTCAAAATTATTGTTTTGGGCTAGTGAAAAGCGTCCCTTGCCTGGTGTTGTAACTAAGTATGTTGGTTTCAATTTCGTATTATTATTATGGTCTTAACATCAAGCAAGTAATTGTGTTTTGTGTTAATAAGTATGGAGTTTTCTAAATCAAGTATATAAGCGGGAGAATTTGTTTGTATATTAGTCACCTCTCGTATAAGTACGACTTTTCATTAATTACTGTCATTGAAAAATGGATTGTTATTTTTTATTTACGTGCTGCTAACTTCACATAATCTACTTGTTATGCTTTGATGTTTCCACAAATTATTTCTTTAGAGAGGGACATTATTATTTCAGTATCATAATATGTTCGTATTTACGTGAATTATTTATGTTTTGCCCAGCCACAAGAAGTTGTGTACCCATCAACAAAGTACTTGTCAGTTACATTTAAACAAAGGAGAGGAAAGAGAAGAAATTTCGCACTGAGTCAGAGTACACTCGATCTATTGCCACAGACTTTACTAAAGAGCCGCTTATTCCAAAGCAACTGGAAATAGCGTATAAATTAAAAAGCTGAATTCCAAATAATGCTAAATCATTCTAGGTTTTTAAAATCATGAGGGGTTAGATCTCTGAAGAACAAATATATTACATTCTGTAAAAATAATTTATTGTCTAATAGCTATCGACAATCTTAAAGATAATATGATTTTGCCATAATAAAAATCCGTCCTCTTTATAATAGGAAAAGTCAGTGTTTAAAATTTGTGTTTTTTGTTTAAACAAAACCTTTAGTAGTGACAGACGCTATCGAACAACCAGCACTTCTGCTTCCTTTTCCGCAGGTTCCTCGTTAATTTCTCGACCCGCACACGAATTATATTGACTGCAATTACTGTGATATTCCTCAGTCCCTGTAGCCCACATGAGAGGGTAGTGCTTTAAATTAGCTTACATCATAATCCAACCGTCCGTCAGCACTGTAATAACTGTGTATTTATACGTTGCAGTAACATACGCAACGAAACCTGGGCAGGTGGCGTACGTTGTCACTTCTGGCCTAAGATTGATGTGAGTCTGTTGATGTCAGTAGAGACAGGAAATTTTATTCCAGGCCCAACAGTAATTTAATGACGACGAGTGACAGCTCACGTCAGTGGTGTTGGTGTCTGGTAAAGTGTAACTTATTGCGGCAGAAGTAATGGTGGTTACGGATGTAAAATGATGGAGTTCATGCACATGCAACCATATGTACACAATTAATACCTACGGAACCCATATGTCTATCACTGTCATGCCGTTGCCATCGAATTAAGACGGTGTGGAAAATATCTACTGAGAAAGCGATTTCTATTTTTTCCATACAGTAGCAATCTTCTTCAAATGTATGTAAGCAATAACTTGATAACTGAAAATAACACAGCTAACAAACGACTGTAGTAACAATTAGAGGGACCGCTAAGCTTCATTCGGTGACAAAGTGCACTGAGCAGTGCTGCTATCTGCAAATACGCTACGGAAATTTTCCGCAATGATAACACTAGAATGCTGGGTCACAGTTACGTCATACTGCCGTTTATTTCAGACTCCTTGCGCACTTATTCATAAATAATACGAAATATTATGACTGCTATCACACATCAGAATAAACTAACGAACACGAGCGTTAAGAAAGAAACATACGAAAATTTATGTTATTCATTTCCGTACATATGATGAATACAGCCAAACAGAACCAACTTTTGTCCAATATTATTGTTTATTTATTATCCTTTGTTTTTTAGTTCATCTCCCCGTCATGTTTCGGCAATAGCTAAGCCATCATCAAGGAGGCTACTTCAAATTACATAAGACGTGCATTAAATGTGTATTACAGGATGTTAAAAACGTTAAAAATCTTCTGTAAAAATTCTTGTGTTTGTTTTGATGCTATCACCAAAACAAGCACAAGAATTTTTACAGAAGATTTTTAACATTTTTAACAGTTTTAACATTTTATAGTTCACATTTTAATACACATCTTATGTAATTTGAAAAGCCCCCTTGATAATGTCATAGTTATTGCCGAAACATGACGGGGAGATGAACTAAAAGACGGAAGTTAATAAATAAACAATAATATTGTGCATAATTTGGCTTTGTTTTGCTGTATAGTAACATATGTATTTATTATTTTACATTTTGGACGCTGTATTTCCAACAGAAGATTTGGCCGTACTTGCATGACGGACATAACGAGTTGTTGATCTGAAAGCACATGAGGCACTCTTCACAAAAACAGCTGTAACACAACAAAAGGGTTACCTGCATATTATACGTACGCAATAAGGCATCCGACCTTGTACTTATAATTTACTAGTGGCGCCGGATAAACCGCATGATTCTGCTCGGTTTCGTTACGTCATTACACACCACTAAGTAGTCGCTTCTCTGTACAAGCTGTAACTGCTGGGTTGGCTCTGTGTAGAGGGTTAACTAAGTGGGGCTGTAATTCAGATTACTGCAATAAGGCTACTCATCTTCATACCCGAGGATTGAGGTTCTCACAAGGGTACCGTTGAAGTCTCTATTCTCTGGGTAGTTACCCCCGTATCGACTAGTTAACGGATTCGAAATATCGTAACGTTTTATCCTGTAGTTCATGTAGTCCAAGAAGACTTCACTTGAAATATTTGACCCTGAAGAGGCAATCAACAATGTAAAGCAGTTCAAGTGACTGGTTTGAAGAGCCAAGACATTATTCTTTCTTAAGTTTTTCCGTATTTTCAGCACTGTGTGTTCATTTAAAAGTACACATCACAAGCCACTTTAACGGGAGTGGGTTCCAACAATAAAATTAAAGAGTGGAATAAGTCTTTACATGCCAATATTTTCATACTGTAAACGTTTTGTGTGTGTATGTGTGTATATATACATATATATATAGTACGAAAAGTGAACCAACACTTGTCAATAATTTTAATTCTCCGTGTTTCAGTCAACATGCATACAAGATATCTTTAACTGATGCATTTAGCACGTGTAACAGTCGCACTTCCTTGTAACGATACACACTACACTTTTAGGCATATTTCCCTTTTTACTTTTTTCTGACTGATAAGAGCATAGATGGGCCGAAACATGAAGATAATAATACGCAGTAATGATAATAATATATGTCAAGTGACTGAAATAGCGTTCGTTACACTCATTAATACTGGTAGACAGACTACTAAACAGATCGGCAAAGAGATGGATAGATGGAAGGATGGATAGATAGGTAGATAGATAAATAGGTAGGTAGGTAGGTAGGTAGGTAGGTAGAGTTTTTAAAATCATCTGCCAGATGCCTCATTTCAGCAGGTGTAATAATGAAACTGAAATTAAGTAAGCCGTGCAACAAAGCGGTACGTCACTAACCTTAAGGAATGCAGCAGGTAAGAGGAATTAAGTTTCAATAAATATCATAAGAATAGTTTTTCCAGTCGCTAAACGTTGTGAAGGGATAGGTCTATTCTGATATTACGAAGGAAAGAACTGCCTCCATCTTCAAATTAAACTAGTTTTGTTCAAATAGCGTTAAAGTCGTTCGAAGAAGGAAATATTCAGTTTATATTTTTGTAGCATATTTGCGAGAATTGTGTTAAATAAAGGTAGAGAGAGGGGAGAAGAGGGCAAGATACATCCCATATTCTATACTGAAGTTTCGAAAAACTTACACAGTGCATGAAGCTAAACGATCTTCATCTGGACAACAGCTGCTGTGAAGATTTGAATTCTCATGAAGGAAGTTTGTTTCGCTTTGATGAAAATTTAAGTGCCCATTGTTTAGAAGAATTATAAAACGAATTTCGCACTTTACGTATAGCTGTTGCAGAATTACGACTTTTTGCACTTTAAGTATAGCTGTTGCGGAATTACAACAAATTTTTGCACTTTACAGATAGCTGTTGCGGAATTACAACGAATTTTTGCACTTTACATGTAGCTGTTGCGGAATTACAACGAATTTTTGCACTTTACGTATAGCTGTTACGGAATTACAACGAATTTTTGCACTTTACGTATAGCTGTTGCGGAATTACAACGAATTTTTGCACTTTACGTATAGCTGTTGCGGAATTACAACGAATTTTTGCACTTTACGTATAGCTGTTGCGGAATTACAAAGAATGTATTTTAAAGATAATTTATTATTTATGCTACTTCGGTTTTTCGAGATACACGGAATAGAAGGGTGAGATTATTTTTTGTAGCCGGTAAATAAAAACATATAAGCGAGTTCACTTTACTTACACAACAAAGAAGAAAGGAATGATCCTTTCGATGTGGTAGTGTTTGCTGATAGCGGACACAAAGAATGAAATGACTTTAGCCAAGCTTACAAGGTTTCGCCGCGTATTGACACAAGACAGAGTAAAGAAACAGGCCAGTGAACAAAGAATCCGTATTGACTTCTTAGCGAATTCTATATCTGTCCGGATGTCAATACAACGCGAACACAAAATTTGGATATACAGCGGAAGGGTTCAAGGCTTGTATTTGGGAGATATCTGATCATAACCTCCACTCAACACCGTCTGCCAAGAGAAGTGTTTGTCGTTTCTCTCAGTCCTTCTGATATATACCAGGATTACATTTCAAATTAACCAAAATTGCTTCCTTTCAAATTCTTTTCAGTTTTCGTATGTGCGTTATCATCTACGCTAACCTGAAACACTGAGAGCGTGGCAAAATGTAAAATGAAAAGAAAAGGGAGACTAGGGGATCCAGCATATCTGACACAATGCTTGTCAGAAAAAAAGTATGATTGAAATATGTTTTTTTTTCTGGGTTGTTACACAGCATCGAATGGTAATCCTTTACAGACGTTTCGGGACAATGTATCGGTCCTATTTCAAGGGTCAAGAAGTATTCTTGGACTTCTTGAGCCTTGAAATGGGACCGATACGTTGTCCCGAAACGTCTGTAGAGATTTATCATTCGACACTGTGTAATAATCCAGAAGAGCGCAGATCTCATCAGCATCGCGGTGGAAGCCAGAAATCATGGAAAGATTGCGTGTTACTATTTATATAAAATGCACCAAGTGCGAACATTTCCCTTTGCACTCCGTGAAGGAATATGGGGTGGACGATTTATATCTTCATTCATGCTTAAATTTGAAGCTAGCAGAAGATCAGTGGTCAGCTTCACGCTCCGGCAGATTTACTGCTGGAGAAGAAGTCTCCAGAGCCTTTAGAATAGCCGGCTGGGTTGGCCCCATACACAGTCCGGACATTCTATAAGAGAGAAATGGCGCTTACCACGGCTGTAAATCGGCAGTCCGCCCCGTACCCAGTCACTGTACCGACTCTGTTACTCCTGTTTTATATTTAATGGACGTGGCACTGAATTTATGATATCGTTTAAAAGGACGAATTACAGATGATGAAAATACGGTCATATCGGTCAGAAAAAAGGAAAGTGCACTAAAAACATAACTTACACACTCAATGATTTTATTTCTAATATCCGAATACAATAATGAAAATTTACACCACAAATACGTAAAACGTCTTCGTATTAGGGAACGCGTGAAACTGGCTTAGAACTTCTCGTATAGGTATAAGTTGCGAGCTATACCAAACAACGAACTTGTATTTGCTTAGCATAAAAGTAATACATACTTTTTGTATATTTGTTCTTCTCGGAGTAACTAATTTGTTACAAACAAACACACAATAATTCAGCGTGATTCAAGCACTGTAATTTGCAGCTAATTGGCTGCCCTTGTTAATGACCTGTAAATTAGACATTTTGACAGACCCGCATCTGGCTTCATCCTCAAGATTAATATTGCTACGTACTTTCCATAACGACCAATAAGCCTCTAATAGGCCTACTTACATGATATGCGCTAGCCAGCATTTTGTTACGTTCCTCTTTAGATGTATATCGAAGCTAGCACAAAAATGCTGGAATAAAGTTATAATTCTAACAAAAAATTTCACTGCTAATGGATATAAAAGTATTAATCCGATTTGCTTTGGCTACAGATATTAGATACCTTCAGGGAGTACCGTTATTCAGATAAATTATGCTATACTTTCTTTGTGTAATGGTAGTACATGAGGATAGCTAATATTTATAGCCGAAACATGTCGCAGTTTTAGTCTTATGTATGTTAAGTATAACAATTAGTTGGTAATACATATGATTTATATATATATGGCACGGAAAGCATAAAGTATAAAATACTTGAGACCTGTACCTTTTAATTGGTGATGAACGATTGTATAATTATCTGTTTATGTACGAAGAAAAATTTTTATTTTATTTTTCTGAATGCGACTGTATGTAGTCAGGAAGAAGTGTACCGACGTTTCAGAGAAACCGATTGCTTTCATAACCATATATCCCGATTGTGTTTCCAGCAGGTTTCTCTGATAAGGCAATACAATTCTGCCAGACTTTACGGCGCCACATCATACATTTTCATGGTTACCACCGTACATACACAAATGTTATTCAATATTGATGTATTTAATAAAACATCTACTGTCTCGCAGTGTCAATCGTTAAATAACTGAAGGAGTGAATAGTTAACTGGAAAGGTTAAGGAAAGAAGGAGTCGTGGCTTAATTTATGTGTATCCCTAGGTACTCCTGGTGGAAATGAGGAAAGCTACAAAACACTACCTAGGATAGTCAGGTTTCCGGTAGACATTTGATTCCGAGACCTACCGAATAGGAAAAAATGTTAGAATGCGACTTAACAGTACTTTCCGCATTTGGAAAAATATGCTTAAATAACGTATAAAAGAACCACTACTCAAAATAAAAATAGCAACTTCCATAAGTAGACCCTACGTACACAAGCAATCTCAGCTGCCCCGTCCTACAATATCCCTGTTAGGACTGTTCTTTGGACTAGCAAATACATGGGTGGATATGGCCGTTTTGGTGACGTTGATGTAGTAGGGAGATGTGTGAAGAATTTCAACTTAAGCCGATCTGAGAAAGATACGTTGCAACTTTCCTGTGTATTAGAATATATATGCGATATTAGAAATAATGTCCTATTGAAGTCACTACTAACACACATCGTAGCACTAAATTATACCCAAGGGTGCAATAGTGCTCGTCACAGGACGGAATTCCGCGAGTCAGTGACGTAAAAAAGGAACCCCCTTTCACTCCTACAGCACTCCAACCTTCATCATAGTATCTGAACAGTGGGTCATACACACACAGTCTTTACGTCAGGTGTGGAGAATACTGCTCCGATCGTCTGACAGTACGTCAGGTGTGGAGGATAGTTCTCCGATCATCTGACAGTACGTCAGGTGTGGAGGATAGTTCTCCGATCATCTGACAGTACGTCAGGTGTGGAGGATAGTTCTCCGATCGTCTGACAGTACGTCAGGTGTGGAGGATAGTGGTCCGACCATTTGACAGTACGTCACGTGTGGAGGATAGTTCTCCGATCATCTGACAGTACGTCAGGTGTGGGGATAGTGCTCTGATCTTTTGACAGTACAGTCAGGTGTGGAGGATAGTTCTCCGATCATCTGACAGTGCGTCAGGTGTGGGGGATAGTGCTCCTATCATCTGACAGTACGTCAGGTGTGGAAGATAGTTCTCCGATCATCTGACAGTACGTCAGGTGTGGAGGATAGTGCTCCGATCGTCTGACAGTACGTCAGGTGTGGGGCTAGTTCTCCGATCATCTGACAGTGCGTCAGGTGTGGGGGATAGTGCTCCTATCATCTGACAGTACGTCAGGTGTGGAAGATAGTTCTCCGATCATCTGACAGTACGTCAGGTGTGGAGGATAGTGCTCTGATCGTCTGACACTACTTTATGTGATCATCAATCTGAATGTTTTTCTGGTTTGTCCCAGAGAGTTTAACCCTTTAATAACAAAGCACAATCAGACTGTTTAAAAGGCCTAGTTCTTACCGCGCAGTAAACACTCTTCGTCTCCGTTCTAATACCAATTCCTTCTTTGCGTAGGGCAAAAGTAGCTATTGTTCTGAGGTACGTGTAAAACACTTATTTATACTCTGAGGGCAGAATATAGAATTTGTGAATGTTCAACATGGAGCTACGTGAAGTATCCGCTGGCTTTGAAAGATTGAATGGCAAATTCGGTCTCACTCCCCACCATGCACACGGATTTAGAATTGATTAAAGTTGCACCGCTTTTTAAAAGAAAACTACTGGCGAAATGTCTCGCTAAGCTGCAAGTTTCGTTACACATAAATTCCGAAGGCTACTCAGCGGGTTTATTCCACTAACACAGGGTTAAAATCGTAGCCTACTAAATCCTTTCTTACTGTCTGTCTCTGTAATTGGCCTACCTTTTGGTGGAAGACAAATGATTTAGTATTTGACTGACGCAATTAGTTATCTCCGTTTGGGTTCAAGTACGCAGAAAAAATCGTGCTTGTATGTATTACAAATCTTTATAATTCTCATTGTATATTTATGCTCATAAATTCAAGAAACAAAATCATGTAATACGACATTACCTATATAATAATAGTGTGTTGCTGTTAGTTTGTTGTCGTCTGTGAGTAACAGTACAGAGACGGTGGCGTGAAGCATCAACATTATTTGAACAGTTTTGATTGGAGGAATACAGTTGTTATGAAGGTTTTAATGGGATAAAATGGGCACGAAACTGGCTACTAAATTAAAGTAGTGCTATCCTAATATTTTTCTACCGAGCGAAAGAACCGCAGAAGAGTGACGAAAAACAGCGTATAAAAATATAACTGATTTGTTGTTTATTTAAACGCCAATAACTGAGGAAAACATTTGAGGAATGTTCTAATTTAAAATGATAATAATAATTATTATATGATATATTATAATATATAATAATATATTATAATATAACAATAATTATTATTGTTATAACTGACGAAAATGAAGACGTTACTAATAATTGCCTAATTGTGTGATTAAACTAGAATAATGATAAAAGTCTTAACTGAGCTAATCCAATAAATTTAGTAACAGCCAAACTATTTTCGTTTATTGAGTCTCATCACTTTATTACCCGACATGCTACCTCATTCAGTCGCGTCACCTAACTTGAGACACATTCTCCCTTCTTTAAGCGCGTGTTAGCCAACTGAAGCCTATTAATTCCGCTGGCAGGATGTGTAAAGATAACTTGGCTACAGTGCACAAAGCTTTGATTATTAACGTCGGTGCTTTTACTTGTACCAACTGAGCACATAACTGTATGCACAGTCATTACGAGATTGTCTATCGATACCATCAGAAAACAACAAATTTGCCTTAGTACAGGAAACCGTAAGGAATAATTAAGCTCCATTATAAAACCCTGCACACAGATGTGACGCGGTAACTGATATTTTTATTTCAGCGTTGAAATTCCTTTTAACCTTATATGAGCAGTGTGTTTACTATTAATACCGAATTATTTACTACGATCACTGACCTCATTTTTTATCTGCACGTCTTTGATGCGGGTAATGTCTGTACATTAGTGAGCGATCGCATGGTCACTACTGCTTACAAATCGTCAATTACACGGCATTTCAAAACTACTATTACTTTGTGCAGTTTCTTTATACTGCTTTTCGTTATGAGGGTGATTTTAAGGATTACAGAGAGACGTATCGTCAATATGCCCAACCCAGGGCAGTAGGATGCAGTAAAATTAAGTAATAATGAATACAATTCAGCCTAGTGGCCGCGCGGTGTAGGGCACAGGTCTTCGGCCGAGCGCTTGCTGGGATCGTGGGTTCGAATCCAAACGGTGTCACGGACGTTTGTCTCTTGTGAGTGTTGTGTACTGTCAGAGAGAGGTCTCTGCGACGGGCTGATCACTCGTCCAGAGGAGTTGCACCGAATATAGTATGTCTCAGTGTTATCTAGAAACTTCCCAAATGAGGCGGCCTAGGCCCGATTTGGGCTGTTGCGCCAGAGGAAAAGAAAAGGAATAAAATTCAGTTTAAATGAATTAAGGGAATTGAATAAAAAATGGTAACATCAGGTTTTCCCAATTTAACTTCACCACGGAATTCTTTGGCAGTCGAAAAACTTCTCCAGAGCACCTAATAAAGTTCTTTTATGTGCAGATAAAGTACCTGCCCCCCCCCCCCCCCAATGAAGGCCAGTAGCTTAAGAAGTGAATAATTTGTGAAGGTAGAAAGAAATAAATGTTAAACAACGTTATGAGTTCAACATACGCATATTATTTATTTGCATATAGGCCTATTTAAGAAGAAACACGTGTATATGTACGTATGTATGTATGTATATACGTGTTGCAAAAAAACAAAGTTCGTAATAACAACATTTTATTCTTACTTTTACATTTTATTTGAATTCTCATGCGAAACTCCGGGTTTCCTCGAAATATTATTTGGTAAATAATCAAGCTGAACGCTTCAAATCTGAGTCTGAACGCCACTCATGACGTTCCAAGCACTGTATAAACTTGTTAATCTTTAGCATTGGGGTACAATTAAGCTCAGCATCTTCAGAGACGTTTAAGAACATCAAAGTTGCCACGCAGTACGTAGCGCGTACTGTCTTCGAAGACTCTAACACCGGGATCTTGGGCTCGACGGAGACAGACACATATGCTTTCCTGTCTAGTTGTGTTGTCCTTCACAGATGCAGGCCTTGCCACTGGCCGATCCACCGTTCAAAGAATCTCATCAAATATCTAAAAGTGTCATATTTTTAGAAGCAGCAGGCAGTTTAGTAACAAGGGTTTCATTTTTATTGTCTTGTGTGAGGAGGTTTTAAAAATAATCCCATTTTTAATGTCTAAAGGGGAGCTACTAAGAATATTTCAAGAAATGTACACGACAAAGGAGAGTGAAGCGTATTTCACAAACATTGATGCTTCTACCGTCTATATCTGTAAGGTATCCTGCTTGAGTGTCGACAGTAACACAAATTGTAATTATTCTTGTAGCTTTCTTACGGGATTTTCTTTAGTACCTGAAACAAAATGACGAAAGCATCTCTAAATCACAGTAGCTGCGCCGTGTAATGCGTGGGTGTGCTGCCGCCCCCTTGCTGGGATTACGGTTTCGAATCACGCCGGGTCATGTATGCCTGTCTCTTCTAAGCTTTGTGAGTTGCCTGGTAGAGGTCTCTGTTTCGGGCTGATTACTCGTCCAGAGAAATCCTACCAAGTATCGTGTGTCGTAACTGAGTGTGATCGTGAAGCCTCGATAATGATGAGGGCCTGAATAACAGGGACAGCTGTGCCATGGAAAATAAACTTTAAATAGGTCAAGGCCGCTCCCTCTCCGATTCAGTTTTGCTCAGCTTAGCGAAGCAGCAGTCCATGAGGCCTTCTTAAGTATCAGAACCGGATTTAGGCGACCAATAATCGTAGCATAATAACTATGTCTGTGTTATATGAAACGAGTGTACTAATTAATTTATGTTGTAACACGTTCCGTTTTTAAGGTTAGTTAACTGAATGCTTTTGATTACAGCTACAAATAACAAACCCAGTTTATCCAGTGTATGTATATATATTTATTTATTCATCAAACAGAACAATGATGTATTCATTCCTGCATGTGCTGCGGAATCTTGTTCCAACAATGCAAACACACCATAATCTATTTGGTGGGCTGCTGGCCCCTATTTTTGGGATACACTTGTCATAATGTCACTAACCACACAGTAGTATTCTTCATGTGTGTATTCTTAGAGTGTTAAGCTGCGGTAAGTATTATTTCTTCAGTTTGTGTCTTTATATTTTCCTTGTCTGTCTCACTGTTTCCCAGTCTTGGCATCTGTATTGGTTACTAACTTTTCCTCCATCGTATTTTTTTCTTAATTTTCAATTTCATTAGCTCTACAGTATGATAGCTTCTTTTCTATGCTGGAAATGTTGACATTGCCCATCGATTAGTTAAGAATATGGTTAAATAGCTGCCACATAATTGAGAGTTTTTCAATCTTTACAGATATATCGCTGAGAACTCAGGTCTTCTGGAATGTGACTCTGTGTCTTTGGATCAGTAGTTTCCGAGGTTTTGAAAGCACTAGGTTTCTTCATAGAGTTCATAGGCCCACGTCCGATGACACCGTGTCACTTTCTGTACTACATAAATCATCTGCGTTGTAGTAATATTGCTATTGCCATTACAAGCATTAAGCTCATTATTTGGGAGTGTTTACACCGCAGACTCAGGTGGTGATAACTCATACAAATACAGCAGAATAAGACACATTTACCCTCAGGACCATACATCTTGCTTTTTTTGCACCGTCCAGATGGTAGAACGCATTATATTTCAGGTTAAATGAAATGTGGGGTGTTTGATACAATTAATGATCTTCTAGATGCTGAAGGTTTTGATAATTATAATTGCGGTGAAGAACAGAATATTGACGATGATTTTGACAACGAGCGTGGAAATAATGGCGCCGGTAAATGAAGCTGAATAAATTAGATCAGGACAGCGAAGAAGCAGAGAAGAAGGCGAAAGAATAGAAAGAAACATTTCTTGTGTTGAAGAAGGCTATAATTATTATGTTATGGAATAAATCACTGCGTTAATGAACGTGACGTTAAATAAAACGGCCAAAATATTTCCGATTATTTTGAATAGGAAAATGAATATTATCGACATATTTTCCCATAAAGTTTCTTAGAATAAGTCATTAAGCCTAGTTACTTTTTCACTCTACATTTTGGCTTCATCATCTCTGGCTTCTAGGCCTACATTAAGTGCATTATCTCTGCGCTTGTAACAATTGGAATATACAGGGTATACACAAAAGAATGGTGCGGCTTCAAAGGTTAACAAGAAATTTATTTCTCACCTTACACGGGCACAACCTACACCGTCAGCAGCGGCAACTGTCCAAGTTTCTCATGCGTTAATCACAATCCTTCAATGCGTGCACCCTGGGTCACACGACACACATCCACACGATAATCAAATTCATCCCAGACCCGGTGTAGCATGTCCGCTGTAATGGTCTGCAGTGCGTACGTTATCCGATCACGAAGTTTCTTGAGGGACATGGACAATGGTGTTGCGTAAACAGCGTTACACACAGCGTATTCATTTTGCAGTAAGTACAAAGATTTTCTGGGATACAACTACCATGTTATGTAAATCTGTTGGAAGAGTAATTTGATCTTACGCCTGTACAATTTTAAATTTATCTTGAACAAAGAATAAAATTCCCCGTACCTTAATTACTCCTACTTCTTTGTACCGAATAGGATGGTTGAGTGGGCTGCCTCAAAATTACATAGGCCTCTCGAAAGAATTACTTACCTAAAGCTGAAATGAGGATTAAAATTTTAAGTCTTTAAAAATTAATTTTTTCTTTGCTTGTGTGTGTTTAGTGACACTAATGTGTTTAATATTAATATTGTGAAAAGTTTTAAAATTAATTTAATTTCCTCTTTATAAAATTCATTGGGCTGGCGTTATTTTTTTCAGTTTCTAGCGTACAAGTGTGTCTGCGTCATATCTTTCAACGTTCTGAAAAGTTTGTGGTTTAAATGGGTCATTGAAATTATGCAGACGTCGTAGATAGATGGCTATTTAACGATCTGGCTTCACCCAAATTAGTATCTGAAGACTTCGCTGCAGAATAGGGCAGAGCCAATTCGGCTGTTGGAAAAAATTGAGAGGACCTCACACAAATGTGTTAGCTCGCAACCTTAAACAAGATGTATTGAGACCCATAATTATAAGCCTCCTGTACGCAGTTTAATGGCGCACGTGCCGTTGAGTATGATTTACGTAAAGCCCCAATAATTTAATTGTAATGGAGCAACACTATGCAATACAAAATTGTAAAATGTAATATATAAAGAATAATTTATGGATATAAAAATGACGTTCCAGTCTTGTACAAATTTTTTTCTCTGTGTCTACGTTGCAAATAATTTAATATTCATTAATTACCAGCCATGGGAAATTTGTATTATTTTCAAATCCGAAAAGGTTAAATTCGATAAACTGAATTGAAAGCACGTTGTCGAAGTGGAGGAAACATTTCATAATTTTTTTAAGAGTCGCGTGTAATGTTTTAGTTACCATTATGGAATATTGCCTATGCTCAGTTTGAGAAATTTCTTAGCATTTACTACAAAATTAAAAGTAAATGTTAATATCGGAGTCGATTATTATTATTGTACTTTCTAAAAACTATATAAACTATTATAAACAGAATGACGTTGGTTCTCTAAAATAGCACTATGCTGGGAACAGATCGCTTCATTGATACTTTTTATTGACGCCGAAAGTTTACATAAAATGAAGTTAAAAATTTCTAATTTGCAATTATTTTAAAAATACAAAATATTTTATTTATTCGGGATTTATGTTACAGCAGTATTAGCCGTCTCTTGTGTATTTCGTTTCCATTTAAATCTTACGCCTTTTTATTTACAAAGGTTAGCACGTTGACTTTCCTAAATATTGTGTAGATTAATTTTTTTAAAATTAATAATTGTATTTGCATACAAATGTTATATTTAATATTTTCTTTTGTTCTAGGTATGATTTTGTTTTCTCGTTTTCTTTTTGTTGTTGTATGTCTTATTGATCGAAATATTGCATTGGCCATATAAGAGGTTTATATTAATACTCGATGAATTCCTTAAATTTTTCTCCTTTCCAGTGCTATAATGTGTTACATGCAAGGGTCAACGAAATGTTTTGACATGTAACAAAAACAGCCAGCAGGTCCGTTGTTTTTATCACCACAGTAACTATTTTAAAACTGCAAAGTTCTATAATCTTTCAGCCTGTCTACAATGTCCGCTTAAGGAATGCGAAGTACAACAACCGCGTACGCAACAGCACGACACTGGATCCTCTCCTATTCCAGTGAATTCAGTCCAGATTCTCATATCCTAAAATAAACTGAATTTTTTCCCCATCAGTGGCCTGGTGTCACAAGCTGTCGATTAATTTCATGATTTTCATCATAAATATATTTTATCTTTTCTTCCCCTCTGTACCCTCACATCCCCTTTCCTTTCCATTTTCTTTGATTTGATAAACTAGCAGGCAAATATTTCTTGACTAATATAAAATATTAAGCCGCTTATTATGAAATTTTCTTGAGCCTACCTGCTCTGTCCTGGTTCCAAATATTCTCTTCAGGACGAGAATATATATAAAACATTCTTGTATAAATAAAGTAAAAGCTTATTTCTAATTACATTATTGAAGACACTACAAAACCTTGTATTGGCTTTCCGTAGACTATGTTACAGAAAAGTAAAAAACTGTAACATAAAGATTTTAGTGTTAGGAATCTTCCCTTTGTTAAATTTAACCTAATCCAACAAAGGCTGTCTAACTGGAAGAAACTTCAACGGATTTAGTCAGTCTAAATAGCAAAGGCGATTTTATTAGTGAACAAACTCTACGTTACAGAGTGGCCGCTCGATCTGAGACCATACCGGTCGGGTGTAATCAAAGAAAGATATGAAATTAGTGAAAGGACATAAGAATTACTTAATTGAATCATATGGTCTCGTAACCCCACATCTAATTAATCTGAACGTCCGAATGAAAAGATCCATTTTTGAGAGATTTCTGGAACGCTTCTTACGTATTTATTTCTTGCCACCTTATTACCTGAGATTTTGTCCGTTATATCAGAAGAAATATTTTTCTGCCTGTCTGAAAACCGGCAAGAATTTTTGTGGAACGGAAACGATAAGGAGACGAGTATTTGGAACCATGTCTGTAGTCTGCATCTACACCGCCCTAATATTACCATTTCAAAGAAATTACAGTCGTGATTAGCATCACTGTCGCCTTTTGTAATCTACCAGATTGGTGCATTGCTAAAATATATCTGTTCACGGGCTGCACTGAAGCATCCAAGTTGTTTTGAAGTGTCAGTTTTGTCATTCTGATATCTGGGACAGACATTTGTATAAAAAGTCACTGCCTCTGTTTATAGGTGAATATACTTCGCGGGAAAAGTAGCTCGTCTATCCTTAAAATTAAAGTAGCATGTTTCTCTGAGCTTCCAGACGACATAGTCTCACATGAGAGAGGACAGAAGTTTTGGTATGAACTCTGTATGTTAGGCTTTCGTTTAGAATCCTTCTGCGTTTGGTGTATCAATAACCACTGTCCTATGAATCAAGGACAATTGCTTATCGATTGCCGGTTCTTTAATTTTTGTTAAAAGTGCCTCAGAAGAGTACTGCATAAGATTATTAGTGCTACTGTTTCATCTTCATCTTGATTGCCACCACCATCATTGTCACTATCAAAATCACCGCCTCTACTGCTGTCAGGAAACTGGAGAAAAACTGCCCGCACGAGGAGCTCAGTAATTTGTACCCTTCACGAAAAAAATATATGACCATTTTAAGGTAAATGGGATAGTGATATAAGCAAAATACAACAAAAATGCACCAAAAAATTGGTCTGCAACCCCACATGGCACAAAAAACAAGGGGTATATGGAAAAATAGTATTAATGTAACTAGTTAACTCCGTGGATTACTGTCCTTCTTGAGAAGCTAGCAGTTTATCAGCTAGTTAAGAAATTCGCAACATTTACTTAATCCCATATGTTTATTCCCTTTTTCAAAAAAGCCTACCGTTTCTCTTTACAGTAAGGCACATCAGGGCCGTGTCATGGTGCAGGCGGTTAGTAGCCGGGTTCTCACCGCGGAGGCCCGCTTTCGTTTCTTGGTCAGTCCATGTGGGATTTGTGGTGGACAAAGTGGCACTGGGACAGGTTTTTTCCCCTAGTACTTCTGTCCCCTAAATTTCATTCAACTGCTGCTTCATTACATTGAAAACGGAAAAAACTAATCATCTTCATCACAGGGTCACACAGTAAGTCTGAAGGCTGCAGTTCATTTGTAGCCTGTGCTGCGGGGCCTTTCAACACCAAAAAGGCACATCGGTCTAGTCACTGTCGTTGATCCTATTTCTTGAATATTCAGTTCAGTATTATCAACCCATTTACGCCTAGGTCTTCCAAGTTGTCCCTTTTACTCACTTTCTTCTTCAAATTCTTGTATGGAATTCTCCTCTGCCCCGTAGGTGCAACGTACCCCGCCCACCCTATACTTCTTGAGTCACATAAACATGAACCTTGAAGTAATGTGTGTGGGAATGGGGACTGAATTCGTGGGGCTTACGTTAGGTAAAATTGTGAGTTTTGTGAACACGGTAATTAATTTCAGGCCCTAAATATGAATTCAATTACATTAATAGCGGAGCGATTAGCAGCTTCTGCAGAAGGAAGCCGTAGAATTTCCTTCATTCATTATCATGAACCCTTCCTTATGTCATTCACTTGGCAATACCCTATAAAACATTTAAAAATAGCCCTGATGCAGATATATTCTGAAACCTCGAAAGTTTGAAACACGAAAGTAGGAACCATATTATTTTGAATTATGTTTCCCTATGAATACGAGATATGTTTAAGGATATTCCAGCTCCAGAATACCCATTACACTGGGGTAGTGAGTGAATGAACACTGACTGCATGTGGCTGCAAGTTAAAATAAAAATTGGTGGAGTGGGAGGAAGGGAGTTTGCACGAACCACGATGTAGTGATTCTGGATGAGTTCGTTCTCAGAGTAGTTTTAATTGGAACAGCAGTGGCTTTTTGGAGGAGAAACGGATTTTAGGGCTGTGGAATGGCGTGCTGGACTCCCGGAAACTGGTGCATGTCACATACATATTTATAAAGTTTTGAGTACGAGCCTGTTAGCCTCCCTTTTGCGCCCTTCGGTACAGTGTATGTATAATGGAGGTAATTTACTCTGCGTATTTTAATGGACTATCAAACACTGACTTTTACAGTAAGTTAGATAATTCTTTTCGCATGTAGTGAATGATGGTACGTATGGAAAGTCTCTTTGGATGATACGCGTATATGCACAAATATGTACGTGTGTGTGTGTGTGTGTGTGTTTGTGTGCGAAACGTGATTAGCAATTTTGGTACTTTGCGTGAATGGTTTTAATTTACATGTGTTTTTACATGTCCACTAAAACTGACGTAGTTTTGAATTAAACATGTCATTTCATTGTTCTGTTTCCGTCAGTAAATTGATACAGAAAGCAAGTAGACTGCAGCGATGTTCCATTCATCCGCAATTCATGATCTTCACAGATCAACATGCCTGTTCACGTTACATGTAATGTTGTATCACAGAACGTAGTAGGATAATCAGCCTTTTGTGAAAATTTCTGCAAAATTATATTCAGTGAATACAGCCTATAGGAAAAATGTTAGTATTGACGTTTAAAAATTTAAGCCCTGTGGTTTCCATGCGTACCGTAAGTTTTAATATTTAAAACTGTATTCCCCCAGTACAGTCCCTTATTCGTAATTCTAGGAAAAAAATGATTAATTTCCTGAACACAATTAAATGATCGACTTTTAAAGAGAGGAGTATTGTGTTCTGTCTGAGATAGGAACTGAATTTTTAGAAGTAGGTAACATCAGTTTAAGGCTTCTTGAGATTAACGGTAGCTACTGAACTCCCAAATATTTTTTATTTACTTTTTTAAAATGTCGGTTATGATTTGATTAGTTTCAAAAACACAAACAAAAGAATTATTATTTACGTGCCCGTGTTCCTAATTAGAAATTTGACTTGCATTTGTGTTTTATTTGCACAAATTTGAAAGAAGTGAATGCACTGGGGAGGATTCTTATTCATCCCTCTGCAAAACTACTAAATAAATTTACATTAAATAGAATTCATGGCACCTAAATCAAGATTTACAGTAGAGCTTATTTTGATAATGTCTCTCATGTGCCACTCATGCCCTTCATAAACCTCAAATTGAATTTTACTGTCCAAAGCAGGAAATAATATCCGCCTGCAGTTTTTACCCTAAAGCTTCTCTAAATGGTACATGCATTTGTTTAGTGAAGAAAGGAGAAAATTCTCTTGGATTTCCAGCGCCTTATCAGTCACGCAGCAGTCCGAAGACAAGGACTGTGATTCTGAAAGAAATTAGCATGCAAGCTTGTAACAAATAATGCAGGTTGAAACTGTTGTACAGGGGCAATATTCCTGTTCCATTAAGATTGATAAAAAATTAATTACGAAGATTGCTGCAGGTTTGCTCAAACTGGAACTCACGAATCTTCTCTTTTTATACCAAGGAGAATTTAGACGGAAAGGCAGGAAGTGTGAGAGTTTTTGAATTCACATCACGAACAGTAAAATAAAACAATAACAGAATCACTGGGATATTAACATCGTAAGGTATGCATTGAAAGCTGTCATGCATTTTAATGAGGTATTAAGTTAGCACATGGTCAAGCAGGATAGGTTTGTCTGTTGTCAAACGTTTCTCTACCACCTTAATGGTTTTTATATTATTGGTGTAGAAAATTTATATTAAATTCTGCTGGAAGTATTTTGTTTTATTTTCGGTTAACTCTACCTCCTACTTCATGCTGAATTAAAATCGAAGCTTATAAATTATTCCCAGGCAGCTTAACACAAAAAATTTTATCCAGCCTCTGACAAATGCAATGGAAATTCAGCGTGTTATAAACCGTGTGACTAGCTCAGATGGTGCAAACTCTCGCTGAGAGCAATAACCGATAATGGATAAAGACTGGCATCTATATGTTGAGATCTATTTGCGATTAAAACGTTTGGTTTTCAGTAACCACAAAATCAAACATCATACCTATAAATACTCAGCTAATAAGTGTTACACCAATTTTAAATGATCCATAACCGTGCACTCTACCACTGGGTACGGTAGCAAAACCAACAGATGCACGTAAATGTGTGAAAGTATATTATACATACCATGTGCCCCTATCTTCAGGGAGGTGCATTTAAAAAAGAGTACGTATATCGAATTATTACAGACGTTTCCGGAACCAATGCACAAATATAAAGTATTAAATTTTAAAGTAATACGTGGTTTATAATAATCGATAAAGTTTAAAATACAAATAAAATATTTGTGACTGATTCTGATGGATTTCGAATAGTATGTGTGCAGTAAATCACCATCAAAACAAAGGTGTACACATTTGTTTGGATGCAATATTTCAATATATGTATTCTTCGTAACGTACCTGCCTGAAGATGGCAGCATGAGTGGCCTTAATATGTAGGCGGTATACGTTGTGTATAATATACATCCATATACTTACGTGCATTTGTTAATTTTGCTACCTTATCCCAGTTATAGGTCTGTCATTTTCCGACCGCAGTTTGTGTTACTTCTTTTCTTACGAAATAGAGTTTTATCGGATTTAAATTTGTAAATTTATTATTTGAAAACCCTTTGCAGTATAACGTGAAATCTCTTATATCTGTATTTATAGTGCCACAACGAATCATTCTAACACAAAATAAAAGTGAAAAAAATGTATTTCATTAATGGGAGAATACAGCAATTAATTCGTTTCATTTATACTCCTTTCCTTGAGAGAGCTCGAATTTTAACACATTTATAAATAGATAAAAGTGATTAGAAATTCAAGACGGCGTAACGTGCTCACATACTCATACGAGTATATTACACATACATTCATAAACTTTATTTATGTGTCCTCATACACGAGATTAGTAGGCATGTACTTCAATACTGTATTTGCATATAGCGTAAACAGACACTCAAAACATTTGGAAGATCGAAACATCTTAAAGTACTGCTTTCTAGAATCTGTGTTCTTAAGGGTAGAGAAAATCTTTCTTTACTGAATGTTACACACATTCCGTGCAGTTACCTGACACATACAAGTCTTATTTGCAAGCACTGCACTAATACGCCTCTACATGTTTCGGCTACGTACTGTAGCCATCATACGGGAGCCAAAAGTATAATAAAGACATACGCAGCGTATTGTATGTCAGTAAATGGTAATGTGTGCACATTACCATCTACTGACGTACAATACGCTGCATGTGTCCTTATTTTATTTTTGGCTCCCTGATGATGGCTACAGGACGTAGCCGAAACATGTAGAAGCGTAAAAATTAATTTTATGAAGTACTTGGAAATAAAACTTGTATATATAAAATCTTCACAGTTTATTTTGCATAAATATATTTATTATTGTAAAGAGATTTTCTGAATTTCAACAATTAACAACTTACACAAAAACAATACTTTTACCCTTTTATACCAATAAGACCGACGTGTTTCAGACCTAGCTTGTCATCTTCAGTGTCTCTACAACATATCAGTAACTATTATGGGAACCTGAAATCTTCATAAGCATTGATTACAAAGTATTAAAAAATACCTGCAGGCCTACTTGTTTTGCAAGCAGGATTTCATATTTAAATATAAAAATGTATTATTTAACCTAGCCTACCTGTATCCAGAAGGGTTGCATTACTGTCATTATGTTGTTATTCACAGGTCCCAGTTTTTAGTACTGATTTTTATACTAAGAATAATTACCTTAAGAAATTTATTATTATACTTGAGGTTTTGTGGATGCTCTTCGGCGTTCTACGTGTTCTGCAGACTTTGTTTGTCTTTGTGACCCTTCTTTGTTGCTGCGACGGCATATAGAGTTTGTAACTTCTACTTGTTTACACATGTTGTTCTTTAGATATCTCTCGTAACACACCATATTGCTTCACTTGTCTTCGTGAAAAATACCTGCACAAAAAATAAAAACGGCAGCTTTAAATGTTGGACTAAAATGTGACATTAAGATATTGTGTATAAATAAGCCGTGGTTAAGCAGACAATCTTTAAGGAGCGCATCAAATGGGACAAACCTAGCATTTTATAGGAAATGGTACAAATGAAAAATTAAACCAGGAAATGAAGAAATATTTATATACTCAAAATCGAATTGAGTGAACCTTTAGGAATATAAAGTATACAAAAAAGGACATAAATTACACTTTTAATCCACAATATTAAATTATCACCCGCCAATTTTATGAAAATATAAAACTGCATAATCGAGGTCTACATTAAAATATTCTCCCTAAAATAACGACATGAAAAGGCTACTGAAATTAATGGACTAACCTGAAGCAGCGATACCTAAATTACATATACATGAACAATAATGGTGCTGGCACTCAGAAAAACGAAGCCTGCACAAAAGCGTAGAAAGAATAAAATCTCAGGAAAGGGAAACATGTAATCACAAATTCGAAATTATGAAGATCGTTTCATATGTAATTAAGTAACGCAAATTACACATTAATAAACGCTTCAAATGTAACACACTAATAAAACGGAAGCAAATTTCTTTAAAGTTTAGCGGTTTGCTGGAAAAAAGGAAAAAGAAAAAACAAAGTCCGCTGCAACTGCAGCATTTAAAAGAAATATGGAAGTGACTGAAATGAATGTTTATCAAGTACAGATAAAAACAACGTAGTTCAAGCAGCTTAATCTCTAAGCATCGGAACCAAAAGCTCTAGTAAGATCACATAAAAAGGGCTGTTGTTATTTGCATTAAGGATGCTAAATATGGTCTTGGAAATTGGTGAAATTAATTGCTGACATGTCCGCAGAACTCAGTTCGAAGGTGCATAAAAGTTAAAAATTACTAACACATCTAAAATAAAATATCACATTCAGTTATACCCCTGATATTAATAATATCGAATATTGCCCACAACAAATTCAAAAAAGAAATTAAAATCTAGGAAGACTGCAGACACTTCAGTTTATATATTCCTAATATTTGTAATAATGGATGCAACAATGAAGAACCTAACACACCTACAAAGCAAACATTAATAATGGTAGACTTTGTAACACAAGTAAACACCCAGCAGATCCTACAAGTCTAAAGAATAATAATACGAAATGCAGTCTAAATAGCATCAATATAAAAATAATAAAGTAGGCACATATAAATTATAAAAATATCAGAAAGACAACTACTCTGTGTCCACTTAGGAAAGGTTAAGTGGCATATTTTTGTTTTTAATATTAAATGCTACTTGAAAAATAAGTATATACTTTCAAAAAATATTTTTTCTTTATTTATAATTAATTACCCTGAAAATTGGTAAGATTTCATGGTAGTTACATGATAGAGACAGACGTTGAAGATGGTTACCTCAATTTGAAACCCCCTTGTCTGGTTTGTATGCAACTATACTAAATTGTCATATTTGTTGTATATAAATTGTGACTTCTTACACTTGAGCTCCACTGAATGGGAAGGGTTGTTTGATAAATAAGCGGACAACATGTGCTGTTGTGTTATTTGTAACGTGATGTTAATCATTCTTGTGCTGTCCAACAAAGGTCACTACTGACCACGATAGGCACACGTCACAAGCACGCTGCTCTGTGTGAGCTCTGCACAGCAGCACGTTGCTCACTGGGGGCCAGTCATGGATTTGTACAGTCCGGTTATTTTTCAAACAACCCTTATATGACTGCAAGATTTCTGCGTTTAAGAATCCTGTGTCAGTAATAACTTTACAGATTTTCTGACTATTGAGTACTCAAGTGTCCTACTAATAGAGGAGAGGAAATTAAATGAGTTAGAGGCAAATTGCATTATATACAGGATTTCTGCAAGCCAATAAATCTGTTTCCTTTAACAGAAATTGGATTCTATCAATTGTATATCACTTTCTTTGATCCATCGTAAAAAGTTTTCTTTTCGTTCTATTCCTTTTAAACTTTATGTGTTCTCTTTTATTTCTGTTAGTTGTCAGGAGTCCTAGAGACGGCAACACAAACATACAGAGAACGAACTCTCCAACTGACTCTGAATTCAGTCAAACTTTTAAGGAATGAAATGCGACTGTGATGGAACGCTCTGTGGCACACTGTTGACACACAAAGAGAAGATTGCCTGACAGAGGGAAAGGAGATTGAAGGAATTTAAGATACCGCGAAAAAAAAAATTAGGGGACTATTGGTTTCTTTCCCTTCTGATGGGTTTTCGGTTACACTAGATATAGGGGTGCCACAATTATGCGGGTGTTTTTTCTGCGGATAACACATGATACACACCTCGACATTTAACGCGATTCCAACTTAGAGGCAAAGATGTAAAAAATTTTTTATGGAAATAAAGATAAGAAGAGAACAAGAAACAGAGGAAGAAGAAAAAACAAGAAAGTAGAAATATTCCATGCAAAGGTATTTGGCAATAACATTTTAGAGATCGAAATTTCCGTATGATTTTTGAGTCGTATAAAATAGTACGTCCATATGTAGGGGAAACGGATATGAATATGTTAAATAAGTAAAGGTAAATAACACCGAAATTTCAACATTTGAATCTATAAGTCCATAAAGTTTCGATTAAAGACCTTCAGTTTGATTTCTTTTATTTTTATGTATATAATTTTGAAAAGAAGCATATGTATAAAATGTCTATGGGTATTTGAGTTGTGATACTAATGTGAACTAAGGTTACGAAACAGCACTGATAACAGAAGACAACAAAGATACTCGCAAATGCATTTATGTTAACTCTAAAGGAATATAAAAGAATATTTTGGAGTCCAGATATATTTCTACACAGTTTTAATCTCGGCACTAGGTGAGGTCAGTGTTCAGGTTTGCCCCTGAGAAAAGCGGCCACAGTACTAACTGGATAATTGGACTTGGTTGGTCCCAGAGCCGGTCTGGATAATTTGGAGAAATAAGTCACCTGCCTTTCCTGGAATTCGAGCCACAAATTCTGTTTTCCAGCCTGCAGCCTAACTGTTATATCGACTGAACTATCTCGGTTTAAAAGACAACAAAAATTATTCGGTATTTATTTCTTCATGTAAGTTAAAAATGATTTTGATACCACGTTCTATATTCTAGAGCGAATTTTCCGTTAGAACTTCGGCTATGTTTGTCACGTACACTCCTGCATTACGAAGGCCATCTAGCGGCCTATATATGGTAATACCCTTGTACATGAAGCTCCGTTTTACCGTATTCCACATTTTTCTGTTAAAATGTAAGAAATATTTCCATAAGCCGAACAAGACAGGCACTAATATTATGTTTTATGTGTCAAGATATTTTAAAGATATATATGTTCCAAGATGATTGGTAACTCGTTTGAGCAGACTTCTAGAGAAACTAACAGTCGGCCTTTTAATCACCTTGTCCTCGACATTTCATCGCAACCGAGGTTCATTAGCGCATTCATAAACACACGTTGCTAGGCTGTACCTTAAGGCAGATAAATTTAATCTGTCAGATCATATCCTATTTTGTTTAAAACACTTTTAATAATATTCTCCTATATAATCCTGTGTGCCCCTTCGTTTTCCCGACAAAAATGTAAGCATCTCTAATCTCTTCCATACGTTCTATATTTCTTGCACATTTTACCTTTTGTAAATGTACAGCCATTATACTAAATGATTTCCATGGGCTTCCATCGAATGTTATCGTATCTTTCATCTGAACGGTCATATATGTTTTTAGTGTAAATCGTTATCAAGTTTTCGCAGAGCGAATAGTTCTGTCAGTTTCAGTTTACCTTGGTAACGAAGATAGCCGTGCTCACGGTAAGAAGAATGGTAACATCTGGAATCAACGCACTCGTAATTGCAATTAGGTCAACTCTATAGGTCTCTGAAGATTGCTTTGAACTTAATGTTATCATCTTGTTCCTTTGGGCTTTGTCCATCTTCTTAATACGTAGTGTATTGCACTTAAGATGATGGACAAAGTCCACAGAAAGGAGATTACCACGTACATATGCATATCACTTATAAACACACACACACACACACACATATATATATATAGGTCTTCTTATAATGTGTCTCTTACTTTCGTGCGCTTGTAGCCAAAATTTCAATATATGGACTAATTTCATAAAACCCCCAATAAAAAGTTTCACTAAAATCCTGTTGCGAGGATAGTTGCTGCGTGTCGACAGACGGACTGACGTGACGAAACCAGTAACCGCAGTACTTTCTTCGAAAGTTTTGAAGTATTTCTTTAAGTGTGTTGTTTGCTACAAGGATTGAAAATTCGTAATTTACAGTTGTAGAATATGTCGGGTAAATCAAACAGCAAGCAGAATTTAAGGGGCCCAAATTAAACCGAAAACACAACGTAGTGGCAGTTTGATCGAAATAGGTGGGATAAATTGGTAACGTAAACGACCAACATAAATGTACAAATAAGTATACTTAACAGTTTCTATAAATGGAAATAAATTTAACCTGCTAACCCCTTTTTGAGAAACCATGCTGATTACACATTTGCAAAAAGTATAATAGCTCATTGAGATGGCTATTGGAAAACTAAAAAGCCACAAATCACCAGGTATTGATCAGATTCCAGCAGAATTGATTAAAGCAGGGGGTAGGATTATTCGGTCTGAAATCCATAAACTTATTATTTCTATTTGGAATAAGGAGGAATTGCCTGAGGAATGGAAGGAGTCGGTCATTGTGCCTATTTATAAGAAGGGTGATAAGACAGATTGCAATAACTATCGAGGCATATCACTTTTGTCGACTACGTACAAAATTCTATCCAACATCCTTTTGTCAAGGTTAACTCCATATGCAGAGGAAATTATTGGGGATCATCAGTGTGGATTTCGACGTAACAGGTCAATCACTGGTCATATATTCAGCATTCGTCAAATACTTGAGAAAAAATGGGAATACAATGAGGCAGTGCATCAGCTATTCATAGACTTCAAGAAAGCCTATGATTCAGTTAGGAGGGAGGTCTTGTATAATATTCTCATTGAGTTCGGTATCCCCATGAAACTAGTAAGGTTAATAAAAGTGTGCCTAAGTGAAACATATAGCAGAGTTCGGGTAGGCAAACATCTGTCTGACACGTTCCCTATTAAGAATGGCTTGAAACAAGGAGATGCTCTGTCGCCATTGCTTTTCAACTTTGCTTTAGAATATGCCATTAGGAGGGTTCAGGCAAACCAGGAGGGCTTGAAATTGAATGGTACACATCAGCTTCTGGTTCATGCTGATGATGTTAATATATTGGGCGGAAGCGTACATAGCATAAAGAAAAATGCAGAAGATTTAATTATTGCTAGTAAGGAGATTGGTCTAGAAGTAAATGCTGAGAAAACTAAGTACATGGTCATGTCTCGAAATCAGAATGCAGGACACAATCACAACATAAATATAGATAATAAATCCTTTGAAAGGGTGGAAGAATTCAAATATTTGGGAGCAACCCTAACGAATCGAAACTCCATTCATGAAGAAATTAAGAGCAGATTGAAGTCGGGGAATGCTTGCTATCATTCGGTGCAGAATCTTTTGTCTTCCAGGTTGCTATCCAAAAACACAAAGATTAGGGTATACAGAACTATAATTTTACCTGTTGTTCTGTATGGATGCGAAACTTGGTCTCTCACACTGAGGGAGGAACAAAGACTGAGGGTGTTCGAGAATAGGGTGCTGAGGAGGATATTTGGGCCTAAGAGGGACGAGGCGATAGGGGAGTGGAGAAGACTACATAACGAGGAACTTAATGACCTGTACTCATCACCAAATATTATTCGGGTACTCAAATCGAGAAGACTGAGATGGGCGGGGCATGTGGCACGTATGGGGGAGGAGAGAGGTGCATACCGGACTTTGGTGCGGAGACCCGAGGGAAGGCGACCACTTGGGAGACCCAGGCGTAGATGGGAGGATAATATTAAGATGGATATTCGGGAAGTGGGATGGGAGGACATGAACTGGATTGATCTGGCTCAGGATAGGGACAGGTGGCGGGCTCTTGTGAATGCGGTAATGAACCTTCGGGTTCCATAAAATGCGGGGAATTTCTTGACTAGCTGAGAAACTGTTAGCTTCTCAAGAAGGCCTCTGCTCCATGGAGTTAGTTAGTTATAATAGCTCATTAATACCCTTTGTTTAGATTAACTAACAAGTAATAAACTAATAAGCACTGGGACAGGTTTCTCTCCAAATAAATTTAATTTTCCCTTTCACTATCATTCCACTGATGCTTTGTAGTAATATTTCATTAATCTAAAGCTAAGGTTACATGATCTTAGAAACTGAAAGCATTGTTAAATAAAAATACTACACTACATATACTACACAGAATAAATTTCTCATTTATTTATTTATTTATTTATTAAGAGTCCTATCACTAACATAAAGTATACTGCGTCCAATAATGCGGCAAAGAATATTGAGAACATTGGAATGGTTGAGTAAGGAATTTACCTGCAGGAGTCCAGGAAGATCAAGAACAACATATAGGATGCAATTTTAACGCAGGTTCTCCGAAATAAAAAGACGTCGTGTGTCATCACTATGTTCACATAGCCCAAAAAATATTTTCAATATACATGTATACAGACTTCCATGAAGTGTAAAATGAAGTAACTTAAAAACAATGTTGGCCGTACAGAAATATCGTGTGTTATATCAATCTTAGCACTCACTTGGGTTTGTCTATAGAAACCGGAACAGAAAACAAAATGTAGCACAAGTAAATGTAATTTAACGGTTATTATATTCCTCTTTTTTGAAATTCGTATATTGTAGGGAATAGAAATTTCATGTTTCTAAAGTAGTTGAGTACGAAACGAGTTTCAACTTTTCGATAAAATCCTGGTCCTTTTCCCTTTCATTTGTGGAACCAAAAAAATAACAGCAGGTAACACTAAGGTGCCCAGAGGCGCTACGGACTCGTGAAAAATGTACGTCCCTGCACGTATATATACATATATATATATATATATATAAGAGTTAAAGTTTTACTTGAATCCTCGACAGGTTTTAAAGTACCGACGTAATTTAACGTAAGTCAAGAGGTTCGCCAATTCGTGTGGTTGAAAGATGCAGGTAATTGATTTCAGCAGGAACCCAATTTAAACTTCAAACGAAGACGCTTATATTACATCAGTTCAAAATATTTCTCATCATACTTTTTTTCTTAGCTTCCATACTTCAAGCATTCATTCTTTCTACTTCTTATCGCTACTTCTACACTTTCAGATTCTATCGCATTAATTATAAAACCCTTCTAAGGAAACCTCATCCACTCTAAAGTAAATTATGCCGTTTAATGGATTAAATTGATTACATTAGTTCTTTACAAATAATTCAGACTGATGGCTTCGTCTACAGAAAATAAATTCATTCCATTTTTGATCCTCCCAATTTAAACATCCGATTCGAAATGAAATCTAAAGTTTTTTTTACAAAATCGAACCTCAAGTGCTATATTCAATCACATCGTGTTTCTTACCTTATTTTAGATTCTAAGACGAAAATTTGTTTCCTTACATTGGGTTGGAGGGCACTGCCCCTATAAACTGCTGATAATATGGTGCTGGAAAGCAAGCAGCGAGCAGCCCATAAGAGGTCTCTTTAGGTTTAGGAATCTGAGCGGTTCCAAGGACCTGTCACAATAAAGGACTATAATTTACGAAATTGTTACATATTTTTAACTAGGATCTTTAACGGATGAGACCACTTTGGATACCTAGACATAGATATGAGAACATGACAATTTTGCTCAAAAGACAAGATAGAAAATGTGGACTGTTTTCAGGTGTGTCATAGTAATAGTATTGTAAAAACTGTAATTAACCATCAGGGTTCAATACAGGTATAAAAGGTTCTTGACCGGCTGAGCGCCCTTTAGGTTTTCAGAAGTGTCTCTGTTCCATGGAGTACGTTCCGGCAGAGCGTAATGTCTAAACTTTTTCGCTGCAGTAAAAGAGTTTGAACGAGTTAAAGGGCCAGGTAACATGTATACGTTACAACGAGCAGGTCTTAACACGTACCGTGAAACATAAAATCACCGCGTGGTTTTATGTTTTCGGAAAAGCGTGTCGTTCTTTTTCTTGCCGCTCACGACACTTTTCGTCAAAGGACAAAGCTTTGTCTCTATACAATTATGACACTACATGTTATGCAGAAAGAAGCAATGCTTTTAAAATATCTCCACAATATTAATGAAAGTAAAGGGTCAATATTGTTCTATATTCTCCCTTCCTCGCTTTAGAATAAATGTGACCCTTCTGAAGGGTAAGAAATTGTATCCAAAAAACACCTAACAAAAATGTATTTATTCAGAAAGCACTAGTTCACTGGTATAAGTTTCCTAACCCAGTAAGTCTACTTGTACTGCCAGATCCTGAGCACGTATGTGTACAAAATAGACAATTCTGGTTGAGGCAAGTGAAACAAGAAATCACTTATAGGCAGTAAAAGCAGGTAAAGCAGTCCCATTACATGCCTGGACAGGCCCAGAGGGTTCCAGGAGGTCGAGGCTCTCAGATTTCTAGACAATTGGCACATGAAGGTGGTAAGGTTGTCAACCATACGCACCGGCCGCGTTTACCCCCCAGGAAATATTCCTGGTACTCATTTCTGTTAGAGGCTGAATCGACCCCAGGGCCATAGTGCGACCGACAGGATTACGTCAATGAAAAAATCCACTGACACCATCGGGAATCGAACCCGTGATGGGCTGGTTTGTAGAGCAGTGCCTCAACCAACCGCGCCACCGCGGCCCATTGCTTATAGGCAGTTGATAATCAAATAGATCTGAAATATTTTATAATGCGATGCTTTGTCAGCAGTCCGACAAAATTATTCTGTTACAGGTAATGTCTAATAGCAGGATCTTGTTATCGCTATAATTAGAGAAGGGGTTTCATAAAGGGTGGAATATATCTTGGCTCGCTTGGCGGCTAATATTTTACCAGTTCTCTTCCCAATGTAGTTAAGTACATTATACAACTGATTGAGGTTTATTAGTTTCGGAGGTTTTATGGCAAATTTATTAATTACAAAGTATATATATTTATAGATGTACATAGAGTGCTATAGACTATAAAACGCCATTATGAATTTCGAGTCAGAATGCAACGTTATTTTTCGTCGGTTAATGTCTACTTTTCTTACCCCTGTAATCCTATAATTTTATTTACTTTACCAGTTTCTTCTTGTCAAAACTTCCAACCGAGTGATTACTTGAAAATACATAAAGCGTTATTAGAATTTTTTTAGAGTATGTAGTAATTGCGTACAAATTTACACCTGCAAAATGGAATTGCACGTAGATGAAGGCAGTTAACAACTCCTGCAATAAGAACTTGCACTGTGTCCGGCTGCAAGTTCTGCTTTACTCTATTTTGCGAATAGACCGTATGACTAATGAAGAAAATTAAGTTAGGGGACAAGGGAATAGAAAAAATTACTTTGCCATCCTGTTGTAGTGTACTGATGCGGAAAATATCTGGTCTTAATAGGTTTTAAAAATGAAAAGACAAGTGAAAATGCACGAGAAAAAAAGCATGTTAGTCCATAACTTTATGTGTTTTCATTGTATATACAATTTAATTTTTATCAAAGGCAAAATAAAAATTCTGCTTCGATGTTTGCCTATAGATTATTTTACGAAAAAATCAAATTTGCCGGACGAAAATATTACTAGAGTTGTGTGTACGGGCCGTAGATTGTGTGTACATGTATGTTGCCACATTTTTGTCTCATATTTTTTTAGACGCTACAATATGTCTGTTTAAAAAAAACTTCAGGAAATCATGGCTGTGAAGTTTTTGAAATATATGTTCAAAATTTGAAAAAAGCTCTCCTTATTTTGTTCGGCATAAGTTTATATATCGGTCACACCCTCTTTTAAAACTTACGATTTGATTTACCCGTCTGCAAAAGTATAATTATCAGGAATTATGGTAATTTGATAATTAAAAAACAGTTTTATTATAAATAGGCTTCTAATGGTGGATATGCCATAGTGTTTACAACTTTATCTTCTATGTCGTGAAATGACATTACTAATTACTAGGCGCTGTCAGCAAAATAATATATGTGATTGATCGAAGTTTATATCGGCAGGCTACTCTCATACAATCACTACCTTTCACTGCTTTTCTACAAAAAAGAAGTAACACATATGCCAAACTCAGTAAATTTAAACGGAAATGATGCCACAATATTAGTGAGAACTTCTGGCAGTGGAAGAGACAGCTGCTAGGCACATGCGTGTAGGAAGATTCGTTTTCTTCCTTTGCCACACCCAGTTGTGGTTGGGTGTGGCAAAGGATGTTTAAATGCTGTCATATGAAGAGTTTTTACACATGAGTGTATTTTAATAATTTCGAAAAAAAATTGTGGTAAAAGTTCGAATCTTGATTACATTTAAGTTACACAAATAGTTTATCAGAAGTAAAATCACCAACAAAATGCACTGTATTTTTTTACACTTATTCTATCTTACCCCGACATGTTTTTACTTGATTTTACATGATTTTACTTCTGATACAAAAGAATGTACGGTGAGAACAAAGTGAAAAAAAAAACAAATACTTTAGTTCGTATCTCATAGAGAGCACACAGATCAATCAGTTACTTTTCCTGATGAAAATGTTCCTTAATGACTGTGAGAATTACGACATCACGCGAGTAATAAACTGTGTGGCAAAATACTGAGTTTCTTCGTGTTACAAAATGTGACACACATAACTGCCACTGGATTTAGACGGCCAACTGAAATCACTGAGAAGATCATGACATCGAATTGTGTTAACATATTTTATTTTCCCCCCTTCTTAAAATCGCTAAAAGCACTACATCTCTAAAAATGTAAAGAATGAGAAATCTTAAAAAAAGAATGTAAAGAAAAGGGGTGCTTTCTAAAAGTCAAGAGTTTCCTAGATGGTCAAGGAATTTCCCTCATTTTATGGAAACAAATGATTCATTAAAATAGTAAACAGAAGATATGTACTTAAGAAAGCGGTTGAAGGACGAAAATACGAAACAAATCATTCCGCGTTAAATTTCCATGGACCATTGCTGCCAATGATAAAGAATTAGAAAGTATCGATATGGAACATATAATTACAAGAACTTCCGGATTTACCTTCGATATTTATATGAAAATTTAGTTCATGTGATAGGGATTAATTATTTCACAATTGAAAGTAAACAATATTGAACTTCAGATGCACCCTCAGCCTAACGTTTATTTCTTCAAACAGACGCTACAGAACTTGCGAGCAGGTACGAATGCACACATTTGTGCGTGCTATTATGTGACAAGTGCAGCTACTAAAGACAATGCAAACAATTTTCAGAGTGGCGCCTGTTGACGGAACTCTCGTAAGAATACATGTTGCAAAAAACTACCATCCATTACATGACTTTCCGTATATTTTGATTTGTTTTTATTCAATGTCAAATGATCCAGTAGTAAATGTATAGAAATGCGTTTTAAGATGTTTTATCTCTGAACTTTTTGTGGGTATTTACTGTCTCAGTGTTTTGTTTCCCTGTCACTACAGGACTTAAGACCGCAGAATTCACTTCCAATTACATTTTTGGATTCTTATTAATAGAAAAATTTCTCTTTTAGAAAGTGAGATTCTGACACAATATTTTGGACATTTGAATTTCCTTAAGAAGACATTCCTGTTATCCTTATGTAGCTTCACACAGTTCTTATATTAAGAGGCAGTGTGCCATTTGTGGTGGCCGAAATACCTTTTGCGGACTAAAGAATTAAAACTGAAATTTATCAAGTCAACATCTCGAATACTATTCACTTTATTAACGAAAATATACGGCAATATATTTGTGTTTTCAGTGTCTGATAGGAGCTATAATTTAAGGCAGACACACCATAATTATCGTATTTATTTAAATTAAGAGAATGAATAATTTTACATCCTGCACTTACTGTAATATATTACACACACTTCCAAGAACGATTCAAAAGTGAGATGTGCATGCCTGTGACTTTAAATATTAAGATAACGTAATTTTGTTTCTGCGAAATAACATGTGCAGTGTTTATTTTAAAATTGAACATTTGTATACCCAACTTTTCTGACAGTAACTTCGACAAAAATGTTAAAAAAAGCCGCCTCCAAAATCTGAGCCGCTTTTTCCTTCACGCCGCCTGCTGTCTAGATTGCATTACACATTACTTCGCTGGGGAAAAAATACACTAATATATTAAAATTTTACCATTTTCTCGCAATTATTTGCAAAGTTATTAATGTCGTAGATTTTCCCGCGTGAAATTTGTACTCATTAGAACACAGTGTTTAGGTACACAGACAGTTTTTGCATATTGAAGTTGCTGTTAATAATATTCCACAAGGGTACTGTGGAGAAATACAACACATTGCGGCGTAACATATGCGAACTGCAAGATATTTCAGAATGAGGGGCTTTATGATTTGCACTTTTCTCCAAAAATTGATGATTAAACCAATAAGAATAAAACTGACAGAACACAGCACGCGTTGGAAAGAGAAAAACTGCATTCACTGGTTTATTCAGGAAATCTCAGGGCGAGGGAACATTCAGCAGATTCAGGTGTAGACCAAAAATTTAATATTAAAATTAATTTTACGGTAATAGACTGTGACGATGTAGTTTAGATTCATTTGGCTTAAGACAGGGGACAGCGTCGGTTCCTGTAAAACGGTGATGAATTTCAGGCTGCATAAGAAGCAAGGAATTACTCGCCTAATAGAAAAATCACTAGCTTATCAAGCAAGACTGAAGTTCGTGTAGCAAGTAATCGTGCCTTTGGTAGCGCGAGAATTTGACCTACGGCATAAGTAATCAACAATCAGTATACAACTGTATGAGGTTTAAAGTGTGTCACAGAATATATATACAGCGCAATGTAGGAGTAATCAGTAATAGAAGAATTAAAAATTGCAGCGAAATATTTCTAGTTAAGTGCTTCTTTATGTTTTTACAATTCTGACCAAAGCTAAATCCAGCTTACGGTGTCTGATTTATCTTATTTTCAAAGAAGGAGGAATGAAAAAAATATGTTTTCTTGTTTCTTTTAAGAAGAAGCAAAGCGGGATGTTGTTTCTTTGTTAGAAAAGAAACTGTGGTCAGGCAACCACAGTGACTTTCGAGAAAAGGAGATTGTGTGTTCGAAGAATGGGAAGGAAAACTCTTAAACTACTACAGAAGCAAAGCGAAAGTCGATTTCAAAGTTTGTAACTCTGTTTTTTATTTTAAGATTTTAATAAAAAGTCACTTGCTCAATCGGCATATCTTCATACACTAATACCTGCTTCATTATACCAAAGGCATAACACTTTAGTTTTCCAGGCGTCCATTTCTGAATGCCGTGTTTTACATTCTGCTAACTTACCAATTTTTTTTTCAAAATCCATCTCTACGTTTCCGCTATGTATGTTCCCTTTCGGCATGGCGATGATATTATCAGTATATTATATATACATGTATATATTTTTTAGTGTGTTTGTGAGCATTAAAGTTTCTATTGAAGTTCAAAAAATGACTCTTTTATTGGAAAGTTCAAAATATGTATAGAGTACACACATTTCCCCATGGCCATTGGCACCTCTATTGCATATTGGCGCTTTTCGTGCCCGCATCGCTTTACCCTTTAACAACTCGAAACAAACCCTTCTGATGTGGCTCATTGATTGGGCCATATAAATATTACAAACAAAACCCTGCAATTCAGGAAATAAAAGTGGTGGTCTTTATGTGTGGGTATGACGCATTAACAAAATTGTAATTAATTCCTTAGCTAGAACCTTTCTCGGTATGCTAATAGTAAACTAGTCAGTAAAAAAGTGCTAAACCTTTTACTGAGTCCGGGGATTTGTAACTGTATTTACAGGCGCCGATCTTGACCATATCTTAACCCATACTGTCGCTTGTCCACAACTCCACTGTAATTTTTAAAACTCATTTTGTGTTCTCAATATTTGGTGCCTTATGTTAGGTTGGTATATGCTCCACAATGTAATTTATTACTATGAGCTTGCGTATAGTGATTAGGGTACAGGCTGGAAGAATACAGAATTAGAATTCAATTCCCAGGGCATCAGAAATCATTGTCTTCACTACGGATTAGAAACAGAGTTCTTTTCTCCTGACGTAAATCGGTCCATCTAGTGTCCGAGGGTAATATACCAACATCCACATATTCGCCCTCGCTAGCTTGTGATTGACCACGTGAACAACATTACCTCTTACTGACTTTGTATGGATCCTGTTTATGTGACGTCCTGTTATTCTTTCCAAGCATCCTGTTCATGTGACGTCCTGTTATTCTTTCCAAGCATCCTGTTCATGTGACGTCCTGTTATTCTCTCCAAGCATCCTGTTCATGTGACGTCCTGTTATTCTCTCCAAGGATCCTGTTCATGTGACGTCCTGTTATTCTCTCCAAAGATCCTGTTCATGTGACGCCCTGTTATTCTCTCCAAAGATCCTGTTCATGTGACGTCCTGTTATTCTCTCCAAAGATCCTGTTCATGTGACGTCCTGTTATTCTCGACACACAACACCTTAAGATGTTTTTCTTAGTCCGTGAGTAAGTAGGCCTCTCCCTCTGACACAAGATTAAATAGCCCTAAAACCTTTTGAGATGTTTCATTACACTCCAAATGGATACACTTTTGTCTCCGGATTTCTCTTTTCCTTTTATTTGTAAGAAACAGAAGACGTTAATCCATGGAGCTAGTGTCTGTTGGAATTTCAAGGGTATCAACAAAACAGAACGAGCCGCCTTTAAGAACTTAGCTTTTCATGTCACGCCCGCTTTTGTGTCGTCTCTTGTTTCTTACTTGCGTCATATTCTAGGTTTTCTTCTTTGTTGTTTCCAATTCCTTAATAAAACTGGAAGAAAAAGGGATTGGTAAGAGTCAAATAGAGACAAACACTTTAAAAGAAAGGCGTATGACAATGAAGACTGCTAACTTCGGCACTTCAAGTTCCCGTTTTCCAAACAAGAACCATGCAATCGGATTAAAAAAAGATCTCATCTAGCCCGTTCCTACGTAAACATCTGACTTTTCAAGAACAGCTGCCCAAACCAAAATGTAAATATTTCACTTGAATTCTAACGAGCCAAAGTGCAACATGTTAAGAATAACATTAATCCCTCCCCATACTTTTTACTTATAAACATTCACAGCACGAGCTCGTGCTTTCCTTTTTATCAGATAAATATCCATAGCAAAGAAAACATCGCCAACCTCGTTTGTGTGTAATAGCGTTTTGCTTAGAGAAGCTGATAAGTTTAACCTTTTAAAGACGAAGCTTATCTGTTTTATATAAGGACTCAGTGCGTACCGCGCTGTAAACACTCTCCCCTTCGGTTATAAAAACCAATCTCTTAATGTTTTATAAGGCAAAAGTTGCTGTTTGTTCTGAGATCCGTACAAAACACATAAACGCAATGTGGGCACCACGTAGAATTTTTTAATGTTAAACCTGGTGGTATGTAAAGTTACCGCTAGGCTTTAATAGGTTAAACAAAGTAAAGATGTCACTCTGGCTGGGCAACAGGTCACAGGTATAAATGGATTACACAAATAAATCCAACGCAATCTTCTAGACACTGGAATTAGACGAAACTGAATGGAGAAGTTCATTCTGCTGCCACACCTGGTACCTACTTCGTAGGAAGCTTAGAGTTCCCTGGGGTTAGACGGGATGGAGGAAAGCCCTTGTCGTCTCCATTGACCCTTCTCTGGCTGACGGGCATGTACTGAATCATGACAGCTGTAATGATGAAATTAATTTTTATACTTGAGCAGCGTTTAAGCAAGCAAGTACTATTCGAATTAAGTGGGACACTTTTTAAAGGTGTGACATTTGTGTGTGTTTTCAGTTTATCACAACGGAGTTAATGGAGTTTCAAGCCTTTTGAGATATAACAAATCATCATTTGGTAAATGGTTGCCAAAGTTTCGCAGGAGCTTTTTACCTCGATATTCATTGTAGTCTCTGAAAAAGGACTCGTTAGGGATCTTTTACAGGTCAGTTCAGTTATCCGTTCAGTTTCGGTTTCAGTTAAGGTATCAGTTAAACGTACATGTAAACAGAAAAACGGAAAATCAGACCTGAAACTGAAACTGATACGTTGCTCCATGGGTCGGCCTGAAGTTATCATATCAGTTGTCCGTTAAATTATCGTGTAAACAGACGTGTCCGTACATGTCTTATCTGAATAGAGATTCGCGTAGAATACACGTTAAACGATGTCGAAAGATCAAGGTTTTGTTACTGGTTTTATTGAAATTTTTCGTAGGTTTCCATGTTTATGGAAGAAGGCTGACCTGTACTCATCACCAAATATTATTCGGGTAATCAAATCGAGAAGAATGAGATGGGCGGGGCATGTAGCACGTATGGGAGAAAAGAGAGGTGCTTACAGGATTTTGGTGGGGAGACCTAAGGGAAGGTGACTACTTGGGAGACCCAGGCATAGATGGGAGGATAATATTAAAATGGATCTTCAAGAAGTGGGATGGGAGGACATGGACTGGATTGAGCTGGCTCAGGATAGGGACAGGTGGCGGGCTCTTGTTAATGCGGTAATGAACCTCCGGGTTCCATGAAATGCGGGTAATTTCTTGACTAGCTGAGAAACTGTTAGCTTCTTAAGAAGGCCTCTGCTCCATGGAGTTAGTTAGTTAGTTAGTTAGTTAGTTAGTTAGTTAGTTAGTTAGTTAGTTAGTTAGTTAGTTAGTTATGGAAGAAGGCTGACCCACAGTATCACAATACGGTTAAGAGAGAAAACGCTTACAAGATTTTGTTTACAAAAGTATGATGAATATGATCCAAATGCGATATAACAAAGTGTTTTACTGAAAATCAACAGTTTTCGTTTTGTCTACAACAAAGAATATAAAAAATTTAAATAATCGGAGCTCAGTGGTGCGGGAACTGATTATATCTACCGTCCATCATTGTGTTATTACTGTATTTTTCATTTCTTTCAGTAAGGTCATGTGAGATAGTGACTGCCCTTTAAGACACCAGTCTTCACTCCATTTGACTCTTTCTTCCTTCGCTATTATACTGTTAAAGTTAAGGCAAGGGAAATAAGCATTTCTTCGTCCATGTTTCACTCTGAATTTTACTGAGCAGAAATGAGAAATGACATGAATCGTGTAAATACACCGCTATTTCCAAACGGAACTGAACTGAGGCTGAAACGGAAAGTGAACGGAAATTTGAACTTACCATGTAAAAGGCCCCTTAGACTACTGTGATAACGGGGAACAACGTCCTTCGAAACGTCCGTAACTTCATCAACAGACACGATGCCATAACCTAGATACGCAAAATATTATTCAAAATTGGAAATTATTAAATGGCAGTTTTGACGACAAAGCATTCAGAATCAAATCACTTATGAGCTTCAAACAACGGCATTTGAAAGAAGGTTCTGTCACTATTTAATTTGTAATATTATAAACAACTCGTACACTAAAAACACAATATATCAGGTTTCATATAATTCCTGACCTGAAACCTGATATATTGTGTTTTTAGTGTACGAGTTGGTTATAATAATACAAATTAAATTACACGCACACGGTATGGACAACTTTAAATTTCTGTTACTAGTTGGCTCTGCTATTCTATACACGTTTTATAAATATTTAGAACTCTTACATCTCGTTACAGGTACGCAAGCTGTCATTAAATATGTTAAATAACTGCGAATCGAAGAAGATTTTTGAAGAAGATTTTCTTTGTCGCAGACTGGACCTTCGAAGGTTCCGCCCATATACGAGAATGTAGCCTAATTTAATGTAAGTGTGGGAAGTGCGATGATGCACAGTATTTGGGTCGCTGGCCGTATTCTGCGTGAGAAAAATGACGTGGACGTTTTCCAAAATATTTTGTCATTTACGAAGAAATGCAAGGCGCAGACGTTCCTAAATTTTCCACGTTATTTTTTACGTTCTATTTTATTGAGATTCGGATAAATAAAATTTCTCGTTATTTTTTGTTTTAAATTTATAAAATTAAACGTTTTGGGGAATTTAAAGTTGGAATATATATGTATATGTATGTGTGTGTGTGTGTGTGTGTATATATATATATATCTTAAAAGGCTAAAGTAACGACGGATAATATTCGCCCGCAAATAAGTCTTTGTATGTACAGCAGAGACATCTAGAGCGAGGGGTTTAAACTTTTACATTATAGAAGGCTCAGTGGAGTAAGAATGCTGGGAGAAGCTGGATCTTTTGTTCCTGCTAACGGCCACGGATATCAACATTGTTCGCTCAAGCATTCAAAATACGACTACATATTCTTATAAAGTACGTAAAATGTTGGCTTTCTTACTCTCATGCAATTACAAATTACAAATTTGTGGGTTTTGAATTATCTTCTATATTGCAGCTCTTCATAATGAAAAAATGGAACTTTTAAGTTTGCCTGTTTTTTGCAATGTGGTATACCTTGTGTAATCATAGAGCAATACCCCATTTTGTGGCTACAATAAATACCCGTGTTTTATAAGATAAAATAATTTTTTCTCCACAAATTTGTATTGCCCCTGTTATGTGAAGTTGCAGAAAATATAAAATAATTTTAGTATGTTTCAGACTTCACTAGTCTGTAGAAATGTGTGGAATAAGAGGAAAATGGGCCACGTGCAGCCAAAACAGAGATGTATGATATGTTTTATTCTTTGCTATTTCAGAAAAATAAATTTTTTTCGCCTAAGTGTTTAGCAGTTTTCCTGATTGTACCACAGACTCCATATGTTGCATTGTTATATCCCATACTGACACAGTAACCTCATTTGTCATTTTGAACTATTATATATCTTGGCTAATATTTGAGAACTACTAAATGATTCGTAAGTATGTAGAAAGAACTTATTAAATTAAGGAATTAAAACAGGGGAATTAAAATTTTTAAAAGTATACTGTGTAATTTTGAAATTTACTTTCTAAATTAGTGGCATTGTTAGTGACGGTTACCCTAAATAAAAACACACATGCAGCCATATTCATACAGAATCATTCATGGACTTCTGATACTGAAAAGGTGGGAAACAGAGTTGCTGAGAAGTTGGTGTCCCTTCACTAGCTGGCACTGCGCGACGTCCAAGAAAACTTGAATCATCCGCAGCAGTGTTCTGAGAATCTGAAAACTTGCGATCAGAGTGCACTTAACGTGTACCATTTGGACATTTAACACTGACAGAATTCACGAACTGATTTATTTATCAATTACCTCTTTATAATGGAATGATCCTGTCTCTTCCGTAAGCTGCCCACAAATCATTGTGTTACATAAGCTACTGGCACCTTTTATGCCAGTACTTTGTCCTCGTTATTGTGACGAGATAAAACATACACTTTGCAGGCATGCTGAAAATAAACCTTTTCGGAGGCCGCTGGTGGTGCTTTGTTAATTAGGAGTCTGTATTTATATTATACATTTACACACTTAATTCCCATAAGCTTCCTTTCAGTGAAACAATACTGCCGATTATGAATATGAAGCCATCCAGCCTGTAGAATTTATCAGAAGAGGAGCAGAATTTATTGTGTTTCTATAGTTGTGAGAAACCAAAAGAGTAATCATTTCCTTTGTTGCAGAGGAAATCACCAAGAGCAGTACCCCTTAGTAACAAAGACTGGCAAATATTTCTACCTTTCAACACAACACACGTAAACGTATTTACTCCCCTGTCGGTCGTTCGTATTCTGGGTAATGGGAGTGGGATAATTTGGGGTGTGTTCTAAAATAAAAAAAACTTTTGGGGAAATACAGCTGTTTTCTTTTCTACTTCCCACACTTTCTTCTCTTTTTTGTTCTATTCTGGCAGTGTTCCTGTTTTTGTACGTCTGTTCAGACATGGTTTCAACTTACTGAATGTAATCTGTTACTTGGGAAGGTAGGATGATGTGTAATGTTAGGAAATTGAACAGTAAAGGACAAAGTGCAATGGAGTGGGCAAAGAAAATTCTCATGTTCTTACAAGCTGTCTGGGACTTCTAACTGTAGAAAAGTTTAAATTGCCCGCGCGCGTCTGTGTGTGAGGGTATGTGTGTGCGGGTATCTGTGTCGGTGTGTGTGTATGTGTGTGTGTGTCTGTGTGTGAAACAGAGAGAGAGGGGAGGGAAATAAGAGTGGCAGAGTATGGTGCTTCTGCCTGCTGTTGTTTCAACTATTTGATGAGAATGAAGGGTTCAAAATTGCCAGTAATGAAGGCTGTAAGGGAAATTCTCTATGGGAATATACAATTCTCTGCAGTAATTTTCGCAGTCTTGATGTAGGTCTAAGTGCGTATGTAAAAAGTACGTAAAAATCTAAAAGACCCTAACGTTACCCACTAACGTAAAGTTTGTTTCTCGTCCTCTGGAGGAGATTAGCTTAAAGAATATAAAGAAAGGCCTAAATCAGATATATGTGGGCCCAGCTCGGGGACGAGGAAAAAATGTTTGAAGTAAATTTCGTATTGGAATTGGCAAACATTTCTTTATACTAGGCGTAATTAGAATAAGCATACTTGTTATGAGCGAGGCATGTAAAAATTACGTGGCAAATAAGGCATTCAGAAATTAAGTCAGTAAATGGAACGTGTAGAAAGAATATTTCGAGAAATTAGGCGTGGATGGAACGTTCATACAACGATGGATCATAAAGAAAACAATCTAAGAGTAAGTAACTTTTTAACTTTCTGAGTTTAGTATCTATCAGCCGGCTGTTGTTAATGTGGTAATGAATTCTGGTTTCATGAAAGGCGAGAAATTTCTTAAACAATTAAGTAACTGGCAAAATCTCAGGTGGACTCTTCTTCATTTAACCGGATGGTGGCTTCAGCTTTCAGTTTCACTACTGCTGAGGAATGCATAAGTTTGAAAAATTATTCGTGAGTATATTTCGGCTGAAAGTGTTCTGGACAGTTGTGCAGATACAACGTTTTACATCACGTCACATAACCAGGATATTCGGAGGACTATTATCTGGAAAATGGAAGACTCGTGTTGGCAGTGTGTTTGTACTATAGCACTACACTTCACTAAGCTAACGAACTTGAAACAGCGACATCTGAGACCCTCACAGAGATGACACTGACGATTCAAGTCTTTGCGACGGTACGCCATATTAACTGGTAAATAATTACCGAACTTCTTCTTTGACTGCTTGACATTGAAGATATCGGCACTACAATATTTCGGAACGTCAGTAACTTTACCAGTCTACAGTTCATAAAATTCTACAAGACAAAAACAAAGATCATGAAATTTGTTGCCTCTTATCGGGTGGGGCAGAACACCGCGCGGTTTTTCATAAACGTCTCAGCAGATAGGACGTGTTGCTTCAAACTGGCAGAAACTTTGTATATTTCGCTTCCTGCGTCGATAAAGATTATTTATTGTTTGTATCTAGGATCCGCCATGTTAGATACCTTACCTAAAAATTATTCCATCTTTCTGTTATTACCGGCTGAGTGTTCCTAACAATTGTTCCTAATATTTGTTCGCTCAACGATTGCATTTAAAACCCCTTGGTCATACAACGTTACACAATATTAGTATATTAAAAAGACTGTTGAGGAGGTAAGGATATTTGTAAGCAATCGTTGCGCGTTTTAATGTAACATCGCTCCTTACACCTGCGGAGAGCGGGCAAGCCAACGGCAAGCCATAAAAAGCAGCACTGAGAATGAGACTGTGGACATTTGGAGTACAAGTCCCCACAATCCTCGGAATACCATGGCGATATGTTATACATATATTTGCTATTAATTCGCGGTATTTTCTAGGAATAAGCTGGTTGCATGATATTTATCAGCTAATAATAGCAACCTGGCATTTAAACAGCTGAACGTCAAACGGTAGAAAAATAACATTTCCGATCTCCTGTAACACTATATTTTGTAAATGTACGAGACATTATACTTTATTTTTAAAATTTATTTGTAGCTATTGACGTTTCGGAGTATGGCAGTACCTTCATATTCATGGCTGAGTAGTTGTAGCAGTGATTTCTATTATCACTTGCAATTTACAGAAAAAGGCACTAAGATTTTTCGAAGCTGTGGTTACTATTTACCAATCCATAAGGTGTAACATTCCAGAAGACTTTCAGTTTAAAAGAAATGTATTTTCTGTGACGGACTTCCCTAATGCCAGAATCTCTTTTTATGCACCTGCACTTGTAAAATACTATGTTTGATGGAAGGGTCAGTAAGTAGCATCTTATTACATGACGATGCGTGCAGTAAGCGTAACAAACTCATTAGTTTCCAGTAGGTTCCATTTGCTTATTCCTCATAAGACAAAAAATTTATCATTTGTTAAGAGCGTGTAAAATTTTAAAAAATTACAACTTCGTGAATTTATGAGCACAGTAGAGAAAAATATAAAACTGATGTTATATTTTTACTCCTTTTTATTATTTCGAGAATTTCTAAGGAAAAAATAAGTACTGTCATTCATGAATACTAAATGAAGCTATTTTAAAGCATATCATCTTTTGTATACAGTTTCTATCTCTTTCATTGAAACCTTTATAACAACTTTGGCAGTAAGAAGACTATACATGAGGTCTGACAAGTGCAATATATTTGATGCATATGCCATAATATTGGTTTTGTTATCTGAAGCGAGCTTCGGGAACTTTAGAATTCTACAGAACAAAGAGAAAAGACGGAAGGGCACATCATTTCATTACAATTTTATATATTCAGTGAGGACAACCTTAAGCTTCGAAGAAATGGAAAAGATTTCCTTGCAATTCTGTGGTCGTTTACGTACTCTTTGTGGGATCCTCACTTTTCATTTTACGTATCAAACAACGCCGCAGCAAGCACCCACTTTGAAGCAGAGTTACAGATTTTTGTACTGTCTCTTGTAAGAACGTACTCTTCTCTTAGTCTTGAAATATAAAAGATCACTTCAAGCTTACTAGAATTAATGTTTAGTTATCAGTCTTTCATTAATTTACGGAGGTGAATTATAATTATTCTTGAAAGACATTTCACAAAACAATTAAAATTTGTATTACACATTTTATATAAATCCTCGCAACGTGATAGTTAAGTCTCTAAATGTATGAGCACAATAGCAGAATTAATATGAACAATATGTTTCACGTTATTCGTTCACAACTTCAGATTCTGAGCACACTTCCATTATAAAGGCTGTTATCGTCTTCACTTAATAAGACTGCAATTGGTGTATTCTGTGATAGAATACACACACTTACCAAGGAGATCTCTTGCTTTCAGAATGACGTACGATTTAATGGTACACGGTTAAATGTAATTTCATTTGCACACGTAAGCAAAGTACGGCTCTCCCTGCGCCAGTTTCTCTAAAACTCAGGAGTGGTCAACGCTAATATATACGTATTTCTTATGGCGAATTCTATGCGATAAATGCAGGAAATAGGACAGAAACTGAGTTATGCTCTCAAGTACAGTATGGTACTCACTGCACAGATTTTCAACGGACTAATAATTATTTAACAGTATTATGATAGTCTACGTTCGTACCTCATACACGTTTCAACATTGCAGAAGAACGTAATGAGAAATTAAAATCTTATACCTTTAAAAGTACGTTTTCCTTATTCCTGCACATGATACTAATCATATAACCATTTCAGAAAAAAACTTAATATCGGGTATGGATGTCGTAAAATAATCCAATCCTTTATGTTATTTGGTAAAACAAATGCGTTTAAATTAAAACAACGATAAATGGCTTCGAAGATCTGGAAATTTTAAGCCTTTCCCGTATCGAAATAAGCAAATAATTCCTCGAAATTGAAAATAATTTGTAATGAATTTTATCAAAAGCAGATTAAATTCGATAAACGTTAGCCAGCATTGGTACACAATATGTAATTTTCCGTCTCGTGCTTGAAAGTTTAAATACACATTAACCTACAAAATCCAAAACCTCATTACAGATACCATTTTGTTTTTACGGGACTGAATAATGCTCTGTCCCTCTGAATAAAGACTAAAAGATAAGACGAAATTTATTACAAAATGAAGTCCTGAATATAACGTGTGGAATATGATAATAACAGGAGCAAGCAGGGAAGGCCTAACGTAAATCTTCTTAATAATGTAAACACGTCACCAAATATTACTGGTCCGATCAGCTCCAGAAAAGAAAGAAACCGTCAGGACCTGAAGAGGCGAGATTTGTAGATGTTAGTAGGGAGAGCGTAGGGAAGAAATTACTTCGAATGCCTTACGATAAATGGACGTAGAAGGATAATGTGAAACTGAGTAATGAAGGAAAAGTGAAATTTAAAGAAACACGTCTCTTTAATTGGTAAGTTTAATGTTACGAGTACCTCTTTAAGAGAAAGAAAAATTTGCTTAGATTGTAAACTGTCAGTTCTGCTATTAAACTGCTCCTATGGATCTCCTGTGCAATAAAAGTTTAGAAATCGGAGCACAGAAGTAACGTTATTGAAATATTTGTTCATAAAGGAGACAAATTACATTAAATTTCATGGAAAAGATCCCACTTCCTGTCAGTTACGCTTCATTTCAATATTAATATTTGGGATTCCATTTTCATTCGTGTTTAGCATAAATGTCATATTTCTTCTTTTAAGTGTTCAGACTGGTCCTTGTGCACGTGCAGCCCCCTTGGCAACGAGTACCGGGTGTTCTCTCCCAGCGAGGAAAGTGGCCAGAGTGTGAAACTAGTCACTTACCGCCATTTAGTGTCGAGGTCAAGAATGGGTGGCGCTACATTTGTACTTCTAAATAACCTGTTACTACGTTCATAGAGACAAGGTTTTAAATGTAATGCATAATTATTTATAATCCCCAAATAAACTGACTGTAGTTACTGAAGTTTTCCTAAATCATTAGTAAAGCTTAACGATCCGTCAAACCACATGCAGGTGTAATTATGAATTCTATCTCTTTAGAGAGAAAGTCGCTTTCCTTGCCGGCTGAACAGAATGTAAGTCTACTGGCTTAAGGCGTTGATTTATTCAACCCACTAATTGCACATTCTTCTGTTCCTACACGTGCTTTGCTTGCTCTCTTTGAATTTACATTATTCACAATGTTCACAATGTACGCACAAAGCTTTCGTTCTTATCTCCAAGCCAAGGCAAATGCACACTAATGTGAGCGTTAACCGGCTGGAAATTCAAAGCAAGCGCCTTAAATCTTCGTCCGGTTTTTCGGTCTCAAATTTTATATGCGTTTAGAGACTCTCGTCTGAGATTTATTGCAATAACCTTCGAAATCCTTACGTCCCTCCAACGTAATGAATACAAAGGACATTTAGTTATATGAAAGGGTGGGTAGAGGTCGGTTAAAACTGTAATATTTCGGACTCATGTTCGGCATACTTCAAGTTCATATCTCGTCCCGGGTACAATATACCATACGTAAGATAACTCGTTGTTTTCTTCAGTCCCCTGTTTAACACACATCGTTGCTTATACATATATTTATTTCCCTGACTCTATAGTCTAAGACGATCCGGGACCTTGTAGGTGTTTGGTAGGGTTTCTTGGATTAGCGATAGGCCCTTCACAAGGCCAACACAAACACAAGAAAAACCCAGACATATGTCCAGTCCCGAAATGGGATCCGAATCAAAAGACCCAAGTGTTCTCTGGCAACACAGGACAGCACACGACTGTTCTACTAGGCCAGTCTGAAAGGCTGAATACCCGCAAAGTAAATTAAACGTGACACAATCCCTTCTATAGTAATTGCAATTTCACTGAACGCGTTAATCGTCTGATGTTGTTTGAATCCGCAGCTGTACAGCATCTTTAAACAGACTACGATATATCCACCCACAAGAGCTCTGACTACCTTAACAGACTGTCAGCGTCGAACATGAAACACATGGTAACTATACAAGGGAGCGACTTCTTTGTGAAGCTGTCGTTAACGTTAGCTTTACATTCTGGATTGAAGACCCCTTAATATGATAAAGCCCATCTCCTACTACATAATGAGTCTTGTGAAATAAAGCGGATATGTTTTGGTAAACTGACAGGTTATTCATAGGGACAGACAATAAATGAGGGATTATAAAATTCAGAAGGAGGGAAAATTTCTGAATATGTGTCACTTATATTAACGCTAATCCCTGGAAAAGCACAGCCTGTCTCTTCGAGTTCCTATTTTGCGTCTCTCCTTTAGCTTTCACAGGTTATTTCTAATACCTTACACGATTCAGAATTCATTGCGTAACAGTGAATTAGGAATTTGGTGAGACTCGTTGGGTGAGGTGTCGGCTCTTCCACAGACAAGGCATCATACACAGAAAAAACGTATGCTTCAAATGGGATTAAAACCTGCGACTCATATCTTAGGCCAATAAGCGCGTTAGGCCTTAACCAATACACGTGCTGCTGTGGCTTGACAGACGGCACGTATCTATCGCTCTTTACAACCGTAAACATCTTCAAGATAGCATCTATTCCTTAAACACAGTGATTATTACACGCGCCAACTCTATTAGCATTCAAAAACACTGTATTTTACATAAAGTGTATTTGTCTACTTCGTATAATTCGCAGAATAAACAGTGATTATTCTCATATAAACATTAATATTACGGTATTTGTAGTAGAGAAGCATTATATTTGCTGAGAGGTAAAAACTGAATTTTGTGTACAGTAGTTAGATTAAATTTGCTCTGCAACTTCTCTGTGCCCGCCTGCAGGCTAGATGTCAGTACCTATCATGAATACCGCGCAGCCGGCCACCTCGACACTTTTTCGTGGTATTCCTTTGTCTTGAAAGAAAGGCTGAAAAGGTTCCGAAATTTCAGCCTTCTTGCCTGAACACTCACAAGAGACAGACATCCATACGCCGGAGGGATCTGAACCCACAATCCCAGCAACCGAAGGCCGCAGACCCACACCCACGGCCACTGGGATCAACAGCTCGCCATAATGAGATATCAAAATTGGGAAAAACAAGTTAACGACATTCTGTATATAGCAAATTTCCTCCTGCAAATTACGGCACTTGAATTAGTAACTTTTACAATCGAAAAATTTTAATAGCCATCATGTAACTAACAATAACTTTCATGTCCGATGGGGTGTTATTTCCTGTTCACGGTCCAAAGGAAGTATTCCTAACCAAAATAGTCTTTTCTTTCTCCCAGAACCTCAAAAGTAATGCTGAAGTTATACTTGCAATAATCTAAATACTTCCATTTCCAAAATTCATAAAACATAAAAGAAATTTGGCTAATGTGTTAATATTTGTGATCTGTGTTTGGTAGGGATATTTTTCGAAACTGTGCTGCAAAAATAAATATACAGGCTAGTGTTTTCGGGGATTTGCTCTGGATATCTAGTAAACTCTCAGAACAGTGCCTCATATGAAGTCACAAAACCTGTTTCCCACGTCTTTTCAAGCTGTGTTAACTCTCGTCCTACATCAGACGCCACATGCTCCGAATTTATTACAGGTATAGTTAAACAAACTACAGCAAATAATAATCTTCCTTTGTGATTTATTGTTTTGTTGGAATAAAGAAGATTCTGAGGTATGTTTCATCGCACTCGGTTGAACAGTAATCTTCCAATATCCACTCTACATTACTTAAAAAAGCATAGAACATTGATATTCAAGCGTATAAGAAAAATATGCTTCTCTTACTCTCCAGCTTCATTTAGTTTCGTAGCTAAGTTTTAGAAATAATAACAAACACAGTCATGTAATCCCCTAAATGTCGTCAGTAAATCTCCATAATCCTTATTACAACTCAATATGCTGCTTCAGAGCAATCGAAGGGTACAGCCGTACACTGACATCTTGCGTCTAATGGAATCGTTTATGCATGCAAAATAGAAATGAAACTCTCAGAAGTTCTGATCTCCGAGGAGTATCAAATTGAGATGTCTAGCTTATGAGCCGCCAATGCTTCCTATGAAAATATTGCTTCAAGGGATGTGTGTAGTTAAAAACGGCGTGGATCAGGACGAATGGCAGTATGCCTCTCTTGTTGCAACATGGCAATATTCATACCTCACACATAAAGCCTCCACAACATAAACCTTATTTTAGACCGAAATTAATGTTAACTTTATATGTATATAAGGACCGAGGTGCGCAGTTAGTTGAGGCACTGCACTACAAACCGGAAGGTCGCGGGTTCGATTCCCGATGGTGTCATTGGAATTTTTCATTGGCATACTCCTTTCGGTCGCACTATGGCCCTGGGGTCGACTCAGGAATATTTCCTGGGGGGTAAACGCGGCCGGTGCGTAGGGCTGACAACCTTAGCACCTTCAAGTGCCGACTGTCTAGAAATCTAGGAGCGTCAACCTCCTGGAACCCTCACGGCCTGTCCAGGCCTGTAATGGGATTCCTTTGCCTTTGCCTTTGCCTTTGCCTACACGTATATAATACACACCCGGCGATATGACGTAAAACTTTAATACAATAAGGTTTAAAGACTGGAAACTGTCGGAAAGTTAAAGAACACGAATTTATTAAGGCGTAGCATATTCTACGCTCCATGTTATTCCTTCCTATTCTGTAACACATATCAAGGCTATGCAATTTTACAGATTGGCATTCACTTGTCTTTTACCTAATACAGATCTTTCATTTATTGTAATTCAAACCTCCGGCAAAAATTTGCTTCCTTTTAAGCAAATCTATATGTCCTACAGAACCTGAGGTAAGAGTAAATATTAGCCATTTAATACTGTCACATGAACTTGTGAAATAGCTTGCTATGCCACACATGTTTATTGGTGCCCAGGGCAAGTAACCACAACCGCCACCCCTAAGAGCACTTTAAAACTTTAAAACGATAAACGTGATTACTGAACTTCCTCTTACTTTATCTAAATAATTTTAAAATTTGTGAGCAAAAAAAAACACATTTTTATTAAAATATTCGTTTTTCCGCCCCTTCGCCGCCCTTGTACTCTGCCGTGTGGGGCGACCGCCTCATTCCTTCCCACAAACCACGCCCCTGAATAAATTTAGTTTTTGTACAAAATTATAAGTTTGTATATCTCGCTAAATAAATAAGGAAGTCTTTCCTTAGAAAAGCGAATTTTAATAATATAAACTTTAGGCTTCGAATGTTGTGTATTTGGATATGTACCGACGTTTAGGAGAAACTTCCTGCCAGTATTTTGAAGATAAAGGAAGATCTGTGCTCAAAGTACGTAACACAGTGTTGAACACGTAATGTAGATCTGCGACGTATCAGGTTTCTTAAAAATCTCAGAAAAATATTCCCAGACGCAAGATCGTTGTAGTAGCTGATACCAGAAACTCCACCTTTTCCTTTAGCAGGCTTCTACGGTATATGGAAACTTCCACGTGGAAGAACAGATGATTCTGGGAAGCGTGTATGGCAGACAGCCTGACGATAAGGGTACTGCACTTAGTAAAACGTCACATCATGGATAACAGCTGTTTAGGCGATACGATTATTATAGACGTTGAGCTGCATGAGAGTGATTGACAGCGATGAACAAACAATAACCACCTGACAGGAATCGATCCCCAAATTCCTGTAAGGAATTACAACCTCTGCTAAATTTGGCAACGTTGGCATCGGGTCTAAATTTTTGGGAATAAGACACACCCTTCTAAAATTAAATTCCTAACGAGGCTACAGACAGATTGGAGATTTGAGGTTCTCGAAACTGCGTTGTTGAAGATTTGGGTCTTCTGGGATGTTACAGCATGGTGACTGGTGGATATATACAGAGGTTTCTGCCTTTGTCTTTCCGCTCAGGCAGTCTTAGAAGAATCTGCTTGACCCTGAAGATGAAAGGGCTAGGATCTTTCGAAACGTCGGTAACTATGTACCAGTCGACACGGCCTCGTACCACAGAACACTTCACTTTCCAAGCCACAGTTTGTCCTTCTCCACAGCAACCGTACTGTGTCTGTGATACAATAAGCCTGAAGGAAACCACTTGTCTTTATCCAGTGTCAGGATTAAAAATATATGGAGACATACCTCTGTTTCCTAAAGGGCCTTCATGGCGACTTGATGAATTATGTTCATGGGAAACTTTACTTTTATCTTTGCTGAATACAAAGTAAAATTATCTTTTTTGTTCCAACAAATACCATGACCTGAAGGTGCAGGCTGGGTACCATTAATCTTTACGCAATTCTACTTTTACCATTAGATGGAATTTGTGTTACCTGCATTATCGGCTGTTTTATTCCCGGGTAAAAACGGACGTGATGACAGAAAGGGACATACTTCCTTCTGTTCTAAATAGAAACTGCACCTTTAACCTGCACCTTAAAAGGTCCAGTTTAATGTTATTCACCCACTTATGATAGTTCCATGAGATTTGTCTCCCTTTAAGCCTTTTTGAATTAAAGTGTACAGGCATATCTCGTCTGTCATTCGTTCTGCATACACCGCACAATACCTTACATTTCTATGATTTAAACAATAACACTGTGAAAGAACAGAGCCTGTATTTTAACATATTTACTGTATATACAGAATCAATTTCAAAAGAAAGAAAACTGTCTTAATGTGGTGCCGTGTAGCGCCTCTTAGGTTATTTGCTTTCAAAGAGAGCAATGTTCCTTACCGCCTCTTAGGCAAATTAGCTTTTAAGGATCATTAATTATTAAGTAAATTTTGCGATTATTAATTGTAAAAAAATTTTTCCTGCTGTTGGGTTTATCACAACATTAAAACTGAAGTATGCTAGCCGCGGCCCCAATTAAGAAAACATTACATTGAAGTGTTCTGTGTCATCAGACTTTGCTTAACCTTTTAAAGCCTAGCAGTAACTCTACGTACCACCAGGTTTAAGATTAACCTTCTACGTGGTGCCCACATTGCGTTTATGTGTTTTGTACGGATCTCAGAACAAACAGCAACTTTTGCCTTATAAAACATTAAGAGACTGGTTTTAATAACCGAAGTGGAGAGTGTTTACAGCGCGGTACGCACTGAGTCCTTATATAAAACAGATACGCTTCGTCTTTAAAGGGTTAATTAAAATGAAAAATGAGCTTCCACTCATTAAAATCGATTTTACAGTAATGTGTAAGAGACTTTTGATTCTGCGTAGCTGTGATATTCGTACTTCTGTTTTCATAGACACGGTACGGCGCGGCGTAAGTATATCCAATAAGCCATGACATGAGTACTTTCACTATAGTATTGCACGACCTGTTTTCATGTCTCGCATATGGCGTTCGTGGACAGGGAAAATAAATACTCGGATGATTTTGGAGGGAGAATCTGAAGGAATGATATCGTTTGGAAAACCTAAGCGCAGAAGGAATGATAGTACTAAAGTATGTCCTAAAGAAATAGAATGGGAGGGCGCATACTTGATTTCACAGGCTCAGGACAAATACCGATGTCTGGTTTTCGTGAACGCGGTAATGTACCTCGGGGTTGAATGAAATGTGAGGAGAGTTTTGACTGGGAGAGATATTATTAGCTTCTCAAGAAGATCTATGCGATGCGGAGTAGCATTTTTCTCCGTTATTCCCTTACAGCTCCATCAACTCATAAACGTTCCTTAAACCACTTACATCTCAAAAATTAAAATAAATTTGATGTATGGGACATGTTTACCACGAAACTGGTAAAATATTGTATACGTTATATTTTTCACGTTCATAACTAGTACACCGTTATTAAACATCGTGTAAATTAGAATTAAGCAGTAATCTTTAAACTTTAAAATTCTGAAAATATAGTGCTCAATATTTCTAATTGAAAAATGTTGTCAAAGTTATAAAAAACAATATAAATTTAAATTATAAAAACCGCTTTTATACATAGTAATGAATAATAAAATGCGAATTATATGAATTGACATGAAAAGATGATTTGAAAAGTTGAGGTGTAAATTCTTCAGATGCATGACGTTCTATCGCTGGGCGAGTAGTTCACGGCGTCTTTTAGGGTCGCAGTGCTTTCATATTCAGGGCCCGAAAGCACAGGTAGAAACACATTTCGGACCCTGAAGATGAAGGCACAACGATCTTTCGAAACGTTGGAAACAACTCGTCCCATTACACTGCGTCGCATATGAGAAGAATAGAATATTCAAAAGGACCGCTCTGAGAACGTCAAATCTCTATTAGGAAATTGTTACTCTACCGAACTCCATTTCAAATTAAATTGGTTTGTAATTTAATACAAGTGAGTATTATGTCAAAATTGCAGATGAGTTTCCCCGGCTTAATAAAACTGTTTTTTTATCCTGAACAAGAAAAAAACCGCACACAATTTAAATGAATACTTACAATCCTCCGTTAGAAAGAACACTGAGACCTATTAGATTTCATCGGCCTTTCAGATCTTCTGTGAAACGCCTGTCCGTGGAATGTGTAGGGCGTATTTCACAGTTCAAACGCATTTAGGGAAAAGTCATTATGACTGGACCCACTCTGCCTTTGAACCTTAATAGTAATTTAGCACGGTTAGGCAAGCAGCACTTCCAAGCGGCAAAAGTAGAAACTACACATGAAGAGGAAATGCCGTGTTTTATTTTGTCAAAAAAAAAAGGCTGTGGATGTTTTATGGATGAGACCATGAGCCTGAATGTGGTAACACGATCATACTGCACCCGCAAAACCACACTTCGAAGAAATTTTCGTCTTAGAAGCATTTATGCAATTGCTGACAAAAGAATGACAGTCTGTATTAGCGACACACCACAAGGCATTGAACTTGAACTGGAGAATCGTGTTTTGAACATGGAAGAGAAAATGTCTGGAACTATGCACTTAGCCGAACGAACTGCCACTCTCATAGGTTTAATAGACAGAAGGAGAGTGCCGGAAAGAAGTGGTGCTATTTATTTACGAGGAGAAACCCACAACTCAGTGTAAGGCAACAAGTATCAACTTCTTTAGCAAGAGCCAAGGGTGTCAGTAATTCAAGATTGTTGGATTTTCTAAAGTGTTAAGAGGAACTAGTTAGCCAGACGCAACCAGATTATTTAATATCGATGAGACAGCCTGCCAGCCGTGCTAATGTGGCACGAGAAGCTATCGCACGGCGCATTTAACACAAAAGAAGATTTTTCTAATACATTATACAAGGATCTCTGATGGTAGCGGTGTGTTGTGTGAGGATGGCAGGCCATTACTTCCCAACAATGTTGGTACTGGAAGGCGTCGCAATGCCTAACACACGGGGAGTTCAACTGAATATCACAACCAGATGCATGGTAATTTTAACAGCCTTATATTTCCGTATTTAGTACAAAATATGTGTAATAAAAAGCTAGGCAGCGTTCATTCAGCATTGTTAAGGACACCCTGGTGCGTGGCTCTAATATTATGCCATTCTTTTAGTGGATCAGTATAAATGTTCAGTGCTGTTGTAAACTTCAATAAAAGAAATGGACTTGGAGTAGGAATGTTAAGTTGTAAAAAATCAGTGTATTTTTATAAAAATTATCATAAATGCCTACGACTAAGCAGTATAAAATATGAGGCACAGGAAGGCTTAATTTCCGAACTAAGTTTAATGACAATTATGCACAGACACCGTCCACTAGTAATCTTAGAATCAAACACAGTGATGTAATCTGAACGGGTGTTTCACAGATCCGTAAACCAGCCGATGTGACGTAACGTTGTTAAAATCTTTGTGTATTATTATTATTATTATTACTCCTTATCATATTTGTGCACGGCATGTACAATTATATACCTGAAACAAACAATGTATTCAAGGTATAGAGTGTTGCAGCTATGCAACAGTTACAATTTACGGTACGTGTAATGTTATTTCCCATGCTGAAGGTTTTGTAATTTTACGTACGTACGTTAGTACATCCAGAAGTATGTGTGCAGTGCTCAGTACGGCCGTTCCCTGTATTTGCTTGATTTCGTGCTTTACCGGTGTGTTGCTCAGGTATTTTCTAAACGATTTTGAGACGGTTGCATTTGTTCCTGTTACTACTGGTAGCACTTTTTTCAGAATATTCTCGGCTTCCCTCTTGTTCACATTTTGTCTCCTAAAATAACAAAGTCTATCAACATACACGTTCCTTTTTCTTTATCACGGATCATGGCCTCCGGTTTATTGTTAGGGATGGTTCTGTCGGTCTGATTTTTTGATTTGGTACTATGGTTACCGTACCTCAGTGACCTGTTTCTACTAATTTTGGTACATGCTGTTATCAGCGTTCATGCTGTAATTATATCCCCATTTCCTTGCGTATATTAAAGTGTAGTTGAGCAGGAACTCTATCATGTCTATTTATGTATTGTTCTTTTGCCAATATTAGACATGCTGATACCCGGATAATGTGTTCAGTTGTCTCATCAAATTTTTCACATAGTCTGCATTGGTATCTGCTTCTGTTTGTAATATTTTTGTTGCATGATATTTTGTTTGTAGCGCCTGATCTTGTGTTGCTTTAGTTTCACTTCCATTTCCTACTTTCAGATCTCCCCTCAACAGCCATACGAACCTGTCTTCTTCACTAACAAGCCCTCTATCTGTACCTTTAATGTAATTATCATGCATTCCTTGCTTTTCCCTTTTTTCTTTAAGGACTCTTCTAATATTACTTTTTTTGTTTCATGCCTTCATTTTTATGCCACTCTTTTCATTTGATTGGTTTAATTCTTCTACAACTTCTGCTGCGCTTTTAATTATGTACTTCATTTATTATATCATCGTCGTCGTCATCATCATCATCGTCATCATCATCTTGACCATCATCATCATTCCTTGGTGGTGGTTGTGGTTGTAGTAGTGCTGAGATAAAGTAGTATTGCTCACCTCTCTTGTAAGACATTTATTCTTAGTAAGCACTGTAGCAAAGAATCAAATAAACTGAAAGGCATGTTATCGCCATCGGCTTTGAGAGTAACAAGTCCGCCTTCTTGGACACATCGTAAGGTTTAAGGCTAATTCACACATGCCATGCCGTGCCCATGCCGCGCCCGTGCCGTTCCCATGCCGTGCCCATGCCACGCTAATTCACACATGCCGTGCTGCGTCCCCTGCCCTGCCGTCTCCGTGAAAGTCCGCGTGGTAGCCGGAAAAATCCGAACTGCTAATCTGCTGCCTACACCATCATCAAACAACCTTCGTGAGACTCCGCCTGTTAGCCGGAAGAAGCCGAAGGTAGGCAGGTCGCCCACAGGCCGTCGAGAGACGGCCGATGTTAATTCACACATGCCATGCCGTTCCCCTGCCGCGCTGTGCCGTGGCCTTGAGAAGTCGCTTTCGAAGTGGCATGGCAGGGGAACGGCACGGGCGCGGCATGGCATGTGTGAATTAAACACGGTCGCCCTGTGTAAATCATATGGGAACGACACAATCTAAACCTGTAGCGGCACGGCATGGAAGGGGAACGGCATGGGCGCAGCATGGGCACGGCATGGCATGTGTGAATTAGCCTTTACAGAGAAGACTGTATCTGCTTGCCCATCTCACAAGCCGGTAACCGTCCCTTGTTGCCTGTCCGCGACAGTTCAAGTAGCGCATTCAAAGGTATCTTCCATATCTGTAGGACATCGACACAGGCAACTTGAGAACACGGAATACTGTTATGACAAATTATTCATTTGCTCCCACGAAACGATAAAAAATTAATAAAGGTACCGTATGTGAGAAAAAAGAGTTAATATGGATATTTTTACCTCAAGATATACTCTGTTACGGAGCTAGCTATGTATAGTCCAGTACCCGTATCTTGAGGCTTCGAAGGTAGTTAAGGAATGCGGGAAGGGTGGGGTAGGTAACGCCTGGCCAGTGTATATGACTCAGCAAATACCACCAGTTCAAAGACACCTATCACTAATGTCGTAGCGGTCGATGTGTTTGGGACTGGTACTGTTCACTGAGCCGATGCCAGTGGCCGCGCGGTCTAAGGCGTGGGTTAGCGGCCGAGCGCTTGCTGGGATCGTGGGTTCGAATCCCACCGGGGGCATGGGCGTTTGTCTCCTGTACAGTGTTTGTGTTGTGAGGTAGAGGTCTCTGCGACAGGCCGATCCCTCATCCAGAGGAGTCCTACCGACTGTGGTGTGTGTTTGAGTGCGATCAAGTGGAAATAAAAACACTCTACACCTACTGTGAACAAGTAGGTAGAAGAGGGAAGGACTACGAAACGAAACGAATCGAAACGAAACTGTTCACTGATATCTCCTGCCATAAAGCAGCTACTATCTTCATACCATGCCCCTCCCTCTCCTTTCATGTTCCCCCACTTCCTCAACCCGCAAGTTTCAAGATACGAGAACTGGACTGTACTTGAATGACAGCACCCCATGATATCACATGTCCATATATCCTTAACATCAGCAAGAGAAAGAAGATAAGCATCGCCTTTACTTAGGGCGAAAACCACTTAATTAAATCTATAGCCCAGAGCAGGTGTTGACATGATTTAACCTTTTAAAGCCTAGCGGTAACTTTACATACGGCCAGTTTAACATTAAAAAATTCTACGTGGTGCCCACATTGCGTTTATGTGTTTTGTACGGATCTCAGAACAAACAGCAACTTTTGCCTTATAAAACATTAAGAGACTGGTTTTTATAACTGAAGTGGAGTGTTCACAGCGCGGTACGCACTGAGTCCTTACATAAAACAGCTACGCTTCGTCTTTAAAGGGTTAAAGAGTAGAAACTGCAGATGTTTACGCGAAATCACGCTCCAACACTTCTTTCAGCAGCCAGTTCCTATTATATACATTGTCAGTGGACAGCAAGTAGGAAATTTGATACAAGAGAGCGAATTTTTTCCCTGAAGCCTGAGTTTCTCTCGCTATAATGGCGTCAGTGTGGACGAGGCTGTAGTCGGAAACTTTAGAGAACTTGACGTTGCAGAGGCCACAGTACGCTCTTATCGAAGGAAGGGTCAACTTTAATTAACATGAGATGTAGGAAGTCAGTTCGCGTGGTTACTTCCTTGTGGCAATTTGCCCCGTCTCTGCAGCTGCACGATAACACGGCATTGGCATGCTCTCAAATGCGTCACTGATGTTATCTCGTAGCGTCTCGGAGCCAAAACGACTGGGTGATGGGGAAGTTAGCTTTGCTTCAAACTTCGTTCTGCAAAGTTTGGTTCGACAGTTAATATCCACCATTATATTATTAACATCAGATTTCATCTGCACTGGTTTGTATTGCATTATCCGAGAACGAAAGTGTTTGGAAGTGGTTGTGGTCTGCATTAAGGAACTGTCATGCTATTTAAATGGGAATATGAGAACATTCAAGAAATCTCGGTGTACCCGACTTGTGGGTTTAAAATCTATGTGAGGAGTTCCACATAACAATCAGGGCTGTTGAGATCTGCACTCTTCTAGCTTTGAGTGGTAGTTCCGTACCGACGTTTCGGGACTAGCTATCGGTCTTATCTAGGTTGTCCCAAAACGTCAGTACAGAACTACAACTCCACGCTGTGTAATATCCCAGAAGAGCGCGACTCTAATCCACATCGCGGCAGAAGCCTGAAAACAACCAGGGCTGTTAACCAATTGATTAGTGGGTTTTGGAACAGAATATGAGTCTAAGTTGGAGATTAATGTTCTATAGACAAGACAGGAGCATGCAAGAGTGGAGGTGGTGATATTAGGGTGTGGGTGAGTTTAATCTTAGGTTCAACATCTTATTGCCGGACATGTAACGTATCATCCCTGCAGTAGTTCAGATATTCTTTGGCCTTCTTTTCAGAGGTTGTTTACAAATTTGCGTAGCTCATGTTGGGACGGTAATCTTTGAACTCCGTAGACACACGTACGTACTTGCTTATTTAAGTACGAGGCGACAGTAATATATCTCCTATTTCTAGTAAAGTATATGAGAGTGTATTATTTGGTATGTCATCTTGGCTAGGTTTCAATTCACAATTTAATATTTACCTCACATAATTTTGAAAATGATCTCGCAGTTAGTATTATTATATATGAGAGGTATATACAGAAACGACCTTGCACACTGTAAGGGCTACTGTTTTTATATTCAAAAATCGAAAGGTAACCTTTTATACATTTATGAATGCAGAGAGTTCCCCCCAAAATCTTTGTTTTATATGCTGAGGATTATTCTTATAGTCTCAAAATTTATCGATAGAAACCTAAATTGACTTTAAACAGCGTAGAGAATTGCATGTTAGAAAATGGATTCTGGAAGCAGGTACTCATACAGTCATAATGGCTTGTTGACCTGGTGCATAAGCATTCGAGGAAATTTTTCGTAAGTATTCACAATAAACGTGTAAAGACGTACAATAATAAATTTGCTGCTACCTGCACTATGATTTCTGTCGACTGGTTAACTTAGCAGCGTTGAGCTTACAGCTGCAAAAAAAGATCAATATCTGACATAAACCATTATTACGTCAATCAGAGAGATAAGCAGCTAAATTAATATTTATTTATGCTAGTAATACAATACGCGATTCTGTTTTAAGCACAAAAGCTCATATGGGCATACCGCCCAGTGAGCTGAATGACTGAAATATGACGACATGACCAATCTAAAATACTTTTTCAGTAAGCGGATGGAGAGTTTGAGGGTAAAGAGAAAGATACCTAACTCACTGTAACTGGTGAATTATCTGTAGCTGGGGATTGCAATGTCAGAAGTAATAAAAGTTACTGTCGTTACCGCCGGCTATATGATCAGCAAAAGGATGGCAAATACAACTGTAGGCTTAAAATAATCATTTATAATAAGAATAAAAAACATTTGTGGGCCGGGATAGCCTAGTCGGTATAACGACTCGCCATGGGCTGGACGGTCCGGGGATCGAATCCTGGTGGGGTCGAGATTTTCCGCAGCTGTCCAGACCGGCCCTGGGGCCCACCCAGCCTCCTTTGCAATGGGTACCGGGTCTCTTTCCCGGGGGTAAAGCGGCCGGGGCGTGAGGCTAGCCACCCGATCCCCTCCTCGCGCCGAGGCTCACTAAAGGTTAGAGCTGTACCTCTACTCCCCCTCTTGGGCCCTCAGGGCCTGTTATAATGTGAACCTTTACCTAATAAAAATATTTTGTGCGGTAGGGGAAAGTCAAAGAACTTTGTATCTTTCTCACAGACGCCAAATGTTTCTGCCTGTCTCCAACTCGTGCCATATGTATCTGTCATTAAATTATAACTGTAAGTTATTTTGCTAACTAAGGCTATAGAACACGTTCTCTTCTGAGAAGCTGATAGTTTATAAGGTAGTAAAAAATTTCTCCGAACCTTGCGGAACCCATTACTTCATTGCGCTATTACTAAATTTCAGCAAATTTTCGCTAATCTACGCTAGATGAATCCACTCCACGGCATTCCATCTTCTTTCTTTAAGACGCATATGAACCCTTTAAAGATGAAGCATATCTGTTTTATATAAGGACTCAGTGCGTACCGCGCTGTAAACACTCTCCACTTCGGTTATAAAAACCAGTCTCTTAATGTTTTATAAGGCAAGAGTTGCTGTTTGTTCTGAGATCCGTACAAAACACATAAACGCAATGTGGGCACCACGTCGAATTTTTTAATGTTAAACCTGGTGGTAAGTAAAGTTACCGCTAGGCTTTAAAAGGTTAATCTTTGACTGATGGCATGCCTAGGTCAGTGCGAAATGCCGAGTTGGTTACGTAACACGAAGCGCTGACAACGCCCTTAGCGTCTTGGAATGAAATTGTTAAGCAATGTTATGTTTGAGCGTTTGGTACATCCTCAAATTTGTGTATCTTAAGCCCATATTGATTTTATGATAAATTTGTAGAAAATAATTTTGTTGCTTTGGGACAGACTTGATTTGCTACCAAGCAAACAATTCACTTCTAATTTGAGGCTTAGCTCAAGCCTTGTCATCATAACATACTTTTCCACGTGTGACTCCCATCCAGATTCAGTCTTAAATGCTTGTCGACAGTCATGGCTGGAACGGGAGCATTCTGTATAAAGACCTGGACGTATTGGTTGGGTCGCATTTTAAATTTGGCTTGATTGGCTACCCATCACTCTCCAACGGTGAATATTACGTTTTGAGAAGTTTCTGATGTTCTGAAGCTTGGATCGTGTTTTCATGGATAGATAGCGCAATTAACGTGGCCGACAGCAGCAATGATAGTATCTACAGTGTAGAAAAGATACAGGAGTGGTCCCCAGTTGCTTCCTTGCAACACTCCCGATTGTAACCCGTAGTATTACGTATGACTGCAGGCGGCAAGTGATACGAGGGCCAGTACAGCCTGTCATATAACATACTCGTGCATTAAGAAGCGCAGACAGAAATGAAGTATGTGAGATTGCAGATTTTCTGAGTATTATTAATACTGCCCTTACTCTGTATTGTGACGCCGTAAATTGTGGCCGATATTTACTAAGTACACAAAGGACCATTTCTTCCCATTTAACTAACCACAAACCATCGCATTCTAGAACATCATATCCTTAAGAACAGAATGTTGTAGCAAAGTGTCCTGCAGTTTTGTAAAACATCTGCATAAGACATTAAAGCACAGTGGGTCCCATACTAAAAGTGACTTAATATTTAAATAGTGTGACTGTTTTCACAGAATTTACAGGCATATTTCGTGCGAGTCTTATAATTATCAAGAATTATTTCCCTAAACTATAAACCCGTATTAACCGAATGGATTTTGCACTGAAGAAATGAAATTTAACACAGAGCTCAGTTGTTAAAATGTTTTCAATTCCACCCGAGATCTGCAGTTATTGTGAACGAAAACCACACATTTATTTCTCGTAATTATTACAATAAATCTCACTTGTACCACAGTTAGTTCCGTATAGCGCAGCCCTTCGCTAGAAGATAATACTTTCTCAATTAGTTCATAAATTCCGCGCATTGCCTACTTCCCGACATTTCATTACCGTATTCACAACCTCTTTTACTTCTCCTGGGCCAGATAAATCCACTCGACTACGTTAATTCTGTAGCCATAATTGTATTTTAATATTATCCTCCCACATACGCCGAGGCGTTTCAAGTGATCGCTTTCTTTCAATTTTTTTCCACCAAACCGTTTCGCATTACTCTTCTGCTCTCTGTGTACCACATATGGTGCCCTTAGCCCTCTAAAGACGAAGCGTGTCTGTTTTATATAAGGATTCAGTGCGTACCGCGCTGTAAACACTCTCCACTTCGGTTATAAAAACCAATCTCTTAATGTTTTATAAGGCAAAAGTTGCTGTTTGTTCTGAGATCCGTACAAAACACATAAACGCAATGCGGGCACCACGTAGAATTTTTTAATGTTAAATCTGGCAGTAAGTAAAATTACCGCTAGGCTTTAAAAGGTTAATCATCCCAGTAATATTTTGTGAGAAATTTAGAAGCGCCTCACTGTGCATTTATCCCCACATTCCTTTTATAGGCCTACTTCTTTTACTAGTCTCCCTATTCTCGAACAGTCTGAGCCTCTATTTTTCCCTTACTGTGAGTAAATTTGTCTTAAAAATTATTTTAAAAATGCGACTCTGATGTTGTAACAAAAATAATTTCAGTTTCGGAAGGGCATTTATGCCTGGTACAAACAGCATGATGTCTCACAACACTACTCTTTTTAAGTAACAATTCGATTCTACAGACACGCCGACTTTACAAGCGGGTAGCATATAATTCAAGGAAAAGGGCAAAGGAAACTGAATTTAAGTATAGTCGGTTGTGTTTTAACACCAATCTAGCAGTCATCGTCGTTCTTTAATTCGACTGCCGGAATGTTTATTGAACACTCATTCTTAGCTGCTAAATTTAATTAAACCTTGTTGTGCCAAAAGAAGTTGCCACTTTTATAACTATGTAAAGTGTTTAGAGACCTGGAGAAGGTAAGAACACGCGTAAGATGCAGAAAGGGGACAGTGGAAGGAGGAAAATTAGTGTTAAGTGCACGCAGCATGAAATGATGTCGGAAGATACAGAAAGAAAAAAACAGAAAAAAATGAGGAATGAGAAGTAACAGCAGAGCTACATAGTAGCAGGAAATCTGCATAGAAACTTCAAAATGGAGTGAATCAGAATGTTTTCTTATAAAAGTAAAGGAAGCACTCCCGTGGAACTTAATGTAATTTAACCTTCAAACCAAAAGCCAAAATCCACTTTCCCCTTATGGCTGCAAACGTTAGAGGCACCCTCGTGTGTGTGTGTGTGTGTGTGTGTGTGTGTGTGTGTGTGTGTGTGTGTGTGTGTGTGTGTGTGTGTGTGTGTGTGTGTGTGTGTGTGTGTGTGTGTGTGTGTGGCGCGTGCTCGCAAGTAGAGAGTACGTAAGTAAAGAAACGCTTACCAGAAACCTGGTTGTATAAATTCCAAGTTGAGCTAAGACTGCTCTGAGAGTTCTTCTTGGTTGAAGGAATAACGAACATGACAAGAATAAAGATCAAAGTAAAAGAGGAAGTGACTCTTAAAGTATAGGAGAGATAGATGTGTAAAGAAAGAGAAATTAAGAGTGGTAGAGGACAGGGATGTAAGGAATAAATAATGGAACAGCTGAAGGGCTGGTGTTCAAGTTGAATGACGTTCCAACTTTGCTTCTTCAGTAAATCTGGAACAAAGGAAGAAGAGATCATGTGTGGTACTGGATAAGAGTGAGACAGATGTAACATTTGTGTTTCGTAATGGAAATAAATGTGGGCTGCATAAACTAATGTATGCCACAAAAGGGTTTAACAAGAAATGTAACGAGGTTCCAAGAAGAACAGGAGACGGCACTGTAAGAAGTAATACTCCGACGAAAGCTTGACAGGATGGCGGAAGGCGTGAGGTCCTTGTAACTTCTGCGACAAAGATTAGTCCTTTCTTGGCAAACAGTATAATTAAACTGGACTTAGAAAACTGGTATGCACGTCATAACAATTTCAAGTTTATATGCTACACATTCGTTTTTTTTTTCCCCTGACGCAAGGATTTCATTTAACGCCACTTAAAATGTGAATTTCTGCTTCGCAGTAAACATTGAAAGGACCTCCATGAAAATAATAGTTCGTGAAGGTTATATAGGAACATAACCCTTGTCTGCTGTGAGAATTAGACTGAACGCATAAATACAGCCTGTGGATCCAATTCATAGTACTTGAACGTACATAATTCTTCACTGTGCGTCACAATAGTCAAGTGCTGCTTTTCGAATATATTCATGTTTTTAGCAAGATATCCGTCAAATGGGTCTCTGAAATTTTGTGTTTGTTATTGCCTACAAGGCCAATATGTTTACAGTGATATATACACGTACATATCTCACATATTTAAATTTATTTGTGTGTGTGTTTTTAATTATGTGTGATCTAGAAACCTCAAAGCGAGGCCGCCTACGCCCGATTTGGGCTAAAGCGCTGCAGTAGATAATTAGGTAACTGCTGAGCTGCAAACCACAGTGTATACACGATTTTTAGGTACAAGTACATAAAATGTCCACATAACAATTTTTTATTTCTGGATGTGAGCAGTGAATGTTACATACTACGACCGCATGCTTTTATTTTCCTTAATCGTGCAACATATAAATTGCATGAGGGCAGTATCGATTACTGTATAGAAACGCAACCTAAGAACAGGAAGGCTACTACGCTGTTGGCTTATTGCGTCACACTACAACAAATCATATCCACCACGTGTCGCGCCATATTGTGTAGTTATAATGAACTATAAACCAATTAATATCACATAGTGCGGCTGGGCTTGTATTTTTGCCCTAATTACCCGCAATGAAATTCGCATCCATGTGGCGCCATGTTGCGTTAGGTCGTCAAATGAGTTTCTTACAATTATCTCGCAAATAGCTAGAAATAACCAGAAATGTATAAAGGTCTTCATGTAAAGCGCTTGTTTTTTTCCGATTTTAAACAGCCTAGAATGTTTGTAATATTGATGAAAAAATGAATTTCGCTATGAAGTTTCTAATGCCAGGATCATGAAGACGTTAGCAGAAGATTTATCATAAAACCAAAAATTTGCACTTAAAAGCATACACAGTGGTACAGTGTCCTCTGGCCACGTGTGTGTATTGCGGCCAGTGACCTGATTCCATCCAAAAAACAGCCACATTTGCCAGCCAAGGTCGTAGCATAAACAAAAAATCACACAAAAAGTACTACAAAGTTTTAGAGGATTTTAACATTATAAGAAGGGTTTAAGAGTAGCATGAAGAGCACACCGTAACAGCTTTATATAATAAAATTAATGTGTTCCTCCTTGAAAATGGCAGCTCGCCGAAACATGTTGAAGAAGTAAAATAAAATAAATGAACTAATCGAAAATTGTGCATTTGGTTGGTCTTAAATTTGCCAAACATTTATAAACACACTTCAACATTTCCTGACAATCAGATGGTTCACATCACAACAGGCGGGGGACGGCATTCAAGGTTACTTCATGTCATACTTTTCAGACGATCAGAGTGTGATATCATCACTACGTGGTGACTGTACGAATTAAGAAGGCACTATCACTAAGCAAAGTGTATATTACATTACAAATGAAAGCAACACAAACCAGTTTTGATGTAGAATGTTTGAAACTTGTAGAAGAAAGAAAGCAGATTAAGGTACAGTGTCTACAGAATCAAAGCCAAATTAATGTAGATAATCTGAAAAAGTTTGAACATGAAACTAGCAGATATTTAAGGAAAAAGAAGAGGGAAGAATTCAAAGATAAACGTCTTGGAACATACGGTCACGCTAAGAATATCAGTGACTTTTATGTAGTCATAAATCAATGCAAGAAACATTACTGTCGTGAGAGTAGCTTGGCAAAGGGTGACACGCGTGGTATGCCTGCAGTCTCCAGCAGCATTCTGTATAGGTAAAACAGTCGTTTGTTAGTGACTTAATGTACGGGGGGTTAATGAATTTAGAGGCAAAACACAAATTGACGTTCTACTAACACACGGTCCTAGTATCTGTGGGGCTGACAGGGATATTGACAAGAAGAAATTATATAAATCGCCTGGCAGCAACCAAATTCCAACAGAATTATTTTAGGTAGGACGTAGAACAGACGTTCTTAAATCCATAAACTTGTTAAGTTTGCCTGAAGTAAGGAAGAATTTCCTCGACAGAATGAGGGATTAGTTATTGTACCGATTTCTAGTAAGTGTAATGAATCTGATTGTACTAACTATGGACACAAGCGATTTTAATCACAGAGAATACTCATTTTGTCCAGCAAGCTTCGGTCAAGCTGGACTTCCTCCGAATAAGAAATAACTGGTAAAATATGTGTGCAGTTTGCCACAACATATCACTAGCTCACAATATATTACGCCTTTGTCAAATGCTTGAAAAATAATATTACAAATGTTGTATTCCTTGGCGAGGCACACAGTATCAAAAATTCTTCTGGTAAAGGACCACAGCCGTTATTGTGGGCTGGTTTGTGGGCTGCACCTGTAAAAAATCACAGAAAGTTTCATACTTAACTGCCTAAATTACTCCGTTGTGTTTATAATATATACGTAATTATATAAGTCGCAGCGGACTGCATAACATGACATAGCTGTGTGCTGTCCGTAGGACTGGATTCGGATACCCCTGAATTGGAGTGAACTTAGCATATTCTGGGAGTTTTAAGTACAAGAACTTAGAAGTGACGCTTCAAATAGACCAGATTCATTCCTGCTTTTATTTCACCACTCTGTGTTAAAACTGAGTGGCTATTTCGATAAACGTCTAATTTCACTTAATTTTGAGTTCCCTTCTATGACAACTATCTCCAAGAACACATCCATTATTCTTCACTTTCTGTTACCGTAGTCGGTATGGCCTATTTCAAATTCTACAGCTATTATTTTTGTACTCATTTCTTAAGGCTCATTCAACACAAAAGCGACAAATCAAAAGATATCTTTCCTTATGGAACACAGAACAAAAAACACAGATACTATATTACGTCTTCATTCAAAGCGACATTCAGAACAGGATCCCAGTGTGAAAGCGGTTGATAGCAAGACCATGGAGCCATTCTTATCGACCACAAATAAAGCCGCATATTTTACACAATCGCAGGAAATGCCTTCATTTCATATTGTCTTTAGATGAAAACTTTATAATTCATAGTAGCTCAGATATATGATTCTTTTCTGTTGTGTTAAGTTTTCCGGCAGAAAGGAAATGCGGTCTCACGTAATTCTTTTAGAGACTCCGTTTTGTATCAGTAGGAAAAACTCTACAGGAGAAAGACGACACTCACTAATGAAGCACTGCTCTAAAACACAGGTCTGAAATTTTCAGACTTTAGATCGATAAGAGACGAACAGATATCTCTTTGCACAATGGCTTCAGTTCTTCACCGACTGACGTGCCACGTAACGTAATGAATTCCACGTAACGTTTATTGTACAACTAGTAAATATGCAGAAATAGCACTCTGATTTTCTGGTTAATGTATGTTTTGTAAACACGTGTTGCTGCATACCGAAAATTCTAGCAAACTGATTTACGTGTACATGTTTAGGGACAAATTATTCGTACGTTTACTGAATTTATTCGTGATATCGATCAAGCTTCCTAGAAAGATATATAAAGATATATAACAAAAATATATAACCTACAACTTTGTGAAGCTCGACAGTTACTACATGTGCGAGAAGGCTTCGAAGTAAACTCATTTTATGTGTTTCGTGTAATTTTCAGAAAAATGAGTAATTATGTCCCTAAAGAGCATTAAGGTTGGTTTTTAAAAATAGACGGTGTTTGTTCTCTGTGACTGAAGAACTGTGTTTTTAAACATAGTGTACATGAATTTACTCCTCAAAGGATTAAAATATTTCATAAACCTAATTTTAAGCAGGGTCACAAGCTTCCAGTCTCTTCTTGTTTACAGCAGCCTGCATGTAGGGTCGATACTTGTCTCTGTTGCTTTCATATCTTAATAAGATAACAATATATCTTCATTAATATATGTAGCTAACAGAAAATGTCCTGAATACAGGAATTAAGGCTTTTCGCGCTACACGTTTCGGAATGTGCTTCTGCCTCCACCATCACCAAAATATATGAGTCTTTCCGCAGAAAATTTTTTGTGCCAGAAACGCACTTTGCTGCATATTGCTTTCAACGCCCATAAAATGTTATTTCCTCAGATTCCTCCACCTGTCTCAGTGTTTTATGCCTTATAAGACGTACAGACATTTGTATCGAAAAGGCCGACCTTGTAGCGATATCTGAGAATTATGTTCACAGGTACTTTTTCAAATCTTGGCGGGAACACTGTCTGTTTGAAATGAGGTTTCTCGCTATTTCCGTGATTAATGCTGTGATAGCCCTCGATTACCATAAAAATTCAGCAAAAGCTTTAATCGTTGGTACTACGTGACACTGAGACGAACGGAAGGATGGTGGGTCATGTGCCTCATAAGAAAGGTTCCCTTTTTTTCTTAAAAAAAGCCTAACTATAATTGCCTAAAAGTTAGCGATATTGGTTCTGTTATTATATGAAAATCAAAATGCGCCAAAATATACCGAAAGTATAGTAATACAAACAAACATTACAGATACTTCTTCAGTTGTTCAAGAAATTCTATCCTCTCGAAAGGAACCTTGAATGTACATTAAAATATTCATAGGAACTCTCCACCAGGCCTACCGGCTGGTACCCTCGCTTACATATTTTATGTAAAAAGAAAGCCTTGTGTAGAGACCATATGCATCCCTCTGCCTGCGACACAGGAACTTTGACAAACTGTTTATTATATTATCATAAAATTCGGCGCAGGAATTGTTACAGAAGTTTGTCGAGCAAGCGTGGGTTTTGTGAAAAAGTGGCTTAATAAGAGACAGTCTTTACGTAAGGGCGTAAATACATTTTTACCCGGACTTTCCAAAATTTTAAACTGACTTTGGAGATTTCCGTACAGACTGTCCCCAAGAAATCTTTGATCAAGTGTGAATTTCGCGGAAGTATGTATAATGAAAGCCACGCTATACTCAAGGACGTGAAGGGAAATCTAACGCAGAATCCTCATTCTTTGTATACATGAGTTTGACTTTTCTTATCAATATTCTCTGCGACATTCTTACTTCCTCAGTCGTAATTAAATTTCTTGACTAAAGAGTAACAAGTTTAAAACGCTCTATGTAAGTCATATTAATTGAGAATACAATATTTTAGCGACTGTTCAGTCGCTGGTACAGTTGTTCAACAGACTTCTTTAGCGTTCTTATAAGAACAGATGTCGAGGTGCTGTGAAAACAGTTATGAACTGCTGTATATTTTGTGTACCATTCATTTTGTCGTAAATCTAAATAAAACCAACAAGCGCACAAGATTATTGGTAAGTATAAGATATATTTTCAACCGCTACATATATTTCGACAAGTAAATTGACATCTTCAGGGGTTATGTTTCAGAGAGCTACAAGCGCTCTCTGCATCCAAATATTGCATATTGGGATGCAGGCACCACTGGTAGCTCTCTGTTACATATCCCCTGAAGCCGGCAATTTATTTGTCGAAACATATGTATGGGTTGAAAATATATCTTATACTTACCAATAATCTTGTGCGTTTGTTGGTTTGATTTAGATTTACGGTAACGAAAAATTGGGCTGCATGCAAGGCGTTCAATTTCGTGATTAGCAGAGTTAAATCTAGGTTGTCAAGAACTCTTGTGGTTTTGTAGTTAGCTGAAAGTAGCTTCGAGCGTAGTACCCAAGGCTATTGACGTGATACAGTCATTTGTTTCAAGCCTTAATATTCGACTTTCATTCTGCCTGGACACTGGATATAGTAACAATTTATACACCTTTCCTCAGTCATATCAAGTAAACGCTGAATACAGCATTAATTACGGCACGACAAACCCTCTATCCATTATATCCTATTCGTTATTCACCACCGTGACATCATTCGACGCTACATTTCCTGAGTTACTGACACAGTGTTACATACAGTGCAAGCAATCACAATAAAAGGGCAGAATTAGGAATGACTGGTTGATGCAGATAGAAACAAGTTTAAAGCGTAGAATTGAATGGTTTTTACAGTGTTGCGTAATTCCGAAGTGTAATGAATGTCTGGGGTTTGCAGCTTTATAGCCAGATAATTCAGTAACAAACACGTTACACTTTTATGGTTCATGGGGTATGCAAAACCGCAGAGGTTTATTGCATTGATTAACACACGGTTTGTACGTTTAATTATGCACAGATGAGACAGCAATTGTAAGTTACTGTTATTGTTACGGAAGGAGGAGAAATGTTCCATGTATTGTAATAGAAGCCTAACTATTTCCAAGTAGCACCACCATCGATCTAATATTCCCACTCCAGGGTATTCTAAACACAAGCCGGGATTTTGAACCACAACTTACAGAGAAATTTGTTCACATCAACGTCTAGCATGCTTCAATTAAACTATGGGTCTTGAAGTATGGCAGAGTAAAGACAACAAGAAATGAAATTATGTCCTCTGCAAGTGAGGACACAAACTTGACCAAGGATTTTCGTTTTTGTTTTCAGCGTGTCTTAGGCTTTTACGGTACACGCACAAACCCAATTCAGTTTAAGAAAATAAGAATATTATAGCCCTCCATAGGTCGATTTTCACGGAACTCAAAAGTGCTAAACACTATTAGGGGCCCATTTTTATACAAAACTGCATCGAATGGGATTACAAAGTGAAAAGTATGGATAAACATTCATTTACGAACTCCAGTAACATACTTGCACCAAGCCGATTTTCACGAAACTCACAAATGTTCCATAATATGAAGGTAGATCTTCTGGACGCGATTTTATCGAAGTGAACAAAGGTGTAGAAAAGCACAGACAAAATCTCACGATATTTAACAAAAAATATCTTTCAATTTACCGAATTTCATTTACTCAAAATGCTCAACAAAATCACGTAAAAATCTTCTGTATTGAATTGTATTAATATTGGTTAATAAATATGGAATATACCATGTAGGGTATAAAATCATTTACGTTTGTAATTAAAGTGGGACTGTCTGTAATAATTTTCACCCAACGCACCCTTGACCTACGGATTATTGTGAGAACCTCCTGTATACGCTTTTATGAGAATCCGACAAAATGTTTACCCGTTAATGCGATATGACAGACATAAGACAGAAGGACGGATAGTGGTGCAGGTCAGCAGACAAACAGAAAGAATGAATGACGGATGGACATAATAGTTATATTAGGCATGTACTGAACACGTTCCCTTGCCTCATTTTGGTGAAAATATATTTCGGAAACTGCATTTATTCCGCGATAAGCTCATGTTTTACATGTATTTGCCTTTGTTAATTAGATGTTGCCAATCTGTTTACCTGAGATACAATTTTTTTTCCTGCGGCTGAACGACCCAAGTCAGAGCTAGGCCGCCTCTTTGCTGAGATTTCTGGATCACACACAGTTAGAAATTTATACACTTGGTAGGTCTGACCTAGCGTGCCTCATTTTTGAGATTTATAGATCACATAATTTCACACACACACCCGGTAGGACTTCCCTCAAAGAGACATCAGCTCGTCGCAGAGGCCTTTACTTATACAACACACAACAAACACAAGAAGCTAACATCCATGATCTCAGCGGGTTTCCAACCTGCGAGCCCAGCAATTAAGGGGCTTCTAACCTATTACTTACATCGCAAGGCCACCGGGATCGGCGAGATATAAATTAGCAGGACAGAAGTCAGCTGCATGTGACTTACCAAAAATATATTTCAAGTTCTACTAGTTATCAGAAACACTCCAGTAACAGAAACACGGTGTAAAATGTCCGGTACGTGTGTCAATCTAATAACACACTTCGTTACAAAACGTACACTCATCTTACTAGGTAAATGTACTCTGTCATCACACCTTGGTATTTACTGGAATTTTATTGTGGAGTTGTTTCTAATGCAATTAAAAATATTATTTTGGTTTATAATACTAGAAATGCAGTTAGAAATTCTTCTAAGTCTGTAATTATCGATTTTTTAATCTATCAGACAATATTTTGAATCCAATTTCCTTCCTATCCAGCTGACTATAATTCACAGAGTGACATACTAATTAATACCACGCACTAAAACATTTTTAGAGAGCCTGCTAGTCGTTTGTTTATAAAGAAAATTCCTATCAATTAAGGAAATCGTGTGTTCAATATTTTACGTTATTTTTTTATGGAATGTGACGCTATAAAATTTAATCCAGGCGCAACAAATTTTCACGCAATCTTTTACCTTGCAGTTGGTACCGCTTTACAAAACTACTGCCCGTCATATTCACGAAGGCTGTAGTTCAGTGCTTCTTCAGAAATGTTCGCCACTGGCTCCTAGTGTCTACAATTAAGTTTAAATTCAGTCTCCTTTTTACGCCTGTGTTATTAAATTGTTTCTTATCTTTAGACCATTCTATTAAAGCTCTGCAAGCAAAGCTTAATGACCGAAGTGGCCAGGGCTTTCAAAGATTAATCTGGTCTTGAACCCGGTTCCGCGTGGACATCGCAAGTCTATATATAAAGGATGTTTTACGAATGACTGAATACGCGTGTGCATCACACACTCGTGGAGGACGTAGCTACTGACTGACAACAATAATACCAACAATACGGGAAATGTACGCATAAACGTAACATTGAAGCCCTTTCGCGTAAACACTGTCGCCGTGGAAAAGCAATAAGTATTGCATATTCTGAGTGTGTCTGCAGCCAAGTTATGCAGCATGACATGCGTATTCACCATATTATTTTGTCGTATGTGGTCTGTTTGGCTTTACCATATTTTTCCACATTACATTGTAATGGTAAGATTTCAGGAAATGACTTACTGAACACAGACTGTATGTTTGCTTTTCTGTAACTTTGGAATATTTCCCATTCTAAGAAGAATTCAGCGAGATATCACCTGAAATGTACATAGGTCTTCATGTAAAGTACCCATTATTTTTGTTAGATATTAATCAAAATTAAATCTTCTCAACAGATTTTCGAAAAACCATCAAATATAAAATTTCCTGAAAATCCGTCCGCTGACAGCCGAGTTGTTCCACGCGGACAGACACACAGACAGACAGACAGACAGACAGACAGAGAGACAGGCACGACGAAGCTAATAGTCGCTTTCGAAATTTTGCGAACGCGCCTAAAAAGCCACAAAATGTACGCTACAAGCTGTCACCTCTAGGAGATTGTCATTGCTTGTTAAATTTTATTAGTCGTCAGACGTGTCAACTTGTGTACTTTCACCTATAAGAGAGCTTCTCTTCAATTTTTAACTGGCTTTTCCCAAGAATTTATTCCGAATACCACTCCACTGGCAACAGGATTGTCTCTTCGCGGATTTCATCCTATCGATTTTGTAAAACAGAAAAGAATGGCAGAATTATGCTACGGGGAAGTGCTATTGGCCTTGCCGGCTTGCTGTGGTTATATACAATTTATCTCAAAACCCCTATCGAGCCCCAGAGACAGCTTGGAAAGCCGACATACACCTGCCGCTTGCATAGGCGACATTTGTTTTTCTTCATAAGAGACAGAAATACACTCTTCACTAACTTTTTGATGACACAAAATCGCCATGTATACGACAGCACAGATGTCTTACTTTGTCCTTTTACTATGCGAAATCGCTTTACAAAACCAAAGCTGAAAGAAGCTTTTTCTGAAATTCTGTACAGCTTCTATTTGAAGCTAATAAGAATAATGCATATTGGAACATTGTAACGTTTGAATTTTGGAGTTTGTTGGTTTGAACCGTCGACTCAAAACAGTCCAAAATCTACACATCGATGTTAACGCCCTGTGGGCCGACCGAACCTGCTTCTTAATTACATTTGCAACCACACTGCGTAACTGGAGAAGGTATCATCCATCTGAAACCTGACGATGATATTGCCGAAAAACTTACCGAAAAACGTGGGTTCCACTCCCAAATTTAAACATGCCCTAAAATCTCACTTAACTTCGCTACTAGGGGGCCATTGATAAGTGCCTAACGAGAACGAAAAACATGGAAGTAGACGTGCTAGAAAATATTTATTGGATGATAATCCGAATTGAGGTTCACTTATGTTGAGTTACGTGCATACTGAGTCTTTTAGGGAGGTAAAGTGGCCACAGCGTGGTGTTGACCACCAACTTCCTTCTAGTGCTGAGTTGCGAATGGGTCGGAGCTGTATCCTAGCCTTCCTACTGTGCATGCATTGGCATGTGTTGGGGTGACTTTTACCTTCACATGGGGAGTAGACGGGAGTGGGAAATAGTGAACGGGCAACTGGGGAGATTCGGCGAGTGTTAATTATTCCTGGAAGGACGACCAAAGGGCAGCTGTGAGCGTGCTTGGGGGAGAGAAGGTACTGATTTAAGTTGCAGAATACCGATCTATGGTAAAACAGAGTGGGTAGGAGGAACCAGAGAGAGAGAGAGTGTTACGTATGGCAGGCTGGACAGTCGAGGGTTGAGTTCTGGGCAATGAGACTGCAGGAAGAACGGACGAACTAGATACAGTTGGGCTGGGCTAATTAACTAAGTAACTAACTAACCAACCAACCAACCAACCAACCAACCAACCAACCAACTCCTTGGAGCAGAGACCTTCTTGAGAAGCTGAGAGTTTCTCAGCTAGTCAAGAAATTCCCCGCATTTTATGGGACCCGAAAGTTCATTACCGCATTCACAAGAGACCTCCAACTGTCCCTATCCTGAGCCAGCTCAATCCAGTCCATGCCCCATCCCACTTCTGGGAGATCCAGTTTAATATTATCCTCCCATCTACGCCTGGGTCTCCCAAGTGGTCACCTTCCCTTAGGTCTCCCCACAAAAATTCTGCATGCAACTCTCTTTTTGGGCTACATACGGCAAAAGACGAGGGAGACATAAATAAGGGCAATGTGTCATAATTGAAATCAGGTGTACATGCAAGTACAGATGCGGTTTGTTGAATTGAGGGAAAAGAAGCCGCCATGTTTAAATGGGGAACTGAAACATTCGAGGGGAACGAAGTGCTGTAGCATGGTATAGTATGGGCATTTGGAAACTGAGGCGGGTGAAGCGGAAAGACAGGGGAGGAAGATGTCTTCTATGCGAGAGGGAGGAGAACAGACCTTATCTATTTTTAAATGCACAAAACACAAAGGTGGAGAGAGGAGCTAATGAACAACAAGTGGTCAAATGAGAATATAGCACTCAGTTTGCTGCTCACTGGCAACAGGACCACAGAACTGAGAAGTTTAGGTGTCCTTGGATAAAAGGTAAAATGTAAATGGGAAAGCCAGCTAAAAAAAAGGTTACTGAGGCTGGGAGAACAATTAGAACTGTTTCTTCTGCGGGATCAATGGACTATTAAGTGAAAAGAAGATCGAAATTAAAAATAAATATCCTAGTTTATACCTACAAAACAAATCTCAGAGCGACAGGTGAAACCTAAAAGAAATGAGTATTCAATAATATAGAATTTAAGATTAACTTTTATTAACAATATAGAAATTAAGGTTAACGCAAGGAAATTTTACTGCAGAAAATGTGGTTCGTGCAGGCACAATCCTGAAATTCTGCAATGTATTTCAGCAAATACAGTGGTGGTGGTGGTGGTGGTGGTGATTACGCTTTACTCTTTACTATTTATTAAGAAAAAAATTGTTACAGAGTAGTTAGATTTTCACTTTTGTCACCTTTATGTATTTATTTTGTGTATTTTTTAAATATAAATCCACCCGCCAATTAACTGGTATATTGTGTCATTTAATATTAGAATTTCACAGTTTCTTTTCACTTCACTGTGTAGACCAAGGTAATCCTTGCTTTAGGAAATACATTTTTGCGAATCTGAATGTGCTACTATTTAATTAAATTTTACAGCCCTCACGAAGGTGTCTTATACTGTCTGAAGCCAAAATACAAGAGAATGCCTTTCTGCGTTTCTGCAGCTTCCAGATTTTCCTGATAGAGCGCGAGGTTATAAACCAATTTAATTGTGACTAATTGGTTATTTTTACACAAACTTTTGTTTTTTATTAGTAAATCGGTTCTAAGTAAAGGTTTGTATCTTATTAACTGCGTCAAAACGCGCATACAAGCTGGAAACACCATGTGCTATGCGGCTTACACCACAACGTCTTTCTGTGGCCTATGGTTTGTGTTGTTTCTCTAACCACTTTGTGACTACCAGAAGCTGTTCAGATTCATATTACTGAGTGGCGTCTAGCTTCTAAAACTACGGGCCAGCCTGGCTATGAGAGATTTTGAACATCACTGCTGTTTCCTTTGGCTCATATGAACTTCTGTCAAACAGGAGCCAAAGTCTTGCAATTTCTGTTTTCAATTCTGGTGCATAAGTAGCGTGTGTTATTTCTTATCACTGTCACATTGAAATAAAATATTAATTAAGTAGTCTTTTTTCTTGGGTTGCCGTGTTTGCGTTTTGAAGCCTAGACTTCTGGCTACAAGGCGTCATGTCACGGTAACAAATAATTAAATTCACATAGTTATATTGTACGTGACAGAGAAGCGAAATTACAATAGACCTTAATTTTGTACAGTGTAAGCCGAAGGAAAAAACGGGGTCGACCCGTATTGAATCCCCTTTGTTCTGTGGAGTTTGAGTTTCTCCGGCGACTCCTATAAGGATCAGAGTCCTTGCGGTTTCATACCGTAATATTTTTGTGGACGTGCACTAACATTTCGGAGGAAGCTGCTGCCTCCTCCTACTCTAAAGCCAGCCACTAAAGATTCAAAGAAAATTATTAGTTCCATTTTCTGCCATGCCGCGCAATACCACACTAGGTCGCGACACATTCAGGAAAACCGGAATCTTCAAAGAACTTCCCGACTTAACACTGAACACCCCTGAAAAGAAACCGACTGGCATTTCTCTGTTCCGATATCCCTACGTCTCGAGTTTGTCATCTTCTGTAAGATGGGAGGCAACACAGAGTTGGCAAGAAAGAAGACTAGAAGTAACGATTAACAGATATGGAAAGCAAGAAACTCCCGGTCCCTATTGATACCACAGTCTTTGCATGTGTCTCAGTGGAAACAAGGTATACAGGGCGAGAGATTAGATCTCACTTAACTCGAACACTGATACTCTCGGTTCAGATCAATAATAATACGCATACACACCAGCACTTACACATAAGCGTGGTGTCACTCTACACAAGCATAAATTTTGCGCTTTGCCAACCCCGCTTACAGGGATTTATACGAAATTCTCTGAAGATTTAGTTTTTAAAAGTACTAATTCTGAAATGTAGGAGGATACAGGGATTACGTTAAATATTCGAGACAGAATACCAACGACATGTTGATCTGTGACTCGTAAATTTCAATGTGACCGTTTACAGTGGTGTTATTATAGATTTATTTTAAATTTAGAAATACGTTTACAGACTTATAAAGGGAATATTTATTACCTCCACTCCCACTTTATGTATTCATATCAGTTTAATATTGAACCCTATTATGATTCATTCTAATCTGGTCCTTATTGTAAAATGCCCGTCATTTTATACATTTCAATATTTTGCAATGAAGTATTATTCATGCCGTGTGTTTTCATTCCACCAGATTCTTCGACTGACCTTTTGTGTACATTTCTCGCATCGTATTTCTTTCATATCAAATACTTCCCGCCAATAGAAATCTCATTTATTTGAGCACCTTAATATTAGCCCATTTTGTGAGCAGCAGCACGCTGAAGCCGCCATTCTGCAGCTTTCCCTATCCGCCCTTTACGTCGTCTCTCGCATATACAAATACTCCTCTCAGCATCGTGTTATTCATCTCCCTCAAGTTCATTCTTTTTTTCTTGACTTCTGATATGTCAAGGAAGAATTGCAATGTGGATTAACTAAATGATATTCTAAATGAAGCCACTTTTATAAAAATTGTGTTATTTACTGGCTACTTTATATTTTTTAGCCTTCGTTTGGCTTTTGTTTAATTTCCTTCCCAGTCTGGTGGACATTAAACACATTGTTTCTCATATCGCTGCCTGACATGGACTGACATTCAATTTTACCTTTTAGATGCGCGGGTGCATGACCGCGCACTAACTGAAATTCTTCCGCGCCCACTGAATTGATGCAGTGCAGCTGGAATTTTTCAGTTCTCGTTGTAAATATTCTTATTATGCATATTACGATAAATAACTTTTAAAGTGCCACGCAGTCGTCAGGTTGTGTAAAATTTTTCTGCTCAGAAGAGTAGCAGGTCCGCGCAGCCGTAAAGAAAGTTAGAGGGAAGGTTCCCTGCGTTCCACTCTATTCGGGTCTTCCCTTTGTCCTTTATAATTACCCTAGACAAACGCAGATGCATTATTTAAAACAATTTTTAAGCTATTGTTTGCATTCACTTTGCTTTGTCATAAGGATTATACAGACTTGTCAGTACGTTTAATTCACTTTGCTTTGTCATAAGGATTATACAGACTTGTCAGTACGTTTAATCGGAAGCTATGTTTTCAAAACTCACAGAGAACACAATTAACTCTGTGAGGTGTAACCACTCTGATGCTGTCAGTAGAGAACACAGACCCGCACTGAGACCACTGTTTGTATGTGAGTTATTCTATACCTGAAAGCCCACTCGCAACCCTCTGAACCAAAAGGTTTAACATTAAGAAGCTCTACACTTTGCTCACACAATATATTTTATGCTTCTTGTAATTCTGACAGTAAACAGCGGATATTTATTTATACGATATTAATCAACTGGCCTTTCTAACTGAAATGAAGCATGCCTTGCTCTGTTTGAAGTACGATAGGAATGTTTTATTCTTCAGAGCGTTAATAACTGTTCTGTATTTTTCCTATTGAGGACATTTTTAGCTTCGAATGATAGCATGACGTTAGCCTAGAATGACATAGAGATTGGTGTCCAAGTAGTTGCATCCTCTTTCAAAGTACTTTTTCGGAATTCAGTCATAACAGCAGTGTGTCTTATCAACAAAATGCACTTCACCATACATCAGAGGTCTATGTATTACTCCGACATCTTTCGGCACTATAGCGCCATATTCAGGGGGTACACCACAGTGAGGCAGATGACCTCACAGAGGTGTATTCCCTGCAGATGGCGCTATAGTGCCGAAAAATATCGGAGTAGAACATAGATTTTGGATGTATGGTGAAGTGCATTTAGTTGGTAAGACACAGTGATATTATGACTGATTTCACGTTAACGCATGGAATTAACAAAGCGAAAAAAATACTTTGTCGGAATTCGGTTTAAATGACTGACAGTCGTCAGAAATATTCTCAGCTTACCTAGTGAGTGCCTTGTCCGGGCTTGGAAACGAAATTCCAGGGCATATTACAGATATTCTGCCTGTTCCATATTCTAATTTGGGGTAGTGTGAACGCGGAGACATATCGAAATAACGGACGGAATGGGGCCTGTTATTTCCTTAGATACTGAAAAAATAAGTAATAAACCTGAAGGCAACAAACTTGCGTTTCGTACGATAAACTTATACTGGTTACTAACGCCACAAATTCCAGATCTCTACTCACAGTGTGTGTGAAAGGAATTCGTCTGCTATGCAGACTTGTCTGAGTAATAGACTGTATTATTGGATTCTGGCTAAGGGAACAAGACGCAGAAAATGTGACGTAAATAGACCTGCCATCGGTCGCTAGGAAACTATTCACAGCGGCTCGATACTTTGCTTGCCGGTAGTCTCGTCTGTTGGTCGTAAATTGCAAAAGACAGAGCCGTAGTTCGCCTCTTTATTTCTTCACATGTGTATCAACGTTAAGTCCGTCGATAGGGGCGTAATGTCATTTGCTTTCAAGGCGGGGAAATCTAGAATGATGAGACCGGCCGGGCATGTAATACACACTGGAGAAGTAAAAAAAATGCATTAAAATAGGATCTAAAAACAAGAAGGGACGAGGGTAGGGGTCTACTTGCGAGACCTTGCGTTATATAGAATGGTGGCTTTAAATTGGATCGTATAGAAGTAACACGTTTGTAGGCTGAATCATAAACAAACCCTTTACTATGAGATCTGCGTTATACCCCAGAAGAGCACAGATCTCATCACCATCTTGGCAGATGCCTGAAATCACGTAAAATCTTTACTAGTAGCAATGTTACAAGAACCGCCTTAAAAAAGCATAACACTGATTTACTGTGACTTTCGTACTGTATCTTGGAACGTGACGCCCTGTATATTAGCAGGTATTTACTAACTTTTCGAAGAAACTTACTGGATTCATATCCAGAGAAACACGTTTCTCAAAATATTATCTTCGGAGTATATCTGTTGGAATTCACGGCTTTTAGCCACAGGAGACAGCAAATTTCATACAAGTATCACCCCTTTGTAACAAAAAATCTCACATTTCTAGCGACATCCTTATTTATTTTGGAACGTGTCTCACAGCTGCCAACACCTCTATTCCTTCCATTTTCTCAAATTTCCATTTCACACAAATCTCAGTCCCCTTCCCTAAATTTTATTACCCTTAATTTGAACCTTGTTCATGCAGTCTCTAGTAGGTTACTATATTAAAGTGTGACAGCGTCGACTCCCTAAATTAAAGTCCTATGGAATTCAAAGTCCAAATTAGTCTACTTGTGAGTTACCTCGTGCTCTTAATTCTAAAAGTGATAATTCCTAGCCATGTGCAATTCGATGTTGTGGCAGAGAGATGAAAATAATTTCTAACTACTTTTTAGGAACACATACAGCTGGTTACCACCCTTCTTATGTAAATTCCGGCTTATATAAGATTTAGGTGACAGGAAACATATTAAAGGAAATAAATTTCAACTGTATTTGGTATGTCTGTTGAATACATTTGACTTCATAGTCTGCTTTCTATTAAATTTCTGACATCGCGGTTTTATATATTTGTGAAAATCAAATACTCACACATAATATTTGCAGAATTTCTTGAGCAAGATTCAACAACTTTTCTAAACTCAGGAATAAATACGAGATTTTAAATTCACTACAGTTTTACATATAATTCTCTACACATCTCGAAATGCTTGACCTTGAAAATGACACTTATTTCCTTCGAAGCGTCGGCAGCAGCATGGCATAACAACATAAAAGGCTTGGGTCCTTGGGTCGACATAAGCGGTCTCAAACTCAAATTCCTAGGTGGGACAAGCAAATAAATTTGGAAGCCGTAGCAGGCCGCACGTAATTTTCAGTAACAGAGGACACAGTTTTTTTTGTAGTCTGTCTTACGACAGGCCCACAGCGTCTTCCAAAGCGAGTTCTCCACAAAGTGTGATCTATTGCTTCCGCTTTTAATTTCCAGCATCCTCTGTTTTCCTTAAGGGCATCCAGTAGTTGCTTACGTCTTCTTCCTCATCTTCCCATCACTTGCACTTTCCGCTATATTTCTTCTTCAATAACGTGTATTAGAAGGTAGTTCCTACTCAATATGTGACCAATCCAGTTAACCTTCATTCCTTTTATTTTATGTAGGATATTCCTCTCCTCCCTTATCCTATGTAATACTTCTTCTTTTCTCACACGATCAGTCCAACTGATCTCCTCCCTCTAACTCCAGTGCCACATTTAAAATCCCAGGTGTTTCTGATCCACTTTCCGGTTTCCACGTTTCAACATCGTACAAAGTTATGCTCCAAATGTAGCGTTTACTAGTTTCTTCCTGCAATTTAAGTTCAGTTTTCTGGAGAAAAGACACTTCTTCTTGTTGAATACTGCTTTTGCCATGGCAACACTGGATTTAATTTTAGGTGTACGTCTTGTATTATCGGTTTTCACACTACCCAAATAGTTGAAATATTCCACGTAATCCAGTTACTTTGATCTATCGTAATCTGTACTGTGGATGGTTGCCTTGAGATTTCTAGTACCTTAGGTTTTTCACATTCATTTCCATTCCACGGGGTCTTCCAATTTCAATTAGTCTATCCCACAAGCTCTGTAGAACCGTTTCTGCCTTATCCAGTAACAAAAGGCCACCTGCATATTTCACAGTGCGAATTATTTGTCCTCCTATTTTTAAGTCTCCAAACCATTCGAGAGCTTCCTTTGTAAGGTATTCGCTGTACACTTTGAATAGAGATGGTGACAAACAGCAACCTTGTCTAACTCCTCTACCAATCTTCACACTTCTCTTTTCCACTTGGTGCAGTCCTACTTTAACACTCTCATCCAAGTACAATTTGCTGATCAGTCTTCTTTTGCGCCATTCGTTACCAGTTCCTTCAGGATCAGCATTAATTTGGTCCAGTTTACACAGTCAGATACCTTCTGCCAGTTTATGAAACAAACACACAATACCTCATTTATGTCCAAATTCATTCTCATATTCTACGTAAATTCCAAACTGGTCTTCTGCAAATATATCTTCCACTCCCCATTCAGTCTTTCTTGTAATTGTCCTCGCAACTCACTTTGCTCAATGTGCGATGAGGTTAATTGTGCGATGGTCAATATTTTTTTAGCTTTTGGCGTCCTTTTTAAGTTTATCATTGTAAATTCAATGAAAATTTTGGGCCACTCTCCAGTGTTGTATATGTTGCTTGTCATTTGTGTCATTAGCCTGAGACCATCTTCTCCCAACAACGTGAGTACATTTCGAGGAACATTGTCATATCCTGGCTCTCCGTATCCATCATCTCCTTGATAGTTCTTCTACTTTCCTTTGCAAAGCACGAGGGCCTTTCACGTTCGTATCTACTTCTTCTTAATTTTCGACTTCTAAGTTTTCTGGTCAATTAGGTCGATCGTAACATTCTGTAATATAATTCACCCAAATTCTCAGTTCTTTTCTCTTACCTATATAACGTTCGCCTTTGGTTCTTTAAGGAGAGTGTCTTGAATCCCATGGTTTTCTTCCAAACGTAGTTTCTTCTTCTTCGTGTACATCAAATCGTAACATCCTGTTTCTTGAAATTGTATCACCTCGGCTAATATGCTGTCTAGATATTCCTTCTTGGCCTTGTCGGCAGCTTGTAATGTTGTAGCAAAATACGCTACAGGGCACTAATTCTGCATACCACACCACCTGACAAGATACACGTCATACACTCTGTAACAGACGAGACCTCTTCAGATCATAATAGACCGAGAAAGATATTTTATGCCTGCTAGGTGAAATGTGTAACAACTGAAAACGTCTGTTTGGAACATTTCATTTAAAAATTTTTAAAGTTTCAATACTGAGATTTTATGGTTGTCAACGTTGTGCACTTTGGAACTTTAATATTTTAATTATTTCAATCAGTTTAACAAAGGCGAGACAATTCTTATATAAGCGTGCTGACCTCTGTTCCTTTGTTTATATACTCCCTGCTAATGTTCCTTTTCCCACTTTAACATTCAATTGCACCAAGTTTCTCTTCGAGAGAATCTTGCACTTTCTGTCTTTGAACGTAGAACTTTTCCAATTCCCATTTGGTTTTATCTTTTGGGGCCTTATTATTTTCCTCAGTCTGTTGAATATCTCTGCAACATGTAAATTGTGGTCAGAGTCAATTTCTGCTCGAGGGAATGTCTGGATATCCTTCCTACTGTTCATAAATTGATTCTTCACAAGTATGTAATCCAACTGCTGTCGATTTCAATCTCTTGGTACTTTCCAGGTATAAATCTTCTCTTAGGATTTTGAAACCACGTTTTGGTGATAAAAATTCCATTTCTTTCACAAGAGACGATGAGCATTTGGCCTCCCTGATTACTCCTCCCCAGTGTATGTCTTCCAACAACGTTTCGATATAATTTACCTCCAACCACACCATTCTGCAATTCTGATGGTGTTTTCCTTCCTCTTCAAGAATTTCTTCAATTATATCATAAAATTCTTCCGCTTCGTCATCTTCATACTCCTAGGTTGGCAATTATTCATTTATTACACAAAACGTCTTAACAAAATTTCGTAATACTCTTGTGTACACCGGTATTTCTATGTTTCTTCCAGCCTTTTCACTTCCGGAATAATGTACATTACAGTCACCAATTCTTATTCCATATTGTCCCTTCCACCGCACTTTACTGACGCCTAGAACAGACACTGCTTTCTTTTGTATTTCCTCCTTCAGATTCTCCAATTTGCCTCCTTGATTCATGGTCCTTAATTTCCACGTTTAAACCCTGTAGCTGTGATGTCCTTTCGCTTCCGTGTGTAGTCCTAATTACTCTAACTACTACTGCGTAGTATCTCCTCTAGAATCACTCCCCCCTGGAGATGCGACTGAGGAAGATGTTTACCTCAGAACTGTTTTGTCTCTAGAAGAAACATCTGGCGTTTTTCCTGTTTGTGGAAAGAGACGCTCCAGGAATAGTAACTATGTGGTAGTTTTTCCAGTTGCTTTCCTTTTCTTAGATCAGCAGCCGTTCTAAACACTCTTGTCACGCCTATTGCGATGCGATCATGCAATATCTCGAGCGTCGTTTTCCCTTTGTTTAAAGTCGCTACTGTTGTCGCTGCTTCCGGCGTCACACGAATTTGTACCGGAGTTTCCCTCTCCTAGGCATCTATTTTCTTCTGGTTCCTACCCTCTTGATCAGTCCGGCTTAGGTGACCGTACTGGTAGCATTGCTACTGTCCGCTTAGCTGTCAGGGTTACTGGAACTCACAAGCACGGCAAGGTACAGTTGCCACTGGAGGGGTTAGAACACAGTACTTTTGAAAAATTTAAGACAACCTTGAGAAAATACCTTGCGTTTTTATTATCATCACTATAATTACCCTCTTATGTCCTATAAGATATATGTTGAACATTCCTTTATTCACTTTCACATATCCAGCAAAAATATACCTTCAAGAAAATGCTGTGAAACTATTGGAATTTGTATCGTAAATGTTACTGAATTACCTACTGGTCATATTCCAAACTAGCTACAGTGTAGATGGGCTGAAGACGGCACCATCTGAACTGGAAAGGATTGCTATTCATAAAGAAATATTACTGGAAAATAGGTAATTACAGGTTTTGTGTCCGCCTCTCAATTGGTATCGCTCTTCATTTTAATTATTGGGTACGAGGGGAAAAAATTTTCACGCATAAAGCTGACGACATTCATAAAACAAAATACCTGAGTACTGGAATGTTTCCTTTTGGCAAGTAAGAATAGAAATCTTGCTCTTTTGACCCATAAAATATTTATTCGGGTTAGTGGTATATTGGGTACTGACTAATTTCGTCTGCAAGTTTTGGAAGCCCTCTCAAAGTGAGCCTTCCAAAGAAGAGGACCCAACATTATTTGGTTCCATAATTTTGACGTTCTAGAATCGTTCGTCGAATTCCTGTCGTAGCAAAAAAATAATCCTCGAATATTCTTGAATAGGTTCAGAGAATAAGTCTAATGATTTCAGGTGCGAAGACTGTACAAAGGTGTGCGCATTGAATTGATGTCCCCACACCCAAGCATAACGTCGAAGGCTTTGATACTGCTAAACCGCTCTGTATTGAATTTGTCTTTGTCTTCCGTGTCTTCGTTAAGACAAAAAAGTTAATTCTTTTACCCACAAAAAACCAAATATCACTTACATATCATCATCAAATCCTTCAGTTCTTTTTTATTCGTTTCCGTGAATAATTTGATCTCCTTTACCAGATCACAAACAGCTACAAAACACATCTCCGACATAACACCTTCACTGTTGTGTGGTAAATTATTTCACAATACTCACTTTCCCTTTTTTCCTTAATGCTAAAAATTCAGTTTCGTTAGGGGCAGTTTCAAGAATAAAATTCAATGTTTCAATATGTGTTCTGTATGTGGGTCCATTTTAAAGTCGATGACTACTCTACCACTGATTGAAACTCCTCACTGACATCTCGATTGAAAGCAGAAAAATGATCTGGCTCTACAAAGCTGGTGCTCTCATTAATTTTGGTTGCATATGCCACAAAAATTTGACGTATTTAAACTGACATTGCGTATGATATTGATTTCTTTGAAGTACTGTTTGAAGTAGCAAAACTTACATGAACTGATCAAATTCTTAAAATAAAAAATAATATGTATATATATACATAGTCAAACACTGTGGCGGGCTACATTCTATAATTAGAACAACGTCAGTGAATTGGTCACATAAAAGGAAATGACGGGCCCCTTTATGTTATTCATACCATGCATAGTTGCTAATTAAGTACAAATTCATACCAACAAATTCACTGTTATTATTCTGTATGTTCTTATATGTGCCTAACTTCCACACAAAAACATCCGACTCCTAAAGCACAGTAAAAAGCAAACATCTACAAGCGAACTGCATATAAACCAACTGTCTTTATACGCATTTTGTAATAAAATATTGCCATTTTTTTGTGTAATTTTAGCTTTTAAAACGTATCACTGAGGATGATGCCAATAGGAATCGAAAAATGTTGGAACGAAGTATTGTAATATAAGAAGATATTGAATAATAACACTGCATTAGTTGTTATGAATTTGTGCTTGGCGGGCTGCTTGCCTGAGATTTCCTGTTTTACATACTTGTAAAATAGACTACCTTATATTCAGAAAGGTCAAGTACTGTATGTGTATATCGCCGTGGGCTTAAGTTTATATCCCTCTAGACAATACTCCATTTAAACTTCAAGTTTTTTTAAGCACGACGCCTTGTCGAAAGGCAGTAAATATTTACCGATGTTTCGGAAAAGCGTTTTGGCTCCATCTTCAAAGATCTCTGCGAGGAATTCAGATTTTCTATAATATTTTATATATTTGGAATATTAAACTACAAGTTTAAAGTGATAATACAGATAAAATTTAGACAGATCCCGAGGAGTAGGAAAATACAGGGAACACTTGGTATGACAAGGGGAACGAAGTTTTGTTTAATGAATCGTAAACTCATTTGATCAGGACCAATCTGCATGCATTAAATAAGTTTATCCTACAGAAAGTTTAAGCTACTGTCGTTCCCTCAAGCGAAGTCTTCATTTAGCCTTCGTTACCTTCAAAGTGTCTTCAGCACACCCCCGTGTCCCACAGGAAATTTCTGTAAATGGAGTCACCTCTTTCCGTGACGTGTTCTGCGGGTCGACATTGCTTAAATCATGTGAAAATCTACTCCAATCTATGACACACAAATAAATAAGAATCCTTGAGAAACAGCGTTAAAACTTCCTGTTATCTGGGTTATTTTAGTGAAGTCAATGTCAAAGATCATGCAAAACGGAATCTGAAGGCGGAGGTCTTGGCCTAATCGAGGTTCCATCCGGACATTTGCCCTTGAGAACTTCAGTCAGAGTAGCTGTATTATAGGCAGAAATTCGAAACAGACCCCTCCGATATGTAAGTCCGTATCGTTTCCGCTGTGGCAACTTTTCAAATGAATGTGCTTAAATTTAGAGGAGATTCAGTAGTTTATAGCACTCACATTAAAACTCTCGTGATAAAGATAAAATAGGGAAAGTATAAATGCTAATACAAACAAGAAAATGTGCTGTGCCATACTTCAAGCCTTTAGGTTGATTATTTCGGCGCGGAAGCTCAAATTCAGTACTAGGCTAATCCATGTGACATTTGTAGCTGAGCAAGTGATACTGGGAAACGATTTTTTCAGGAGAGTTCCTTTTTTTATCAGTATCAGTAGACTGTGCTCCGTGCTTGTTAGACTTTTTATGACCGAAACGCTATAGTATAGCATCTGAGAAGGTAATTAAGCCTTTAAAGACGAAGCGTATCTGTTTTATATAAGGACTCAGTGCGTACCGCGCTGTAAACACCCTCCACTTCGGTTATAAAAGCCAATCTCTTAATGTTTTATAAGGCAAAAGTTGCTGTTTGTTCTGAGATCCGTACAAAACACATAAACGCAATGTGGGCACCACGTTGAATTTTTTAATGTTAAACCTGGTGGTACGTAAAGTTACCGCTAGGCTTTAAAAGGTTAAATAACACACTTAAAGAAGAGAAAAATGTGATTGAAATTGAAAGGAAATGGACAAGGAAGTGGAGGGAATGAAAACAGAGGAACAGGGTATCTATTTGAAAATCTAAAGTGCGGGATTTATTGAGTAACGCTGCTTTCGTTACAGACGGGGATACAAAACTGATGGCTGTTAAAGCTCATATGTTGTGCTTCTTCGTCCTTGTAAAGATAAACTGAAAGCTAGATGGAGCGCTGGGAAGTCTCGTTGCTGTCATCTGTATTTTACACTCCAACCCGCTTTGTCTTCCCAAAGTTTAGCGAATCATTTTTCTTGACACCCGCTTATTCTCCTCTTCCAGTTGTTCTCTTCTTCCCTGTCTGCCAAAGTCACGTTACTGAACGCAAAAAATGCACTCGCTATTCTATTGTCAATTTAGGCATTCCCTGAACTTAAAATTTCAAAAGGAAACATTGAGTCGTAAGAAAAATCATGCCGATAGTCACGGGCGGGAAATATGTAATCGTATCACCCTTTCTTTATTGGAAGTTTTAGTGTATAAGAATTGTACTGTTACGCAGTTCATTTGTATTAGTTTCCTTTTGGCACCCGCATGTTCCTGTAGTGCCCTGGGTAACATACATACATACACGTCCTAACACCTCTGTGCAGCCCATTTCTTATCTATTCTAATCCCCATAAAATAATAAAAACTTCAATTTTTATTGTAACTCACCCTTGAATTTAAGTCACATATTTCCATTTCCCTGTAATTGTACTAATTTTGAATCATGTTCCAAATGCTTTAATGTTGCTCATCGACATCCTCATACGAACGTCACAAAATCCACACCACCCTTTGCTGTTTAACTGCTTGTCTTGATCTTCATTTAATAAAATTCGCTATATTTTAAGTTATTTCTCTTGGTTTCCTTTAAGATTTTAATTCTCTGTCATTTTTCTTTTCTTCTTTACCATTCTGATTTCAGTTTCCTTTCCCTATATTTTACTTGATTCTACATTCCATACTTATTTTTTCCCATATTTATTCAACAAAGCTATCCATTAATCTCACTCTATCAACTCTGCATTACACACGTTCGTACATTGGCGTATCCTTATTTATCTATTTGTTTATTTATTTATTCCTCCTTGCTGGTGATTAATATTAACACCCTTGCTAATATTGCACAAAATTTTAAAGAGTTTCCTCGAAAAGATGTTCTTTCCTTTAAGGTTACATAAACGCACAAACTCTCTCGGAAGGAAATTTCTTTAACACTGAAGGATATTTTTCTTCGTCAAGAAATCAAAGTATAATATTAGCTTTAGGCTGCCTCATTACAGCGACGCTGGGACACTTGCTCACTCAGCAGTCTTCTTCCTACTTTGTCATTTTACTTCCCTTTTCTCTCTCTTCAATTCCTCCTATCTCGCTTCGTCTATTTCCATTCTTCTATCTCATGATGGCGTGAACTCACGCAGAAGAGAAGAGCAATTTTCATCCGAAATATGAATTTGATTGGATCCCACACTTTTCCTCTACATGCATTTTGTTGCAGAAAGACCTCTTTACTCCCATCTTCAACGAATCCCAGATATAAATCCATTTGACACATTCGTGCTTAATAGCATGATTTTTATCTAAGAAATTGTTCTCTTACCTATAATAAGTAAATTCTGATTACAGCAACTTCATTCTGAATTCTGTCGAAGTAATGTTTCCACATGTTTAGTCATGATAACAGAGACAGATGGTTTACGTATTCACAACTTTATCGATAATATTCTATACTGTCACCTGGCATGGGGAGGGATGAAAAGTATCTCAAACACGCAGTCACGTATTATTTCATAACGGTATGTGAATATCTCACACCCAAAAACACAGAGACTTACTTTTCATATAGTGATAGTACTACTAACTTATATATGCACATCAGCAGCACTACAAATTTGCCCTTTCTGTTTTCCGATGCCAGAGAGCAGAAGTTGGGTAACAATTAAAATAAAAACAGAACTATTGTAGTTCAAAAATTCTTACATAAATCAGTAAGAAAACTCTAGCTTTGTGAATCAATATCTTGTCTCTTCTCTGATGGAGAACTGGGAGGAGAGGAAATTATTCTGCTGAAAATGATACGCATCCGAAAGCAAATAGTGATAGGTATGTTTTAACAAGACGAAGGATGGTATGTAAATACATTTGTATATTAACATCCTTATCGCTACTTGTATAGTACAGATACGTTCTTTGGTTTTGAGTTTCCCTTAAAAGTGTGTACAGAACCCCAAGTATAGTATAAAAGTCTTTTAAACAAACATTTAAATGTACTCCTTGTATCTTTTTCTAAATAACGCTGTAAAACGTAAATAAATAAGTAAGTGTAGAAGTCAGAATGTTTCAAGATGCTAAACTGAGAGTTGATACAGAAGTGTAACGTATTGTAAAAACTGATACGTACTCTCTTGTAAAAAAAGGTGTGTTATAATTCAGGCAAAAGAATGAGGTCACAAACACGTAAGCACACGACTTATTGATTACGTAAGGCAACATAATAATTATAAGCACGCAGAAAATGCCAGGACTTACTAGCGGCAAAAAAACCGAAAATATGGAATTGTCTCACGCATCAAATCTTTGAAAATCCACGCAGTTATCTAGTTAACGCTGGAGTTATTTTGGTGAAATCTGTAGGAAGTCTGAAATATTGGAGTCCGAGAAGCAGTACTGAGTGAGAAGAAAATATTGAGATAATTACTCGCGGCGGAAATCAACCAAGAAGTTTGCTTCCTGAGCGTCTGATAACTGCTCAGATGATCAAGTTTCCTGCGTCATTTAGATCCACTGCAGCAACACCTTTTTCACCACACAAACTGATAAAACTGTGAGCGAAACAAAACTATTACACACTCTCCAGACCTATTGCTTTAAGCTCAGTTTTACTATCATCCTCCATTTTACGCTTAGCTAATACTAAGGTAGCAATTAGTAAAATTGATTGGGAATTCAATGACCTGGTTATGGATAGTATTCAAAGCTGGACTTTTTAAAAAGCTCTTTTTGGTTCTTTGGTTTCTGCAACGGAAATTTGTTGAAAGGCTCATAAATGAAAGAAAATATAGGTATCACCCCTTCAGATGTGACCTCAGATATGGAGGATGATTTTCACTTTAACACATAGAAATGATGCTGCCAATTACTATCATATCCCCATTTTGGAGATCGTTATCGGCTAGGTACCTTTGAACACGGGTACCTTCAACATGCTTTAGTAAGACGGTTTTCTGATATTTCATTTATTTTTCTTCCTCTAACTCTGCCCTTTATATGGAAACTAATAATGACGCTAAAATTGCATTAAATCCGTCCATCAAAACATGGGTAGGTAACCACAAACTACGTAACTGATTTTAATATACTTCCGTAAACACCAAAACATTCTCTCTCATACTTACAGTGATGTTTTCTGAGAAGCAGTTAAGCGTTCCATCGAACGAATGGTTGCAACGTAACTGCCACTCACAAATGAAGTGCCTGCCTGGAAAATAGCAGCAGGTAGGGCGAAGGTGGAAAGAGGAGGATTTGCTGTAGTGCATGTTTTGAATGAATGTCGTTACACAGCTTTTCTAGGTGTTTTGTAAAATGAAGAGGGCTTGACGCAATTTCCGCGAAACTAGATTTAAACCACTTTCGAACTGTTTCCAATGCTTGTCTGTACCTAATGTGTCGTGAAACACTGCACTGTTCTACAACATTCCCATCTTTGTATAGGCAAACAATAACATCTCATTTAACACAGTATTTGTTTTATGTGTCCACATTGTCGCGTAAACAGTCAGGTAGATGTGTTAGTTACTGGCGAGCTGGAATTGTATTATAAATCGACATGTTATAAATAAAATTAGCTAAAGCCCTTTCAGATTTCTACACAAAAAGCAAATTTTTAAGCTGCCCCATTAATAGACATAAGACAGAAGATAATCGGGCCATCTTACAACAAATAATCTGTGACTATGATTAGCATCTCTATTGTGTTTTAGTCTGTTCAGGGGGAACTAAAGTTTCGGAGGGACATGCTTTTTGCCTCTTCAGGATTAACGACTCTTCAGAATTAAAGGTAGAGGTTACGTCCTTTCGAAGCCTTTGCACTCACATTCCTGGCCAAAATGCGGTGTCAAAAATCAGAAGCCTGCAAAAAGAATTTCCACCGACATCAACACGTCAAGTTATTACATGGACTTATGTTGCTTAGTCTAACGAAAACACTGACAGTGATAAAATACTATCGTCACCACCACATCTGATTTGTCATATTTCTCAGTCCACGGGTAGCGTCCTTTTCGACAAGCTAACAGCCTGTTATCTAATTGAAAGGTCGTCGCAGTTTACAGAATTCAACAGCTCATTACACTATGTACGACTCATAGTGTATGGCACAGGTGCATCTTATGAGCCACATTTACCCAAAATCTATAACCTCTCCTACCATTTGTTTAACCCTTTAAAGACGAACCCTGTCTGTTTTATATAAGGACTCAGTGCGTACCGCGCTGTAAACACTCTCCACTTCGGTTATAAAAACCAATCTCTTAATGATTTATAAGACAAAAGTTGCTGTTTGTTCTGAGATCCGTACAAAACACATAAACGCAATGTGGGCACCACGTAGAATTCTTTAATGTTAAACCTGGTCGTATGTAAAGTTACCGCTAGGCTTTAAAAGTTAAAATGCATGTTATTTTAATGTCCCGTCGAAGTTTAATTATTACCAGTGAGTTATTGCTTCAGATTTTCCCATCAAAATAATTTACGCATTTCTTTTATCCTCCGTGCGTGCTACATGACCCGCCCCATATATTCTCCTCAATTTGACCACCCTGACAATATTTTTCTACTATGTTTCGTAAGCAGTGAATTATTGACGTACCTTTTTTAGAACTTGTTAAGGGAGAAGCTAAGCATTCACCTGCATGGGGCCAACATTCCCTCCATTAACTTATAGCGCAAGGAATACATACAGACTCAATTCTGTCTTACGTCCTTATTCAATTATTGTTACTATTGTTCGCTGTCTAAAAAAGGAATGGTCTAACGTCATCAACCCTGTGGGACACACAGAAAAAATGTAAAGTTCTCGGGCCCCAAGTTTTATCTTGTAAACTGACGTAAAACAGCGAGTAAACGCAGGTACCATTATGTCACAATTCTTACGAAACGTCGAACATTGATGCTGATATTCGCTATAGATATATGTAGCTCTAAGAAAGCAGATTTCTTGTTAACCGCATGAAGTCCATTGGTAATTAGAAGTGCTACTTTCTGTAACACATTATTCATTTGTAACTCAGTGTATTTACATAATTTTTACAACTCTCACAACAAAAGTTCAAGCAAAGTTGTTCCTGCACACACCATGAAAATATAAAAGTGTTTAAAAGTGCAATACCACTCATTAGTAACCTCGGCCGCTTTACCCCTGTGACACAACGCGCGCAGATTTGCTGGCTCATCGCTACAGCCGGGCTGAAGACGACATATCGTTCCTGCCCAAGCAGGGAATAGAACTCCAGAACCTCCAGCCTGTAACCTAGGCACTACACAGACTGCACTCTGCCGGCTGCGTGTTATTCACTATAGATTCTGGCAATTTCTCTGAAGAGTAGAGCTATTAACTGTTTAATATTTTCTAAAGGAAACGGACCGTCTTCTTAGTGCGCTAGGAAAGATTTCTATATAATTAAATGAAAATTTATGCATGCTACATGTCTCACTCATCCAACATTCTTTCAGAAGAAGCTGTGTAAGTTGTTTTCAAGAAGGAGAAAGCTTAATGTCTAGTTCATTGTGGTTCTATGTGTTTGCGAAATGGTTGATTCTTTATATGTACCCTACATTATTTTCGAAATTTTCTTTTGTCTGAGGGGTATTTGGTATACATTCGTCCGATAATGGAAGTTACCTGGATTTAATGGAAAAGACAAAGTAAACTTTTATAATATTGCTCTTACGTGAAGAGTGAAGCAATGTCAGCTTCTGAAACGACGTGTATGTCACAAAGAATATCTCAGATAATGGGCAAAATCCATCGTATTTTCCCTCAGGCTAGGCATAATGTTGACGCTACTGGAAGAGCACAGAAAAGAAGTCTATAAATTTCATTGAATGGTCACGAATTTAGAGAGGAAAGAGAAAGACGTTCGTAGAGGAGGAAAGGGAAGGTAGAAAGGGGCAGAGAAGATAGAGAAAGGCAGAAAGGAGACTAACGTTAAGAGAAACAGGCGTACAAGATAAATGTTCTGCTTCAAGACTGAGGTACGGCCGGAAAGCAGAATACCAGCAGCATCCATGATACTGCAGTGTGGGATTAATGAATTAGCAATTGGATCAATCTGTGGTTACTGTAAGACTCTGACGCAAAGCCTCGGATTGAATGAAAGAGACGGATTTATTTAAGAATGGTGTTGTGAGGTGGAATAGAGCAAATTTGCTAAATGGCACCACGTAGTGTTCCAGTGGTTTATGTAACCCTGGTAATCAATCTTGTGACAACAGTAAGTTGATTGTTCAGCCTTTAAAGGCGTGACTCACATTGTCATTTTGGTAAGAAATACATCGAAAAAGGGAGAGCAGGATGAAAATATTTGGCAGAATATTATATCATAAAAATGAAATCCTATGACAATAAAAATGTAATGCCTTAGAGGTGTAAAATTTTAGGATCTCATAATATTGTAAGTGGAGATGCTGCAAGCCCTCTGGGATGTTGCAAAGTGTCTTGCGGTAAATAGTTACCGACGTTTCGAAGCATTGTAGGTAACTTCATGGCCAGTAATTGAAAGAAGAGACTGTACAACCTGAAAAAGAAACAGTGAAGTCCCTCAACAGGCCGATAGATATTTACCAATGACCATCACTGAGCCTCGCTAAAAACTCGAATCTCCAAACTAATACCCTGCTTTATAATATCGTTGGAGTCGTTGTTCGTTAACCCCTTGTAGTAATGTTTACTTAATTCCTGGGCGGGGTGAGACCGAGTCCCTTGATACCGCGGTTGCTAATGGTGTTATTATACCAGTAACAGAGAAGATGGAGGGACGAATGGCGGAATAATAACTAACAGGGTAAGAGCAAAGGTCTCGGAGATGAACCTGTCGCAGTACCACTTAGTAGATCGCATGTCCAACATGGACTACACTTGGATCGTACACGGGCATGCGCAGTGAGAATTCGGCAGCATGATCTATGGTGCCTCCAAACCAGGGCTCCGACTCCGACTCCGACTCCTTGATTTTTAAAACTTCCGACTCCGACTCCTTCATAAAAGCTCAATATGTATTAATAATGGTAAACCTATAAGACATTTCATCACCACCACATGAATCATCAGGCTACTTTTTGACTCCTAACCTATATTTAAGTATAAGTCTAATGGTTACTGTAGCTATTAGGGCTCTAGAGTTGGAGTATCTAAAGATTTTAGACTGAGGTCGGAGTCGGATTCGGTACATATTTACCGACTCCAACTCCACCTAAAATTCCTTCCGACTCCGACTGCACAGACCTGCTCCAAACATGGCGGTTACTGTGCGCAACACCGGTTGTAAAGTTAAAAAATGCTGAATTTTGCAGACGTAATTGTCAGTATAATTCTGAGGATACAGAACTATTAGTTCCTTAAGCATCGTCAACAGATTAGTGATTATAAATTCTACACAGGTTGCGGGCAGCTGGTGCATGTAAAGCGGACGTCAGACTTCCCCGTTCAGACACTAGTAGTGTGTAATATCTGTCAGTGACAAGGCAAAATTCCTGCTGCTCGTTATCTCCTCTGTATTCCGACAGAACTGCGGACATTTAATTAAGCATTGACAACGTGAACTGCATTTTACTTAGGTTATACATATTTTGCCGATCCCAGTGGCCGCGCGGTCTAAGGCGTAGGTCTGCGGCCGAGTGCTTGCTGGGATAGTGAGTTCGAATCTCACCGGGGGCATGGATGTTTGTCTTGTACAGTGTTCGTGTTGTCAGATAGAGGTCTCTGCGACGGGCCGATCCCTAATCCAGAGGAGTCCTACAGACTGTGGTGTGTGTTTGAGTGTGATCAAGTGAAATCAGAAAACCCTCGACACCTGCTGTGAACAAGTAGGTAGAAGACGGAAGGACTAAGTAAAGTGAGAATATTTAAATTAATTAATTACATGCGAATAAACGAGAGTCAGAATAATGTAAAAATTTAGCCGTTTAAGCACTTCTCTTATAAGAAAACTGAACTCTATATTTCATCTCCTAGATAAATTTAATTGCATTCTCAGACTTCTCATTAAAGTTAGCGAAATAATTGGCTTCCGTCAGACAGGCGCTGTTTACGGCAAAGCCCTACGGTCTGGAACTGAAGTACAAGCTTGAGATTTCTATAGTGCTTGGGTGATATTCTGGGGGCCAATTATAAATATTTCGGCATACAGTGTACGCATGGCTTCAAGTACTCATGCGTTGGGAAATCGTAAAGGGATGCGGGTATTTCACAAATACCATTTGCATCAATTTTATGTTCAGGTCTGATCTCATATATTGTCAGCCTCGAAAGGATTCTTGGAAAATATGAAGTAAATTATGATGTAGTTTAATGCATTTTTCTAATTCTTTATGTATCAATAACAATACCTATAATTACTTACAATTATTTCTTCTTTCAGACATCAGAAATAATGTTTTTGTAATATTAAAGCCGCTTATTCTGTATGAAGTCAAATTAGGTGATTTAAATGAAACATACCAGACACACTTCAAACAATTTATTTTAAATATATGTAATTCCCCCTATTCTGAGGTGCAGATTCCTGATATAAAAATATAACCGCGTTTTTAAATAATATTTCATTTTAATAAGTTAAATTGACTATTTGTTACTGAAACTAGAATGACAAGGCGCGTAGTCTTACAATGTTTATTCAAGTTATCAGTACTGCTGGTTATATGGGACCAACACGGGAATGAAAGGAATACTTGGTAAGGTAAATGTTGCCCGTATCAGTAAGATAACACAAAAAAATACCTTTCAAAATTCAGGCTACGGTAAATGATTCAGAATGGCGTACAGTCCAGAATACATCAACTCTGATGAAACGTTATTTACATGCACGTGTCTTAACCTTTTAAAGCCTAGCGGTAACTTTACGTACCGCCAGGTTTAACATTAAAAAATTCTGCGTGGTGCCCACATTGCGTTTATGTGTTTTGTACAGATCTCAGAACAAACAGCAACTTTTGCCTTATAAAACGTTAAGAGACTGGTTTTTATAACCGAAGTGGAGAGTGTTTACAGCGCGGTACGCACTGAGTCCTTATATAAAACAGATACGCTTCGTCTTTAAAGGGTTAATGCTGAAATTTATACTAAAAGGAGCACAGATATTCCCGGGGTTACACAGTAGTTACGTACAGGAAGAACCACTGCAAGTCAAATTTTTCGCAAGTCGGAATTCAGCACATAGATGATGGAATTTATGTGTTTATGGAAGGAAGTCCAGTTAAAATCCAAACTGCGAAACAGGGGAAACGGATTAGCCACAGGATGGCAGTTACCATCACGCCCCGACCAGCCTGTGTTAAAGCCTAACAGCGTTCTTCCACGACTTTCTTCTCATTGCGCTTTCATTACCGCAATAAAAAAATTCGGCGCGTTTGAAAAATATTGTAACATTAATTTCCCTATGCGATTTTAAAATTGCATAAGTCCAACTTATCACGTACTGTACCAGCTACATAGGACACGTGTAACAACTTGCTGTTCTGTCAGCGCCACACAAACAGGTTATTCAAAGAAGCGTGATAGCATATTCAATTTAAAATAAAAAATTTAAATTTGTATTTTAATATTATAAATATTCCTACACTTCACTAAACATTAGTTCTGCAATAAAATGAAGGAATATGAGATTAACAGGATGTATATAAGAATGGGGAAAATAAGAGGTACAAGCAAACCAAAACATAGCGCCGCTATCAATCAGCACCCGTGAAAGTCAGTTAAGGAGAATTCCTTATTATACAACTTCTAGATTTACCGCCAAACACGACGCACCACCATAAATTGCGGTATACAAAGAGTGATGTTATGTTGGATTGTGACAGCATGTAGAGGGCATTATAATCAAACGTCAGAAGGTAAGATAGCACCTGTGAGACCTGTGTATGTACAAACAAAGGTACTATTAAAAAAGACATTATATAAGTAGGGTGCGTGGATGGGGAATGCATTCATTCGCTCAGGACAGGGACCGGAAGCGGATTTTTATGAATACTCTATCGGATTTTCATGCTCAATAAAAGGTTGTAAAAGCTATATAACGAAGGGTTTGTGCTTTTATAAAATTAGAAGTTCAGGTAGGATATAGACTACAGAAGACAAGACACTGTGTCACTAACGAACACAGGAGAGAAGGAAATTTATGTTAGCGAAAATAGTCCCTATGCAGAGTTCTGCAGTATTGATTTTTATACTCTGCTTGTATGTGAACTTATTCTGCAGTTCAGTCGTAATTTGCATACTGTGTAACACAAAGGAATTAGACAGCAAAGGAGACTGTGCACGTATACAATTACGAGTGTATGAACCTATAGCTGCGAGGCTCAAAGTGTGTAACAATGCAGAGGTGTGACACGAAATTTGGAGACTGTGAACGATAATAATTTTCTCCATTAAGACTGATATCTTCTGGGTTGTGACGCCATGTAGCCTGGTAAAGTGCAATCAAAGTTTTGGAGATATATACCACACTTACCTTCAGGTTCGAATCAGAATTCAGAGGCACCGTTTCGTGTCTTGCTGGCAGCACATACAGCGTCGTATAAATGAAGTCGGAGATAATGTGCTCGCCCGATACATTTAGAAACCTCTACCAGGCTACACGGTGGCATATCCTGGAATACCACATATCTGACAAGCAATTCACACGTTTTTAAAAATCGTATCTTGAGAAAGTATGATTGAATAGTTTTGACCGAATTGCACTAGGTCAGCTTAGGGACAAGTGGCAGGTTGTTATGAACACGGTATTAAACTAACTCCATGGAGCAGAGGCCTTCTTGAGAAGCTAACAGTTTCTCAGCTAGTCAAGAAATTCCCCGCATTTTATGGAACCCGAAGGTTCATTACCGCATTCACAAGAGCCCGCCACCTGTCCCTATCCTGAGCCAGATCAATCCAGTTCATATCCTCCCATCCCACTTCCCGAATATCCCTCTTAATATTATCCTCCCATCTACGCCTGGGTCTCCCAAGTGGTCGCCTTCCCTCGGGTCTCCCCACCAAAATCCGGTATGCACCTCTCTCCTCCCCCATTAAAACTTTGATTTTAATACATTCCGGACACTTCTTGATAAGCCAAGGAAATGTTAGCTTCTGAGAAAAAGGTGTTTTCCATGGAATTATTTAATGTGCGTCCATTTTTTCTCCTCACTCCTAAAAGAGTTTTTATGTGTAATGCATATACTCACCACCCAGGGTTAATCGGTGTGACTCAAGAAAGACTCGCAACAAGCAGCTAGCTTTTTACATAAAGAGAAATCTAAGGATAAAGAAGCCCAGTCAGCTACTGTTTTATATCTGACGTTCTTCTGGCCGTTACTTTGACTATGACAGCGGGTGGTAATACATCCGAAACGTTGGTATCTATATACCAAACTACACGGCGTCCAAAGACAGAAGACCGATATTTTATTAGAATAAATATATTTTACACATAAATATATGAAAACACTAACTTAGGCATACTTCGCCGCTGATAATTTTACTTCCGACCGTAAACAATTATTCGTTTCGTTGAGAAAGTTCCCGGATGTTTATCATAACCGTTAGAAAGATGTCATTAAAAGCCTTTCTCAGTGATTCCAAAACACTTTAGAATTTCACAATTTATTTCACATTAATGTGTCAAATATGCGAACTTATAGTAAATTCTTGACACCTACTTCCCAGGCTTACACCAGTTCTAGAGGAATGGAATATGATTTTAATAATTTATATCATAAAATTATTCAAGAATAATAATTATGGTTGCACACTTCTGAAGTAAAATTTTTTGTTTACTTCACAAAGGAACACACATGTACGAAAGTATTTGTCACACAAGAGTCCAAAAGTACGATGTGAGAGTGAGAAAACAGTTTCAAAAAGTAATGTTTAATATTAAAATTTTGTAAAATTACAACTTGATTCGCATACTAGTAACGAGGTTTCTACACAAGAGCCACAAAAGATAGTTGAGCAAAAGAAATAAACAGCGAGTTTTTTAAACCTTTGACAAGCTCTTGCGAAAATATTTACGTAGTAAGTTTAGAAACTCGAAGAGCTTTCTAAGTTACAATATTTTTAAGACTTAAAAATCTCAAATAAGCAATTTTGTTACGATATGTAGGCCTACCTCCTTTTCAAGTATTGGGCGACTTCGGAAATGGAACTTATTTTAGAAGAGTGTACCTAAAAATAATAATTCATCATCAAATATGAACTTTTCAGGGACTCCACGGCGAGCAGTTAATTGTAAAATCAGTAAGAGTTTAAAGTCTGTGGCAATTATTTGCATCATATCCTGTAACAAAAGGGACCCTGAATTTTTTCACACAGTGTATTCATGAGCTTCATATTATTCTCAGTCTAAAAGATGATTATTTACGTATGAAGCATTAACGACTTTATTCGGTGCAATGGATAAGCAATATGTTTCCAATAAACTAGGAACAGAAATTTATAATATTATATAGGTGTAAACATTATAACTTTAAAGTAGTACAGAAATGAGCAGCTGAAGTGTCCCGTTACTTTACAATTTCCACTAGCATTACTTCGTAAATACATTTAATGCGATCAAAGATTTTGTTGGGTGACTGCGGAAAAGCTACTCTAACATCTGAATTATGTAGGAACGTGGAAATGCACAAGCAGGCAAAGTGCAGGATCGGACGTCCCAGTGTTATGTTTTGAGTGTGCTATTTAAATGTGCCTACAGTTGCTAAGATTAAGATACTTTGGTGATAAATGAATGAATGAAAATGGAGCGTTGGTTGAATGATACCGATAAGGAAAAGTCGAAGTACTTGGAGAAAAATCACAGTGTAATTGAGCCTACCACAAATCCCAAGTGGACTTCCCTGGTTATGAACCCACGATAATAGGCCGGTGAGTAGTCGCCTGTGGCTTAGAAGAGCACATGTAGCCACTTATTACCCAATGCAGCGCCTCTGCTTGGATGAGGTTAAATGAAAAAAAAACTCTTTATCCTGGAGGTACTGGATTCTGCGCACGTCTTCAGCGCCTCCTGTCCTAGGATGCATGCTTGTTTACCTTTGTTATTATATTTGCATCAAGAAATAGAACCTTGAAGCAGGAGACACGTATTTACTCTCTAGTCCTTTTCTGTTTAACATACCTATGCCCGAAACGTCTGTTTCCATCATAAGAGTCTCTAAAGAGTGCGTACATTTGATAACACATCTTTAAATAAGTTACGAAAGGATCATGCAAATTTGGAGCCCATACAAGTCCTTAAAACATGCAGCTGATTTTAAATGACAGTTTTGTTGCCTTGTTAATAAATGTACGCAAGATATCTTTTCACAATAATGAACCCACAAATTTCATTTTAATTTCCAAAGAGTATATCCCATAAATACTGCAATCAAGACTAAATACGCAAATCCATGGAACAGCGTCCTTCAGGGACTGACAGTTGCACAGCTGGTAGCGAAACTTCCCTCACTTCATGGAACAAGAAAAGGAATTTGCGGGTTCAGAATGTCCCACTACTGGACACTGTGCCTACTGTGATGAATGCAGCCCAACTCTGCCTTTTAAAGACAAAAGACGCTACCTTTCACTCAATGTTTCTGTCTCACAAAACTTATATGTCCATAAAACTTCGTCAGTGCGTGCTACAAGGTCCGCTTATTTCATTCTCCTTCTTTAAATCACTGCAAGGATATTTGTGGAAGGCAAACATTGTGAATCCCCTTATTAAGCAGCTTCCTCCTTGCACTCACGTTTTTCAGACCGTCACTATTTCTTCTTCTTGAGGTTGATAAACCGAGGTCAATTATTTCGCTAATTATGTCAGACCTGTTGCTATAATTGTACCAAAATCCCACTCTTAAACATTCTTCCGTTCCATACACTTTTATAGTGGACAAGGACACAAAAATTGATATGTCATATACTATGGCCTAAAATTATCCTTAACTAGTCGTTCAGTACGTGTAAATCGACTGAAGAATCTAATGGTTAAAAAATTGCCCCGCCGATACCTACACCTTATAGCCATGAATAAAACTTTTGTCAAATTTGTAGCGACATTTTTAGGTTAAATAATTGTCCCACCGATATCTTTAGTTTATGACTATGAATACAAGTTTTGTCAAATTTGTAGCGACATTTTTTACAGAAGACGCGAAAATGGGTTTAAAATAACTTTCTTACGAATTCTTCTTTCCTTCACGAATAATTTAATGTGTGAAACATGTTTAAATTAACGGCACATCCAAGTGAAAAGTGACATAATTCAGAGTCGAAAGGAGCAGAGTAAAATTACGTAAATGAAACTTGTTCTGTCAGCCACAATTACAACTTCTAAGCTGCGTGTAGAATACGCTTACAGGAACGAAGTTGCGTCTGTAATTTGAGCTCAGATCGTTTCGTAGTCCTTCCCTCTTCTACCCACTCACAGTACGTGTCAAAGTTGCTTATTTTCACTTGATCACACTCAGACACACATTACAGTCGGCAGACTCCTCTGGACGAGGGATCGGCCCGTCGCAGAGACCTCTACCTGACAACACAAACACTCACAAGAGACAAACATCCATGCCCTCGGTGGGATTCGAACCCACAATCCCAGCAAGCGCTCGGCCGCAGACCTACGCCTTAAACAGCGCGGGCACTGGGAATTTGAGCTCAGATACGAAGTTAAATTTTGAAATCATTACCTTGAAGTAAATGCAGGTTGTACACAAGGGAGAAAAAAACTTTAATCCCATGTTAAAAAACACATTTTATGGACATTCACTTTAATACAGCAACCCCAAAATAATGTAGAAACTCCTGACACCCAATAGTAGACCACTGGGCAAGAATATGGTTGCCATGCCTGCTGCTATGCTGCCACCATGTAGGGAGTTCAGATTCTGGAGGGGATACGTCCGCCCTGGAACAGATTGCAGTGCAGGATAGGCTTCTGTGGCACCACAAGTGGCAGTGCAACGTGTATATTGACGGATAACTCGCGTCACTCATTGTTCGAGTGTCAATTCGTAAAATGTTTCTTCGTGGAAGCAGGAGGGTAAAGCACACCCATTACAGGCCTGGACAGGCCCTTAGGGCTCCAGGAGGTCGAGGCTCCCAGATTTCTAGACAGTCGGCACATGTAGGTGGTGAGGTTGTCAGCCGTACGCACCGGCCACCTTTACCCCCCCAGGGAATATTCCTGGTACTCATTCCTGTTAGAGGCTGAGTCGACTTCACGGCCATAGTGCGACCGAAATGATTACGTCAATGAAAAATTCCAATGACTCCATCGGGAATCGAACCCGCGAGAGGCAGAAGGTTAAAATAAAATTCTACATTCGTGAGGTGTTAGGTGCCGAATGTTTTGCGTCAAGAATATATAGAAATATTAACCTCGCCTTTTCAATAGATGTCATTGGATCTGAAGAAAGCGTTTAAAGTTCGAGGATTTTGAATATAAATTCCTCATTATAAGATAAATGTTTATTAACCGTTTAAGGACGAATCGTAATCTCTTTTGTTTGAAGATCCAGTTCGTACCGCGCAGTAAACACCAACTCGGTTACAAAAAATCAATCCCTTAATGCTGTATGCGGAAATGAAAGCTGTTTATTCTGAGATATAATCAAAACACAAAAAAAATACGCTGTGTAAAAGAATATAGGATTGTTAAATATTAAACCTGGGGGTACTTAATTAACCGCGAGGCTTTAAAAGGTTCAAACATATATAATATTTAACAACTATTAATTAATATGTTACAAAGATCATTGCTAAATTTTCAAAGAATTGTACCAGCCGACCTCTTACGCTAAAAAATAATACTTTATATTGTCTTTACGTTACAAATTCGCAACTGATACTATAGATTTTCATAGCCTAAGGAGTCTCATTTGTAATCTGCTAAGAGAGACACGAAATATGCATACGGAATTTTGTACGCAAAATTTGAAGAAAAGAGAGAGGCCTCTTTGTGTTATTAACACAGATGCATATATAGTATTAAAATAGCCTTTGGACGACGGCATTTATATCGAACTGGCCGGGTCTCGGGTACGACATTCTTCCAGTCGGCTCTTTAAATTTTTGCGCATGGGTTACAAAACACATTTATATCATTTGAACCAAAAGAAATTAAACAATGAAACAAGCGGCACTTTGTAGGAAATGAAACATATATCAGCGCGTCTGGAATAGTGCAGTAAAATTTTAGTAGTATCAAGTAAATTTCCAAAAGTTTCAAAATATTCCATTTCTTTTACTTACATTTTGGTTTGAGACCCCAGTTTTGCGTAGGGAAATCCATCTTGGACAGAATGAAAAGTTTCAGAGCTGTGCTTTCGTGTGGTAGTCCTCAAAGCAGCTTCTGTCTACACAGATTCCCAAACCACACTTCCGGCGCTTCACTAAAACTTTTCTGTATTCACCCCTGGTCGAACACAGCGACATGTTTCGCGCACGGTCTAGGCCAGCTATCGCTCGCGTGTAGTCTACTGATTTCTGACTCAGAGCTGGGCTGTCTTGCTAATGACCTTCGTATAGTCCGTTCATATCCAGCCTGTGCCAACATATTCCTCACAAGGGTGAATCGAAAATCTCTATGCGAAATTTTCTTTCCCCCACATGAGGAAAGGAGAATGTAGCTGTTCAGAATGGTCAAGCCGAACAGGTGGAAGAACAGTGTTTTCACCACTTCAGTGTTCGACGGCAGATGGAGTAGCTATCTGCTATTCTGTCTCCCTTATCTACAAAGCCCCTTTGACGGGAATAATCCGCCACAAGTTGCGGCTTTATGGCCTTCCGGTTACTGTCGCAGAAATTACCTTCTGTGAAGTCATTGTGGATATTTGTCGACATGTATATGCCGCGGTTGTCCCTCCACAGTATTGCTGTAAAGTGACCCCTGGTTATTACGTGAATTTTGCCCCTTTTGAGTTTCATTTTATTCGGGCCTAGCTCCTCTGGCATGCCTGTCCCTTTGGGTCTGACAGTGCCACAACAGTAAAGGTTTTAATGGTCAAGTCTTTGAATAGCTGAGGGCAAGGAAAGAAGTTTCCATATACAATTTGTGGCCACGTCCTTGTAATTTCTCTGTCACTGTCACATGGGCTACGGTCAAGTCTTGCACCTTTCGCTGTTTACTTCCCTACGTGTATTTTCATGTCATATGTGTAACCAGTTTCCTCAGTGTTTGTAAATTTTTATGAAAAAATGATTGTGTTTCTTGGGTATGTATTGTCCGAAAACGACGCTTCCTTTGTATGTACTACAAGCCAATAACTTCGTTGACGGCCACATGTTGAGAATGGTTGTAAAATTCTGAAAATGTCCTGTATAGAATTTCAAATAAGTTTCGAATCTTCCACTCTGTCAAAATTTCGTCCTTCCTGTCACGTTCATTCTGGTCTGTGAAACGCACAAAGCGAAGAATGTGACGATATCTGTCTCGTTTCGTAGCGTTACTACACAAAACGCGTGTACAGCTCGTCAGAAGTTGCCCAGCAGTCTGTCTGTTTGTCCCGTAAGTCATGTCCCATTTGTATTGTTATTGTATTGTTTCGTAAAGGTCCGTAAGTTTCCTTATTGTCTAATATATCCGATAAAATTTTAGAATATTCGGTACTTCTACATCACGTTACTTGAAACTTGGCAACGTCATCTCGTCTGTCACTTTCACAGGCCCTACTTTATCTGAAGAATGCGCATTCGTAACTGAAATGAAATAGAGTCGTAGTAACAGCTTTTGCTGGTAGGCTAAACACCTCGGTGGCGTGACGGCGCCAACTGTACACGCTGCGTGTAGGAAAATGGCACTATAGCTCGAAAGAGAAAATCCAATCTGACGGAATTGCAAACGTGTTTCCGAACATAGAATGAATCTTCGGAAGACAAAAGAAAAATTACTGCAATTAAGAAATAATTGAAAAATATTTTAAACTTCAGACAAATAATATTTAAAAATAATATGACGGGATTTCTTTGGTGTTTTATATGAACAAAAGCAATAGAGCTTTAGTACCTTTTTGCACACGAAACTTTTACGGCCTGCGCGGTGTTGCCACCTATGAGGTCATTTTTCTTTGAAAGGTAACCTTATCCAGTTTGCCCGCGATAATAAATAAAGGACTCATTATAACGGGAGCCCTTACCCATCACTAGCGCGTTGTACACAGTAGAAAATTTGTGTTACGCGCGTGATCAACATTCATTTGTACCATTTGAAACACGCGTCTCCCATATTGAACCGCGCTTCAGCATACATCGGCTTTGTATCCCGGCACAGCCGATACACGAAACTCGTAACACAACACAGGGCCCGCCAGCAAAACAAGGCATAACGGAAGTTCCCAGGCTTTCAGACCACATAGGAAAACCCGGACAGCCTCAGGTTGAATAAGTGCATGGGGCTTGTCCTGGGATAAAGTGGTCGGAGCATGAAGCTGACCAATAAACTTCGTTTAATGCGCAGTTACAGAATGATTGGAGCTGTACCTTTTTCCCTACATGATTTCATGTCATGAACAGCGAAAGAACTCACAGGGTTTAAATGCTTCCGTACTACATATAATACGCACGTACCGTAAAGGATAGAGGAAAAATACGTGTAGATGAGATACAAGGGTGTGGCGTGGCTTCATCTGGCTTAGGATACGGGCACGGGATGATCTGTCGAGCTGAACATGGTTATAAAACTTTTGATCTTGTAAACGTCAAGGATATTCTGTGAAAACTGAGGGATTTTGACGGCCATAGAGACAGAATGTACTGTTTTAGAAACATTAAGCATTAGGATCGTGAGCTGGACTCCCATTTGAGACATAAAAGTGTATCTGTTTTTGTGCTCTGTTTGTGTTTTCCTGTGTAGAAAACGGCCTTGCGACTGGCTGATCCCTTGTCCAAGGGTTACAACCACGAGAGGATGGAAAAATGCTGCCAGCTGCTCTGATTATACATTGTATCTTCGCTGGTGGACGGAGGAGTTATTGGAATGGTACTGAAAAAACCGTCCCAGTGCCCCTTTGTTTACAGTAAGTCCCTCGTGTGATAATATGTTTCTGGACTTTATCCATCGTCTGAAAAATTAAAATATTAAAACATATGAATATAATAATATTTTAATATTTTTAATATTTTAATTGTTAGGACGATGGATAAAGTCCGGAAACCTGTTATCACACAATGCTATACACCATTGTCGAAACCTTTTAGAATTTAAGTCCCTTGTAGACTAACTTGGGTTCGAACCCAGTGAGAGACAGGTGACTAACGTATGAACCATGTCATGGCAGGGAGTCCTGTAATATGTCTACAAGCAAGATTAAGAAGGCCAGTAAACGTAGGCTGTGGACCGCACTTGCCTGTATTGCCATGTAGTTAGAGTAGAGACACAGGTCTGAGGTAAAGTTAACTTCTCGAGCAGGGTTCGGGTGCACTGATTAGTAGCATTTCCACCGCAAAGAATCGATCAATTATTCTTTAAATTAGAACCGGGGTAAGTTATCCGTTTAGAATATTTTAGCCTGTCCAGGAACAGTAAATTGCCAGAGTCCCGAACTCGATTTTAGACGAGGACAGTGACATAAAGCATAAATTCATTTCCATAACAAAGGGCAGTTTGATACGGCATGACACCAAAGTCGGATTTTTTTTTGATTCCTTATTCAAAGTTACAACAGAGTCGGTGCCACACAAGAAGAAAATTTTCTCCTTGTGGTTGTAACATCCATGTTAATCGAACCGAGAACCGCACATTTTCAGCACAAAGTTATCTAACACATAACTTCATTAGACAGTCCCCATTATAAATGCATTGAATCTGGGGGTTAGGGTGTTCCAACCACACAGTGACTAGACATGTTCAATCAATTAATTCAAGTCCTTTAAGGCCGGGTTTTGTGTCGTCACTGGGCAATGTAATGAGCCGTAGCCAAGTGAGCCAGTTCGCCTTCACTCCTCCCCTTCGAATTCGGTCAGTATATCTTTTGAATTTTAAAATTTAAAAACGCTTCTGTGTGTTTCAGTAACACCGACATTTACGTATGTCTGTAGAAGAAACAATCCTGAAGTCCTCAAATACAGAAGTTAACGGTATTTTATAAATCATATTTTAAAAAATAATTTTGACATAAAACGAAACAAAAGCAAAACATCGAGATGAGACTTCCGCGTACACAGATGCAAATTTTTCTTACAATGACGCAACTGCCACTACAGGTCCAGGGGCAACTCATTATCGAGGCTTCACAATCACACTCATTTAGACACACCACACTTGGCAGAACTCCTCTGGACGAGTGATCAGCCCGAAGCAGAGACATCTACGTGACAACACACAACACTCACAAGAGACACACATCCATGCCTCCCGCGGGACTCTATCCCACAATCTCAGCAAGCGAACGACCGCAGACCCACGCCTTACAGCGCGCGGCTACTGGGATCGGCACTCATGCAAATAGATAAACCAATCAAATAATTAATTAATGAAAATTTCTTTTCAAAAATTCAATGTTAATATGAATAGAAGTTTAATGTGGAAGTGAAACATGGTATCATACTTCGGCTGAACCATGTACAAGCCTCTATAATGCAACACGGGAAATGTTTTAACCGAAAATGAACAAAAGGAAAGTCCCTATAACAGCAGCCCTAGAGAGACGAACATGTCACCTGGTACTAGTACTGATGCCGGATAAGGAATTCAGCAGGCTACGTATAGTGAATATAGAAATAAGAAGTGCTTACAAAATATTCATTACAAATTTTCTATTTGGAAGACCGAAATATAAGATGGAAGACTAATTAACTTGTAAACATGGGAAGTTAATAATAATAGTGACTCAAATTTTGGACCCTAACCTCAACCCAATGCTAAAGAACCACGCACTTTTGTAGAATGAAACTCCTCCCCTCTTCAAGTGGAAAGGGGAGGGAAGGAACAGACTCTGATGGTCCCGTTATAAAGAGCTAGACGAAAAGGTACGTGGATAGAGGGTATATCTTTCTAATGGGCCCACTACAGTAAGTTTCATTTCTCCGCCTTCAACCTGAAAATGGAGACAGATGATTTCTCCGAAACGCGAAGGTTTTAGCCTGAGACGATGAACAATATTCAAAACATCAGTTGCGTGTGGTTAAGATTAGTACAGCACTGTGCGCATGGCAGTTCCCTTAGTGGAGATTTATTGTACAGTCAGCTATTAGCTGTTCAGTAAACCCCCTCGTTTTGACAGCCGCGATATCACTGGATCAAGAACCAACGTTTGGGATATCTGCTCTCCCCACAGGTGTATAAGAGAACTGCCAATCGCTAATATGTACAGCAAGCAGCTATCATTCCGGCTGTGAATATGGGGACCAACCAGAACTCCGAAAGGCTGACAGTCTTTTAATGATTTCGCTGTCAAAGGAGATAAAACATTATGTAGCTCTCCACTTAAAGTTTGCTGGAGGTACACTGGCACATAATTCTGCATTGATATCAGAGTGGTAACAATCAGATGTAAGCAACATGTACACGTAGTAAACAGTATGAAACACGCAAAAAGATTCGTAAAATAAACTAGGTCGTCCGTAAGGGAACACGCCTCAACAGGTGTAAGGCAAAGTGATTACCGCTGCTTCATTTTTATTCTGTACGCTACTGTTCTGTCTGCAGGAGAAGCTCGACTTCAGAGTCAAATGGTAGGAAGAGTTAATACCGAGTTACGCTTCTACAGGTTGTATGTCATTTTGTTAAAAACCTCACGCTTAAAGACGAGAGGATGAGGGACTTTTTATCCCTACTTAGAACAGGGGAATTAGAATAAAGATACTTCAGCTTCCAGTCGTTCAGTATATGTAAACATGAGGATTCTTCTGTTTCAACAGGAGTATTAACGATGATTCAACCCCATTTTAAACGTATATATGTAATTACTTCTTTTTGTATAGCGATCCACCATTTTAGGCATCCAGCGAAGAGAAAAGATTGTTATATATTGGGACCTGACGCCGTGTAGTTTATTATGAATGTGTATATATATATATATATATATATATAAGGTGCAGAATGATATAAAGATTAATTTACTAAGGCCGAGGGTTACCTTACATACCATGAAGTTTAACGTTCAGCTGTTCTACATGGTGCTGCCATAGCTTTTATGTGTTATGTACAGATCTCGGAAAAAAAACTTTAATTTTACCTTATATATCATCAAATGATTGGATTTTTATAACCGAAGTGGAGAGTGTATAATGCGCGATACGCACTGAGTCCTTAGACGAAACAGACTACGTTTCGTCTTTAAAGGGTTAATGAGTACTAAGATTTGTGTAAGGACGTGGTCGATTAAATTTAGGTGTCGTGTTGACATCTGCCTGCAGAGACTGAAGACTATTATCTATACCTCAATCAGGATAACTCTTCTCCGAGCCGACATTTGAACCCAGAACCTTCAAGTACGAAAGAGGATATTCTAATTCGACTGCGACATTTGGCAGAAGAAGCGTGATATACTTAATCAGCCATGGATGTAAGGAATGACTATCTGATTTAAAATTGCGCCACGTTACCTTACAGGTCATGTTCTTAGGACAGTGCATTGCCAAGAGGGAAATTAAAATTGCAAGGAGAAAATTATAGCCTTATGAGTCTGCTGTTTTGATCCTGAGAAACTGACCGCCAGCAAGCACGCATGCACACGCACACACACAAGCATGCACGCATGCACACGCACACACACGCACACACACAAACATGCACGCAGGCGCACACAGGTGGATCTGTCCCTTAACCCTTTAAAGACGAAGCGTATTTAAGGACTCAGTGCGTACCGCGCTGTAAACACTCTCCACTTCGGTTATAAAAACCAATCTCTTGATGTTTTATAAGACAAAAGTTGCTGTTTGTTCTGAGATCCATACAAAACACATAAACGCAATGTGCGCACCACGTAGAATTTTTTAATGTTAAACCTGGTCGTATGTAAAGTTACCGCTAGGCTTTAAAAGGTTAATGCATCGAGGCCCTGGTGCCGTTCTCTTTCCCAATTGTCCATAGATGTTAGCAGCTAAGGGATTATCGATATTCAGGAAAGTTCCACACTTGTTTTAGTTTCATTTTGTATCAGCTTAGTGGGTTTAAACGTATCGATATTCGATTTATGTTTCAGATATTTTGTTGTTGAGAATTCCACGCAGATTGAAAAGTTTCCCTGTATACACAATATGTCAGTAATGTCCGTTACTTTGCATGAAACTGCCTATCCCCACTATGGATGCAGCGTATGTAAAACCTGGTCAGAACAAATTTCTGTTACGCAAAATAAATGTTGTCATTGTAATTAGTGCTTTATTAGCTATGAAGAGAGATAGGCACATTATTTGTGATACAGTGCTTATTTGTTTCTTTGCTTATACACATATCTATTTCCCCATCAACTGTTCAAGGACCAATTTGACGAGTTTCATTAAACGGTAATGCTATTCCTGATTCTTAATCCAAATCCTCTACTTTCGAAAAGACAAACTTCTCGATCCAGTAAATTTCGCAGTTGACAAAATCCCTCGCTAAAATATTCGTATAAACCAAACCAGGAGTTCACATCATTCAGATTATATGCGTTTATCAATTTGATATGATTAAAAGGCAAATAATTTGAATTATTGGTTCAATATTTGATATTGAGCGAGACTCAAAACAGAACTAAAATGTCGTAAAAGGCAAAATTGCGGCGGCGAAAAAAATCAAGATTTAAATTCTCAATTTTTTAAATGTAAATTACAGATATAGGCAAAGGAAATCTGTGCAAATATATCTGAAAGTCGTTATCATTTAACTGCGACTGAGAGTTATTTCATTCACAGTTTCCCTGCATTCCTTTTATTTCTATCACACTGCAGGAAGAACACTGCACACTTTAAAAAATAAAAGCATAAAAACATTGTCTTTATTTATCGCTGTGGACAACGTACTTAAGCTTTTTTTTAATGTGGATTTTATTATCTTAAATTACAATTTTATGTTGAAAGGTAGGATTGTTTTGATTATATTACTTTTACGCTTATTGCAAGAATGACATTCTCAGTGAAATATACAAAGCGTGCTATTCACCTCCCACATATCTTAAGCTAAAGTAAAAATCTAAAATATCGGAATTGAAATCTTTATCTTTCATAGTATAAAGCATATGTCAAAGATTTACTAAAATAATGCAGTGGCAAAATGTCTAGAAAACGAGAATTGTGGGTATTCCTATATGTCTGTAATTTCGCTGGACAGTTAAAAATTAACGAAGTTTCTGACGAATGTACAAAATGAAACATTTCTAAAAGCGCCCATGCATGATCGAGAAATCATCCGTCATAAATAGAAGCGTTTCAGTGCTTCAATATTTTACTTGTGTTTTCCTTAAGTAAAATATTCATCTTCACACAACGTTACCGGAGTAAACTCTGTGCGTAAAATGCTGAAATACTCTTTGAAAATATTGTCTGGCAAAATTAATCTTCTTCAGAGTTCTAGTGAATATTCAGCTCCTTTTGTATTCACTTTATACGATCGACGAAGACTGGAGGTTTAACCACCGAGGAAATGTGACACAAGTAGCTTAATTTTGAGGGTTTAAGTGTACGTTAAGAGGAAGGCAGTCCTCAGCATTTCCATCGTCACCCCTTATATAGTAAAAGGTTCACAGTATGGTGTTATATTTTATGGACTGGGATTACTGGTAGGAAAGATAGAGAGAGGCAGTAGGTGCCTCCAAAAGTTGGTAAAATTCTCCCGGAACAAATGGCGTCACTGTTCAGAGGAAAGTATTCTCCGCCGTCCCCCAGTGGGAACATAAAACCTTACATGACAACGGCTGGTAGCTGTATGGCAGTGTTTACTGAAAATTAAAATCGCCTGAAAGGCGAGGTGAGGATGTTAATTTTTGCAACCTAGGCAAGATTCTAAGTTACCCCTAGCCCCAGTGATCTCACGTACATATATCCGGGAATGTGTAAGCAAAAATACATTCATCAAGGATGAAAACTATTGATAATAAAAATAAGGGTGTCCTGCAAGTAAAGCACTTGAATTAAAACCGTCACATTTTGCGTTTCTGTGCGCGCTGTCGCTGCTTCTTTGTCTAAGTCTAGGCCGCAGTCTTCCTACAAGGTCACTCTCAAGGACTCTCCTACAGCGCTTTCTTGTTCTAAGACTAGCATTCACAAATTTGGTTTGCAATCATCTAGGTAAAAAGTTGTTATCGAAACTCCAGCGTTTCAAACGTTGAAAAAGTAAACAGATATATCAAATCCTCCTAGAAACGCAGGGCCCTGGATAGCGTAATCGGTATAGCGACTCTCTACGGGCTGGACGGTCCGGGGATCGAATCCCGGTGGGATCGAGATATTTCGCAGCCGTCCAGACCGGCCCTGGGGTCCACCCAGCCTCCTGTACAATGGGTACCGGGTCCTTCCCAGGGGAGAGCGGCCGGAGCGTGAGGCTAGCCACCCCATCCTCTTCTCGTGCCGAGGATCACGAAAGAATAGAGCTATACCTCTACTTCCCCTCTTGGGCCCTCAGGGCCTGTTATAGGGTGAACCTTTACATTTACCTTGAAACGCGGACCTAAATAGTTGAGTCTCCTGTCACTGGGCCGAGCTGTGCTGACGCCAGCGCGGAAGGTCTGGGTAGGGCGCAGCCTTCTACGATCTTCGCAGCGTTTAGAGTCCGTCGCGAGTATTTGAATTTAAAATAATTCTATTCATATCATTTTAAACAATATACGAGACTCCTAACAACATATTTTGTTTAGATATTTAGTTTAATTTTTCTTAAAATACATTTGAGGACTGCAGCCGTGCAGTCCTTATGTACGAGCCGCCGCTGGTATTATGCTAGGAGCAGCCTAGTGCACAGAAATAAGTCGTGCCGAAAAGTCTAATTTGTAATTAACTATGTATATCTCTATTCGGTGTATATCAGTATGCCTGTGTCACTTCAAAGGACTCAGAAACTAACCTAAAACATTCCACATGCAAATAACATTGTCTAACCTAAGTCTATATCAAACTTCCAAAGCTCGTATTTATTAGAAAATAACTAAATATCCTTATTTGATGTTGCACTTCTGTTGATATTTTTGTACTATGTCCTATGTATTTCGGGTTGGAAATTTTATAATATTAAAGTTTCATATCTCTGTTGTAATACACGTAACTATTGTTGCAACATCAAGAATGTTTGTGTTTTTATAAGGCAGAGTATTACATGTTGTTAATAGGAATCTTACAACAAAACAACACTTGTTTCTCAAGAAAATAACCTGATTAGTTACTCTAATGCAGAGCAGTGTGGTCACTCTAAGACTGAAATTTAATTTGTATATACCACTCAACTTAATGTAAGCGTTTAAACAGCCAATGTTTGCAAATGATAGACTGTACATCACATACTTTTATACAAGATGTTCTGATTTTTTCTAGCAGATGGCGGTCTGCAAGATGTCAACGAAAACAGCAGTAGCAGTAGCAGCAGCAGCAGCAGCAGCAGCAGCAACAACAACAACAAAGGAAAGAACAGAAACAATAACAGCATTGACCAGAACGTTACGTGGATCATGCCTGCACACAACTACCCTCGTTCCCACCATCACTACCAACAGCCAGTCCTTTTACGCCACCAACACAATCACATCCGGCACCACCACGTGCACCACTGGGGGCCATTTTTCGAAGAGGATGGAAAAAATGCGAGTGAAGGGGGTCAAATGGCGCTTGAAGTTCCTCTGGGAGGATCAGTTCACCTCAACTGTCGTGTCGGCATGTTGCATGACAAGACGGTAAGTTGAGAGGCCATATGTAATACTCTTTAACATTTTGGCTTAGAGAACCACTGCGCGAGGCTACGCCACGAGAACTGCCAGTCATCAGAAGAGCAGTAGAGATACTGTGTTCTTTGATCAGCCGTACATGAAGGAGTATAACTATTCTCACAGGAATTTGCGCTACTGATAATTGGAGCTGTCGACCTGCGAAATATGGCAGTGAGTATGTGCAATAACAAACAGTATGCAGTGTGTTATAATCTAACACACCAAGTTCGAGAAACGCGTGTATCTTTCGGTTTAAGCTTTGTGTTTCGAGATGCCATCTATAATTCTAAAGAATAAAATGCACACAAAAATAAGTTTCTAAATTGTGTTGTAGACGTTAGCTACTTTGTCCGTCACATTAAATCAAGAGCATGGTTTGCAACAGTCTGGGAGCAGGGTCGAAGTACATATTTACACCTAAAAACGGGGAATTAAAACTCTACTAAATCAAACTGCATAGTCAGGTATCGCATAACTTGTATTCTTCGCCAAACATTATTAGAGTGACAAAGTCAGTAAATGTGAGCTATGTGGGGAATTTACCACGCGTGAGAGAAATATATGCAGAAGTTAGTCCCGGAAACCTGAACGCGCGCAACAACATGGCGGAGACAAATACTATGAGGAGAAAAATACAGAGGTGACATGTAAATGAATATTGCGTAAATATATGTAGTGTATTTTTCTGATCATCATGGCGATCAATAGCTTGTTCTTAAGTATATGACAATAAGCAGCATGCGTTATGGAAATATTTACTTATGTTGATGGTGGAATGTACTCGAGTGACCGAAATTTCATATCAGATTTCATGAAAAAGTGGTCAAAATTTTAAAAAATTTAAATGGGTGACACATAGCTACACAGGCATAAAACATGGTACCCTAACAAGCCAACGAATTTCCGTTTTAGGAAGGGAAGTACGCTAAAATTATTGTCTGCTGGGAAGTGACGCAATGCAGGTTGACAGAGAGCTAACCGAGGTGTTAAGAAACAAGTGCTTCTATCGTCGTGTTACTACACTGAATATTCAGGTAGCAGGCTCCTCGGAGATTATGGTAGAGTTCTGCCAAACTGCAAATCGTAACATTTCAGCAGACCGTAGTTGTATTAGTTTGTTGGAATTAGTGGGAATTTTAAACCTCAGATTCCTACAATTTATTTTAAATGCCAAGCTTCTTCTTTCGTGAATTAAAAGACTATGGTACAGTCCGTGTGCATGGTATGAGGAAATGGATATATAACTGTACTCATTTTAACTTCTGCACTACATAGAGGTCAAAGGTCAGCTTCACGCTGCGGCCGATTTATCCTTGGGAAAGAGCCCCTGGTTCCCATTATATAGAAGGCTGGATGAGCCGGAGACCCAGACGAGTTATGTTGCTCCTGCCAGGACTCGAAAGATGACTCCACTGTTGTTCAGTCCTGACGTAGCCTAGTTGCTATTCCGATTGCGCTATACTGGTTCCTCTTCCATGAGTTATGACCAAAGGCCCTGTTCCAGTGTTCGGCCTGTATCAAAGTTACAGACATTTTGAGGGCTCCTAAGATGGGGTGTTAGCCCCGAATTAAGGTTTAGATAAGCTTATGCAAAATGAAACACAGAAAAAGGAGTCCTACACCAACTTCCCAAGCCAGTTCCAAGTCGTTGCATTTGAATATTTCTCTTCTATATGCAACCGTTATGTACTTGAATAAAATAAGGTTACGACAAGGCCTTATTTCACACTTTTTTGTTTTGCGCCTCGTTGCTTTAACGCCCATTGCCAATTTACACTACTTTTAAATTTGCGCTCTTTCATTTTCGGCTTAACGCCCTTAGGCTAGCTGCTTTCTGTAAAGCCAACCTCTATTTATTATGTAAGTATGGTTTTGGTTTGGGGTTTTTATTTCCACCCACTTTTTCAGAAGGCTAAACAAGGCTTAAACAAGGGCTGGGTGTATTTCCCATCGCTACTTTATCGTTCTCTTAAAAACCCATCTTTTATCTTTATTAATAATTACATATATTTAAGTTTATAATCCACTTTGTGTATTACCCCTTCCTTCTCTTATCCACATATCATTTTTTGCTTCCTACATCCATCATTGGTACGTACCAACTGTCACATCTTAATATTCCTGTGTCATATTAGTCTATCCACATGACCCCGACGGAGATGCCCCTTTCCTTTGTGAGAACCACGTCTTCCTAAGCTCACTTTACTATTCTGTCTTAAAGTTAGAGGAAGACGCATTCCTCCAGAATGTTAGTTATCGACCGATCAACAGAAATCAGTCTTTATAGCCGCCGTCTTTAGGGCCTAAAATGTTACATATCACTTTTATTTTTAACTACATGTTAATAACAGTCTGGTGGATCTCAGAGAAACGTAGAGGGCAAGAAAGAAACTGAAACGTGTGTAATAACGGTCCAGTAATTTCCCATGTATTAATGATAACAAAATGTCAAACTGCGATGCTCTGTGTTAATGATGGTATCTGACGAAGGCGTCTGCATATCTCACTTGGATATTTCCAGTCTACATATATCCAGACTACTTTACGATTCAAATTTGTTCTCTTCTCGACTCCAAGCTTAAAAACTTTCACATACTGGCTACATAAATTTCAAGCATTAATCAATACTGTAAATGCAGAATCCGCGTCCCTTGCTGTTCTCATGATTTTTCGTACGTTACAGGAAGAACACCGCATTTTATTTAAGTGGATGGAAAATATGATTACTACCTAGAAAAATATTCCTAACCACAAAAGCAACATGGTTATCAGTATACGTTTTTATACTTTTTGGTGTCGTACGGAGCAAAATCGCCAAATATTGTGATTGGAGGATAAATTTTAGTGACCGTCAATTCTACTGTTCAGGTCAAAATATTACGTTCTAAATATGTAACTGTATCTTAGCAATGAAAAAGACAAAATTAATCTGAGCAAATTATGAGAGTTTTACAATAGAGGTTTGTTGGCGAATGTTGTAATTGTTATATTCATTCTTGGCATCCCATTGCTCTATGTAATAAGACGTCACCTTAAAACTAATAGGAGGATTTCCCTGTCCGTACAACAATTTTCATTGTCTTGAACAGCTACATGAACTTGCGACATATTTCGAATTCTGTAGGCCATCTTCAGTTAATGTCAATTCTGAAACGCAGGAAGGTAGTGAACGTGAAGCTGGATAGTGTGTGTGCTGTAGTCTTTGTTTTTTGTTAAATTTATTTGGGGGGCAGCTCAATAATTGGCCCTTTACATATAATCAGAAAAATGAAGGTGCAATATGAGAGAGATGAGAAACTTCTACGAAATTTAAGACGAGTGAATCCTTTAAATTTGATGTCAGTTTGCGAATTTAAGATAACATACCATCAGATGTAACGTACGACGAAGCAATAATAAAGTAAGAAAATAGTGAATAATGCCTTCGGGGGAAATAACTGTTCATTGAAAGTCATCAGTTGAAATGTGAGCTTTTGAACTTATTTGAGGAATCCGGTAAGGCAGGCACGGTAGGCCTAGCAGCTCGTCATTAGACTGCATCATCGGGTGCATATGTAGGCAATGCCCGTCCGAAGTACAATTTCTGTAAAGTGCATTTTGTGATGAAATTTTATAGGACATGTATTGTAGATCTGACACATTCTGGCAGTTCGAATCTAAGCCTACGTTAAAGTATGCTTTCATGCAAGGTTCTACACCTTTTTCCCATTTACAGAGATGAAATGGCTTCGTGATTTCCGATAAACCTTTCTGCCGGAATCGGAATAATGCAATCAATATATCGGACTTATTTTCCAAAAACTTGTTTCCGTAAAAATGTTTGTAGCAGAATATTTTCTTTATATGCGCAATACATGTACTGGATATTATAGTCATTGCTGCAATAAAATGTCAGTAATATTAGAGACCCAACAAGAAACTTGGGGTTTCATTGGCGACATAGCAAGGCTGGAGAGTGGGAATTCGCTGAAGGAGAAAGCGGTTAGGGAGAAGAGCGAGTGTGTTCGGCCTGCAGGGTACTACACAAGTTGGGTAAGAAGTGGCTGACCGTGGACGTTCTTGAGAATTCTCAAGAAAGACGTTGTATGGAGGATACAAATCACTAAAATTTTAATCACATGAGATATATAAAGGTTTCATTTTTTTATTTTGCCATATGTTGAACACTACAGGGTAGAACACTCAATGCAGAATTTTCAGTGGATCTTTAGGTGTTGAAAGCACCATTTTCCGCATCATATATCGAGACTAAACTCTCACACATGAGGTATTTTGTCTTTTATGGAAAAGACCAATAGATTGAATTTGTTGGTGGAAAAATTTTGTAATCCGGCGTGGTAAATCCAACTGTAAAATGAAGCTATTTTTAACTCATAGTAAGAACAAAATATTTGTCACGTAGACTACTGTAATAAAACTACATAAGATCTTGTGATCCTTTTCTTCCCCCCCCCCCACCCCCCCGCCCCCGTGGCTTGACGGCCCTAGTGAGACTAGACCTCCTCTATGAGGTTCCTCTATCACTCTCATTTAGACACACCACACTCGATAGTACTCCTCTGGACGAGCGATCGGCCCCGTCGCAGCGACCTCTGCCTGAGAACAAACAACACCCACAAGACACAAACATCCAAGCAGCTGGTGGAATTCCAACCAGCAACTCCATCAAGCGAGCGGCCGCAGTCCCACCGCCTTAGACCGCGCGGTCGCTGGGATCCGCCCTTGTGATTCTAGACGGACGAAATATGCCACTGTAATTAAATCAAGGAAATAAAATTAACTGAACCGTAGAGACACAGGAAGCCTAATAAATAACAGGAGCTTCTGTATGAAGCCATTTGGCTCTTCTACTTTATTGTAGTATTGATCGTATGAAATAATATCGCTAAGTTAGTTGTGTTCAGTCTCCCTTTCTTTATTAATTAAACTTAATACACGCTCCTTTGTAGTGGCAAAAAGGAAGAGGGTTTCCTCGTTTCATTACCGCTGAACACTTAATTTCCTACCTGAAGATGTATATTACTTAGTATGTGGGTTCCTGCCAATCCCAGCGGCCGCGCGGTCTAAGGCGTGGGTCTACGGCCGACCGCTTGCTGGGATCGTGAGTTCGAATCCCATCGGGGGCATGGATGTTTGTCTCTTGTACAGTGTTTGTGTTGTCAGGTAGAGGTCTCTGCGACTGGTCGATCCCTCGTCCAGAGGATTCCTACCGACTGTGGTGTGTGTCTGAGTGTGATCAAGTGAAAATAAACAACCTCGACACCTGCTGTGAACAAGTAGGTAGAAGAGGGAAGGGCTATGAAACGATTGTAGTAGGTTCCTTAACCCTTTAAAGACGAAACGTAAACTGTTATTTAAAAGACCCAGTTCGTACCGCGCAGTAAACACTTTTCATCTCGGTCATAAAAACCAATCAGTTTATGTTATATAGGACAAGATTCGTTGTTTGTTTTAAGATAAATACAAAACACATAGATGCAGTGTGGGCAGAACGTACAGTTGTTGAATGTGAAACCGGCTGGTGCTTCAAGTAACCAGTTGGCTTTAAAAGGTTAATTTACATTTCCTTCGACCTTGAAAGGCTATCCATACAAAAGCCCGAAAATGTTTCAATAATCTTACTGCTTCCGAACTGAAGGAAATGTGACCTTGGTCAGTGTTTTAGCGCACTGTGTGATGCCACGCCGCAATAAGGGAGGAGGGTGTCATGTGACAAAACCGCGATACTCTTATTTTATGCAGCCCATTTCTCATAGTTACAGCAGCTATCATGACAGCCTGGAGTCATTTGAACGACAGACTTGAATAAAATACAAGACTTGAAATTTCCCAGCTACCGCAATTTTATCGACGCCTAATACTCATTTGACTTGCAATATCACCAGTGTGATATCTTCTGTTGTTTCTGATACGCTCATCTACGTGCTTCTTAAACTCGGACCATATTAAAATCATTGGTTGCCCACAGGGGGGACCATAAAGAACACTCACCACCCCTGCCTTTGAATATTTCCACTAATTGTAACCACAAAGACGACGCTATATGGTACCGACCCTCATTGGAACAGGGAATGTAAATTGCATCTCAGTGTTATTACTACACAAAGGAGACTCAAACCCGATTAAGTGTAAGGGACGGTAGGTCGGTAATATTTACATTCACCATATTCCCTACTGCTGATATTAGTTGGGCGTAAAGTCAATTGATTTAATGTGAAGAATGGAGTTACAGCAGCGGCGTTAGTGAACATCCAGGTCTTCTAGAATGCTACGTTGTCTGACTGTGTGAATAGTCACCGACGTTTCGAACGATCGTAGTTATTATTTCTGCAGGGGCAAGCAACGAAAGTTGGATTATTTAATTGTTAATTATATACCAGGTGACGAGGCGTAACATTTCAGCAGACTGAAGTCTTCAAACTGTCTAAATTTCGCTGCTTTCTGTCATGGAAATACACTGCCTCCTACGAGCAGAAGATGCCAGCACTTTGTAAGTTAACCTTTTAAAGCCTGGCAGTAACTTTACGTACCACCAGGTTTAACATTAAAAAATTCTGCGTGGTGCCCACATTGCGTTTTTGTGTTTTGTACGGATCTCAGAACAAACAGCAACTTTTGCCTTACAAAACATTAAGGAACTGGTTTTTATAACCGAAGTGGAGAGTATTTACAGCGCGGTACGCACTGAGTCCTTATATAAAACAGATAGGCTTCGTCTTTAAAGGGTTAACTGCATTTCTTCACCTCACTCTTATCTTTTCGCTATTTAGTAGTGCCTTAGTATGTTCAGACTTGAAACTGATATCCATTGAACTACAAACTTTCATGTACGGAAACACTCTTCTTCTTCTTAATCCCTAAAGAGCCGTTTGACGTCACGATCAAGGTGTCATCCATTTTTTTTAAAGTTTCTCAAGTTGCAAGATGCCATATTTTACTTCATCCGACTCTGCTCTTCGAAAGTTAGTGTCAAAAGTTGCTACCCCCACTGTATCTTGCAATTGGACCCCAGTCATGACGCAGAACATCAACGTGTTTTGTGCACATCCAGCTTGTCAGAACAAAAACAATTTCAGCTGTATTTGCCTCATTAAATAAAATGTAAATGAACGTTAGTATAGTGGAGAATTTTAACCCGGGAAACTCGTTTGTTATTTGACTACTTACAGCCAGATAAAAACGGTTCCATTTCCAGCAGGGATAGAAATTATTTTCAATGCCATATCCGCGTAAAACGTTATGTACACCCGGTATATGCAAAGCTGCTATGAACTGTTCCCATGGAAATACGTACGTAAGAACGCCTATTTTGCCATTTAGGTACTGTATGCGCAGCGACAAGTCAATTTAGCTCTGCCTAATCATTGTGCTGTGTTGGACTACGCATACTGAAAGCTGTAATTGCATATATGTGCAATATAAACTAAGTAACATATAAATATATAACAGTTTTACAGGCCTATAGAATAGTGCCTCATACGACTAATTTCTAATATGATGGTTAAAATATAGACAACATAATAATAACATTTTCTTAAATATATACCAGAAGTAAAATGTTTCAGATTTATTATTCTGCAAATAGGAGCTTAAGCCTCCTTGGTATTATATCAAATGAGAAAATAAACATATATGCCTAAGTTTTATTTAGTTGTAAAAATGTTTTAGTATAATTAGTTTAAAGTATCTTTGTTTTCCAACTGTACATTTCATTTGTATTTTTTTATAAAAGCCTTTTTCCCGCATTTATGGATCTTAATTTGATAGGATCTTCTGTTGTACCTGTATTACAGAATTTTAGGAATTTAACACTAAACCTTTAATCACAGAAAAACTATATTCCTGGTACTTCTATTGACACTGACTACCACACACTGCCACAGAACCACATATAAGCGGTTGCTTGTACAATGTTACTAAAATTAGAGCAATCAAAATTCTCCTTTTCGATCCCAGTGACCGCGCGGGCTAAGGCGTAGGTCTGTAGCCGAGCGCTTGCTGGGATCGTGGGTTCGAATCCTACCGGGGGTATGGATGTTTGTCTGTCGTGAGTGTTTGTATTGCCAGGTAGAGGTATTTGCGGCGGGCCGATCCCTCGTCCAGAGGAGTCCTACCGACTGTGGTGTGTGTGTCTGATTATGATCAAGTGAAAATAAACAGACTCGACTCTTACTGTGAACAAGTAGGTAGAAGAGGGCAGGACTACGAAAAGAACCAACGAAAATTCTCCGTGTGCTTAATTAAGTAGAAAGTCATGAATATATGCTGGAGGAGGCAGATAGAGGTCCCGTTAGCATTTCGCGAGAGAAGAATAGGCGGAGAGAATGAATAAACTTACGCCCAAGTATCCACTGACTTGGTCGCTCTTTGGCACCCAGAGGCCCGGAAACGGTGGGTTACCTGCCTAACCAGCGTGTTCCAACAATTGGTAACTGAAACACTAACCGCATGGTACTGCAGGGAGTCATTTTCACCTATCCGACGCTAGTGTCGTACTACAGATAACTCCATTCTGCGTCCTGTAAGCTCCCGTTCGAACGGATCTCAAAGGATGGTTCATTCTAACATCCGCCTCCTTCTAATGTTAGCTGCCACCAATCACATTCAATTCTCGTGACATCGGCCTAAATAGCTCGAAACTACTCGCCTAATTAATTTGCATATCTCGCTTATACTGTTTAGGGGCGTTTAGAGTTTTTCTGAAGCAAAGCAGACAAACACACTTCGTTGCACACACACACACTCATTAATTAATTAATTAATTAATTAATTAATTAATTCATTCATTCTGTAGTCTGTCTTACTAGAGGTCCATAACATCTTCCAAAAAGAATTCTGCACAGAGTACGACCTGGTGCTTCCTCTTGCATTATCCGGGACCCTCTCCTTTCCTTAAGGTTATACACTAGCTGCTTACGTCTTCTTCCTCGTCTATCCTCACTTCCATCCTTACATCTATCTTCGCTTCAATAAGGTGTTTTTAGAAGGCAGTTCCTACGAAACACGTGACAAATCCAGCTAGCTTACCTTCCTTTTTATCTTATGTAGGATATTCCCTTCATTCGTGACACTTGTTTCATAATAATTATTTATTTCTCACACTGTCTGTCCAATTGTTCTTCTCCAGCCTTCTCCAGCACCACATTTCAGAACTTCTCAGGCATTTTTTATCTACTTTCCGAATTGTCTAAGTCTCAGCACCATACAAAACTGTGCTCGAAACGTAGAACTTCACTAGCTTCTAACTTAAATTTAAATTCAATTGCATGGTGAAAAAAGTCTTCGTATTGCTGAAAGCTACTTTTTCATGCCAATCCTGGACTTAATTTCACCAGTACATCTCGCACCACTGATATCATGCTACCAAAATATCCGAAATATTCCGCATTCTCCAGTTGTTTGTGTTGTTTTTTATTTATCATAATATGTTTTCGGGATTGCTGCCTTGAAGTTCTCATTACCCTGGATTTATCCACATTTGTTTCCATTCCAGAACACATTTAAATTTCAGTCAGGCTGTAATCATACCCTGTAGTACCGTTTATATATATATATATATATATATATATATATATATTTGTGTGTGTTTGTGTGCGTGCACTCTAGCACAAAATTTACACGAGAAATCTTCGGCTAGGTCTCATTCCTGTCCTCCATTACTACTATCCATCCACCTACTCCGCTCGAATTATTAATACAAATTACAACTAGAAACCCAGAGTCATATTTCCGATTCTGGTATCGACACGTTTATATTCGGTACCGGTACACGGTGAAATGATGTTTCTTACTCCAGCGTCAGTTTCTAGACTGACAAATCGTGAGTTAATATGTCCTTTTAGAGCAGGTGGAGTAGTCTTCCACGACCCCAAAACTCGAGCCTGTGTATACCTGTACCTTAACTGAGTGTACACTTTCCAATTTCCGGTGCCTTCAAAGCCTTGCTGTGGCCATTGTATTTATTTGTAGGCGCAAGTACTTTCTTTGAAGATGACATAGTAAAGTGCTTTATTGTAACCTGGTTTCTGTTTTACAAATTTACGATAAATTATAGCATAATATTTGTAATATATTGAAGAGAAAAATTTCTACCCGTATTAGAAGCCGAATCCAACTTCTGCAGCATAGTCATTTTATTAAAGAAAACATTCTGCTTCTTTAAACATCGTGAAATTTTCTACAGAATTACTGTAACCCTTTAAAGACGAAACCTATCTGTTTTATATAAGGACTCAGTGCGTACCGCGCTGTAAACACTCTCCACTTCGGTTATAAGAACCAATCTCTTAATGTTTTATATGGCAAAAGTTGCTGTTTGTTCTGAGATCCGTACAAAACACATAAACGCAATGTGGGCACCACGTAGAATTTTTTTATGTTAAACCTGGTGGTACGTAAAGTTACCGCTAGGCTTTAAAAGGTTCAAGACGAAGCGTATCTGTTTTATATAAGGACTCAGTGCGTACCGCGCTGTAAACACTCTCCACTTCGGTTATAAAAACCAGTCTGTTAATGTTTTATAAGGCAAAAGTTGCTGTTTGTTCTGAGATCCGTACAAAACACATAAACGCAATGTGGGCACCACGTAGAATATTTTAATGTTAAACCTGGTGGTATGTAAAGTCACCGCTAAGCTTTAAAAGGTTGATATCTTTACTAATACTGAGAATTTTTTAGCGAGTTTTTTAATGAGATCTTTGGGTTTGAATGTTCACGTTGAGATTTTTTGCTTTTGTGGACGTGGTGGCTAAACTTTCAAATATTAGAAAGACATTTATTAATATATATAGAAATGTTTGAAAAATATCAAATTTTACGTTTGCTTCTATGGTAGTTAAATTTCTTTTCAATTCTGAAGCTGAAGGCTGCAGTTTCCTCCTAAATATTAGTATATTTTTGCCAGCGTACACAACGTTACACTCAACAGGATAGCATTTTTCAAGACTTATAAGTCACTCCCACGACCTGAGGAGACTATCCCCATTAAAATGTCAAAATAAAAACAAAGACACCAGTGTAGCATACATGTGGAATTTGGAACACCATAGAGTATAGTCTGTAAACCTTCAATGAGTGGTGAGTGTTGCCTTTGTAAGCTGCAGCTGTTGTAACAGATCAGAGAATATTACACTTACTGCTGAAATTAAATTTATGAATTCCACGGGATACCATTGTGGTGACAAAAGCTAAATTCCGTTTTCGAGTTGATACAGCCAGAAAATCCATCAGCTCTGGCAATACTGAGAAGAAACAAATTTCATATTTTCTGCCTCCAACCCTGCACTGAAATAAGACATATTATCAAAGTTGATAACTCCGTACAGCAGAATTTTCTTAAGGAACTAGCAGTCGCCATCATGGCCCAAACACTGGCTCCTTTCCGCAGCTAAATTAAAGTAGCGTACCCTCCAATATATAGTATATTACTTCGAGGCCAATTTTAAAAACATATTCTCCCCCGCAAGAAAAGTGACACAACTCTAAAATTTTCAATTTTCAGATTATGTGATCATTTTTTAGAAAATATTGTACAAAAAATATTATTTTCTACAAGATGTCCACACAATCTGAAAATTGAAAAGTTTAGAGTAGTAGCACGTATGGGGGAAAAGAGAGGTGCATACAGGATTTTGGTGGAGAGACCTGAGGGAAGGCGACCAATTGGGAAACCCAGGCGTAGACGGGAGGATAATATTAAAATGGATCTTCAAGAAGTGGGATGGGGCATGGACTGGATTGAGCTGGCTCAGGATAGGGACAGGTGGCGGGCTCTTGTGAATGCCGTAATGAAAGTCCGGGTTCCATAAAATGCGGGGAATTTCTCGAGTAGCTGAGAAACTCTTAGCTTCACAAGAAGGCCTGTGCTCCATGGAGTTAGTTTGTTAGAGTTGTGTCACTTTTCTTGTGGGAGTGCGATATTTTTGTCACTTCCTAGACATCCGACGGCATTTCGATTCTCTGACACACTGACTGTGATGGAAATAGGAATGGGCGGGATTGACATTGAATCTAGTTTATGTGATTACCAAAGGCGTTAACAATTACTGCTTTAATTTGAGCACATTGTGTCTCACTAACACAGTCATTAACACGACACGACATTACTGCTACCTTGCCAGTGTGACAGATGTACGTCTTCGAGCCTGTTATGAGCCAATATGTCGGTCTTGTAGGGAAGCCGAGTAACTGAAACGGAGAATGCAATTTCGAAGTAATCTTTTTTGCGTGTCAAAAACAGAGCCGAAGGATTTGGGTCAAATAAAAAAATGAAAACCAATAATATTCGAATAAGTCTACCTCGTAAGAATCAGGAGTTCTGAAACAAGGATGCGAAGAGGCAGCCAAAAACGTCAGAAAAAAAAATTTACAACCGCAATAACGCAGAGAATGGTTTCTTAAAGCCACATCCTGGCTTGGATGATGGCTTTCTGAATTTATAATTCAGCGAGTATACCTGTCATTCTGTGGAGATAATCAGAGGGAAAGTAGGTTCTAGGTTTTGGGTCTGTGGAAATGAACTTACGCTTCGCTTTGTAGGCAGTCAGCACACCACAAAGTCCGTACATACAAACACAAAACTATCCGACTACGTGAATGTTCAAGTTATATTACAGATAAGCAAAATATCTGAAGGTAAGCTAAGGGAATTCAGCCACCAAATTTAAATACGATTCAGCGACATGAGTGTTGTTCAACAGCAAAAGTTTTCTGCAGGGCAGTATCCGAACATAAATAAATGTATGTCAGTGTGTGATTACTTCATTTTCCAATCTATTACATGCAACGGCCAAGACACTGAACAGTCTATTCCAATTCTGCAAACTTATATTCCCTTAGACATGTTTATTTTTCCTGGATGGATGCATGGTGCGTCACAGATAACAGAGACTTCCACACCATTCACACTTGGGACTCCTATGTGGCCCTTTCCGTTGATTTAGAAAGATTTGTGTGTATTTATTGTCTCTCCCAGTGAGCTTATATTTCGTGACCATCTTACGTAGTGTTTTGTCTTATCACAGCAATATTATTTTAAGCCATACGGAATATAAAGCCTACTATGACTTTTTCTCCATCCGTGTTACTTATTCTTGGTTTCAAATAATTTCCTCGGCATCAAGTTTTGAGATGTCTTCAAACAATTTTCTTCCTTGACATGAAAACCGAGGTTCACTCCGATAGAGGCTCGTGAAATGGTTCAGGATTTCTTTGCAACATGTTTACAGACATGGTAAACACTGATATTTGAGGCGCCCACGGCAGTGGCAACGACAGATTCAAATTTCCTTGAATATTACGCCGTGTCAACTAGCGTCTGAAGGAGAATAGTGTCTTCAGAGAGCTTCTAATGTACGTATTTACCTTTCTGCTTTTATATCATTTATCGACCTAATGATGGGCACCAGTAGAGCATACCAAAGGTAACTGGTGGTGGTGTAACCAAACATACTTAGTACGTTCCCCAGGAGACGCCTTCTTGAGATGTATGAAAAACAAGATATTTGGCTTTTGGTCTTCTTCTTCTTCTCCCAATTTATTCTTCAGTGTTTTTCATTGTACTCACTACGTTGCTTGGCTAGTCAGTTCACATTAATAAATAAAATGTAAGTGCGGCGGGTCAAATCAACTAAACTTAAAGTTGCAGTATGAAAATTTCTAAATCCAAAACTTGTGGATATACTGAAATTTGTTGCAGACCAATATAAAGCGTCTGTCCTGGCCCGTGCCAAAACTGGAACTCCTCGTTACGAAAATGCAGTAGTCTAGCCTGCGACAATTCTGCTTCTACGAAAATTTCAAAACCAAATTCAAAACACTAGACTCAATTTTGTAACTATTGAAATGGTCAGTCAATAAGCGGTTCAACATGTTTAGTTGTCACGTTGAACTCGCGAACATATCTCGAGGTTTGAAAACACACTGACCTGCTGTCGAAAGAACTTTTTGATCGCAGCGCTGAGTAACACTACCCAGAGGAGTTATCACCACTGACAGCTGTCAAAGTAGTAAAGATGTGTGTTCCTGTAGCACGGCAGGCAACCGAGCTGCCCAAATGCCAATTATAAATGTGAAAACTGTCAGTTAGGCGTATTTAAAAAGCTGTTCGGTTGCTAAATAAAAAGGACTCACACTTGAAACTAAACTCTGAACTCGCCTCTTAGTGACGTCTGTCCGATTAATAACACTGAGTGTCATGACGAACATTCAGTTGTTCAGAATTTTGGGATTTCCTTGCTACAATTTTTGGTACGAAGCAATCCCTTTCTTCTATGAAGACTGACTGACAGGAATGATTAAGGCACTGTGATACCTAAGTTTATTGGTAACTGTTTACCAGTCTACGCAACATAAAATCCCAGAGGACTTTAATCCCCATACTAAAGAGTTTGTTTACAATTATAAATTTTGTAGGTCATAAGGTTACCGCTCTATTCTTCATCTTAAAGGAAGGGTTAGAAATATACGCATATGGCATGCACTCTTGAAACAAACCAATTTAAGTTCCGTTCACCACAACCTGCATTCACGAAATGTTTAGTGAATACAGGTTGTGTTGAAAGGAACTTAAATGTGGTGTGTGCGCAACGTGATGGATCATAATAAGGTCATATCCTCTTGAAGCAAAGTGCAATGTGAACGTAAGCAGCTGGTGTGATTAGTTTTACAAGATTCTACAGGCATGTGTCAGTAGTGAAAAAAAATCAAAGTCGTCGTACTCGACGCAGCCACATAATATTCATTACTAAAATACATGTGAAAGCTTTAAAATATCGTTTCGTAGTCCTTACCTCTTGTAACTTCTCACAGTAGGTGTCGAGGTTGTTTATTTTCACTTGATCACATTGAGACACAGACTACAATCGGTAGGACTCCTCTGGACGAGGGATTGGACCGTCGCAGAGACCTGACTCACAAGAGACAAACATCCATTCCTTCCGTAGGATTCGAACCCATAGTTCCAGCAAGCGCTCGGCCGCAGACCTACTTCTTAGACCGCGCGGCCACTCGGATCGGCGCTTTAAAATATGTTGTGTGTAAATATGACTTTTGAAGTGGAAATACTTAGAACATATTTTTTTAATAAATAACATAATATGGCTGTGTCAACGCAGAGTACGTTACACTTACTTAATTACATTATGACTCTTGCTGTAGGTGATGTGGCTAAGAAGGAGCACCGACCGCGTCAGTCTGCTGACTGTCGGTGCGAGTCCGTATAGCAGCGATCCTCGCCTGAAAGTCAAGTTCCAATACCCAAACAACTGGCAATTGCACATCAGCCCGGTGCAGCGCGAAGATGAGGGTCTCTACATGTGCCAAGTGTCTACACATCCTCCCAGAGTCCTCACCACTAATGTGACGGTGCTAGGTACGGCAATCTGACAGTTGTAAGTTACAAAGTCATCGTCCTACACAAGTATATACTTAGAAATAATTTGGAAAAAAAATTGTAAATAAGCATATATTCAGTCAGTACATTTTGAATTCAAAACGTATTTATGCCTTTATTTTAAGTACTTCGGACAGAGGGGCTTGGGCTTATAAACTAGGAAAGAATGAGAGCATACATTAATAAAATTTGTTGAATTTGTTAGTATCTTATTAAATCTGAGGGTATTTACATTCTTATGACCGCAAATACATGCAATATATATAAGAATTACAAACACATTCTAGTTTTATTGAAGGAGGTTAGGTGAGAATTAATATTCTCCATCTCCTTTAGATATTGTGAAATACTGTAGTCACTCTCTCATTCTGGGTGCAAGTAATAACCCTTCTGTTTGCATTAACGAAGTTTGATACTAACGGTCAAGGTTGGATAACTAATTGACGGAACTATCGTTGATAATGGATATGATAATGATACGTGCAATGGGCAGGACAAATCTGAAACATTAATTTTATAATGCTATCGGCAAGGCAGTAGACAGGACTTTTTACGGTGGTAGGGGGTGGACCATACGGGAGGGGTGATGGAGTGGTCTGGGGGGAATGCAGCTCTCAGAATTTCAGCAGGTAGATAGGTACCTTAAAATTTTAGTTAAGCATTTCAGCATTTTATTGAATTTTCAAGGCAATTTAAATGTTCATATTTTTCTCCTTTATGTGAAGAATATTATGTAAAATAAGACCTTGCCATCAATATGATGTTAACGTATTATTTACAGTTATGATTCTAGCAAAAATATTACATGGAACGTGGTGCATAGAAACTGTTGGCTCAAAAGAGTTGGAAGGATTGAAGGCCCTTTTCCTCCCCCAAAAAAACGCCCCTGCAGTGGCTTGTTTCGACATCAGGACAGATTATTACCATGTCACACTATACACTCAAGTTTTGCATTTTTAATGTTCGTAATTGGTACCCCATAATACTCATAGGATTTCTCAGTTAACATAAGATACAGAAGTTCAAAATTATTTTCATTTTAGGTATAATATTTTAAATTACTAACTTCCAAAATTCGTATATTATAAGTAAATTGTAACCACCCAATTAAAATTTATGTTATAGCGTGATTTATATATTTACGTAAAATATGCTACACACATTAACATTGTCTTCACTTTATACTTATTTAAACTAATGTAGAGTAATATCTAAGTTTATTTCACTAGTAATACAAAACCATTTTCAATTGTTTATTGAAGGACGTCTCGAAGGACATTTGCTCGAGTAACAGACGCAATATTTAAGAGTGAGGATACATGTGATAATGTTTCATATACCCGAATTTTTGCTTTGTTATTGTCTCGTCCAAGTGAAAATAGAGAGTAGCCTGACTGACAAAATGACAAGGGAGAAGTGATCTTTGATGTTCTCATGTCGATGAAGAATATTTATCTCCAGGAATATAGCAGCTGTGGTAGCAGTTTTCTCTGAACGTCGACGTAGTTCTACCAAATTACGGCATATTATCCCAGAAGACGGTAATACTGAAGCAAAAAAAAAAAAAAAAAAAAAAAAAAAAGAAAGAAAGAAAAAGAAATTCAAAGAATGGTTATGTTACCAGGAAAAAATGGGAATACTTTCACACCCCATTTTAAGGAAACACAGACTTCCTTTTTAGGCATAAAACAGTTGTCTGCAGTTCTGTGCTTGGTCAGTTATTTTAACACAGTCCGCGAGATTTTTAAGATGGAGTTAGGTGCCATAATGCGAAAGACGTCCGTGCTGCATAGACAAAATGGCCTTTAAGCTTCAAATTCACATTTCCTTTAGGAACGCAATTGAAAATAGGCATTGCTCTCTCTTTAGAAATGTAACGGCTATTTGGAAAGAAACAAATGCTTTCAAAAAATACGTCCAAACGCTTCGATCAAGCTTTCGGTCATCACTTTCATTGTTCTACACAAAGTCTTCACTAAATTGTATAAAACAAAATTGAAGTAATACACTCAGCAGGGAGAGAAAGACTTTCGGATTTTTTATTCTTGAAACCCTGAAGAAGAAAAGTAGTTTTGAAGACACAGGCTCAGGTGAACGGATACGGCCGAAATCATTCTCAGAGAATGCTATTTGGACGGTGCGACTTGGAGCCATCTGGATCACTATAGGAACTACCGGTGGGCTATTTTGAACATGGTAAAAGAAAAAACTATGCTTCATTAAGTGAGTTGAATTTACTGACGAGCACAGAATTATTAAATTAAAAAAATGGACTATAATCTGTGAAATATTTTATTTGTAACTTGCTAACCTTGGACAGTATATTTTTACTCTTCGGAACACGATGTACACAGAATCGTAATGTTATTCCTTCATACGGTCATCTGGGATAGTACAGTCGTCCGCTTGAAACGGGTGTCTGTAGGTTCCAGCTGCAAGTTGGTGTTCACTTTGGCTTAGTGCCAAATTACGGTAACGCGAAGCTGACACGTAACTTATGAAATTAAATTAAAGCTTCGTAGTCTCTTGGAGTTACTGGAGAGAAGACTGATGCGATTAGACAAATTGTTGCATTGCTTTTAGAGCCGAAAGCTAAGAGCTAGTAAATTATGTCATCCTACTTCACTGGCATTAAGTACTCTATTTTCCTTAGAACAGAATAATTCTGACGCTTGTTATTAGTGTCGATATTCTGGTTTTCTATCTTATTTACCATCCGGTCTTAGCGGTTTGTGTGCACGTAATATAGAATGTACATATATATTACTGTGATGTTAGGAATGAAGTGGATGTTGACAATTTAATGGAGAAAGTTTAAAGTGGTGTAAAAATTAGTATACGCTCCAGCAACATGATAAAATGTAACTCGACACATAAACGGCGAAGAAGCGGGACATTAACGTATGGGACATGTGTTTTTTTAGGTTATTTGAAATTAGACTTAAGTTAGTCACCTACTTTATAAAACCTGTCAGACTGTTTTGAAATTTTTCATTTTGCTTGCTCATTTCTAAATATTACATTTTTATATCAGCTGTATAACAGCAAGTGTCCCTACGTTCTTCTTCTTATCACAGTTTGGACTATACATTTAATTTAACGCCTTATGATTGCATGTAGCGGTATACGTTGTACAAAAGTTTTACACACCTTTATTAACATACTGGGAGTTAAACTGTTCATTGTAACTGGAAGAATATCATAAAAAACGATAAACACGAAACAAAATATTAATTTATTGTCGTGCTGATCTCTGAATTACACGTCATACCAAGTGTGTAAAGTTAACTTAGGCTTGAAAGATTAAATTCTTACTCCATTTACTTTTCTCGGTTTATAACGCATAGATCAACGCTGACAATACGTGGAACGCAGACGGTAATATAAAGGATTGTTGCCACTACAACCCAGTATTGCCTTTGACATTTTAAGGAGCTATAACTCCAGTGATTCTTAACTAGAGGGAAGTAAGTGGTTAAAGTCAGGTGCGTCTCAATTTATTTCCCACAGAATATCGTAGTACTCACTGGACTGTAGGGTGAGGCGAAACGTGGAACACCTACAGTCGGCCTGGACATTTTCGCCGTCCCCTTTAAACCTGAACACTGATTTCCGCGTCATTTCGCCCAGAGGATATTCACTAAACTGACTGAGCTACCCAGTTTACTGGATTGTGTGTATTGTTATGCATGTACCTTTATATATACATATAAATATAAGTTACATATACGTACACGCGTATGTATAGTCTATACATACGCACAGAAAGAGAGACGGCTAATCATTGAAGAGAAAAGAAATCACAAATAATTCCGTAACTTCGCAGTCAAAATCACTGCAACCTTGAAATGTACAGTTTTTTAATAGAATGTTTCTGTGCTAAACAGTTAATGGAACAACAAAGGCTACCGGAATAAGTTATTATGAAAATCACTACGAAAGCTCTGGTACGCATTTTTTCTCGGAATTATCTAAACTGTCAGAAATGCGGGACAAACTATCTTCTAAAATGTCGCGCCTCGGATAAAATGTCTCAGAATTCTTCTTCAGACGCCGTGAGTGTAATAATTAACAAACTGGTGTCTGATACCGAAGGTTACCCTAAATAAAACGAGTTCAAGCAGGAATATTCTCAATTAAGCTTACATGATTAAAGGTTTTCGGAGGCTGCACTATCAGTAGAAGCACAGCTGGTGTTGGGCGAAACGTGTGAGATCGTCAAATCACGTAGAAGCAGAAGCCAGCCTTCTTACGACATACGTGTCGCACAGCATCCGTCTGTGCTTATGTTGACAGCTAAAGCACCTTAAATATTTTTCAGTCGTATGCCAATATTCCCCCAAGTGTTTGCTTTTCAGCTGTTAAGACGCTGTTTGTTTCGGATGAGTTTCGCTAACAGAAGCCATTTTGAAACTGAATACACCTTAGGCACCTGGGGGAAAGTTCTAAAATTGTATTATTGAAGACACTGTAGACAGAATTTCAGCTCTCCTCCATAATTTTTTGCCGATAAAATATACGCATTAAAGAGTCTGGAGAGACTTTTGTGTTTTACATGTTCTTGTGTTAACAGTTTGTGCAGTGTTGTAACAGAACCCGAAACAGCTACGTCCCAACGTTTGGCACGTTTGTGTTTGAGTTTTGCCCGCCACAGATCCTGTTACTTTAAGAGTCTTAGTAATGGTGTTCTGTAGTATCCCCTTCAGTCTTACAAATGGACATTTATCAAGAGATTTCTCTACCACAATTCTGTATGAATTTATGTCATCCATCCTAAGCCTTGCCCAACCCATCTATTTCCTGCATACATTTCGCACCGCTAACAAAACTAGACGATGACGTACAAAACACAAAGTTCCTGTATATAAAATATTTTACATTTCATCTTTGTAACTTCTGAACAGCTATTTCGAAATTTTGTTTTCAAGTTCCCGTAGATTATGTAAATTCTAGAATAGAAGAGTACGTTGCACACTCATATTCCTTTATAATTTACAAGGTAAATGTAAAGTTCGTCCTATAAAAGTCCCAGAGGCGAGGTAGACATATAGCTCTACGCTTTCTTTAATCTTGGGGACATCTTCTCAGCGCCACAACCCGGCTGCTTTACACCCACTTTACCAATCGTAAAGGGGCTCGGTGGGCCCTTAGGACCGGTCAGGCAGGAACAGAACTTGTCTCCCCCACCTGGATTCGATACCCGGACCTTCCAGCCCGTAGCGAGTTGCTTTACCGACTACGCGATCCCCAAAATAATTTCTGTAATACCCTAATGTTAAAGAAAAGCAAAACAGATAAGGCAAATTGAAATCTTTGTTAATTTTGAATTGTTAATTTGAAGTGAAAGTAGCTCTTTGCTTGTAGCCATAATACAAGACGTTTGTATCACCACTGTTTTCTATATAAGGTACGCCTGACGTTAAAGTATAATTTATTGGAAAGTTATAATTTAAGATGTCAGTTACAGTTACCATGACGTAAATTTCCCTGTTATTACTTAAATACGCAACATAAGCACGTTGCTCAATATGCTCATATTCCTAACGTAATTAAACACCTGCTGGCGTTTTTTTTTTAAAATGCAAGTTGTATAAAAGCGCACAATGTTTCCTCTTGTGTGAATTTGTTTGGTTCAATAACGCACCTTATTTAACTGCATAATTTTTATTCGCGAGTTTTTTGTTTCTTTTTTTCCTAGGAGAAGGACCAGTCAAAAATCCATGCTCAGCTAACGCTTCCTTACACCATAACTTTTCATATCGTTCCTTTACGACTTCCCCTACATCGATCCACAAACCCTCTTGTCTGCGAGGGCGGTTACGCAACATTCCTCGTAGCAATAACAAATAATGCTGCAGGGAATAAGAATTACCGGTAAATATTTTCCACGGCGGAAAGTTTTGCCAAACCCACTGTCTACACAGGTTAAGAAATTTAAGATTATGGCTACGCTGTACCACATTTTGACTGGTTTTACTTCAGTATCCAGTGTGACAAGTTCCACGAGGTAGGTAAATTTTGCTTTGCGAAGACACAGCCCTTGCACATGTGCGGAATATTTATTTTCTCGCACTATTTCTGAATCGGTACTGGCGTAACATAATACGTATTTAACCCACGTCGTGTATATGTTCTAAGATAACTTTTTCTCAAAATTCCAGTTCTCAAAGCAAACATGTACAGGGGACAAACGTACAGTACAACGAGCATAAAACTTGGACAGTAGCTTTGTTATAGGTAAGAAATAAATAATTATAAGCAATATACCAATGTACGTTGTGATATCTATTAACTTTTGATATAAGTATTGTACAATGTACAGAGCTTTAAATGGTCTAACCTTTAAACTTTGTTCTAATTATTATGGGACATACGACCTATTGCGCGAAATATTATTACCTTGAAAACACACGTCCCGAAAGTCCTTTTTTCTTATAAAGTTAAGATTTTTATAATAAAAGTAGCACTTGAGAGGTTTTAAATTTGAAGCATATGACAACATATGGAAAACACCTCTTTAACGCGGTGCCTATTAAATGAACAGCAGCAGAGGATGGAGAAATTTAATTTGGGGCACCCAGTGACATGTATGTCACGAGTAGTGCAATAGTGTTAGGGGGCTCGTAACCACAGTAGTCTGGTTTCTGAACAGGCGACACCAAATCATAATCACTAGTCCTTTATTTCGCTTTTATTATGGGCTGGTTTGAGGTTTCCACAAATCACAAACGCGACCTTCGTCTACCCGATAAGCCACAAAACAAACAGAGAGGAGGATGACAGAAAGAGATGCGTTTTATTGTGTAACGTGAAGCAGGTGGAAAGTCGGAAGCGTGGCTTCAGTTCTACAAGAGCAGTAGGTTTCCACGTGTTCTCAGTTCTGCAGCTTCGTCAAATGAAACCACCAAATGTGCAACTGAACTAAACTAAATAATCTAAGCAACAATTTGGCTGTAAATTCCAAAGATTAAGAACTTCTCGACACAAATCTGAGCCACTTCGATTCGCCTTTGCCTTTCAAAACATATTAGCCCTTAGGTCAACTTTCGTCATAAAAATCTTAAAAATACCGATATCAAAGTGCAGCCTTAACCTTTTAAAGCCTAGCGGTAACTTTACGTACCACCAGGTTTAACAGTAAAAAATTCTACGTGGTGCCCACATTGCGTTTATGTGTTTTGTACGGATCTCAGAACAAACAGCAACTTTTGCCTTATAAAACATTAAGAGATTGGTTTTTATAACCGAAGTGGAGAGTGTTTACATCGCGGTACACAGAGGGCCTTATATAAAACAGATACGCTTCGTCTTTAAAGGGTTAATACAGCACGTCCCTGTTACACCAAAAAAATTGTCCACTCTTACCACATTACTTTCTTTACTTCCCAAAATTTTATCTTGCTCGTGCACCCAACTGCGCAGTGTTCGGGAAAATAGACATGGTGCTGTTTAGGAATTGACGTCACCATACGGGTATTCAGCAGTGCCAGTCACCTTACCTTCCCCCTTCTCCACACTCCTTCTTGCAGCCCACCTTTCATAACGTACGTAAGCCTGAAACGGCAGTCTAGTTTGTGTTGCAGAAAGGAAGACATCTGCTGAATTTTCGTCTCGGCATGTTTTTGTAAGTCTGGTTTCGGCCCCCTAAAACAAGATATGCCAGGACTGCCGCGTCGTTATTATGTGTTCAGTTGAGTCTTTTTTCTCTTATATTGTGTGTTGGTTATTTAACACGACGTCGGCCAGGTGTGTCTTTGTTTGGTGAGTTATGTTATCAAAGGGTTAAGAGCAAATTAAATCGGCCACATTTTAAGTATGTTTCTGTTATTGTATTTTCATATATTTCTTTGTGTTCCTTACTAAACATTGTTCTAGTTAAACCCTCACAATCATTTATGTAATTCGACTGCCCGGGTTGCTTCCGTATTCTTGGAGAGGGTCAAAAGAAGCGTGGTGCACAACCTACCTTTACGAGATGGGTTAGTGTACATTGTCTTGAATCTTCAGACCCAGAAATTTTTCTGTGAGTTTCTGTCTGTCTCTCTATCATCTTCAGCGCCATTTTTTTCCTTCTGTTCTTTGTGTTTCAAAGTGTAAATCACTATTTTGAATAACGACTAATGTCTATTTCTAGGCATGTAACATATATATATATATATATATATATATATATATATATAACTAAATCTGGAGAACGGGATATTGCATTACATTTTAAAATACTTATTAACCATTCAAGCTTAATAGTATACATTTTATTGTGTCAAAGTTCAGGCCGTGCCAACGCTCAGAAGTTTAGTCGTCGTCGTCGTCGTCGTCGTCCCACCACGGTGGTTTGGGTTTGATCCCAGGAGGGTACATGTGTAATCTGTGGTGCAGAAGTGGCGTTTAGGCATGTTTTTCTCCGAAGAGTTCGGCCTCCCTTGTCAGTGTCATTCCACAAACGCTCCGTGCTCCTTCGCTTATCAGCGTCGTTCAAGGCTAAATAAGTAAAGTTCGGCACTTTCGCACCACGAGTCGCATAGTGACAGTGGATTACATGGATTTGTGACTGCTTATGGGTACAGCCAAATATGGACGTCTCGAGTATAGATGTCGTACCATGAGGAAAAATAACAAGCGATGAAGACGCGAAACACGCAAAGTTGTAGGGATAACAAAATGCTACAGTCTATCGTTGTGCGCGGTCAGGATTACAGGAGTTGTTATCTCTGCAGTCTAAGAACAAGTTCGTGTGAAGTTTCAAAATATCCTGATAGGTTCTTATAAGGGAGGCAGTTTGCAGGCCATGGTTGATATTCAGTGACCGTTTGAGGATGGTCGTATCGTTAGAAACCGGAAGTATTTCAGAACAGAGTTTCTTATACTCCCAGTTCCAGTACATCAACATTTACAGTGGTGGTGAATTTACAGGGAGGAAGATTTCTGTATGTCAAACACTTTGAAGCAAGAATTAATTAACCAACCTCGTGTAAGACTGTTGTATAAAATAATGTTCAACTATCATGACATTCAAAAACCTAAAGAAATTAAAAGTTCATGATTGTAATAAATATTGTGTCACTTTGTTATAAATAGTAATATTTCAGTGTACTAATTTCATATTCCAGGCAAAGAGTTAAAGTGCAATATTATTGTTCATATTTATTTGACTGAATAACTAACAAAGTAACTGAATACTTATATATATATATACACAAATAAATAAGTTAAAACCAGCATATCTGTCCGCATACAACAAACGACTGGCGCTAGGCCTGTATATTAGGTACGAATTCCGCGTCATTAATTTTTGTGTATTTTTATTTACAGTGTATACAGAAATCTCCTCCCTACATACCTACTGCGCTATATAGTGATAGGAATTTTGCTTAATGTTTTGCATTTTTGTAAATGATTAAGAAAGAAACCATTAAAAATGTTGCAAATTTTCAGTGTTTTATGGCGGATGTTTCAAATTACGGCGGTCCATTAATAATATGCACATAACACCATCTGAGGGAAATATGTTTGTTATAAAGACAACATTTTGTAATGTTGTTACATGTTTCGACCCGTTTGGGTTATCAGTATCGAAACATGCAGCAATTTTATAAAACGAAATTGAATGTTCCTGTGATAAGAATAGTTGCTTTGTTCTGCGTTATCTGCATATTATAAATTTACGAATCAAAACTGGATGTCTTATGTGGAAATTGCGAAGGGCCTTTGAGATTCCATACTCTAGAGTGTTTGATTTGTTTAAAGTTTGGAGGAGGATGATAAAACCCAAATATAGTAAGCAGTGTAAAAATCCCATAGCCAAACGTCATTGGAACTTTCGTGTTATTTATGTCATTATCTCTTCCCCTCTAACTTACATAAGCGATGTCCCTTGTTGTTTTCTATATCCTTCGTTCCTAGTCTTTCCTCTTCTACTTACTCGCAGCAGGTGTCGAGGTTGTTTATTTTCACTTGATCACACTCAGACACACACCACAGTCGGTAGGACCCCTCTGGACGAGGGATCGGCCCGTCGCAAAGACCTCTACATGACAACACATACTCACAAGAGACAAACGTCCATGCCTCCAGTGGGATTCGAACCCACGATCGCAGCACGCGCTAGGTCTACGCCTACGTCTAGACCGCGCGACCACTGGGCTCTGAGTTTTTTCTGTATATGGTTAATAATTAATGTTTCGCTAGTACTGGTGAATAAAGAAACATAAAGATAATATTTATACATAGTATTCTTAATAGGAGCACACTATATAGCTGCAACGTACACGTAATGTCCATGCCTCATCGTATATCGGCTCTGCCAGTTTGCTTCTATCTGGACCGGTCCCTTTCATGTCTCCGCCCACAGGTCTCTGATGGTTTTCCTTCACTACGCTGCCGCTTTCCACCAGTCAAAATTTCCTTTCCTTCTTTTACGGATTCCACGTATCTGCCTTTTTTACCAGTTCTGTGCCATTCATATGTCGGTCTTCTTCACAAGCTGCGGAATTAACTTTTTTGATTGACAAACTGTGTGATCACGTCACAGAGTGTAAAGTTTACAAACCACGTTTCCCTTACTTTACGTCTGATATTTCCAGAAAATCGATAAGTATTTGGTTTACTTTCATTTGACACAAGCTTTGTGATAGATCGACGCAGGAGAATTTTATCCACGAACCTGGTTGTGGTATAAACACCACAGACTATCGAAGCATAATGTAAAGTTTTAAAAAAAGTATTTTTTTCCAAGACTATGTCTCCTAAACAGCAGGCGCTAGAAATATTGGTATGGGGTAAAAATATAAAATCGAGTGCAAATGGTGCGAATATTGGAAGGTTTAAAAAGTTCTTTTCTGGAATTCTTATGTAATAAGTTGTTTTACAATTAATGTAATTTTTAAGATTTAAAAAGCCAAATTTCAGAAACAACAGAAAAATTTTTGTTACCCACCCGTTGATTTTAAAATATTAGTTAACTAAATCTAAGCAATTACTTGGGAATTCACGGCCGAGAATTTCGGTTTCCTCGATCGAATACAAAATCATAAGTGTTTTTCCAAGGACATAATTAACACTCCTATTTAAAATCATTCGTATAAGATTTAAAACGCAGACTTAAGAAATTAATCCTGTCCTCTTTCTTTTTTAACAATTGTATATTTTCATAAATTAATTAAGTACCTTCTTGAACCTCTGTTGTATTTCGGATACGTAAATATTTCTTCCCTTGTTGCATATATTTACAAACGGTCTTACCAGTAAGTCGTGCCATTTCTTTCAAACACGCTGGAAGCAGCAAACAGCTACATCCTAGTCCCGGGGAACATCTACACTACGACCGAGAATGAGTTCGAACACATTTTATTGAGCAACGTAAAGTTAAATTAGAAAACCAGCGCGCTTTCAACACATTCTGTTCAATAATTTATTATATAAATTTCTAACTCTGTCGTGCGACGTTCTACATACTCCTGGATCTCTTTCCAGTCAATTGAATTCCTTATTTAAACCCCTGTCGCGTTTAGTATTTCTCACAAGATCCTTTATCTGGATTCATCGCCACATAAGCAGTTGGATTAAAAGGGTATGAAAATTCTCATTGGTATTCAGCCAAAGTTACAGTCACTATTGGCCTAAGAAAAGACCGAAAGAGGGAAAAGTAAGTAAGGGTATATTTAAGGTAGGTGCAGGACGTATGTTTGGCATGGAAAAGATCCTTCTTAAAAACGATGAGGCAATTTATATCTTCCATCTGTTCTGGCTTTCGTGTACTATGTTTCTGAGTAATATTTTCCTTTACACATAAGGAAAGACTCCTCTTCGGTCGTCGCGGTAGGGAATACACAGTCTTCGTATTATGAAGCACTCTTCTTTGCCTTTTGGCACACGCGCCATACTTTACAGCTCACAATGGCAAGACAACAGCCTGCTCCAAGACATAAATCTGGGTCTTTTGTGTAGAACAATAAAGGCCATCTCATAGGTGAAGTAGCCGGGTCAGAAGACTCCTACAACTGAAGGAGATTATGTACTGTTTGTTCTAATATTTTCTACACTATAACACTGCATGAAACTATCGTTATATAAACCTTCATATGAGTAAAGAAAAGATGCGCTTGTGTTCTCCATGAAGCGGGAGTAGAAGTACAGCACTTCTGACCTCGGCACTTGGTAGAGTTCATTGTTCAGCTTCTCGACTTGGTCGCTTTATCCCGAAAGGAAAGGGCCACCTTTACCTATTGAACAGGAAGCTGTTTTTTTACTTGGAGCCTGTCTGGAGGCTACAGAGGTTAAAAAGACTGTTACCCGTGCCAGGAAATGAACCATGATTACGCGGTAGTCTAGATTCATAGACTAGTCATTATACTATACACGCAGTCTTGGTTATTCTCTTTTATGAGCGTGTAAAATATTTCTCACTTTGTTATAGAACACTGATAGAAGGTATGTGAAGAGAGTTTACTAAGGAAAATATCTCGACAAGAGCGGAGAGAGTAACCGGGTAGTAAGATTAGATATACGTAATGAGGAAATTTAAAATTTGTATTCTTCGCTGTATATTATTAGAATGGCCAATTAAATATGCATTTGACAAAGTAAACGCTTGGAAAGGGATGCGTCTAAAATAGCGCATGACTTCATTTTTATTTCAATTGCATACAGAAGGGTTTCAATAAGGTTCGCGGAATTAGTTTTTGGCCTGGCCCATCCCGTAACTGCAATGGAGAAGTAAGAACAGACAATCACAGCTATGTTTTTAATATTTTCGTGTATATTAGCTTGCATTGTACCTCGCCTTTTTTAAAAAGCCGTAATTACGCAATATATAAAACGCTTAAAATAACTTCATCACGTACAACGCAGTAAAATCTTTAGATAAATTCTAAAAGGTTTTGACGATCTTGTATAATATTGTGTGGTGATGGGTTTATGGACTTTATCCATCGTTCGAAGAGTAAAATATTAAAAAATTAAAATCACGATGTTTTGGAAGCTGGCCCTGCTTCCGAAACGTTGTGATTTTAATGTTTTAATATTTTTAATATTTTACTCTTCGGACGGTGGATAAAGTCCATAAACCCGTCACCACACAGTAAAATCTTTCTTTTTCATGTGGTTGAGGTCTCACATTTACACGACTGTATGTGCTGCAAAAGCTGAAAACAAATAAAAGCGAAAAGTTAAAAATATGTTGAAATATATTGATATCATGATCCAGTAACTCCGATGTGAAAGGGAGGAATCTGCCGCATTGTATAGGCCTCGAGGGAATCCATTTCTTAATCAATTTCGAAGAGAGTGTTTGCGGGAGAGGTAAAGTTTCAATGTGTAGATATTTTCCTTTCCTTTTTCTTACTTCCTCCAGTCGACGCTTAATATGTATTAAGGGTAAATAAATCAAGTATAACCTTCGTAAATGTTAGAAGGTCACGTTTCATTTTCTTTGTTAAAGAAGTACACCCTGTAACATTATAGTTGGTCGTATTGCAAGCATGCCTGTACATATGTCGGCCTGCAGACTACGAATTCAAAACTCTCAGTTTAGATGTTTCACAGCTGTTACAAAATTAAGGGGTGTGTATTCACATCTCTTGTCCAAAAATTATTAACCGGAATGTGGGGCAAAGAATTAGCATTCATTTAATGTGTTCCATGTCCATGCACTATATTATACAAAAACACTAATCAGCAACAAATGCACAAAGAGAGTTTTATCATCAATCGTAACACATTCCTACATGTTTCGACCCTGTGGTTCATCTTCAGGGAAAACTTTTTGTTATCGTTACACTAAGGTTGCACTTTATAGTTGAGTGAGAATGTGCTGTTGACTGTGTACTGTTTACTGTAGGCGTGAACTCTCTGTGGTCCGAGCCTGCAAGGCGGGTCCGCAGAGAGTTCACGCCTCCAAAAACAACTCAGTACACAGTCAACAGCACATTCTCACTCAAATATAAAGAGCAACCTTAATGTAACGATAACAAAAAGTTCTCCCTGACGATGACCCAGCAGGGTCGAAACATGTAGGAGTGTGTTACGATTGATGATAAAACTCTCTTTGTGCATTTGTTGGTGATTAGTGTTTTTGAATTAGCTTTCAATTTTGCTTGATGTTACGAAAGAGTGTATGTGTTACGTGTTACACTTCCTTTGAAGCGTATGGCGCAGAAGCTGTGAATAACTGGAGTAGCGTAGACGATTCAAAGAACGTGAAAGGTGTTGAAAAAAGCAGTCATCCGGAAAAACACAGATCCCGTGAAAATGTTGTAAAATGGTGGATTCTTGTTACTTCGCACAAGTCCAAAAAGTCAGCCAGGAATATAGTGTAGAAATACTGAACATATTATCTAAAGCACTGCGTAGAAAGAGGTGAAAACTTTGTCTCGTCATCAGTTGGTTCCACCATAATGACAATGTTTCAGCCCACCAGGCGCGACCTGTCAAACGGTTAACAACAAAGGAAATTTGCTGTTGGATAATGACATCCCCATTCACCAGACTTTGCTGCCGATGATGTCTGGCTCTTTGCCGAAATAAAGTCCGCTTGAAGGTACGGAGTTTTCAGGATATGGTAGGCTTTCAGGATATTGTGACGGAAGCACTAAAGATTCTTCTGAAATGAAAATTTCATAGTTTTTTCCAACGGTGCAGCAAATTTGGGCTAAATGTGTAGCGGTTCGAGGGGATCACATTGAACATGACGCCTCTTATTAAGTTGCAAGTGTCCAGGAATATTCGCAATAAAATAATTCTGGGAACAGTACAGCCACAACACTGCTGACTATTAGCCTTTATTTGTCAGTTTGCCACATATCCTATCACCGTCCACACTCTCTTGCTCTTTCGACGACTGTATATTTAAATATTAGTTGTATTTACCGTTACATGAAAGACTTAGGATCAGAATAAATTTAATATTTGAGACGCTTGAGAAAGGTACTGTATCAAGTTTTATGTGTACGGCGTGTATTTCATGTCATATTGCGATATAATACAGCTGTGTGTCATCTAATAACATTCACTGAAGTTATAAGTTCCTTTTTATACCGTAGAACAGGACATAAGATGTCTCGATCACGTCTGAAAGTAAGTTATCTTTGCTAATCTCCTAACGTGGAACTGCTGTAGAACTTTAAACTTCGTTAATAAGAACTGACTTTCAATTTAAATGTGTCCGTCAATGAAAAGGAAAGTGAATGATGTAACCTAATACAGAGATACAGTATTTTTTCGTGGTTTTATTACATCTGCACTGTGATATATATATATATATATATACACATACATACAGACGTTACAGTATATATATATATATATATATATATATATATACTGTAACGTCTGTCCTAAATTAGAGTCTCAGTCCAACTCTGTAAAATGACCTCATGCTTAAGGGTGAATTCCACTGGAAATGAAAAGGCCCTTTTACTCGCAAGTGTCTTAAATTTAATTATATTTAATCATTTTCATACTTATGTGTCTGAAAGTCCGAAAAATGTGGGTTCCAAAGGACTGAATTCTTCTCTTCCCTCCGTTTCTCGTGAGGTATGTTATAAAGCTCGTACGGACATGAATTTTGACACTTAACTTCCTGAGAACTATTTTAAAACAACAAGTGACATGACCAGTGTGATTCATGATGCCCTGTAGCAACACACTACAAATTTCATGTTTATACTTCAGTGTCAATACACGTAGCAAAGAGAAAGTTTTTAACATTTTCCCTCTTTCTCACACATACCTTATATCATTTCTGGAAATTCTTTTATCGCAGGATTTCATTTGTCTTCTTTAGACGATGTGTATTGAAGTAGCAGAGAGTAAGAATTGAGCCAGGAGTTGAAAAAGACCTAGAATATTTTCTTCCTTTTTTCTCAGTTTTCACATTAATTTGAGTAAGTTTTGCATAAGTTCTCTTACCTTTGAATTGTGGCGTTCTGGGTAACACACGGTACTACTTGGTGGATTGTTACAAATTATTTGTGAAAATGGCCTCTTCTTCTGCGGAATATAAATAACAAAAATTTTGAAATGTTGGTAGTGTTTGCGGAAAGTTGGTGGCATCGGTCCACAGAAGGTTGCAGCAATAGCCACCTATCAGACTGCACAGCCGTTAGGGCAGAACATCAAAATCTATTGGATGAAAAAGCAACCAACAAATGCACTGTACTTACTTATTCAACTTTTTATTCTGCTTTTCCCCGACATGTTTCGGCGTAGCAAGACTATTCAACCTCCTGCACAAGATTAGTTAACTCGTGATGGTGCCTTATTATTCTCATTGTATACCATACTTTTAACATTTTTATAGTTTTGTGACAATGTGCTGTGTTACATTTTAATAATCTTACAGACATTCTTATTATTTAATGGGGTGCCACTGCACTCACAGTTAACAATGTGCTATTCACATCGGACCATATAGTTATGTGTTGTAATCCAAGAACTGTCATCAAATTAATATTGGAAAACAGTGTGTGTGTGTAAATGCTATATTTTAACAATTTCACATGTGTAGAAAACATCGCCTGAGGAAAATAATGTCTTAATTATATACGACCCCCTGAGGATGGCGTCTTGCTACGCCGAAACATGTCGGGGAAAAGCAGAATAAAAAGTTTAATAAGTAAGTACAGTGCATTTGTTGGTTGCTTTTTCATCTGATATAAAATGCACGGTGAGTTAAAAGTGAAAATCAAAATCTATTGTTTCACCGCTGCGGTGACCTAAAATATTACATGACTGCTCATTACAAGTCCTTTATTTTTCGTGTTCTGTATGCACATTTATGCACTGGAGTCATACTTTTCCAAAAAAGAAAACCGTTCTATAAGCGCACACATGAGAATCTGAGTGGCCAAAAAATTTCCAGACTTTCACAGGACCTGAAGGTTAATTACTTTCTACTAAATCATACAATAATTGGCTGTTCTGATTGAGTTAAGTCCATTCCGTATCCTCCTGTGCAGCAAACAGGACTACTGCATTTGGAAAGTGCTACTACGTTTCCTTTTGCTTCGAAAATCACGGCTTTGAGCTTCAGGTGCTTTCCAGCCAAGTAAAGATTTCGATCATTGCAGGTCAGTCTGTCTCTTCCCACTTTCCATCGTGGTAAATTGTTTTAATATTTTTCCACAATGTGTTTCTCACTAAATAACTCTAATTAAAGTATCAATTAGTCATCTGCTGCTGTGTTCTTTTATTTCTGGTGGACAGAATAAGTCTTTAAAGAACAGGATTCTCTCAGAATTAGTGATAATTAAGTGTACGTAAAAATTATTTCCATATTACAGGGGTTTTTGTTTACTTAGTAAAAAGGAGTTGTTAATGGATTCCTGAAATGATTCAGTGGTACTGGTGGGCGTATTACACCATTACAGACTCGAGGATGTTCTGTATACAAGCGTGTGTGTTTCCCCCTTACTTTACATGAGTAAAATATTGGTTTGAAATTCAACCAATACACCGACAATCCGTCTGTCATATATTCGTACGTACTAAGAGTGTCTGAAAGAATGTCTCGGTAATTCTAGCTGGCCTCTCATCTAAATCTACATTTCGTTGTCATCCTTCCATAAACCATTCTGAATGTAAGAAACAGGAGCAAAAACATAAATAAGTAATATTTTGAAAACTATAAAAATAATAATTACACACCATACAAATCAGTTTAATGTGACAACATTTACAGTACGAATACGTATTCAGTAGAAAAATTTTTCCTGCTTATTCTACTGGCGCGGTGGAGTTTCTTTCAGCGGGCTTTTTATTACGAAAAATTGTTTAAAATTAATTAATTTTCCCACTTTTCTGTGCCAGTGTTTTGAAAGATCCATTTCTTTGACGAATGAAAGTATTATTTAACCATTCACAACTTTTTCTCTAAATTTAAATAAAAAAGGAAACTGCGAATTCACGAAAACTGCAACAAATTATTCATATAAATACATGTTCAGTTTTTACAAAAACACGGACTCTGACCTCAAACATCATTCTGTTAGGGGCTATCACGACGGTTGCCCTTCATGGTGACTGCCTCAAGAACTAAAAGTCCTGTTGCGACCAAACAGTCGTGTTACAAAGACGGTTTCTTGCATTATATATATCCACATATATCCTAGCAACTCTAGCCTAGCAGAAAGAAGTAAGACTTTTGTTTAAACGCACATATATATTATATCATTCTCGTTTGCCTTACCTTAATACTATTAATATTTTCAAACTACACGCCCGATATTATAATGCAGAGTGGTAGCTACTTTTACCACCTGCGTGTAATACCTACAGCCTCTGGAATTTGGTCACGCGGTTTTTGTATGCTTTCCGTAGGATTCCCAGAAGAAACAACAATTATTTCCGTAAATAGCTTCATATTTTTTGCATTTATAATATAGATAGAATCTGTTCTCTGATGAGTACGAACTGGATTTTTATTTGAACAAATTGTATGCTTTATTTCGTTTTCTTAATTTTAATGTTCAGATATTTAAACTGTATATAACACATTATTACAGACATTTTTTCTGTGAACAGGTGCCGTGTGAATTATAAACTGCTGTATTTTTCAGATTTAGTCAAAAAATCTTTAGAAGTACTGAACGAAAAGTCTGCAAATGAGACAGCAGGTATTCAAAGGCGGAGTAATTTCGTTATATATTACCTTGTAATTACACATCTTCTACAGCCATTAACTGTCTGCAGGGAGTAGCGTGGCTTGCAATTCTGCTCGATCAAGTGTATCTTTCAGCAGAGACTTTCTGATCGACATGGAACAAGGCGAAGAAGTTGATTACAAAGTTACAGTTTGGAGGAAGTTACAAAGCATTTTGATCGTCCTTCTAATTTATTTCACACAGGCAATTTGAATTACTAATAACTCAATAAACCAATCACTAGAGAACAGAGGCTAGGCCAACAGGTTTCTCTTGCGACACCACTAGTCAGAAATAAAGATGTGTAAAATAAAACACGTGAATCCATATAACTAGTGTGACATTTTATTGATTTAATGAAATGAAAACCATTATCTATGCATGTACATACTTCTGCATGATCCTGCTTTCGTTACTGTGATTCCTCTTGCATTTCTTATATATAAAGTTTGTCCTAATATTTTTCTAAATTTAATTTTTCCCGTGTTTTGCGAGGTATTACGCAAATTAAGAACATTTTGCCAAACGCAGGATAAATTCGGCAAATGAAGACATTCGTTGCGCAACCGATAATTTTTCTTTGAGAGGCTGACAACCCTTTTAGTCAATTCGGTATGTACGAGTATTTTTTATAATATGGCGGTAAAGCTGACATTGGTACAGTTTCACTACATGTGAATAAATTTACAAAAAAAAATATATTTTTGATCAACTTATCAAAGTAGTGTAACTTCGTAATAAGTAGATCCATTTAAATGTTCCGCGACCCACTCTGTGAATAGCTTCGCGAACCAAATTTGGGTTGAGACCCATAGGTTGATAAAAAAGGTGTGTACGGGCATAGAGTGCAGTTTAGTTCCTTCTGTGGGTTGCTGTTTTGTGAGACTTCACATGTACCTTTTGACGGCATTTAAAAACTGCTATAGTGCTGGTCTTTATTATATGAATGTGTACGTTATTTGAGTTTTACTACACAAAACTCCTATTTGATTTAATTTCTTCTGTTACGTAAGTAAACCGGTAGACGATCTTTAAATATGTTGTAATACACCTAAATTATGGCCTTCAAATGAAAATGGCCAAAAAGAAGTTAATAAAATAAGGCTGTAAAACAAATTAGAAAGCTTTAGCCACTCATGCTGTCATTTATTATATGCTTAAATATATTAAGAATTTACAAGGTATGGTAATTACACGCATTTCAATACATATTTGGTACTAAGACACTCGTATCTACTACAAAGCGAAGGATATAAAATATAGAAAGTAATGGAGCTCCAATGAGGTCGGGATATCGCAGCCAGTTCAATGACTAGGCTACGGTCTGAATGACAGAAGAAATGCGGATCGATTCCCAGCAGCGGCAAGAGATATCCGTCTACTTCGACACGTACAGAGCAGCTATGGGGTCCACCTAGCTTCCTGCTGAAAGCGTATCAGGGACATTTTCCTCGAGATAAAGCAGCCGAAGCGTGAAGCTGACAACCCACATTCATTTAGTGCTGACATTAAGGGTGAATTGAGCTGTACCTCCACTTCCCCATATGCCTTAAAGTCCTGAATAGAAGCAACTTTGGCTTTTGTGACTGCTCAGATGCCTCCCTTTGCCTGCGAGAATTGGACTTTGAATAGAACCGTTGTGCGGAAAAATTAAACGGCTGAGACGTGTTTCTTAAGTCGAGAGTAAATAAGTTACTTCATGATTCGCAATGAAATTCGAACATTTAACATAGCGGAAAGGATTGACGACCAGCAAAATATTTGGCACAACCATGTCTTATGAATGAATTCAGGCAGAACATCTCGAGAATTTATGACGTAAAAGGCAGTGGTTTCACAGAGACGATGGACGCTCCAGTAGACAGAAGAACAACTTTTGAAAGTTTTGTGATTTCCTTTGGTGTCTGGATTCATTAAGCTTTTGTATTGTCAGTAGCTATATTGAATGTCATATGAGCGGTTCAGTAGCAGGGCTTGACGAACTGATACCTAATGACGAAGAATTAAGTGATTGGCGTATCTACTTCAGTACCTCGGTGATAATTTAAAAACTCGCATCAGTTCTAAAGTGATTTAACCTAAGCTAATGCAATGGGTAATGTGAATTAAGGAAATAAGAGCTGAAATTCTTCGTGCTTTTAACGCTGCCAATAACAGTAGCTTTTTGGCCATTAACTTCTCCTCGCATTTCAGAGTTTCAAAAAGAAAATAATGCATTAAATCGCAATAGACTTACATTCCCAGTAAACGTTACGTGCGAAAAGCTTGAGTAAACTGAACGCTGTAGCACTCATTAAATTAAGACTTTGCCAACATATGCAGGATAAAACAAGAGAGCTCGCCGAAATTTGAGATGGAAAATTCTGGACACTCGGTACCTTTATTAGTAAGTACAATCAAAGTAGGAAATTCACGCAGGCCGAACACTTCTGGCACGGTCACTCTTGTTATTTTTCTTATTATTTTTATAGTCAGTACATTATAAGCGCAACGCCAAGTTTATTTTTATGGGGAAGTTGTTTTTAGACCATTAAAACTTTCCCTGTTCCTTTCCTCTCTGCTTTATCTTTTGATCTAACCTCATGAAAGTAAAGATGTTGTACAATGTGAAATGAGAACAACAGTCTTCACGACGTATATAATGTATTATTAACTTATTGCAAATTAGGCTACATGTTTCAGTCGTATAGGACCATCATCAGGCCAACGTACAAGAATGGAGGTATGGATAAATAAGGCCTTATAGATCTCAAAGGCATCTGTTGTATTCTGGCCTTATGTTTTGTTTGCTAGCAAACAAAACATAAGGCCAGAATACAACAGATGCCTTTGAGATCTATAAGGCCTTATTTATCCATACCTCCATTCTTGTACGTTGGCCTGATGATGGTCCTATAGGACTGAAACATGTAGCGTGATTTACAATAAGTTAATAATACATTATATAAGTTTTGAAGACTGTTGTTCTCATTTCACATTGTATCCTGTCTCGCATCGGTATGCGCAATATGACGATAAAGATGTTATATTTATTTTACTTTTGTCTGAAAGATGAAGAATTCGTGTTTCTTGTACTTGTCTCGCAAAAGGCAAATACATATATCGTCATTTTTTAGGCGTTTTTCCATGCGGACACACGGAAGGACAGACATGACGCATCTAGTAGTTGCTATTCTCTCTACGCAAATTAAAGTATTGTACTCATCGTGTTGGTTTAAATAGCATTTCGTTGGTCGCAGCTTCACAATGAAACTTAACCAAGAGGAACGTACACAATGTTACTTTGGGAAATTCCGCAAGGTGTTAGAACCGCTAGCTGCTCGTCAAAACAAGTTGCTTTTATATTCTGAAACGTGCTAGAGAAGTAATGCTGCCGTGCTCTACGTGTTTCTTCTTCACTTACTCTTCAAAGAGGCCTTTAAAACTGTACGGTACACATTAATTTTCTGCCGACATTGCTTCTCAATTTATCATCTTTTGAAAGGAAGCCTGACAACTTTTCAAGCGGAGGGACTTAAGTAAACTAGTATAATAAAATAAGTTGATGTCTGCTCTTCTATGTGTTATATTGACGAAGGAGTAAGAATTGACATCGAGTAGAAATCTCGAGCCGTATGTCATCACATTTCGCCGTTTAAACCACCAAACATACACTCACGATATTCAGTACTGGTTTCCATTGAAACCCTAACAATGTGGTTTTTGGAAACATACGTGTAATTCAAGCAAACTTTGGACGTCAGTTCTCTCCAGCCATACCTACAGCTTCCAAAGAAGAAGAGAAAATGCTTAGAAAATTTGTTATTCATATATGCCAAAATTTGCTGGCAATATTTAATGTTTTCTTCAGATCGTACGGATATAACTTCTATGCGAGAAAGCTGAAATACCTAATTGTAGATTCACGTACAAAAACTTATGCACCTCATAACGTAAAACGTGCTTCTGGCTTTCATATACAAATTTTATTTGAATTTTTAGGCACATTTCGAAAATTGGGAAAAGCAACTATTAAATTCGTCATGTTTGTCCGTCCAGCTGCATAGAACAACTCAGGTCCCACTAAAAAAATTTTCGTGAAATTTGACATTTGAGTATTTTTCTAAAATCTGTCAATAAAAGGCCAAGTTTTATTAAAATCTAACAAGAACAGCGAGTATATCACATGAAGACCTGTGTGCGTTTGTGATAGTATCTCGCTGAATTCTTCTTAGAATGACAACTGTTTCAGACAAAAGTTGTAGAGGAAATTAAAGCACACATTTTATGTTCAATATTTTCTGAAAATTGCGCTGTTTATTAGATAATGTAGAAAAATGTGGTAAGAGGCAGGCAGGAACCATGTAATGCTGTGCAGAAAAGAAAGATGAGTTCGGCATGTCGAATAACTAATGGAAGAATACAGACACACACACACACACACACACTCGTAAAATTTAATATTTATTGCTTTTCCACTGCAACAGTGTTTACGAGAAGGCGTCTGAATAAAACGTTGTACTTTCATAACCTCCCTTGCAATTTTGACGGAGTGCGTCCCGTCGTGCGAATAACTGAGGATGGTAGATTTTCATTTGAAAAAATTGTTCTTGGTGCATTAAATATTTATGAGGAGTTAAACAAATAAAAATTCTGCTTTAATTATTTGAAATGCCTTTCGACAGGTTGGGTAGGTAAAGAATGAAAATAATGTTGAATTTTGACTCTTTAGTGTAATACCTGTGGGGGGCTGTTGTTAGCGCTAAAGTTACAATAATGTTTGGAATAAATAAATTCCAATGAAAATAAGTCATAAAATATAAGAAACGCCACTAGAAAAATTATTGCAAGTATAAGATAAAAAAGTTTCCCAGTCATTTAACCCACTGAAATTTGATCTTTGCCGATTCCAGTGGCCGCGCGGTCTAACGCGTAGGTCTGCGTCCCAGCGCTTGCTGGGATCGTGGGTTCGAATCCCACCGGAGGAATGGATGTTTATGTCTTGTGAGTGTTTATGTTGTCAGGTAGAGGTCTCTGCGACGGGCCGATCCCTTGTCCAGAGGAGTCCTACCGACTGTATTGTGTGTCTGTGATCAAGTGAAAATAAACAACATCCACACCTGCTGTGATTAGGTAGAAGAGGGAAGGACTACGATACGAAATTTGATCTTCGATTAAGATTTCTTTTCCACAGCATAACGCACATTTTGTTACCATCCTACAGAACGGGCGATTGTATAGGGAAATAATGGCTGTTCATTCTAAGAACCATCTATTGCTCACAAATACACCACCTAGGAACACGAAGAGAGCCTAATTTTGAAGCACATGGTGCGCAGAATTCTCGCCGAGTTTCGAGTGTTTACGTATGTGTTAATAGTATGCGCTTCCGTTAGAAAAGAAATTAACATTTCCTATACTTTCTTAACCAAAACAATCTATGCTTATAGCAGTTATATCAGTGCAATTCTGACCGGCGGGTTACCCTCTGTCTCTAGCGCCGAACAAAAATCTTGGCGGTCACAAATTTAAAGATATTCGCTATGTAGAAACAGTTGTGACAGGATGGAAGGTAACAGAAGACGTGGGATTCTATCAACAGAAAATAGAAAGCACGTCTCACCATAGGAAAAATACTGCTTTTCATTTAAATGCACAGTGCCTAGTAAGACAACAGCCACCGCCCCACACCTTCCCCTATATAAACTGTGTCACGTCTTGCCGACTTTCTTTTCTTGGTGGACTTCTTGACCCTTGAAGATGGTACCGGTAAGTTGTGCCGAAATGTCCGTAAGCAATTATTACACGACGCCGCATAATATCCCAGAAGAGCTCATTTGAATGTCGAGAAAAACATGCCACATTGGCTCACTATTCCTGGTAACTACTAAACTTTTTACCACTAGAGTGCAAGCCATTGGCAGACGTTAACTTCTAGAACCACGGCTCGATATAGGAAGTGGTCCAGTTGAGCGATCTTCCCTTTTTAAGAGTTCCACAAACACATGATTCTAGGGTAGGGAGACTTCCCCTTTATTCCTTCCAGTGTAAGGAACGAAGTACTGTTCACATGCATGAAAACAATGGAGTGTAGCACTAAGAACTTCGAACACCTGATGTGTCACTGTATGAGAGGAACTTTGCAGAAAGGCAGATGTGCAAGACATTGTGTTCTAGCGCTTTGTTGTGGTGTTTTCTTAATTACAGTTTCTTCCCACTCCATAAGAAGCTACACGTAAAGTAGACTTACAGGGGACGGTCTTATAGAGGCCCCAGCACTTCTGCACACAAGAAATTAAATCTGTACCGTCTGTGCCGTAATTTCAGCGCCTTCAGACTCGAATTGGTTTACTGTTCTGTATAGATTTGACACCTCTTCTCTTGTTAGGTACTATTTTATTTCTAATATTAATTTTGTTTATTTAGGTTTTATTAAGCGATTATTTTTTCTTTATGCTCTTTAAATAATTTATTAATATTCCCCGTTCGTTGTATTTGTGAAACGGTAGTAAGGTAACATTTTAAAATGTTGAATTTACTATCATAATTATGACGCTGTAAAATTTTAATTCAATTTAATTATATAGTCCTATTTTGTTAGAACCTGTTTCCGAGAGTCTCAGCGACAAATCTATAAACAAATGTTAGACGCATTTTATACAATTTAATTTTTTCGCTGTTAAGTTTATGTGTAAGCTGAAACTCTGCATTTCTGCGTTATTCAGTACCGCCGTGTCAAGTTACTGCTACGGACACGGATGCGAATGACAGGCGCGGTGACTGCTGAAAATAATTGGCCTTTGTGGAGCAATCAAGATGTACATAAGCTTTGGTAGGTTTTGCACTCTCCACGTTGAAAACAATGTTTTCTCTAGGTCTACCACCCCATAAATCAAGCTGTTTTCCAAGAGTTTATAAATTAGTATTTAAGAAAGTTGTTGTTTGTACTATCTCTCAAGAATCACGTTAGAGTGGGTCAATGGGAGAATTATTTGTGGAAAAACACAGCAATTGATGGAAAGCGTGACATCTGAATTAGCAAAGGCTAGTATCTCTCTGTAGGAAGCTGGAGTATTGACTGAAATTGGAACGTTAAATATACTCGAGTATATTTTCAAGCTCGTAGATATTTTGTCGTTTCTCATGCTTTTGTCTTGTGCCTGCTAATAGAATGTACAATTTATCACGGTCTAGAAACCTCGCCTGCTGCATTAAAAATTACGCTTATCTATGTATCAACAAGCTTTGTCGTAAACAACCATTCCAAAATTAATATTTCAGCACTGTGCAATATATTCTGCAAAATGTTCAGTAATTTCTGGTATGGAAAAGAACGATGAAAAGCGTTTATAATGGAAATTGGAAGAATAATTTACGCATTTAGTTCAAACACTCGTCGTATTCACTAACACGAAGCACGAATCACCGTGGGGTTCATCAATGTTGTTAGAAGAACCTTTTGTTCTTGTACATACCAAGAACTCTTACTTACTCGTACATTTTGTAGGGTAATAATTTTCATTTTCCCTCAGTGCTTACACAGACTGGCAATGCACCTAATATTTTGACAACCTGCTCACAATCAGCATATCCTTAATCTCATTGGACGGCCTAATCCTAGGGATTCAGTCTGCTCAAGACATTCACTTAGAGTACTGTGGTTCGAGTACTCCCATGCTGATGACGTAGTCGCACTCTGCCAGCAGAATTTAAAAATTAATTTACTTCAAGCCATGAAATTACCTTCTGATTGAATGTGTGTCAAATATGTGTGTAGGAAATAGGTATGGGATTCCAGATGTCGAGGCTCAAAATTTCAAGAGACACCAATTTCACTGTCCCATAATTTTGTCTGCATTCAGGCCTACATGTCTTTCTCTTTCTCAGCATGCAGTTAGGGTGTTCAAATCCAGGAATAATGTGTGATTGGCGGAACATATAGCAGCATTGGTAAATATGAGAATTACGTATAACGTACTGACAGCCACACCTGAGAAAATTATTTTAATTACAATACAAAATATTGCGACATTTAACACAATAATATTTTAATACAAATCATGTTAAATTTTATGTTGTCCATACCGAGCACGTCGTCACTAAAATTATACACAAAAACACTAACACGTGCACACGTTTGATAAAAATCTTAGTAAAAAATGCTTGCTTATAGGCCCGACATGCTCCGATGCCCTGTGGCATCATCATCAGGGGTAACACTTGAAATATAAAACACAGATCGTTGAAAGAACTGTGTCTGCAATTCGGCCTGTGCTATTGCTTACCACTTTATGATGTAGCTGCGACCTCTTTCCAGTCTCGTACTTACTAGTTTTTTCTTGCCTAAGTATAGTTCGAAACAGATAATATATTGTATCACAATAAATTACGACTGTTGACAATTTAGTCATAAAACTAGAGCTAGCACTCATCGCCATATGAAAGAGTACAATGTATTCGAACATAATACAGTATACAAGATTCGTTTGTTAGATTTTTGTTATAGACCAGGTTTGATGCATGTAGGAAGAATTTACACTTCTTGATGCTTTGGCACCTGTAACACTCTGTATCCCCTGAAGATGATGACATGTCCGTTGAAACATGTAGGGATAATGTCAATGTAAATATAACTTTGTGAATTTTGTGCATAATTGTTGGTTTGTTGCTAATTAACTTAATAAATAATATAAAATGTTACAGCAAATTCATTGCAGGTAGTAGCCTTTGTATATGCAGCTAGAGCTGCAGAGCTTTCAAAATTACCGAGTCAAGTATCTGTGATGAAGTGTGATTTCAAAAATTTCCCATTGCAATTTCAACAGCTTTCATGTTTGTATCTTCTCAAAGTTGCTAATTTCTGTTAACTTTAGAAGCAATGGTCATAGTAAGGCGTGATCGGGCAGAATCCATTAGCAGCATAATCTTACGAAATAATAATAATAATAATAATAATAATAATAATAATAAATCGATATTTATTAACGTGCCGGCTTAAGAGCAAAAAAAATAATAATAATAATAATACACGTTTGATACTCTTGTTAATTCTGCCTAATTTCCTCTTGCGAGATTAGAGGTTCTCGCAGTGCTGCTGCTGCAGATTCAAGTCTTCGGGGAAGTTACGTTGTGTTGAGTAGTAAAAGTTACCAACATTGCGAAGGGTGGTAGCTCCTTAAACTTCGTTGTCATTCAGTCCAAGAGGGGGGTGTGACGACTCTTGGACTGCATGATCCTGTATATGATAAAATCACCAGCCCTTGAGACTATGGTAACAATTTACCAGTCTGCATGGCATAACGTTCCAAAAGACTTCACAATCAAATATTTTCTTGTTTCTGATGGTGTTTATGGGTTTGTGTATGAAAATTGTTTATCTGAAACACTGCAATATAACACTTCATCTTTGTGACATAAATCTTTTTTCACCCGTTGATTTGTAAGTACCTGAAATGAAGGAACAAATGTTATACATTGTAACTTAATGAAGTACGAGAAATTTATCAAGGCCGAAATAAAACGCAGGGCATGACTTTCGTGAAATGCGAACTGTATGAAATGGGAGGGAGAATTGAGAAACCTAATGCTCTCTTGAGGAACAGATACATTTTGGCTAAACTAATAATTGAATATTTTCTTAGAGGAATATATTTGATATAACAACGTATTTACCAACAATGTTCCCTCTAAGCTGCGCGGGTGCGCGGCTACATAGTAACTGAAATGCTCCCGCGCACACTGAATTGTTCCCGCGTAGCTGGAATTTTGCAATTTCCGTTGCAAATATTCTTATTAGGCATATTACAAAAAAATATAAAGGGTAGCGCAATCGTCAGGTCGTGTAAAATTTTTCTGCTCAGAGCATTAGCAGTTCCGCGCAGCTGTAAAAAAAATTAGAGGGAACGTTGTTTACCAAACACCATCAACACAACTATTATCTACGATTATCAAACGAGTTACACGACTACATGTTTCGACTACTAAGTGGTCATCTTCAGGTCATTAAAATACACAATATTAAAATTATAATTTCAACTTTATTTTTGTGCGGTTAGATTCAGATATTTGTCGTTGGGCTTACAATATACATGTAAATATAAAATGTTAAAACCAATAAAATATATGATAAATCATTTGATAGCATAACAGTGTCAGTGTTGAGGCGGGTGTTCCTAGATCAATAAGACCAGCTTCAAAACACTTTAACCAAGTAATCATTGGATATTTACAAGTTCTTATCGATCGCCACTTGGTAGACCACCCACAGTCTCTAGGGTTGAAGAGAAACGAACAGAAGGAAAATTCTGCACGAAAATAACTAATAGACTGCCACTCTCAACGCCGACACTACTTTGCTATTAAATTACTTACGATATACTTAATTTTTTCAACATTTTATATTGACGCGCATATTGCAAACCCAAGCACAGAAATCTCAATGTAACCATGCAGAAATAAGGTTTCAATTGTAGTTTTAATTTCTGTATTTTAATAACCTGAAGATGACCGCTTGGTAGTCGAAACATGTAGTCGTGTAACTCTTCCGATAAACATAAGCAGTAAATAGTTGTGATGATGGTGATTCGTCAATACCTTGTAATATACCTATAAAACACAAAGGGATGTCCAAGGCCAAAATATATAATAGTAACGCTAGAATAACCCAGAGATATTCCCAGAATAAACAATAAAGTGCAGACGTAATGCCTATTGTTTTATGGGTGTGAATCTTCTTCTGTTGCATTAAGTGTATTTGCGAATGGGGTGCCGAAGAAGTCATTTGTGCATAAAAGTGGTAAAGTAAAAAGATTTTGCAGAAAACTGCACCATGAGGAGCTTCATCATCCGCTTCTTCACCACATATTGTTAAGGTAATGAAAACAAGAAGGGTGAGAAGGGCGGATACTTTGGCGTGAATGGGAGAGTCTAGAATTTCATTCTGGATTATGGTGGGGAAACTGAATGAAGGACACCGCTTGGAAAGCCTAAGGCTTACATGGTACATTACGGCTAATGTGGTTCTTACAGAACCAGTATGTGAGTTCGCGGCCTGGCCTTGTTTGGCTCATGTTATGGACAAGTGGACGGGTAAACACGGTAAACATCTTCCAAGTTTTATAAAGTAGGGGAATATTTTGATTATGTGAGAAAATTTTGGCTTCTCAGGAAGGATTCTGTCCCATAGATATTGTTAACCCCTTAGTATCTTACAAAAGGAAGTGCGGAAAACTGTGAAGTCCATCTTTAAACAAACTATCTTCTGAAACTTCGGTTTAACCTTTTAAAGCCTAGCGGTAACTTTACATATGACGAGGTTTAACATTAAAAAATTCTACGTGGTGCCCACATTGCGTTTATGTGTTTTGTACGGATCTCAGAACAAACAACAACTTTTGCCTTATAAAACATTAAGCGATTGGTTTTTATAGCCGAAGTGGAGAGTGTTTACAGCGCGGTACGCACTGAGTCCTTATATAAAACAGATACGCTTCGTCTTTAAAGGGTTAATCTAACATGTATTAAAATGTCAGTGCCTAACATAATAGTGAACATGACAATCACCATTAACAAAAGCAGTCGATTAAAGCAGAAAAGGTAAAGTAATCGCTGTTTTGAGAAACATATGATACCGATAAACACATTATGACGAAAACTGGAAGGGAAAGTTAAAGAAGTTAGAAGCTTCTGTACGTAAAAGAGTTGAACAAAGAAGGCCGAAACAGACCGGCACTCTGATATTACAATTTCATGGTTTCTGTCGCTTGTCGGGCCATAACTTTCTTCGAAACTGTTCTTTACTAATGGCGGTTTGCTTGAGGAATGTTTCCTCCATTTTTATAAGTGGGAACTATATTTTTTACTTTACAATTACGTTATATCCTTGGGAATATTGTATCTTATTTATGTCCTGCTGAAGCTCTTATAAGTTACAAACAATGTGACACTGAACTGTTGATTTTTTAAAGCCTGCTGGTTACTTGATGCACCAACATGTTTAACATTCAAAAATTTTACTTTCTGCCCACACTGTATTAATGTGTTTGTATTTACCCAAGAACAAAGAGCGACTTTGTCCTATATACCGGAAACTGACTGTTTTTATAACCTAGATTAAAAGTGTTTACTGTGCGGTACGAACTGGGCCTTTAAATGAAACATTTACGCTTCGTCTTTAAATGGTTAATATGCGTGTAATACATTGGTGTCAGCAACAAATGATAACTGGTAGTGCATATGAAAAGAATAGCATATAATTCTCTAATAATAAAACATGTGCTGTATTTACAAATATGTATGGTTTTAACGAGATATCTTAATTTTTACAGCACCAGATCTAAAAGTTGTGGATGAACATGGTCATTCCGTGCACGACCGCTACTACAAGACTGGCAGCACTATCGAACTAACATGTCGTGTTATGACCTATAATGAACACACAACGGCGCCTCAAGTGACCTGGAGCAAAGATGGGAAAAACCTTCCAGATAAGGTCATCATCTCGCACACGAGGTCAGTTCAATGTGTGTTTAGAGCAGGGCTGTGGGGTCGGAGTCGGTAAAAATGTACTGACGCCGACCCCGCCCTCAGTGTAAAATCTTAACTAGGTACTCCAACGCCAGAACCCTCATAGCTTCAATAACCATTAGACTTTTACTTAAATATAGGTTATAAGTCTAAAAAGTAGCCTGATGATTCACGTGGTGGTGATGAAATGTCTTATAGGTTTACCGTTATTAATACATATTGAGATTTTACAAAGGAGTCGGAGTCGGAGTTTTAAAAATTGAGGAGTCGGAGCCGGAAGTTTTGTGTACCGACTCCACAGCCCTGGTTTAGTGTGCTTTGTTAATATAGATTCACAGGGGAATCAATAAAACGCGGCAATCATCACTTTTGACTTTTCACCATATTACCATTTACGTGGTTAAAATATACGGTGTTCGGATGGCATAATATTGTCTTGCGTTTGACAATTAGATAGGCTTGAAAAGTTCTTCGGCTTCAGGTAAAATAATGGTCAGCACCACGATGTACAATTTAATTATTATTCAAATAAACTTAAAAGAAGCTGAGAATCTGAACATGGACGCTTGTTTCTTCTGACAGTTTCCGTATCTTGCAGTTTAGCACCTAGGTTAGAGGTTTAAAGCAAAATGTGCTCGAAATATGGTGTCTCATATTAACACTTACATGCCGGTAAATTATAAAAGGCTTGGATGATGGTGTATAATATTGTGTCGTGATGGGTTTATGGACTGTATTCGTCGTCGAAGAGTAAAATATTAAAAACATTAAAAAATTAAAATCACAACGTTTCGGAAGCACAGCCAGCTTCCGAAACGTTGTGATTTTAATTTTTTTAATATATTTAATATTTTACTCTTCGGATGATGGATAAAGTCCGTAAACCCATCACCACACTTACATAACGGCTTACTAGGAATGCTTTTTGGATTTAACACCATAATCCTGCAAGTCAGTTTAACAATATGACTAAATGTGGCATTTTTCGTTACTTTATTTAAAACAGTATTACTGCTTTGAATTGCTTATGGGTTGACATGACACTCATACACTCATAAATGCCACACCAAAAACAATTTTACATCTCATCAAAGGTTCTTCTCCTTCTTGCAATACATGTAGGCTGGTGTTTGGTATTAACCATTAAAACATGTAGGCTACATGTAATATTTTTAGAAATTACCCACAGAGAGGAGCAAGCTCAAGGGATGATTAAGGATAGATAGAAGAAACGGATGGCTTTCGAAATATACTGATAACTCAAAATCACCACAGTGGTGCTTATCACTGTACTGTCCTAAGGCACAAAATTGAGTTGGATAATATATTTTAAGGAGAATATCAAAGGAAAAAAGTACTTGGTATTTGGAAGATCTCCAATTCCATTTTCGATTCTCGGTCCAGAGACAAATTTTGCTTACAATTTTCCTTTGTTTTCTCAGGATTTTAAGGTATACACTAGCCTTAATAATTACCTTAAAACAGGTAATGTTCCCCTAATTCAACATCCTTTTGTTCCATAGCGCAAAAACTCCTAGTGGGCCAGGTCCTGTTCATTATCGTGGCTTCATGATCACACATTTAGACACGCCGCATTCGATAGGACTCCTCTGGGCGGGTGATAAGCCCGACGCAGAAGCCTCTACCTGATGACAGCACACAACCCTCACAAGAGAGAAACATCCATGCCCCCGGGCGTAGTCGAACCCATAATCCCAACAAGCGAGAATTTGCAAGCCTACGCCTTAGACCGAAAGGCCACTGGGATCGGAGCTTTGACATCCTTACCAGTCATAATTGTTAATACATTTTTCGTTCTGACCTACACGAGCTGTTTACCTGAGATATCCCTAAATAAATCAAGAAACAGAAGAATGTTTGGTCTAAAGTAAAGAGGATGTTCCAAGCTTCTTAATTTTTCGTACGTTTAAGAATTTTAAACGTGGCAGTAGGTCTGGAACAAAATCTCTAATTCTGTCTGTAAATTTCACGCCGTTGTGTGCTTTTGATGCTACTGTGTGTATTTTGTAATGTGAGACGGAGTGGTCAAAAAGGCTGGACCTGTCATTTCCAAAAGAAATGGTAGCATGCTAGTGTGAAGTCAAGCACATTTCTCATAGCCGTCGTTGGGGTGGTGTGTTTCTTTCAACACCACCGTGCAGTCGAAATCGCTAGAAAATCTCCATATGTTACAGATACATATTTCGCTAGCCAGTGTATGCTAAAAAATTTTCGCTTATAATCTTGCTTTTCTTCGATACCCGGCAGAAGCAAAATTTTTTCTGTAGTCCAACATTCCAGACAAGACGTGGCGACAGCTCAAAATCCGAAGGGGTATTTTTCCCACAGAGAGAGAGAGAGAGAGAGAGAGAGAGAGAGAGAGTGGCCGAAGCACGAAGCTGACCGCTCAGCAAAATCTAGTGCCGACTTGAAGATGGGTGGAGCTGTGCATCCAGTGTCTCACATGCATTCATACCTTGCACATGGACAAATTTACCCTTATTTCTTTCATTTAAATCTGCTTTCTGGTATTTCATAAATGTTGTAGTTAGGATTTAGACATTTAATTTCTACTACAAATCCAAAATTGCCAGACTCAAACAAGAAATGAAACAGAAATTAAGTTCATACATTACAAAACAACACTGAAAAATTTCGCTGTACTTTGCTTGTAAAATAGGAAGTCGTGCAAGGAATGTGATTGGTCTTTCAATCAAATATCTCCGATACCATCAGAAGGTATATCCCGTTATCACAAATGAGACACTGGGGACAGAGTAAACACTGCAAAAAAATTACGTTTAGTGGAAAAACAATTTAGAATCCATCGTTCATATTCCGTGCTTAGAAAATTTCAATTGTGTTTGGTTCTTTTATGCAGTTACAGAACCAGCCCGTTTGTCCGTTGAGCGCAACACAGAAATTCGTTCAAATAGCATTTAAAAATTCACGTCCAACTTCACACAAAACATACATTCATTTTCATCACACTGAAGAGGTGGTTAATTTTTTGGGGCAAGGGGACAATGTATTTTTACTGTGAAATTAACATGGATCACATATATACACTCTTGCGCCAGTTACAGAGTTATGTAATGTTACTGCAGGGGATTTCGCAGGTTAGGCCAGTGAATCAATCAGTTATTACAACACAGTCTTTTAAAAGAAGACGCGTCCTTTGTAATTTGAGTGAATCGTAAAAGAGTTTTGAATCATTTCACATAATCGCAAATCTCTTTCTACGGATGGAATATAGATAGCTTTCTTCGATGACGTGACTCTTTGTATTTTGGTACATAAACACCGTTTCACTGGAAGTTCTCTACCAGACTACACGGCGTCACATTTTACGTATCAGCGCCGTGAGAACTTCAAATCTCACAAAGATCTAATGAGCAGACATTACACTGTATGAAAATAAGTCGGACCTATGTATTATTTTTATTTCATTACATATTTGGTTGAGCCTGTTAAAGGGCATGCTTACTCATGTCATATATAAAATTTTGTAGGATGAGCAGTTTCCAGAAAAACAAGTATTATCTACACTTCCATAAAAATGAATTGTATTGGATCAATCTGGCACAAGTTGGCACAAAAGCTACCCGTCCTGCAAAAGTTTTGCCTATTGGCTCAAAACGTCTACGGCCAAATTGTGAATTCATTTTATGCAATATATGTATTTTTACATACACCCAATTTATGACCTATTTAAAAAACGCCGTGTGTAGCTCAGAATGCACAGTGTAGAATGGTAGTGTTATAAGCAAGTAAAGGTTTGGACAGTCTGGGGAAGGAAGCCGCCGATACATAATTTAAGGTGTACCTCACTCTTTGCAGAAGCTAAGAAAACCCATAAAATTCATAGTCGCAATAGCCTTTCCGCTATCCGAGAACTCTGTAATGTTCGTTTGTGTGTTACGTTACATTCTCATTGTCACTGTGTGTAATTTCAAAGGAAAATTTGAGAGCTTACAAAACACACAATTTGTCATTGTTCTTAAAAGGTACAATACGCGAAAGTAACGTATGTTTCAATGTCGACGAATCCTCTCAAGTTCTAATAGTGACATTTCTATCAGACTCCGTCAACAATGAACACTTTCTGCTTTGTCTGCCCATAATAAGCATTGCAATAACTTATGCTTCTGTCCGTAACTATACAGATGACAACAAAGGAGAACCCGTCGGATATTATGGGAGATCTAGTCACGACAGTGTCAAGTTCTGCAAGCTACTGTCAAGCGCATTTAATGTGTCCTGGGACAGCTGAAGTTGCTGTATTCACGGTGGTGTCTGGACCAGTGACTCGCTTTACACCGTGATGTAACTGACTGTTATTGTATGATGACAAAAATGAAACACGTCGGAGAAACTACTGTACACGTTACGTAGGCTTATTATTCACTTATTCTTTAAATTCTGAAAATAAATTATAGGCTTTTTCACGAGGAGGGAAATTAAATATTAAAAATTTAGTTAAATTCTAAAAGGTTTTGACGATGGTGTATAATATTGTGTGGTGATGGGTTTATGGACTTTATCGTCCGAAGAGTAAAATATTAAAAATATTAAAAAATTAAAATCCAGTGCTGGAGGCTAGCTCTGTCTAAGGGGCCCAACATAATAGGTGTTCTCTTCTCCTCCTCCATTCACCTGAGGACGGATGCAGAGCCAGCCTCCGAAACGTTGTGATTTTAATTTTTTAATATTTTACTCTTCGGACGATGGATAAAGTCCCTAAACCCATCACCACACAATAAAAATTTAGTGTTTCTGAACATAAGTAACCAGACTTGTAATTGTTATTTTGTACTGGTGTGAAACCTCATCTCTCAGACTAAAGAATAAGGTAAAGTGTCTATGAGAACAGAATAGTGCGAGGTACAAATAGTTGTAACTATGCAATGGAAGAAACAGAAGGCTGAAGAAAATTACAAAATTCAGCTCTGCATAATGTCTGTTCTTCATAAAACATTGAAATGATCGCTTCAATATGAAGGAACAGGTGGCGGCGTAGCACATAAAATTTAATTTGAGGAAGTGAAGGCAGAAACCTGTTCATAAAAGAAATAAGGCTTGAAGATATGGTCCGAGAAAGGGACCGGTGGCGAGGTACTCTGAACGCGATAGTGAGTTCTGGGTTACATGAAAGGCGGGGAATTCTTGATGGGTGTGTTTTTGTTACACTCAGTGTTCTGTAAATTTTATTTTGCCAAATAGTGCATTCTGTTTTGGATCAGGACACAAGGAAATAGGCCTTTAAATATCCTATGGTTACAAATTAAGTCTATAGGAAATGGGAAACATTTTTCTTTCTTGTAGCGCATTATGCAAATTTTTTGCTGATTTCAGATGTAGGATTTAATTTTCTCCCTCCCTTCCTAACAGTGTGAAAGTTAATTACACTACATATGAAATATTCAGCCTACCACTTTAAGGCTTTTAATTTCACTACCGTCGTAGCCTTCCTTCTTTATAATTAACATTCATTCTGCCTCCCTGCTCTACTTAATTACTACAGATCAGAAAACTAATGAGAAGTAAGCGTGTCTAACATCTGTGTTAGCAGGGAGGCGGGTGGCGGCACCGCTGTGAGCCGACTGGTGATTCCCAAAGCTGCGAAGAGCGACAGTGGCCTGTACAGCTGCTCATTAACCAGACATTCCTCTGTCCTGGTACACGTCCACATACTAAACGGTAAGGGGGCTGAGATCACAGGTGTTCAAATATCTAGTAATGTACATTTCTACAGATCACAAGTGTTCAAATATCTAGTAATGTACATTTCTACAGATCACAAGTGTTCATATATCTAGTAATGTACATTTCTACAGATCGCAGAGGTTTTTCATATTGCCCATTGCATGAGGACTCTTGGGATATGGACTGGCCATTCGAGAGGTCTGTTTTACATTGTTTGAGACGTATTTCATCTTTCTGAAGCCAGCGGTAACTTTACCCACCACCAGCTTTAACATTCAAAAATTCTAAATTCTGCTAACATCGCATTTGTGTGTTTTGTCTGGATCTCAGAACAAACATCAGCGTTTGCCTTTTACACTATTAACAGATTGGTTTTTGTAGTCGAGATGGAGAGGGTGTACTGCGCTGTCGGCTCTGGGTGCTTACATAAACCAGACACGCTTCTTCTTTCAAGGTTTAATACAGGAAAAGATGCGTTAGACATTGTTGAAGATATATTTCGTTTGCGGTATAGTACTTGCGGTTATGACCGCTTGATATTAATTATTTGAATTAATTCTTCACCAGGAACCCTACCAACAATGCCACATAGTCCGAAATGTTTACAGCATCGGAAAATTTTAAGGCTACGGACGAATTTTCCGGAGATGTAGTGTAGATCCTTGTTTTAATTTACTCTTGCGGACTAAACTTTAACCTTTTAAAGCCTAGCGGTAACTTTACATGCGACCAGGTTTAACATTAAAAAATTCTACGTGGTGCTCACATTAAGTTTATGTGTTTTGTACGGATCTCAGAACAAACAGCAACTTTTGCCTTATAAAACATTAAGAGATTGGTTTTTATAACCGAAGGGGAGAGTGTTTACAGCGCGGTAGGCACTGAGTCCTTGTATAAAGCAGATAAGCTTCGTCTTTAAAGGGTTAAACAATGAATTATTTCCTACATCACACAGGACAGCGTACTTCGTTTAGAAATACAAATGTTGTGCTTGGAAACATTGGGTGGATATTTAGAAATCATGCGGAACATACAGGTGCACTGTGTGGGCGAACTTCACACTTCTTGGGAATAAAAATAACGGTACGTCCACAAACCACTGGGCTTTCAAGAGTTAAGCAGAGATTTCGGCTTCTCCATATTTCGTTGTTCTAAATAGACTTATGTTAAATACAGACAGTTTGTGAGAAATCCTCTTTTATATAATTGAAAGTACATTTAATATAGAAGACATTTCGGGAGATCTATTCCACATACTTCGGTGTATGCTTAATACAGACATCTCAATATTATACTCGCAGACCAACAAAAAAAATTTTTTGTGTCCACAGGTGAAAAGCAAGCAGCAGTGCAGCATGACACGTGGGGAAGTAAGGGAAGTCAAACAACAACAGGTCAGCAGCTGGCCCTTCTCCTGTTTTTCCTCGTTGTGGTATTAAAGATGTCGTACCACTGACGGTCTGCCGGCACATAACTTCTGGCTCTGCTGTTGAATTATCCTTGTATGTGATCTGCGTCAGCTACATACTGTCTGCTGTTGTAGTGGACATATAACAACTTGCATATCGCTAAGGGGAAAACCGATCAGGTTCCACTGCTTGTACGGTGGTTCGAGCCAAAGTAGTGCAGTTTCCGTTTACGAAGTCAGAGAAATTTATTATGCAAGAACGGTGCGCAGCAATGGAAGGAGGCACCCGATTAAATGCCATAAAAAGGCAAATGTGATTTAATTCTTTAAATATTACTTCTTTAATAATGGTGAATCCGAAGTGAGTAACAAACATGTTATATCTTCAAATAGAACAAAGCGTAATTAATTCACAAAGTAAGAGTGAGAACTTCATATAATTTCAAAGGCGCTCTGATACCCACTTATATAGTCACCAACATGTAAGTATAATATAAATATAAACAATTTATTCCAATATTTTGCTTATTTGTGATATTATTCAGTTTAAGTTTTCTTGACACAAGAAAAGTTGTAACAGAAATTGCGTAAATTCTTACAAGGAACTGAGCGTTAACAATTGGTCGTGAAGTGTTTTAGATTTTACAAAAGCTACATTAAATTTTACACTGGCAATTCTTTCGTGTTATGAATAATATGAAATTAACATATTCGGTTTATATTTTACGTAAATATTCCAAACTTTTTAATTTATCTTCAAATAAACTCCGTTTGTTACTATATTCATGCACTTCCTTCTCACTCCAGGTTTAGCATGGGTGAAACTACCTTTACTCCCTTTCTGTGACACCAGTGACATGTTATGAGGTGACCTGTACCTGTAATAGTATAGTCATGCAAACTGATACTTGAAGCTGTATAATAATATCTGACATCAATCTTAAGAGCAGAAATATAAAGAAAATTTCGTAATTTTCAACGAAGTTTTTGTACCAAAACGTTCATATTCGTAAGAACAAAATCGAAATTTAATTACCTGTAATACGAATAATAAACGACATTCATTCCCAATAAAAAGTTTTCATTCCTTTTGGGAATTTCACCTCTATAAGACTACGTTTTTAAAATGAGAAGTATGAGAATAGGTGGAGAGAATTTATAAGTGAGGAAACGAAATGGTGGTGATTAATCTGCGGTACTAAAACTTTTAAATTCTTGGCTTTCCATGCCCCTGCTGGTGGTAGGTAAAAGCGAAAATATATGCAAAAAATACGAGGAGTACTAAAAATATAAAATAAAAGTTATTTACCTATATTCTAACTAAATAGTTTCATGAAGCAGAGTCCTTCTTGAGAACATAATAGGTTCTCAAACAATCAAAAAATTCCCCGCGTTATATGGAACCCACAGATTTATCACCATATTCACAACATCCCCCCACTTGCCCCTATTCTGAACCATTTCATTCCAATCTACGCCCTCTGACCCTGTTTCTTTAATAATGAGTTTAATATTGCCATTCCATCTACGCCTAGGTCTTCCAAGTGGTCTCTTCATTCAGATTTCCCTAACAAAATCCTGTATTTTATTTATGTTTTTCCCCATATTTGCCACATGTCCCGTTCAACTCATCCTTCTTGATCCAGTCTCTGGAATAACATTCGGTAACAAGTAAAAGATCATGAAAGTCCTCACTATGCAGTTTTATCGGTTGTTTCTTACATCTTCCATGTTAAATCCACGTGCATTCCTCAATTTGTTATTTTCGAACGGCCTCCAATTACGTTCCTCCCTCAAAGTGAGAGACCAAATTTAACACCCGTACGAAGCAAGAGGCTAAATTATTGCCCTATATATTTTAATGTTCATAATATTGTATAGCAAATGGGACCGCGAAAGCTTCTGAACCGAAAGGCAGAAAGTTGTCTTTGGACATAATCTCCTCTGGATTTTTTTCACGCGCGGAACATTCGATCGTGAACGTAGTTCCCCAAGGTTTGAACCGTGCCACGTTTTCAAACGGCTTATTACCTTAGCAGAATATATCCCACTGTGATTATACAATTTATTTGATTGCCATCGGCTTCAAACACACCTACATTTTAATTATGTGACGATAACCTACATGTACATTCTTCGGCCCTAACGGATCGTCATCAGGCTGTACGTGTGAAATTAATGGTACACGCTTCAAATTAAAAGTTCTCATTTGAAGCGTTTACCAACGACAAGAAGGCATAAGGGAGTAAAGACCATATTAAACTAAACCTTCCTACACGAAATTAAATACATAAATCGAGTATAAGGACTTTCGAAGGACAAGACTAGGATAAACACAAATACGTTTTTTCAAAACATTATAAATCTAGAAGCGTCAGTATCCCTAGTGGGTGCTGCAGTAAGCGGACAAGAAATTACATCCTGCACGCGTCTACAAAATGTTTAAAATGCCTCAAAGTAACTCATCACTTCAAATATTTAGTAATTGTAATTTCAATAAACTGAAACGCTAATGACATCTTGGGCTCCATGTAAAATACTTTAAATACACCTTCATCTTAAAATATTTGGAATACATAATGCTTGAAAAACTTTAATGAAACACTCCGCTAAACAGGCACTCATGTGCAGCTGATAAATTGTAAAAATGTGAGATATAACAAGAAGTGTAGCTATATATGTGTATATATACGCGTGTGTGTGTGTGTGTGTCCGCGTGCTACTGCGTGTGTGGCTTTTAGGCGCGTTCGCAAGATAAGGAAAGGACAACTGGCTTCGTCATCTGTGCCTGCCTGCCTGCCTGCCTGCCTTCCGGCCTGCCTGCCTTCCGGCCTGCCTCCCTTCCGGCCTGCCTTCCGGCCTGCCTGCCTGCCTGCCTGCCTGCCTGCCTGCCTTCCGGCCTGCCTGCCTGCCTTCCGGCCTGCCTGCCTGCCTGCCTTCCGGCCTGCCTGCCTTCCGGCCTGCCTGCCTGCCTGCCTGCCTACCTGCCTGTTTGTCCGTCCGTTAGCCCGTCTGTGTGTCAAGATAGAACAACTGGGCTCGCACTGAACGGATTTTATGAAATTTTGTATTTGTGTATTTTTCGAAAAAGTGTCGAGAAAATTCCGTTTCAATTAAAATCTGACAAAAATAACCGGTACTTCACATAAAGACCCATATATGTTTATGATAGCAGTGCGCTGAATTATTCTTAGAATGAGAAATGTTTCAGACAAAATTGTAGAGAAAACCAAACACACATTTTATTTTAAATAACTTTTTTCCCGAAAATTGTCCCATTTGTGAGATAATGTGGAAAATTATGGCAGAAACGGCCAGGCCAGAGACGACAGTAGAACACGGCGCATGCCTTTTGCGTACTGGATAACTAAGGCTACAGACACACACTCAGAATATGTAATACTTACTGGTTTTCCACTTCAACAATGGTTACATTAACGCGCCTCAGTGTTACCTTATACGTATTTTGCCTGTCTTGTAATTTTACCTCCATTCTTACATTTTAGTATGTAGCCTGATGGTGTTAGTTAGGACCAAAATATGTATATGTAACTTACCGTTAATTGATAAACGCGTAACGATGTTTGTGAATTACATATTAATTTACAAGGTTTATTTTTGTGACTTTGCCCCACTTTATTCACGTTTTTCTCAAGTACTTTTCAATCGCTAAATATGACCAGTGTATGATATCTTACGTCGAAATCCGTACTGATGATCCATAGTAATTTAGTTTGCATATGACGTTAATTTTAACAAAAGGGTTTTAGACTAAGAGTTGTATGTAGGTGATAGCAATAACACTGCTCAATAATTAATAGATAACTAACTAAATAGCTAATTAACTAACCAACCAACCAACCAACAAATTAAAAACTAAAAAACAAACTAAATAAATATCCGACTGACTAGTTGACTGACCGGCTAACTGACTCAACGACTAACTAAGTAACAGACTAACTTACTAACTCCATAGAGCGGGGTCCATCTTGAAAAGTTAATAGGCCCTAAATTAGTCAAAAATTTGTGGAACTAGCCAGTTCGTTACTGCATTCACGCAAGCCTTCCACCGGTCTCTATCCTGAGTCAGATCAACACAGTCCATGTTCCAATAAAACATCTTGAACATCCATTTTAATACCATTTCGCCATCTAAACCTTGGTCTTCCAGGTCTCCTGTTTGCCTCAGGGTTCTCCACCAAGATCCTGTATGCACCTCTCCTGCCCCCATACCTGTCTCACACTCCGCCCGTCTTAGAGCCTAATATTTGCACCCCTCTTCTCAAATACTGTCAGCCTATGTTTCTCCCTCAATGTGAAGACCTGTCGTAAGTTCCACGACCATGCAAAACAAGAGACAAAATTGTAGTTCTGTAGCTGTTTTTAAATATTTATACTTTTGGGTAGCAAACAAGAAAACAAAATACTATGTGCCGAGTGATAGCAAGCATTCCCTGAGTTCACTCTGCTCCCGATTTCTTCATGAACGCAACTTTGATTTGTTACGGTTTTTCCCATATATCTAAAATGTTCCTCTTTTACAGAGAATTTATAACCTCTATTTATACTGTGATTATTGTCCTTCATTCTGTTCAGTTAATTACGTCGGGAGATTTTTGGAAAAGTGCATGATTTTCTAATTCCACAGAATGTAATGTTGCTTTCATACTTTCTAGAAGTGAATTTGGTTCGACTCCAGCCTCTACAAATATGATGTAATATTTTATTCTTCGTGACCAAGTATGAGATTTTAGGTTTACGTATCAAAACCTTCATTTTATACCTTCCGCAGATGCTTTGCCGTATACAAAGGTTAGAAAAAAGTAATATGGTCCAATATTTCCCGTTGAACCTCAAATGTCCTCGTACTAGTTTAAAATATTCTTACCAGAGGAAGGGAAACGCGCAGTAATTTTAAAACGTCCTGCTAATCGTGTCCTGCAAGTTGAAAAGGTAACAATGCGGGAGAAACCTGTGTTTGTTTTTTGTTTCCCTTTCATAACACGCTGAAAGGTTTCTTCCAAATTTCTTTTATGAAACTTTAATTCATGTTTAGTGATTGGCTAGGTTTTCAGGCAGTACAGGGTAATTGTAATTTATCTTTTACTTTAAGACTCAAATAGTCTCCTACATTTAGCTTATTAAAATGAATCTGGTAGGAAAATATTTTACAGCATTACATGCGTCAGCGCTGGAAATACAATTCCTTGTAAGCATATATTTTGCTGTATTTTATATCTGCCATGTCAGTTGCTTGAAAAAATGGGAATATGTGTAATGTACCTTTATTAGAATCCAACTCAAATACCAATGCACAGGCAATGCAAAACATTAAGTTGTCTTACGTAAGAATAAAAAGTCGCAGTGCTTGTGATATGTATCAGATGAACGCAAAATGTACAGCCAAACCTGCAGGAGATGACTGTGCATTACAATACAAGAAAGTAATGTTATATTAACACAGGTCTTCTGAATTGTGGTTCACAAATTTCCCCCTCTTGATGATTGAACAAATTGTTCAAAGTTTTCACTTTAAGTTTCCATGCAGGCCTTGCAGAAAACACTTCTGGGACCGATCTCTGTATAATATTTGTGGCTCAGAATTACCACTGTATTTAGATGCTGCGTCTTAAGTCTTACGACGTGGAACATCTTGTATATAAACGTAAATTTGACACTGCACTCCATGAAGACGCAGGGAAGATAGGAGGCAGAGCTCCAGTCATTCTTAACCTCGGAAATGTTTGGTCAGCTTTGCACCCCGGAAGCTTAAGCATCGTGGAAATTCTCCCAGTACGCACTGAAATGGAGACAATAGGGGCCTCAGAATTCTTCTGAACCGTTTGGAGAGTGAGAAATTTCTTGCTACTCCGGGGAATCGAACCATGATTTTTTGGCCATCCAGCCAGTAGCATAATCACTGTGAAGAATTCACCGGCCATATACACTGAAAAATATAACCATCTCTCGGACACCGACAAGTACTGTGTGTTCTGTGATTCTCAAATATAACTATCAAATAGAACTATCAAAAAAAGACCATCTGTTTAATACACTCATGCATCTGCCGCATTTCGTAAAACCAATCACTGCTCCGTCAAACATATATATATTTAAAAGGCTGGCATACGGCGTAACTTAGGGGGGTGTCAAGCAGAGGCAAATGTCCCCCAAATATTTTTCAAACTTCTAAATATTTTATTTGGTTACTTAATTGAATAATGGCAAATAAAAAATAGACAGAAAAAAGAAAATGAAAAACTTGCGTTTTACGGACCAGTTTTCCCTTCTTTCTAATTTGACTCTTTAGTAAAATAAAGTTTCTAACACCCATGGTTAGTTTTGGCCCCTCCGTCCCCCTCCCAGTGTTATTAGCCAAGTTACGCTTACGAAGGCTGGAACTTTTAAATATAAAGTTCCAGCCTTTTAAATGCATACTTGTCTTTCACGGACGAATGGTTTGTTTGACTGTTAGAGCAACAAAGCGGGATGAATCCCCTGAAAGGTATGGACACGCTCACAGTATAGTATTGTTCTGTTTTCGCCCTCCGGCTGGCTAGCCTATTATATCACAAGACAGTATGCCAGTTTTTACTGTACAGAGCTACAGACATGCAATTTGGAAAAACAGTAACACAGACATTAGTCCGTTTTTAATACTGCACCGTGCTCGTAACTTGTGTTTGTATGCAGCTTTACTCTGACTGACCAATATATCTTTATAGAAGGTGCTAAGAAATGACAGGTTTTCCTTTTAACCATGTGGCTGTCGCAGGCCCCTGCATTTTCTCTATATTCTTCCACTGAATAACCCTTTTTATCAGCTTTGCGAATTTGGAAATTCTTGTGAAAATGAATATCAAGCACACACTATTACTGAAAAGACATAGTAGGCGTATGTCGAGAGGGAAGAAATATATCTCCACATTTTTTAACACAGTACTAATTATACTTAACTTGCTAGCTTCGCACTCAGCTGCGTACACTAACTGAAATCATCCAAGATAATTAATTACATGCGACCGCAAAGTTATCAGAGCTGTGTGGAGATAATGGTGAAGTAGAAAGGTCCAGCTTCTTGCCGGGGATTGACGTTCAGGTGGTAACCACGTAAGGAAGTCATTTTACTTGAAGAACATTGAATTGCGTATGTTTTAATGCGAGAATCTTTCTTACCGCCAAATATACGGACTAAGAAAGAGTTTAGTTAATTAAAGTTTTATTAACCTTTTAAAGCCTAGCGGTAACTTTACATACGACCAGGTTTAACATTAAAAAATTCTACGTGGTGCCCACATTGCGTTTATGTGTTTTGTACGGATCTCAGAACAAACAGCAACTTTTGCCTTATAAAACGTTAAGCGACTGGTTTTTATAACCGAAGTGGTGAGTGTTTACAGCGCGGTACACACTGAGTCCTTATATAAAACAGATACGCTTCGTCTTTAAAGGGTTAATCATTTCCTAAAACATGTCTGCGCATCTGTGACTGTTACCAAGACGCCAATACTTACAGCATTAAAGAGAGAACTTGTTTCCATAACAAATTTTCAATATCCTACCTTTTCTGTTGAAGAAATAACAAAGCTTTTGATATAGGTAAGTTATTAGCATAAGAAAAGAGGTGTTCCACACTGTTCAGACTTAAGCGTATGCCACAAGGAGAATTACAAGTAAGCTTTGTCCCGAAAAAGGTTATCTAATAAAGGAGTCCTTTAAGTTGATTGAACTTGTTAAAGATACGGTGCGACAAAGCCTTTAGTGCCTTCCAGTTTCCAACCACGCTCTGAAACATCCCTTCCGTACAGAATTTTGCATCACGTCTTCAAACTTCTCAGAGAAGCAAGAAGTAGTTATACCTTGCTTAAAATAAGTCGACTTTATCCTCAAAGCTAACGTAAGTAAGAAACATAATATTTTCGAAGCTGATGAGTTCCATGTGAAGTAGCATCTTAGCCAAATTTTTTTATCACTAGAGAAGGTAATTTTAATTCGCGACACCGTGACCACTGTTTAAGATTATGTGACCATGACCAAAGCATACGAAGAAATAAAGCGTTTTACTGCACTTCAGTCTCAATAGAACCTCTCAGAAAACACGGTTGTACTAAGAATTCTTCTGTTGTCTTTAAAAAATGTGTACGATATTAAAAACTTGTGATTTTGTAAATTTTACAATTTAAAATGTACGAGTGATATTTTCTTGCGTATACAAGTATTTATTTATATGTATTTACATACATCTTATAGTACAGATTGCTTAATCAGTTTAATAATTCGAGACAATTTGAGTAATTCCTGCTTAATCCCTATTAACAGCCTCTTTTTCATCGGGAAAGGTGTGTTATTTCCCTTATGAAAGCGACCTTTGTGTTTGGATGACTACTCGTCTTTACCTAGTGTCGAGATTACGAATGAAAGGAGCTGCACCTTTGGTCTCCTCGGGGATGGGCAAAGAAGAACTTTACTTTTGCCTAATGACATGTGGAGAAATTAAAGCACTCAACAAAATCCATTTGTCATGCCTCTAAAAATAAGATTCACTCAAATATCTCAAAGCACTCGTGATTTCAATTAGCAGTAAATAACTAAGCATACCATAAGCAGTAGTACTAAAAATAAATTATTTTCCAAACAATTCACACACGCACATTCGTTATGCATTTATATCTAAATCACTGCCTTCTTTAGATATGAAGTGCAGCTAAGCAGATTGTAATGATATGTAAGCCACAGAGTGTTATGTATTTCCGTTTATTATGATACGAGCATTTAATAAATCAACAAAACTATACGTGTACACAGTATATAGGGAAACATCTAATAGAATTTTAAAGTATACTCCAGTACGCTTCGGTTTTAAGAGAACAATTTTCTAAGAGTAGCAAAATCATGACGCGAAGCTTACATAAGTAATACACGTCATTACTTTCTGCTCTATAAATAGTGTATAATCTCGCTGATATATTAAATGTTTGACAGATAAATTATTATTTAATTTCTCAGTTTCCTTAAGTCTGACAGCAAAATATTGTTTGTCACATAGACGGAATTCATTAAGTAAAAAGCAATAAATATTAAATAGGATTATTGTGGATTTGTACTTTTACTGTAGCTACCCGGCAAACAAATCGTATTTTCTTGCGTCTTGTCACATTACTTAAGCTACAGTGTGTCTGGCGCGGCCGTATTTATTGTAGCTGTCTCGTCAACAGCACGATTTCGAGGATAAAAGTATTTGATGTGAAGTGTGTGCCTTGATTACTTCTGTAACATTTATTTTAAAACGATTTCATCCCAAAAGAATTCTGTCAGATATCATAAATTTAAATAAATGTTAACCTAAAGTATTTGCTATACTGCTCCGGTTTTAACCAAATTTATATTATGTTGAAAGCATTTATTAGAAATTTTCAATGTAATATTTTAAAAAATCCTTCAAGTGAGAATAGAATTGTACCGTGCTGATAAGCATACAGACAGGCATAATTAAGGTACCAGTCGCTTTTTGTAACTTTGTGAAGGCACATGAATAGTGTCCAACGATTCGGAAAATGAATGTATTTCTGTTCTCAGGTAAAAAGTGCGGAGAGGCCTACTATGTCGGGTCCGTAGTCCAAACTATGTTCAATCCTTGGAGGAGAGAATAGACCACCCTGGAGAACTAGGCGTTAAGTTTGTGTGTGTGTGTGTGTGTGTGTGTGTGTGTGTGTGTGTGTGTGTGTGTGTGTGTGTGNGTGTGTGTGTGTGTGTGTGTGTGTGTGTGTGTGTGTGTGTGTGTGTGGGAACATGAATTGGATTAAAATGGCTCAGAATAAGGCTCATTGCAGGTCGTTATGATCACAGTAACGAACTTTCGGATTTTAGAAGATTTCGGCATTTCCTGACTTAGTGAGCAGCTGTAACTTCCTAAACAAGGATTTCTTTACTGGAGCGATTTGGTAGATTTTATACAAAGCCAAAATGAAGGAATGTATTTCCTTTTCTGTCTGTGAGTCAGCATCTCCAGGTACGTCCATATAAATGTTCTTTCCATTTTTTTCAAAGCATTGCACATGCTATTCTGAAGAAACTTTCACGGATATTTGCATTCATATTTCTCGCAAAATTCCACATCCGAATTCTTCAGAGAAGTGTGTTTGTGTTTTAAATTGGCAATGCCTTAATCTTATGTAAGTGAATGTCATGAATTAAATTATAATAGAGAGAACTGCTAATTTTGTATTAATTTAAATTTTGTTTCGTATACTCGCAACTCCACTTGAAGGGTCTTTATTTTAAGCAGCCACCAACTCCCTCACGATGTAGAAAGAAATTTAGGTAAGCATTTAAAAAAATGCATGGAATTGACATTAACATCTGGTCTAATATTAGTAGGAAGACAAATACCGTACGTGAAGCATGTTACAAAAGATTTAGGGGCCAATTATCAGGCAAAAATCTATCTATATATCAATATTACGTTAAAATTTTATTTGTTGGAGAAACATCAATCGTAACACTATGGTATTTAAAGCAGATTTGGCTGTAGGATTTGAAGTCATCTAAAACATTTTTGAAGTAATCTGACTAGCGTATTTTTGAGAATCATTCGTTGTTTCCAGGTGCGAACACTGGTATTCCTGGAAGTGCAAAATTCAAGAATAAAGCCCCATATAATAATGTTATACATCTGATGACTCCCCACTGTCTACGATTTCCTGTTGGAATACGTGACGTCAGAAACTTGGCTTATGTTACGTAATATTTCTGTACATGAATTATTAAATTAATTATTAATAAAGACCCTTATTCGTTATAGGAAACGTGTTCCTCTACAATTTAATGTAAGTGGATTTAAAGTTTAATGTAAGTGTATTTAAAGAAACATTATTTTCTTTCGAAGTAGCAAATTTTGTTCAAATAACCTCTCGTAACTATAAAATATACGTAATAACACCTAAACGTTTTGGTTGTACAGTGTGAAGAACAAAGCTTATATGTAGTATATAGTGTTACATGAGCAAATAATATTAAAATGTACCTTACAATGTACGATGGGAGGTTTCAGGATAGAGATCGATACCAAGAATCTATATAAAACTAACAAAATTTGGCTTCATAAAGTGCTGTGGTTTTCTTGACAAATGGAATAATTGAAATTTGCTCTGCCCTGTAGAGTTGGGTAATTGTAAAGATCGTAATATTTAAACTTTGTAGAATATTATTATTGCCGATCCCAGTGGCCGCGCCGTCTAAGACGTGGGTCTGCGGCCGAGCGCTTGCTGGGATCGTGGGTTCGAATCCCAGCGGGGGCATGGATGTTTGTCTTGTAGCGTGTTTGTGTTGTCAGGTAGAGATCTCTGCGACGGGCCGATCTCTCGTGCAGAGGAGTCATACCGACTGTGGTGTGTGCTTGAGTGTGATCAAGTGAAATCACAAAACCCTCGACACCTGCTGTGAACAAGTAGGTAGAAGAGGGGAGGTCTAAGTAAAGTAAGAATATTATTATCGCTTAGTAGAGGTAGGATAAGATGTCATCTCCCATTATGCGTTACCCTTAACATGGGAGGGCTTCCGTGATTTGACGTAACTTCACAAACTACTTTTCTTTAAATTCTACTTCTATTTTCACTGTAGATTTAATTATATATCCTCTTCTTCTACTGCTCTGATTTTGGATACTTTTGGGAATTCTTCTATGGCCCATACCCACGTATTTAATTTCCCGTACAAAAGGTAACTTACAATGCTGTAGGAACAATGCTACTCATCCAGCTCCAGTAATTGGAAGCTTTTGAAGTCACACACATAAAAACATAAAAAACAGCCCGCTTTGGAAGTTATCTGTAGCCTTAGTTTTCTTAATTGAATGTGCTGTCAACTGAGAAGAAGAAATGCCTTGAAATTACTGGATTTTTCTTAAGTTAAAAGTTTTCACTTGTTTTGTACTTAACTTTATCTCCTAACCTTTGAACATTGCATTCTTGAAGTACTATTTTTGATATTTGCAATTTTAGGAATAAAAGTACAAATGCCAACTTCACTTACGGTGGCTAATACAAAAAGGCACTGAAACAATAATAAGATACCGAACGCTGTCATATGTTGCAGTGTGCTTCAGTCCGAAGTTTTCTACGGACGAACTAGCATCCTCAGCATGCCGAAATCTGGGACGCTGACAGCTGTGTTGTCTAACACTCAAGACTTTTGACATGCTACCCTTCCATTCACTCATTTCTTTGTCTGTCTTACGACAGGTCCGTAACCTCTTCCAAACCGAGTTCTCCACAGGGTGCCATATAGTGCTCCCTTTTCAGTTTCCAGTGTCCTCTTTCCACTAAGGTCATCCAGTAGCTACCTACGTCATCTTCCTCGTGTTCCCCTCACATCTATCATTTCGTCTATTTTTCCTTCCATAACGTGTTTTAGAAGGTCGTTCCTGTGTAAGATGTGGCCGACCCAGTTAGCGTTTCTTCTTTTTATTTTGTATAGGACATTCGTTGCATCCTTCATTCTATGTATTATTTCTTCATATTTCACACGATCGGTCCAACAGATCTGCTCCATCGCTCTCCATCAGCACATTTTTAAAACTGTCAAGATGTTACAGCTTGCCGACTGTTAAGAAATTACCGACGTTTCAAGAAACTGTATTTCCTTCACTTTCGGGTTTACCTGTTCGGTCTTGAATATTAATGCACTGCAGTTCTTCGAAACAGTGGTAACTGCTTTCCTGCCGACATTGTTTGATATCCCAAAGACATGAAATTTTATCTTTAGGAACAACTTTACGTAGCTCGCCGACAATTTGTTCACCCGTAATCACTATTTACTTTTGAAATATATTCGGTCTTATTTGGTGTACTGCACAATGTTCAAAAGCGTTTGTTTATTATTGAATTTTTTGTTCGCTATTTGTGTTTTACTTCATCTAAAATTTTGTTTTATGTAACTGTGTTGGTTACAGTTTGGTGGAATAATATTTTAACGTGCTCTGTCAAATAGGCGATAGGATGTTGAAGTACAAATGATATTTGGAATTTTTCCTGGATTAAGGTACTGTACCAGTTTTTACCTAGAACAGCCGCAAATGACAGCCTCAAAGACTGAAGGCAGTGAATGTTTTGACCCTGACACGAACACAGTCACCGCGCTTGTCTTTGTCTCACGAAGATTTAATCACTATCTTCCATGCTTACAGACTGGCTTGTGTGTTCTGTTATGGTTACAATATTGTGACTATTTAATTAAATTATGTTGTAAAATTGTGCATTTTTTCACTGAGCTGATTTTAAGCAACACCCCACGAATGCACGTGGAGGATTATCGCAACCTCAACCTCGAAATTAAATGCGGGTGGCTGAACACGTTCACGCTTCTACCGTGTTACGTCCCAGGAAAAGACTTCGGCCCCCACTGAATAGGAGAACAGATTGTCTCCAGACCACGTGTGTATATATTGAAGAAGATAAGAAGTAATTATTGTAATTTAATCTTTAAAGCTTAATGGTTTTTACGCTTATATTCTCTGAAATAACAATCAAGCGCCTAAAATTTTCTAAGTGGCAAAGCCGAGGTTATGTCAGCGTTCAGGTATATTCGTAATTTCAATCATTCGCACCTTCACTGTACTTTTCCATGTGTGGCTTTCCTCTTCTTAGAATATTGTTACGCCAGGTTTGTATTGAACAAAGATAATAATATTTATGCCTCATTTGACGATAGCATGGATAAAAAATTTTATCGTTTATTAAACTCTGAGTCTAAGTTCTACGGCGAAAGGTGCATGACGACTTCAGAATACGTATTAAGTCGTAGCTGCCTAAACACACTATTTGCGTTTGGGTTACCGAGCGAGGGGGTCGAGTGGTGGAGCCAGTGATGTAGGTAACCGGTCGGGGAAACACATAACGGGGAACGCCCCCCTCTAATCTTTAGCGAAGTTACTCCTAGATCCCTCAGAGTACTGCCTTCTATCAAAAGACCGTGTTGCAGTCCGAAGTAACCCACAACAAATGTCAGTATTCTTCAGTTTTGGCTCACCACCGCGGAGAATGTGGGGGGCCCTATCTACGCCAGTGGGTGCAGCATTTGATTGCGGTGATGTAAAGTGAGATGTGTGGAAGTAGGTAAAACACAGCTGTGAGGTGAATTAAGGAAACTTACTAAAAGAAGACCACAATTCTATCAAAATTTTAGGCCAGCCCGAGAGTACCGTTTAACGAAACTTACAACAAACTGAACGTAAAAGAAAGTGAACTCAGGGCCGTGAAAGTGCAGGGAATAATGGGGCAAGTGTTTACAAATTTTATTGGGGCAAACAGAGAAGCAGAAATTATTCAGAAAACGGTAGGATAATGACATATATAAGTGTTAACGGTGAAATACCACAGTGCAGTTGCGTCAAGCGGAGCAGGGAATGCAAACATGTAGTCTACGTGTAGCCAGTCTGCCACCTTAACTCCAAGGCAGAAACTTAAGCCAGGAATTAGCATTTAACGGCGCAGTGTTTGATGCGGAAAACGCAAGGTAAGGCAGTGTGCTTATTGTCTTTGTATTTTAATTTATTTTCCTGCGAGGTGTCGCACGAATATTTCTCTACATCCTACAGCTATACATTCAAGCTAAAACGTAGTGAATGATAACGATCCTATAGCAAGGCACACAATAAATCTTCTTATAAATGTTTTGGTTCGTCATGTGTACACATCCAGTATTATTTTGTACACCCTGGCCTTGAACCCCTTACGAAAAAGACAGAAACAAAACTTTCGGAGATTTCACAGTCAGGTCACGCAATTTAAAACAGGCGCGACAGCTTAGTCAGGTATTGTCTCCATTCTACTGACTCAAAGAAAATACACACGAAAAGTAGTTTATATGGTAACAAATACGCGGGAATGCTACTGGAGCAGAAGCTAATTTCGCTAAACAAAAAGCTGCATCAACAGGATTCTGGGACACAACAGTTAAACATATGGCCATCTCATGCAAGCAGCAGGTCAAATTGCGTGGCATTCGATAGGCAACCTAAACACATAACGCATTTGGGACTCAATTTCAAACGATGTAAAACGGAGGACGCCTGATATATACTTATGAGAATTGTTTCTCTAATAACAGTCCGTCTTCGTACGCACGTATATGCTGTCGAAGATATAGTACCGTGCAGTAGCAATTCGTACACACACGTGCAGGGCGTAGCGCGACCGTCTTACTTTGCTGCGTAAGGAAGGTGGATATATTTGAGAGTACTAATATACACCTAACAAATGGAGAAACCGGGAGGTGGTGCAGCGATCTTAGACATGAAAGTGAAAATAAACGACACTATTTTTGACGTTGCCTGAAGCAGGTAAACACAAGCAGCACCGCCAAAGGAGGCTGGTTCAAAATATGGTAAAGTTATATCACGGTAGTCAACCCGCCACATAAGCAAGCGATTCCACACAAATTCTAATAATTGTGACCTTTCTGTCAGGAATGGGGTCATGTGAACGCGGCTTCGAAAACACGCCTCTTCCTTAACACGTGTTCAGATGCTTAATAACCGTATCGTCATCACGAAAAATAAAAGCAAATTTGCGTAGCTTTGGTTACCGCAACACTAGAGGATCTCAGTGTTTTGTCTAGCGTGCTGACAGTTCCTTTCTTCATTAATGATGTTCACACAATTTACTTCAAAATTTGAACACTGGCTTGCTCGGCTTGTAGTTATTACAAAAGCATTTTATCAGACTGTTTGTTCGTTATATTTTACAAGACATGATTTAAGACTTTTGCAAATATTTTGATGAAAAACCATATCTGCAAATATATAAAGTGGAGAAGGTAGCAACTCTTATTCTCTGAAAATTAAACATTCTATTTTGCTGCTTGGTAATAACAACGCTGATTTTCTACGCATGCTGTATTCGCACAAACACTTATTTATAATGTGAAGGTATGTTATTTAATTCTATGTACAAATTTTTTAAAATTTGTTTCTAATTCAGTGACGAGGACAGAATTGCGATGGAAGCATACATTTCCTTTATTTTCCCGTGATTTGTCTTTAATATATTCCGATTTAAAGTGTCCCTGTTCGAATGCGACTGTAGACAACTTTATTGGCACAAGTCGCACATTCCAGGCGCTGGGTCTCTTGAATTACACCACTGACATATACAAAATATAAAGCAGTCTTCTAGGTTATGAAAAGTTGACTTCAAAGCCTGTGTCTCATATCTTTAATATGTTGTCCAGGAAGAATCACATTTTTGTAGCTGTTAACCATTAGAGGATCGAACATTAGGCTGAGGCGAATCACTTCTCTTGCTGCTTGAGTATACATTATTTTCATCGTTACTTTCATCTGTATGTGCTTTTTCGTCTCTGAGTCGAATAAACGTAAGATTATTGTTAGACAACGGGAAATGGACAGTCATCCCTAAAAATTTCGAGACCAGCCCTCCACTTTACTGGGTGCAGATTTGTGTCCCTCGGGTAAAGCGGCCGGAACGTAAGGTTGACCTTTCACCACTATCTAGCTCCGAGGTTCAGAATTGTTGGATCTGCAGATTACTTTCGCTCTGTTGCTTCATGGCATGCGCAGAGCAACTTTATTTTTACATTTTGAGGGTGTTTCGCATTCTTGATGATTATCCTGTGTATAGCTGCGTTTTTATGTTTACGCTTGGCAGTGCAGTTGTTAGTTTTGCGCCACTGTACAGAATGGATTCAAAAGCCTTCCTGCGTATCTACTGTGACACGCAGACGTGTGAGGCTGAAAACGTTCCTTCGTCCCTCTTGTCAGTATGGCTCACCAAGGCAGATATAACCTCTAGGGCGTCATCGCTCTTGGTGATGTTGGGTTAACCCTTTAAAGACGAAGCGTATCTGTTTTATATAAGGACTCAGTGCGTACCGCGCTGTAAACACTCTCCACTTCGGTTATAAAAACCAATCTCTTAATGATTTATAAGACAAAAGTTGCTGTTTGTTCTGAGATCCGTACAAAACACATAAACGCAATGTGGGCACCACGTAGAATTTTTTAATGTTAAACCTGGTGGTATGTAAAGTTACCGCTAGGCTTTAAAAGGTTAAAGTGCACGCTCCGCAGGTGGACCGTATGGTGTCCATACTTCTGCGGCATAAACAAGGCTCCAAATTGCTGAACGTATTGGTAAAATGGGACGAGCAAAGGGACTTGTTTCTTTTTCCGTGTGTCGAAGGCAGCTCTTCTAACTTCATTAAAGAACAAAGTCCAAAAACCGCTTTCCTCAGCACAAAGGAGCCTCAGGCTGCTACTAACCTCCCCCAACAGAAACGTGTGGTTATCTCCGGACCAAAGGGACCTGGTCTCAGAACACGACATGCTACAGTAAAGGACCCGTGTACCGATGAGCATTAACTGCTCCTCCTACAGTTTGCTAAAAGCAATGTAGGTGACCGATGTAGTCATATTATACTCTCTGAGGAGTTTATATCTAGCTCAGCAAATGGTAATACAGGTTTTCCTAAACCGGGAGGGGGGGGGGGGATTAAAACACTCAGTATTTGATATCTGAAAGCAATGTTCGAGTGTCAATTCACTGTTGTGGCCGGAATTTCACAACATATAGAATAAAACCTACAAGGCGTTCAGTAAAACCACATTTTTAAGAAAGTAAGGATGTCCTCTGAGAAGATGCTTCGTCCCAATAGAGTAATCCCGTGCCAAAAATACTACGCTTGAATTCACGGTTCTCTTATTTTTCAGGAATGGGCATCAGTTAAGACCGATATTGAACTCTGCTCTTTTTTATAAATACGTACTTTGTTTTCTTTAAGCTAGAAACTAAGTTTTTAAACGTGATTTAGGTTAACGTCACGTTTTAATGCATTTGTGTAGTTTTAATTATGTTTTAATGGGTGTAACACGTGTCCTCTCAGCCTAATGGAAGTTTTTAAATTGACACTGAATGAGGGCAGACTGCGGAGAGTCATGTTTGACATAATATGGAGGTTTGACATAATATGGAGGTTTGACGTAATATGGAGGAGATAATTATGTAATAAACAGCTCTTTTCAAAAAAATATGTAGATTGAGGCATGGAGAATGAGACGAGCATGGCACGTGCCACGGGTGGCAGGAGTGGAAAATTGTTGTTAGAGAATCTGGCCGAAAGGAGCCACGTGGGCATGCTTGTATTTGACGGGACAATTGCAAAAGTGAGTACAAGAACAGGATAATAACTATACGTAAAGTTTTGAGAGAAGAGAGAGAAACGTTTTACACTGATTTAAGCCTGCACCCCATCAAGTATTTTCACACAGATGAAAAGTACTCCTAAATGTGCACCACATCACAGATTTTCAGGCCTGTCGTTTATGTGCATATATGAAAATATTAGAAAAATTTACGTTGGATATACGCAGTTCTTGCACTCAAAAATGTTTTCAAAGAGCTCAGAATAAAAGAATTATACAAATAGATAGTTGTAATTTTAATAATCATCATGAAGTTACAGAATTTGAAAAATAAGATCAAAAATATATCATATGCCAGTTTAGGATCATAGTTTTTCCTGAAATCAGCCTTCATCATGGTATGACACCTCACTTTGCATGCCTGTCTTTGTTTAATCTACTGTGTGCAGCCGTAAGCTTGTTGTACTGCTTCAGGTGGACAAGCGGTACGTATTTCTGGGCCATTTTTGTGACATCAATGTACTTTGTTGAGTTCAAGGGCAGTGCACCTTGGTATGCTTTTAGTGCATAAAAATGAGGACTCTTTTTCTTTGTCTTGAAGAGGCAGAACTTGCTGCAAACCATATTACTCTGTTCAGTGGATACAGAGATTTCTCTTCCTTCATAAATCATTTTCCGGTATCGGCTTATGGTGAATGAAGCGGTCTTATTCTTGATCATTTTTTTGGAAAAAATGACAGCGGATGCCACTGGAAATCGAGTGTCATGTCCTGGTCCGCTCGCACTATTGAAAACTTCTTCGAAACAAATGAAACTGTGTCATACCATTCTTCTCGTACAAAATCATATTCCTCTCTCCGTTTAATATTTTCAGTTTGGAAAAATGCCTAATCACAGGGCATAAATAAGTGGTGACATTCAGGGAAGTGATGGTGTATTTTAAGGAACCTTCCTGATGCAGTCAGTTAGTTTAACAACTGGGCCATCAAAATGTTTTTATTTTTCCTGCACAGTTGTCACTGAAAATATGCACAGTCTTCCGTTCTTCAGATATATTTATCAATATAGTGTTCTAAGAGTGATACAGATTCGTTTGAGCCCTTCTTCCCAGTTGTTTCATCGTATATGTACATTTTGCTACATCCAGTCTTATAAGAACAGATCCCCATGTTATAAACCCACACCTGTCGCAAGTAGAAGCTCTCCCGTGTTGTTAGTACTGGGAGTGGAAAATTCACTTGCCCAGATCGTGCACTGAACTGAGGGCAAAAAGAGGATAATTCCGGTCATTATCTAACTCCTGCACTCGATAAGGAAGCAACTGAAGCTTCAATGCCATCTATTGACCAAAAGAAGAGCTAATGATGCCCAGTGAAAATATCAGATAAAGGGCTGATGTGAAAATAAATATATATCAAAAACACATTTTTGAAAAATTTGGTCATTATCTAATTCTTACACTCAGATCTTCAATTGTATTAATTGCATTGTAGAGAAGCAGGGCGCAACGATGTGAGTTTGATTAACCCTTTAAAGACAAAGCGTATTTGTTTTATATAAGGACTCAGTGCGTACCGCGTTGTAAACACTCTCCACTTCGGTTATAAAAACAAATCTCTTAATATTTTATAAGGCAAAAGTTGCTGTTTGTTCTGAGATCCGTACAAAACACATAAACGCAATGTGGGCACCACGTAGAATTTTTTTATGTTAAACCTGTTGGTACGTAAAGTTACCGCTAGGCTTTAAAAGGTTAATATCGGACCCTTCTAAAGACTCTAATGTTTGTACGGGCTGATCTCCCAAAGAATACCTATGTTTCGCGGATTTACTTCTTAGATTCACTACACTCTCCTACCACATTAAAAATGACAATACTATAAATATAAGGGGTGAAGTATGGAACCCATATTTCTTCTCCATTTCAGCGATTGTAGGTGAAATTCTACACATAAAGATACAAAAGTTTTGTGTTTCAAATAATATCTCAAGTAAGGCACGCTAATGAACGCGCAGTCGTAAATATTTAATCATTAGGCCCGATACACATTCAACAAATATGGCGGCACCATAAAACAACCAAAATCTTGAAAGTTTCAGGAAGACTTACCCCGACTGATAGTAACGCGTCCTTCATTTATCGGGTTAGGAAGAACTTCAGTTTACCATGTGAGACAGAAGACACTTTACAATAACTTCCCTACGTCGGTACTAGATGTCTCTTAAATACAACCTCCTTTAACAAATCAATATTCCTCTCAGGCTACGCTTGCGTGGAACTTGTATAGCGCGAATCTCACACTACCAACATTAGAGACAAACTTTCCTCCATACAGCAGAATTTTAATACGAGTTCATATAATGTTGCTAGCCAAGAAGCCTTCTACAAATAACCATGCAGTGGTTTGTGGTTTATAGAGCCTATAAATACGGGTCTGGGTAGTAAAATATATGATCGATTTAGTTATATATAATTGCCTTCATTCATTTTAAACAAAGGCGTTTCGGGTGCACTTATAATAGACCAGTAATTATTTTTCAACAACAACAATAATATTATTATTATAATATTTATTATTATCATTATTATTACTTTTACATTCCTTTTTTCCTGCAATATTGGTTTTGTTTTGTTTTGTTTAGTGTTTAGTGTTTTGTATTTTAAATGATGTGTTTTGTTTGTGTCCTTTGAACTGCATTCAATTAAACTGAATTGTAATTGTTATTAGGGATAGCTGTATATTCGATGTAGTTATGTTTTAATTAATGATTTCTTATCATTATAACTGATTCTGCGTTAACCTGTCACATTTTTAAATTAATTTATCTGTGTCTTTCCACTTTATAGGGGTTTTGCCCCGGTACTTTTATGTTACTTACTTACTGCAATATTGGTTTTGTTTTATCTGTTTAGTGCTTTGTTTTTGTGTATTTATACGGTTTTGTGTTGTATTTGCGCTCTTGTGCTGGCTTTGTAATTGGCACTTGTGTTGTTAAGCCTGCACATTAATAAAAACCATTGAATTGAATTGTTATTGTTATGATTATTATTATTGTCATCATCATTGTCATTCAATATATGTTGATCAACGTGCTGGCTCAACAACACAGGTGCTAGTTATAAATCCACCACAGGTACACAAATACAACACAAAAACATAGACAGAACACGAACAGAAATAAAGCAGCCCATATAGAAAGAGTAGTAAAATAATATAAACGAAATACCGATTATCTTTAACTCCGGGAGCCTCAACTTCTTGGACACTCAGGGCGTGTTCTGGCCTGTACAGGGATTGTTTTACCTTTACCTTTTAAATATTATAGAATCCCACACATTTGAAGCATATTCAGGTTAGGTCTGTCTCGTGTTAAGTACAACATTAATAAAATGAAAGGGTGGAAAATGAAAAGGTTTTAAGTCGAATTATTCTCCAGATCCTTACAGATATGCTCGTGAAAATTAGTTTCGAAAAAGTTTTTAGTCCCAGGTTTTGATGGTGTCCTTACAACTGCACAGCAGTCGCATACTTTGTAAACGCAATGGGCATTCATTTTCCTAGTGAACGTAACAACCCCAGTTTCGCTGATGCCTAATTTCATGAAGTCAGCTACGCACCAGCCTTTTATACACGCGATATCAGAGTGCAGCCGAGTGAAATCCTCGACGGAATTTATAGCATGAAATTTTTGATGTCATCAGCGAATGACAGTTATTTAGAATATTGAATTACATTATAGCGTCGTTATAACTTAGTCCCTCCGGCCGCACTATGGCCCTGGGGTCAATTAAGCCTCTAACAGAATTAAGAACTACGGATGTCTCCTGGGGGTAAAAGCGGCCGATGCTTAGTGCTGACTTTACTACCTTCAATTACAATTTCTAGAAACTCTGGGAACTTCACCCTCCAGGAGCCCTTAGGGCCTGTCCAAGTCTGTAATGTGATTGCTTTACCTTTACCTTGTATATTTTCGTTAAAGAATACAGAGAATATTTCAAAGAGTCCTGACCGATTCAAAATGCTTATATCACTGAATATGCAATCACAAATAACAAAACTGGAAAAACATGTTACAACGGACACTGGTCACTTTTATATTCCAAGTGTTGCAAGTTATAAATACAGAGTTACAGGTAGCTTCGAAAAGACCAGACAAAATTCAAGTGTTATGTCTCCGATTAATTTGCAAGGAACAAAACTGCTAACACTGTCAGCAGGGTCACAAGTCAGGTTTCTATTCAAGCTGTTTGAAGCTACAAACTACAAGTCACAAGGTGATTCACAAAGACATAGCCATTTCTAGTATTTGCATCTCTGAATAATTCACCAATAAATAAACAGCAAGCACTGCTAGCGGGAACACACGTTAGGTTTTATTCAAAGTATTTCACTTTATATATTACAAGTTTTAGGGTGGTTTAAAAATACTGGACAGATTTAAAGTGCTTATATTTCCGAATAATACAAGACTAACAAAAATGCAAGCATGGTTACCAGGTGCACGCCTCAGGGTTATATTCTAAGTGTTAAATTTCTAAAGTTGCCATAAGATATACTGCAAAATTTCAAGTATCATATTTAAGTCACAGGGACTTTTGCGTAGGCTTTCTAGAAAATCAGTGGTTCTTCTTCCTGCCAAACACCGGCGTTGTATCCGCGAGATAACAAACTGGATACCCCGCAAGAAAAAAGGATGTGGCTTTTGGCATGATACCACAAAACCTGCCGTGATGGTGCAGAGGCGTCATTGAAAAATAGGAACTCGATTGAGGGGTGATATGGAAAGCTTTCGCATATCGGTTGCATCTGCAAGAAGGTTGAACCATGGCGGTCACGAATCTGTGAACTGGCGGTGGAACGATTTAGAGAAGCTACTTAGAGCGGCCTGAAGAAATCCTTTCACCGATGCAGACTACAGCTACAGATGACACCCACAGCCGTAGAGAAGATTGTGAAGAAACGTTTGCTAATAAATCCATAGACTGCAGTCTCTTTAAGCCCTAAGTAAGAATGACAAAGGAGCTTCTTCAAATTTCTGTATGAATTTCCTTAATGTATTATCAGATGAAAAATCTCATGTGTAAGTTGTTTTCAGCAGCGAAGCGAATTTTTTTGTTTCTGGCAAAGCAAATATGCACGACTTTCATTTGGGCCTGACAGAACCAGAAGGTTTCTATTGGGTTGGAAAGAGACTCTCCGAAGTTAAATGTGGTATGTACATTGTCAGAGCAGAAAGTTATGGGTCATTCATCTTTGTTGAAAACACCATTAAAAGTGTCATCTAGCTGGACGTGCTACAAAACTAATTGTGGCCACGCGTGACACAGGGTGTTCAGCAGGAAATAATGTTCTTTCAACAAGATGGAGCGCCACCTCGCTATCACAGGGAAGTGCAACAATTTATTGATGATCAATTACCACGATTTTGGGTAGGGCGACAGCCATCAACTCTTGGTCTCACACGTCAAATGACTTTAACATTTTAAAGCCTAGCGGTAAATTTACATAGCACCAGGTTTAACATTAAAAATTCTACACGGTGCCCACATTGCGTTTATGTGTTTTGTACGGATCTCAGAACAAACAGTAACTTTTGCCTTATAAAACATTAAGAGATTGGTTTTTATAGCCGAAGTTGTCAGTGTTTACAGTGCGGTACGCAGAGTCCTTATATATAAGAGAAACGCTTCGTCTTTAAACCTTTAAAGACGGAACGTATCTGTTTTATATAAGGACTCAGTGCGTACCGCGCTGTAAACACTCTCCACTTCGGTTATAAAAACCAATCTCTTAATGTTTTATAAGGCAAAAGTTGCTGTTTCTTCTGAGATCCGTACAAAACACATAAACGCAATGTGGGCGCCACGTAGAATTTTTTAATGTTAAATCGGATGGTACGCAAAGTTACCGCTAGGCTTTAAAAGGTTAAAGGGTTAATCCACTAGACGTCTTCCTCTGGGGTATGTCAAAGAACACTTCTACATCCCATCACTACCAAGAAGAGTCAATGGGCTAAAGGAATGAATTTCTGGAAACAACGCATTAATTAATGCCGATATGTTGTTAGAAACCGGCAGGAGTTTGAAAAGAGTCTGGGTATTTTCCGTTTTACTAGATGCGAGCGTGGAACTTGCAATTTGTAACTTGAAACGCTTGAAATTGAAACCTAGCTTATGTTCCTTCTAACACTTGATTGCAGTTTTGTTATTCTTGAATTATTTTAAAAGATTTCAGCATCTCAATTCAGTCAGATGATTCTGAAAGACCCTGTATTAAAAAGCAGCAAGCCTAAAATATTTCCTCGTGTGATATCCAGAAAAAATTTTCGAAAAGTTAAAAGAACTGCCTGAAGTCCGCGATTTCAGCTTTCCGCCGCAATGTCGACGAGACCTGGCGCTCTTCTGGGATGTCACACGCAGCGTTGAGTGGTAATCCTTTACCGACGTTTCGGGACAACGTAACAGTCCCATCTTCATGGGTCAAGAAGTCTTGACCATTTAAGATGAGACCGATACGTTGTCCCGAAACGCCGGTAAAGGATTACAACTAGACTCTGCGTAATGTTTCAGAAGAGGTAAGGTCTCAACTCTCTAAATTGCCTACATAAGGTGGCCGACTGAGAAGTTAATAATAATAATAGTAATAATAATAAAAATAATAATAATATTATTATTATTAATTTCGTTGCTTACGAATGATTTGTAAGTGCTCAGTTCCTGAACGTGTGCAATTTTAAGTCTCCAAATATTTCTAAGAGCAACTAATCAAATATGAAGTGCTGAAGGTATTACTCGTACAGTTGCCCACTACGATGCTTTCTAACTTACTCTACCGTGACCCACTTTATACGGTGGATTATGATTGTGATTATTATTATTATTATTATTATAATATAAGTAACTTCATGGTGCAGAGTGATAAGAGCTATGCTAATTTTCTTTCATTTAGTCCCGAAAATGTTGTTTGATGAAATCGAATTATCATTCTCGTGTTCACAAAAACTTTCACTGTCCGTGAGTCAGTTTAATCGAGTTCACTATGCATAATTGCGGTAATAAAATATATGTCTTCATCTACATCCATGTAAATGTATGTAAAATCGCACTATGTAAAGTAAATATTAAAATAAGAAATGTGTGTCTTATACAGAGACTCAGGACGTACGGCGCAGTAAACACTCTCCGCCTCGGTTATTCAAAGCCAATGTGTTCGTGCTGCATAAGGCAAAACCCTCTTTTTGTTTCGAGATCAGTACAAAACACATAAAGGCAATGTGAACACTATGTAGAATTTTTGTATGTTAAACTTAGTGATATGTAATGCAACCGCTAGGCTTTACGGTGTAAGGACCAAAAAGCTTTTCTCTTAGTCTAAAAAGGTTAAAAACATGAAAGAGTAAATTTTGGGGTCGGAACAGTTTATGGAGTTAAATAAAAATAGTCACCTAACTTGTAGCTTATATATACCTAAGTTGCTTAATTACACGCAAGGAAAAACGACAGAATTTTTGTACCTGCAAGTATCGACTGCGCGACCTACCTCTGCAGTTTACCATGTGACCCAGTAGATGGCAGAGTGCTGTTTCATGTGTTGAAATGCTAACTACCTTTTGTCGTTTTGTAGAAATGTTCTATTTACTTCCTTTATCATGATTTAATGGCTATAAATGAAGGACGGAAAGAATTTTACTGCGTAATTAGCAGAGTTAAGGAAGATAATATAGTTTTCCAATTTAATCCTATGACTTTTCTTAAAACCACTGCTAAGTTACACGTTTCAGTCACAGAATCAAACCTTCGCAAGTCGCCGTCCAGCTTCTGAATTTCGGTTGTAGTTTTATGGCATTATGATAGCCTTTTTCCTTTGTATATTTAAAAAATTCGTTCATTTCTTCAAACGCCTCATTAAATAGGCGCCTACATATATTCGGGGTGGATACATATCACTGCTATCTCTGTTTTCACTCTGTCACATTAATCAATAAAAACACTGCGCACTATTTCAGTACGTCACATTTTAATACTCTACTTCCAACTACTTAAAATGGCCCAAGGGGATTCTATTTGGCACAGCCTCCCATGTGTGCTACACTTTCTGCGCATCTCATCCTCTGTGCCTCGATTACCATAAATTATTTGCAAATTACACACATTATGAAGCCTTTCATTATACCATATTTCCTGAATTTTATGTCGTATATTGTCAGCAGCATCCTGTACCTTTCTACTGCCAACTTATATTGATCCCTTAGGCTGACACTCAAAGTGTAATACCCATTAGAACACTAGTTAACGACTACGTAAACCCTTTAAAAATGTATACATTATACCTAAACTGTGGAAAGGTACATTGCTTAAAAAAGTATACAGATATTTCGCAAAGACTAATATTATGTGGGCTTTCTGCTTTCATAAAACCTTACCCACATTGGGGTGGCACAGACTTTTGATATAAAAATGTATGCTGTTTTTGTCATACGTAAACAAAAATGAAACATTTTCCCTGTGCAAGGAATAAAAGCCAAGGGGGAGGAGTACAAATATACGTAGTCCTTCCCTCTTCTACCTACTTACAGTCGGTGTCGAGGTTGTTTATTTTTACTTGATCGCACTCAGACACACATCACAGTCAGTAGGACTCCTCTGAACGAGGGATCGGCCCGTCGCACAGACCTCTACCTGACAACAAAAACACTCACGAGAGACAAATCTCCATGCGCCCCGTGGGATTCGAACCCACGTTCCCAGGAAGCGCTCGGCCCCAGACCTACGCTTTAGACCGCGCGGCCACTGGGAACGGCGGAGTGCAAACGTAATTACGCGTCATGTTAAGGTCCGTGCCAGTTAGTTGGCCAGCCCCTCTCTTCGGTCAACTAACTCCTGGTGCTCGATGAGTACAAGGCTAAATGGACTCTAGGGTCTGTTTTGACGAACTGGAGAAGAGTTCGTTATCTGATCAGTGTACCGACTATGTTATTCTGTTGATAATATCGTGCTTACGGCAAGTACATTTATAACGTAGCAAGAAATTCAGTTTACATCGTGGGATAGTTTTGTAGTCATTCGTGTTAGGCATGTCGCAGTTTGTGTCCAGTCGGGAAAATCAGACTTGCCTCTGGACTTATTCTTGGACAAAACTGAATTTGACTGCCCAAACTCTTGGCCGTTTATGGCATTATACTGAACAATGTTGTCACCACAGATCGTTATGCAAAAACGTGTTTTAATCAGAATTACTGCTCTCTCTAAGACACTGACAAGAGTGAACCCTGTTATTGTCACTGGGCAGAGTAAGAATATAACGACAGAAGAGCGTAAACCTCTCACACACGCTTTAGAAATTAGAACAACTTAACTTTAAATTAAAAATTAATGTAATCATTATGACTTTAACGTATCAAATGAAACAAATTTGACTTCAGTGGTTGATGCTTTAGAAAATATAATAATAATAACGTAACAATAACACACCTTTTACAGATAAAGTCACTATAAATTCATTTTACAATTAAATAAATATAATAAAAACATGCAATTTGAGATCTCAGAAGAATAGGTACTATTTTCTTTTTGAGAATACTTAATTACTTAACCATAAATTTAGCAGTAACTGGAGGCGAATGTTCAGCTTTACGCCTTGGCAACTTTACCCCAGGGAAAGAACCCCGGGTACTAATCCCTCATCCACTGACAACCTCAAATATGAAAATTAAATTTACATATATTGCATGTTTCTGCCTCGCTAAATTGATCGAGCCACGCCAGTTATAAAGTTTCGAATGTTTATGTTCGTGCGGCGAGATACCGATTCAGGCAGCGTATGTCGCAAATCACAATATGCCATATGGCAGACGAACTGTACTGCTATTATGACTAGCTCCCAACTACGCAATGTTAAGTGGTTGAGTAATTATTTCACAATAGGGTAATTTTAATAGCCCAAATAAGTGACCTGATATAATGTGAAGAGGCAAGACCAAGAAGCTATAGAGAAATGAGACTTATTTATAACCACACAATCGTATTCATTGCCATAAAATACGTTCGTAACATCATAGAAGTTACTGAGTGTAACAGTAATCTTTTCTATTACCAAAATTCGCTTTAAACATGATCATAAAACGAGTGAATGATACGAGATAATGCAGTCTTCGTTATTGTATATGATAAAGTATGTACAATATGTAATCTGTAAGAATTTAAGTTCACAAATACCTAGAGAGTCAAATAGAGTTGTTTAAAATTTACAGTTAACCTTCTGTGCAGTAAGTGATGCATTTATTTAGTGACACTGTCAGAATTATGTAGCAGTCGTAATAGATCAATAAGTGGTAAAGAGTACTGGTGAAATGCTACTGACACCGGAAGGCAGAAGTACTCGGCGAGAAACCTACTCAGTGCCACTTGCTCCGTGAACAGCTTTAAACTTTTGGTCTTCGTTTTATGCTTTCTGTGAGTTACGAACTAACTTTTTTGTATTGTTTAGAAAAACTTCAGTCATGGAAGGGCTAAACATTGATTCTGTGTGAGACAGATTTGTCTGAAATCTTCAAACTTTTAAGGTATTCATTTTTATTAGCTAGTTACGTGTATTTGTCCCGTCAAGAATATTCTCACTTTCCCCTGCATGCCGGCAAAGTGACCGCTTTTTTCCCACATAACATCTGGATTTAACAAGCTATACGGGTGATGAGAGAAGACTACGGGATTTAACCTTTTAAAGCCTAGTGCTAACTCTACGTACCGCCAGGTTTAAAAATTAACAATTCTGCATGGTGCTTACATTGCGTTTATGTGTTTTGTGTGGATCTCAGAACAAACAGCGACTTTTGCCTTATACATGATCAGTTGTTTGGGCTTTTTGTAACCGCGATGGAGAGTGTTTACTGCGCAGTAAGCACTGAGTTCTTATATGGAAGAGATACGCTTCGTCTTTAAAGGGTTAAAGTCTGTCTCTTCCAACAAAGTCACCGATATGACGCAAAATTTACGAGTTCAAACATGGTACATGCCTTTTCCATCCTGTAGTCAAGATATGCCCGTCTTTTATGAAAAAGTTTCAATACGCTGTTTACAAGACCTGATTAATGAACCTTATGCCCAGCCAGATGAATCCTATCCTCATCGTTACATATTCTGTTTCGAGGGATCTTAAATTTTCATAATATTGCTACTCTTCAGTCCACACCTCCTTGTCCAACGCTTCCTCTTCTCTTTAGACTTCTCTAGTTCATATTGTTAACAATATTTCATTTCCCCATACGTGCTACATGGTCTGCACTCCCATCCTCTTCATGTTATTACCCTCATAACAAATTCGGACAAGATACTTCCTTGTGAAAGCTAGAAAGCAGCTTTTTCAGTGGAATAAAGTGTTACAATCCGAGCTCGCTGTTCGTCGAATTTTCCTTGCGTTCTTACACGGTTATACCCTGTCCTTTTTTTTTGGTCTAAAGCCTGCAATCATCAAACCCATCATCCGCTTTGTTGACTGACAAACTAGGACATTTTAACTCCTTTGTTTTGGTCCGAACCCATGAGCCACCAAATTGTAGCAGCTGCTGAAAATTTGAATGCTTTATGGCGACATGACAGCAATTGTGTTAACCGTTCGCTAATATCGTTATGAACCATAATGCACACGTAACGATATCACCGTCGCAACCTCTCAAACACACGGTTCGTATGTGTACTGCAACTGGAGTAATTCAAACAGGAAGGGTTCCCATTGTTCCTGTGTAGCAGGGGATAATATCACCATTTATATGAACACAAGCGCTCTCTCACTAAGAACTGTTTACATCTTGCCCTAAAAGGTCCCATTTGGTAACTGCAACGTGGGTTGGGAACAGGCCTTTGTTAATTCATGTGTTAAACCTTTACAACCCTATCATGTCTTTTGTTTTAGTCTGGCTCGTTGTGCTTATTAGATTCCGTCGGCTGGATCACCAAGATGTATTATGCTTTATAAAATTACAGGCAAGCCCTCTACTGTATTGGTTCAGGGCCGTCAGTAATTACAGTCACTAAGTTCTTAAAAAGTGCACACTTCTTGCTTCTTCTTTTTATTCATCTTCCTTTTCAGTGGGTAGAAATATATTTTATGTCCTACAGTTTCGTCCCGTAGAAATATTTCTTTTAGAATATTGCTGTTTGTAGAGTATTTCGGCTTGTAACACTTCCAAAACTGCAACGAACATTATTCCGAAAACCACACACATCAGTGTTCAGGAATTAACAGGTACGTGAAGCAGATAGCTGCAGCGCCAATATTTCCCGTTAATTATATTTCAGGAATTAATAAAGATATTTACTGCGATACGCAGTTTTTCCCCTTTAATCAATACATCTCACAACATTGTCTTTCTGTGCTGAAGAAAGTGTAATATGCATTTGCAGAAGATTTTACACTTTCTCCCATTACGAAAGCGGAAATTCGAGAAAGAGGCTTTCGTCCCCTCTGGAGTAATTACGGAAGTTATTAATGTTACATCAGAATTGCTTTTCTGTGAAACTTTTCGACGTGTGGTCTGGTACAATGATACAAACAATTCGGAGGAAGTTGGTGCTTCCACTTCTTACCCTGAGGACAGCGGCGCTAGATTCCTCCTTGGTGCCTTTTTATTACATTACGTAGCTTTACTCTTACGAAACAAGTTAGCATCATGAGAACTTCAAACATCAATAAGATTTTGTGCCGTAGAAAATCTCTTCCTTCAGACAGAACTTGCAGCACTTTTACCCCCCTCCACCTTTACCCCCTCATTTCTCCAGGCATTTCGTTAACTACTTGGCAGTGATTGCGATCCTGTTAGGCGACCTGAAAAGTCGGAATTCAAGTTGGTGTCTTCTTTCAAAATTCTGTTTAGATTTTTCGTGCTGGTCATCGGGATTAATGGCTTTGTGGATGGAGACCAAATTTACGTTGATGATTTAGTATTTGTTCCAACGCGAAGTGAATATTGCTTGTTAAGGAGTGTAAATGATTTCTTACATGGTAATTTTATGACATATTGGTTTGGGATTGTAAGTACGAGACATTGATCATACTCTGCTCTTACACAAGCAGTCGAAGATACATTTGGTTGTTAAAGAGGAGATTGTGAATTAAAAATTATATTATAGTTCGCATAACGATTGATTTTTTACACTTGCTACACAGTGACTTTCACGTCAATACGTATGTCTCAGAAAAAAATGGCTGTGCAGTTCTCTAGTTTCGTGTGTTCTATAGTCAATAAAATTCAAATGAGGAAGTAACGAATAAAAGCTTCAGAACTTGTGGTTTTTTTATTAAACAGTCCTGGCGTTATCGCAGGCTGCGGAGATATAATCGGTCTTGTATGAAACCCGGTTCCAGAATTCTAAACTTCTATTTTGGATGTAGAAATGTTGCAATAAGCCACGGCAAGTGGCTCTTCTGAGCAGGGAAATTTCTGTTGTTAACTAATACCACTAATAACGATGTACACACGAAGTATATAAATACAGCTTGTGTCAAATTGCGAAGTTTATTAAGGCATGTAGACTTATCATTGGCTCTTACATGGTAAAGGACCTTGCAGAATTACTATCTAAGCAGCACCATGTGAAAATTTATACTTACATTACTAATCTCCTTTTCATAGAGTTCTGATTTCTCTATCAAGAAATAAATATCTTGCTTTCCTCCGGGCACCAAATTTCACATTACAGTTTCAGGTTTTAAAATATTTAAATAGTTGTATTCTTCTCCCTTTGCCATAAATTTGACAAAGAGTAGAAAAAATATTTTCTAGAATATGACGCCGTGTCGGTCAGTAGTTAGTAACCGAAGTTTCGGGTCACCTTGATGTATCTATCTTCAGGACAATGTAAGAAGCGTGGTATCTTTTTGGACTTCAAGTTTCGTCAAAATCGCTGCGAAAACTTGAAACCACTGAAAGGAGTGGAAGTTTTAATGCTTCTGGGATGAAATTCATATCATATACCACAATAAATGGATCTTCATTAACGTCTTAATGAGAATCTTGATTTCGCAAACACGTTAAAAGCAAGCAATAATGAAAAGGCTTAAAGTATTTGGCGATTACTTTATGACTCTTCTAAGTGGCAGTTGTTTTGAGTTTTGCTGTACTGAGCAGCTTGGTCTATTTCCGGGAAGATCAGATGCAGCGAACATAGGCCTATATTCATAACACCTGAGATGCAAAAGTTCCTGCTACTAACAATTATAAGTTACATTAAACAGGGAAACGTGCAAATATGCATTTGGGTACGGGCTGTATCCATGTTTTGGAATTGGGTAATTCACGTGCCATGTTAATTGGTTTCCTGTCACCACGGCATGGCGCGTCCTCAGGTTGCGGATGGAGGAACAGCCTCCAGTTTGTAGGGTAGCTGCAAATACATTGGATAAGCAGTGGCGGACAGCCGACAAGGGGTGGTCCTCCAGCTTGCGGGTTGGGCGAGGTGCTAACAACTCCTCACCGTAAAAACATTACGATGTTACGAAACAGCCTACAAAGCCTCGGACCTGGACCGATTCTTTGATACGACACCAGGTACGGAAAACGGATATGAGTTTTGGAACATGGAATGCGAGGGACCTATATGGGTCAGAGTCACTTATGACAGGTGCCAGGGAATTAGCTAAGTATAAGTTAGATTTAGTGGGTGTACAGGAGGTTAGGTGGGACAAAGAAGGGACTGTAAGAGCCGGGGACTATACTTTTTTCTATGGCAAAGGGCAAGAAAATCATCAATTGGGAACAGAACTTTTATACACCACAGAATAGTATCAGCAATCAAGAGAGTGGAGTCTGTTAGTGATCGGATGTCATATAGAGTGCTGAGAGGCCGCTGGTGTAATATCATTGTTCTGAATGCGCATGCACCAACAGCAGAGAAAGGTGATGATTCAAAGGACAGTTTCTATGAGGAATTAGAAGGGGTTTTTTATCATTTTCCTAAGCACCATATGAAAATTCTGTTAGGAGATGTTAATGCAAAGGTGGGGAGAGAGGATATTTTCAAACCGACTATTGGGAATGAGAGTTTACATCAGGATAGCAACGATAATGGTGTTAGAGTAGTAAACTTTGCCACATCAAAGAATCTAGTTGTTAAGAGCACTATGTTTCCGCACCGAAATATTCATAAATACACCTGGACCTCTCCTGATGGGAAGACTCACAATCAGATCGATCACATATTGATAGATAGGAGACGGCATTCCAGTATACTCGATGTGCGATCTTTCAGGGGAGCTGACTGTGATACTGATCACTATCTGGTGGTTGCGAAAGTTAGGGAAAGACTGGCAGTAAGTAAACAAGCAGCACAGAAGTTTGATGTAGAGAGATTTAATCTCAAGAAGCTAAGTGAACTAGAGGCTAGGAAACAGTATCAGCTTAAGATCTCAAACAGGTTTGCAGCTCTGGCAAGCTTAAATGTTAGTGAGGACATGAATAGGGCTTGGGAAAACATTAAAGAGAATATCAAAATCTCGGCTCAAGAGAGTCTAGGTCTACATGAACGGAAGCAGCATAAACCATGGTTTGATGCAGAATGTGCAGAATTTTTAGATAAAATAAGCAGGCTAAAATTCAGTGGTTACAGAATCCAAGCCCAAATAATGGAGATAATCTGCACAACGTAAGACATGAAGCTGGTAGACATTTCAGGAACAAAAAGAAGGAATATCTGAAAGCTGAAATTAATGAACTTGAAGCAAACAGTAAGAACAAGAATATCAGAGAATTGTATAGGGGTATCAATGAGTTTAAGAAGGGGTACGAGCCCAGAACTAAGGTAGTAAAGGATGAGAAGGGTGACCTGGTTGCGCACTCGCACAGTATTTTGGCTAGGTGGAGGAATCATTTCTCCCAGCTGTTGAATATACACGGGGTTAACGATGTTAGGCAGACTGAAGTACATACGGCAGAGCCACTAGTGCCTGAGCCCAGTGCGTTTGAGGTTGAGGTGGCTATTGAAAGCTAAAAAGATTCAAATCACCAGGTATTGATCAGATTCCAGCAGAATTTATTAAAGCAGGGGGTAGGATAATTCGGTCTGACATCCATAAACTTATTATTTCTATTTGGAATAAGAAGGAATTGCCTGAAGAATGGAAGGAGTCAGTAATTGTGCCCATTTATAAGAAGGGTGATAAAACAGATTGTAAGAACCATCGACACATATTACTTTTGACAACTACTTACAAAATTCTATCCAGCATTTTTTGTCAAGTTTAATTCCATACGCAGAGGAAATTATTAGGGATCATCAGTGTAGATTTCGACGTAACAGGTCAACTACTGATCATATATTCAGCATTCGTCAAATACGTGAGAAAAAATGGGAATACAATGAGGCAGTGCATCAGCTATTTATAGACTTCAAGAAAGCCTATGATTCAGTTAGGAGGGAGGTCTTGTATAATATTCTCATTGAGTTTGGTATCCCCATGAAACTAGTAAGGTTAATAAAAATGTGTCTAAGTGAAACGTATAGCAGAGTTCGGGTAGGCAAACATCTGTCTGACACGTTTCCTATTAAGAATGGCTTGAAAGAAGGAGATGCTCTGTCACCATTGGTTTTCAACTTTGCTTTAGAATGTGCCATTGGGAGGATTCAGGCAAACCAGGAGGGCTTGAAATTTAATGGTACACATCAGTTTCTGGTTTATGCTGATGATGTTAATATATTGGGCGGAAGCATACGTAGTATAAAGAAAAACGCAGAAGATTTAGTGATTGCTAGTAAGGAGATTGGTCTAGAAGTAAACGCTGAGAAAACTGAGTACATGGTCATGTCTCGAAATCAGAATCACAACATAAAGATAGATAATAAATCCTTTGAAAAGGTGGAAGAATTCAAATATTTGGGAGCAACCCTAACGAATCGAAACTCCATTCATGAAGAAATTAAGAGCAGATTGAAGTCGGGGAATGCTTGCTATCATTCGGTGCAGAATCTTTTGTCTTCCAGGTTGCTATCCAAAAACACAAAGATTAGGGTATATATAACTTTAGTTTTACCTGTTGTTTTGTATGGGTGTGAAACTTGGTCTCTCACACTGAGGGAGGAACAAAGACTGAGGGTGTTCGAGAATAGGGTGCTGAGGAGGATATTTGAGCCTAAGAGGGACGAGGCGACAGGAGAGTGGAGAAGACTACATTACGAGGAACTTAATGACCTGTACTCATCACCAAATATTATTCGGGTAATCAAATCGAGAAAAATGAGATGGGCGGGGCATGTGGCACGTATGGGGGAAAAGAGAGGTGCATACCGGATTTTGGTGGGGAGACCTGAGGGAAGGCAACCACTTGGGAGACCCAGGCGTAGATGGGAGGATAATATTAAAATGGATCTTCAAGAAGTGGGATGGGGCATGGACTGGATTGTGCTGGCTCAGGATAGGGACAGGTGGCGGGCTCTTGTGAATTCGGTAATAAACCTTCGGGTTCCATAAAATGTCGGTAATTTCTTGACTAGCTGAGAAACTGTTAGCTTCTCAAGAAGCCTCTGCTCCATGGAATTAGTTAGTTAGTTAGTTAATTAGTTAGTCAGTTAGTTAGTTAGTTAGTTAGTACTTCACGTGCTTATTACATGATCTATTATGCCTGAACCAGTATAAGTAGCGTAGAATGCGATAAACAAATATTTATCACCTTGTTCTCTGTGTGTGAATGCTGTTGAAGTGTTTGCGTAATACACACACGCTTTGCAAACACAGACTTGCTAAAGAATGACAGTAAATTACCCAGTAAGTTTCATCTCTCCACAAATACTAGGTAGGTGTAAGAGACTGGGTGCCTTGCATAAAGTATCTAAATCATTAACACCATGCAGAATTACATATCTAGCTCTTCGTTTTAATAAATTAGGAGATCGTCACTTTTAAATATACCTAAGATATTTTTCGTCGACACATCTACAAGATATTCTTATTAAAAATATTTTCGTATCAAGTTAAGATTTAGAAAGGCACCTTCAAGGGCCGTGTTTTAAAAAATGTAAAACTTTCAGGTATTTAGAGTCAATCTTACTTGGACCAGTAATAATAAGGATTATACAAGAGTCAAATTGACACCTACAGCAAATATAACTATACAAATATGCCACTAAATAAAACATGGTTTTAATTAAATATAACAAGTAATTCATCACGGGATACATATTGTGGGTGCTCTCAGTTAAGTTATTGTCCTAATGTCCGACACTATACCAGTCTTAGCTATCAACAGCGTCGTAAAATGTATTAAAAACCAAATAAAACCCTGTCATGGCTCAAGCTGCTGGTCGTCACACCTTTACCTTGAAGACACCTTTTCGATTTCAGAACCTATCATGTGGGATTTATGGTGGAAAATCTGACAGTATGACAGGTTTCATTGTAGGAAGCAATGCTGGAGACTGATGCTCCACGCTCGTATCCATCCATCTAATGTCGACTCCATAAAATCTTAGAAAATGACAAATTCCAGAAATACAAGGCATTCTGAGACCAGGCCTGCCATGTTCAACATTCCTTTGGAACAGCCAAAACTAGTACGAAAAACTTTATGAAAACTTCACGTCTGTAAGTGTTTAAAGGCATTAGGCTGAAGCGTGATAATTAGTTTGATGTTTAACTGGGGTTTTCTGTCCTTCTTTGTTTCATTCCTTGCGCAAAAAGAAATCACGGATTCATAATTTAATCTTTAAGAGGACTAACTGTCTGATTAACATCTTTTTCAGCACGCAAGAATAACATCACACAACGCTGGCCCCTTCAGCCCTTATGTAACAAGATCTCCAAAATATTGACGAGAATTCTTTTTTAACTCATTCCTTAACTCTGGCTAAGTCTTGCTTGGTTAGCAGCAGTGTAACTAGAAAGTTTCCCTCGATGGTTTCAACTTGAAAGCTGGAACAAAAACTTTAATTAAAGTCTCAGTAGCAAGCAGAGAGTGACAGCAAGCTGCTCTCGGAACACCAGGAACACAGTTCTGTCAGTGTGCTGCGGTTATTAGTCATGTCACACTGTAACGACCGGCATGATGTTCAACGGCTCACAACACAGCGTTCAGTTTAAAAGAGAAATTGATATGCTGGGCACCGACATTTTTGAAAGCGACCGGAAGAGAAAGTCGAGTGTTGGAAGTTACGCTGTGCCTAGCGGCAGACATTTAGGTTTATGTTAAAGATGTTCGATTCGAAACTACTGCTATCCTGACTGAATTTTCCGTGAAATTTTCAGTCCCTCTATGATTATTCCATGATTTTTCTCCTTTTAACACACAGTCGCTTGATTTAAAATCCTCCCGAAATTATACTACATCACCTTAAAATCACTGCTTGAAAACGGTGTAAAATACGCAACAGGAAAACAAGTCTGAAGTCATGATATGTAAGTTTTCGTATATGATAGTTTTATAAGAATTATTTTTAGAAGAGTATAAAGTTTTGAATTTGGCATTTATACAAAGAAAGTTGGAAGCCAGGCACTTAAGTCTTACTTTAAAAATAACGAAATATTTTGGCGTATAAATTCGAATTTATTATCGGTGTTATGATTTGGGGATTCAGCCCTTCTTCAAATACATTCCCTAAGTCATGCCATTTGCAGCATTAGCATATAATGTACAGAAGTTCACATCCAGATTTTAGTAAGGCAGAAAACTTGTAGATAACCTCGGATTAATTAAATATTTCCCGTCAATATGCTTCAATATTGTAGCATCTAGTTTGGAAAGGGAACACAGATATAACGCATTTTCCAGCTCCTGTTTTTCACCATGGGCTTAAATTCAATGTTACTTCAACAGATATGTGGTAAAACATGTGTGCATTTTACACGGCAACTTATTCAATTTAATTTTAGAAAACTTATCGATATATATATTGTCTCCAGCTACGACATTTAATAAGACAAAGAGATTTTGACATGTTTTTGAACACGCCTATGAGAGTAAAATCAAGGAAGGTGCGTTGGGTTTGAAATATAGCTGAAATGAATGCGATAAGGGCAGTAAATAATTTCTACAGTACTTTGGTGTGGATATATTTTCCATTCCAAGCTTTTACTTTCCTCAGAGTACGTTTTTGCATATACATAATTATAGACCTCCGTTACAAAAGCATGTCACTGTAATGAATCAGGAAGGATACGTCAATAAATCTTCGTTAGATTAGAAGGTCTCAAAAATCCGCAGAATATCTCCGTTTTAATAGTGGACATCTGGCTAAGAGTAAGACCCGGAAACCTGACAGGCAAATTTGGAGTGTGAACCACTCTATCTTAATATATTTTTCAATAGTCTGAACACAGTAAAATAGTCAGTCCTAGAATTAAATAGCAGAATAAAAATCATATTAATCTGAAAGGAAGAGGATGTAAGAATGCATGACTAAAGGCCTTGAACCATGTTATTGGTGGTGTGAAAACTTCGCGTGCATGCGTGCATGCTTGTTTATATGTGTGTGTATATATGTGTGTTTGTGAGTGTCTGAGAAGAATGTAATTAGTGTCAAATAATAACATACAGCCTTAGTAGTGTCGCAAATATTAAAGACGAGTTTTGGCTTAGTTACTTTACATGCATACACGGCACTTAACGTTTATCGTCGTAAGGGAACCCGTAAAAGTTATATTTACAGCTTGTTAGAAGGCATGTAGACAGAAGCACCCATAACATAGCTAGAGACAACAGTACAATGTAGTTGATCTAGCGTCTGTGATGAGGAATGGAAGAAGAAGGATTCATGATCAGATTCCAGACAGGGCTTTGGGATCCCCCAGCTTTATATTCAATGGTTAAGAAAGGCTTCTTCCTTGAGGGTAAAGCGGCCGGGTCCTGAAGCTAAAGGTTTACTTTCCCCTAGTGCCGAGTTTAAGAATGAGCGTAGCTATACCTCCCCTCCCGCATTCCTTCATCACATGTAAAGGAAAAACTTTACTTTAGGAGAAGGCAAGGAACGATCACACGACCACTTAATAAAGACAAGGACACATCAATTTAATATGTACCATGTCCGTGCACTGTATTATACGAAATAAAAACACCAACTAATGCACCAAAAAATATATAATTTTATTCTTAAACGTCTCCTACATATTTCGGCCCTGCTGGGCCATCTTCAGGGAGAATAATACTGATACTCTATGGTTACGTTTATATAGTTAAGGGCGAATGTGCCCTGGGCTTCATCCTCCGTTTGAGTGGTGTCGCCCGCGACAGTATTATTCTCCCTGAAGATGGCCCAGCAGGGCCGAAACATGTAGGAGACGTTTAAGAATAAAATTATGTACTTTTGGTGCATTAGTTGGTGTTTTTATTTCTTAAGGAGGTCACTTCGTCGATATAAAATATGCACAAGATGAAACTTCAGATTTCTTCACTTCATCAATATGTGACGGATTTCAGTGAATTATAAAAGATGCACAAATACTGAAATTTGGAGCTTGTATGAAAATTAACTTAGTGCCAATCTATTTTTAAATCACGGTAAATGCAATAAATTACCTATTGTTGGTAAAGTTGTGCGAAGTGTGCATAATTAAAGGAAAAGTCTGCAATGATGTAAAACTTACTGAGGTTCTGTAATATAACTGTCTAATAAGTCCACGGAGGTAGGGATAAATTCTGAGACAGCTATCTCTAAATTTCACTGTCGCACGTTGTGTACATAACGTAGTACAAATGACGCAATATAACCTAAGCATACAATTATTCTTCAAAGACTAATAGTCTAGTCAAGAAATCTCATTCTTTTATGAAAATCGAAATTTCGTGACCGTGTGCGTAAAAACAAAAAATCTAATAAACTGTTACGTCATTTCTTGCTTTAAATTAAGAATTTTGGTTAAACTGTATATTACATATTGTTAGTTGCGACATAATTTTTTAGTATAGACGCTGAAAGTTTTTGAGACGAAGTGGGTTGGTAGAGTATAGGACAATAAATAACTTAGAAGCTTTCAATAAACGGAATAAAGCAAAATTATCAGGCAAAACCGTCTTGCCGGTTATATTGCCAGCATATGTAATCTATGTAACTTAGATGGCATAAAAAAACCCAGGAATCACTCACAAGTCAAATCAGTCGTCCTGAGTTTCTCTTCAGAAACGGAGAGCCTCGGATTTCATGAAATCCCACGTTTCCTCACTAAAGCCATAACACATTACTGTACTATATTCTTGACTGACAGATACATGTAGGGTTGTCTTTAGTAAAAAAGGAACCAAGGCAGAAAATAATAAGAAGTGCCTAAAAGTAAGAGCGAGTAGAATTTAATCTTTCTCAGTTTAATATAAATCACTTTTACGTTTTATTTTTCCTTCATCCTTTGTTAACGGCCGTATAAAGCACTCGTTCTCATACCACTTTCATGTTATAGGCACAACCTGTCGCGCGCCTTTACCCTCTCTGACTGCCAATAAGGCATCCAGCAACAGGGTTTGTGATAACGAGTAACGCCATCAAAACGCTCTTTGTTGGTGAATACTAAGTCGAAACTAGACGAAAGGGAGGCACAGAAAGATCTAACACACTTTGCATAAGTGGGAGTAACATGTTCCAAGAGGTAGGGGAGCAATAGCTGCCTCTCACGAACGTGTTCAGTCAGGGGTATTACCTTCACATTTCAAACCCCTTTAGGTTACTCGTGAGTCGTTAAAGTAATACTCAGCCCCTACCATGGAGTATTAAATTTGTTCCTGTAGACGATATCAGAAATTTTGTCTACACATGCAGGGAACGTAGCAAAAACTGGGGCTTTCAGCTGTGGTAACAGAATACTTCAGACAAGTGTAAAATATGAGGTGTATAAACGCTCAGATAAATAAAAGCCCGAACTCGCAGTGTATGTAGCATGCATGAGACGTAATAAATGTCTACAAAATATTAGCCGAAATCTGTAAAAGAAAGACTAAGGTTTAGGCTATATATATATATATGTGTATATATATATATGGAGATAACATTAGTATTCAACTTAAGCTGGGACAGAGGTTGCAAACAATACCCATCTGGGTTTGAGTAGAATTATAGTTAAGCTAAATGGGTTAAAAAACGTGTATTAAGTGCAGCGGTAATGTACAATTCAGTGAGATGTTTGAACAGGCAGTGCTCGTGAACAAATAGCTGATCACAAAATTCTCACGCACCCCTCCAGTGACGCTGAGGTTTAAATTCCAAATCGTGACTTGTACTGAAAAGTTTTGAATTTTGGGCATGTTTCCACGGACATAAAATGCACCGAGGCAGGTACTGATAGGTTAAAAATCATATATCATATACTGTTACTCTGCATGGTACGTAAATTCCATGTGTGAGCAGCTAGCGTGGGGTATTTGAATCTTCCCGGCCATGTATCCCTCAGAACAGCTCCAAATACTACATGTATTTTCAAACAAACTTGAAAAATGCAGATGGCTTAAAGGATTCTAAGACACAAGGAGACTTGTAAATACACCAGAATATATGACTCACACTAGCCACACAGGTATGTAGACAACGACTCTAAAAATGAAGTATAAGCCGCTTCTAAGATCAATCTATTTTCGCATTTCTGTCAGTATGGACATGCGTAATAAACACACTAGTAAAAATTTCCCGAATAAATGCAGTTTTGCTTTAAGATAAAGCCTCTAACAAAAGTGATTTACCCTTATTCAGTCTTTTGAAACATCTGTTCTTGGTTTTCTTAGTACAGTGCTCTTCTTGCTAGAAATTTACACAATTTCCTTTCCTTCTACCAACAAAACGAAGTGGCAGAGTCATACGTGCGGGAGGTCTGTTCCATATTGTCACTGTAAGTAGAATGAAAGTTGTCATTTCGACTTATTTACATACCATAGGTACTCTGTAATAAAAGCTTGTAAAAAATTCATAGCAAAAATATAAAGCAATGTCACACACCTACGATACGCACCCCATATATCTGGTTTGCGCAGCTATGTATAGCTATAGTGTCTGAAATTGTGTCCTTTTGCTCACAAGGAAATAAATAATGAAAACAGGTATTCTCCGGAAAGGGGAACTTCATCAAATTATCAGGTTAAAGACCAAGTTATCAATACTTTATCGATTAATTTGATAAACTCTATTTAGGGTAATACCTGCTTTAACGTCAGTAGCAAATTTCTGAAAATTTTCTCGTACCAAAATTTAATGAGACTTTCTAATGAATTTTAAAAATGGTGTCTTCCGCCGTGATCAGTAATGGAATTAGTCACCTGAGTAAAGAGGTCTGGATCGTGAATTGATATTTGCAGTAAACTGGACAAATAGGAAATTTGTTATTAAGGTCATTAATAGTATGTGATTCACGACTCCATAGTAGCAGCTAAATTTATAGTCAAGAGAAGAAATAAAGCGAATGCATTATAACACGTAAAACAGCATTTGATTTATAGGGTTTGGAGGGACATTTTTTAATATTGTAAATAAAAGTGGTCTATTGAGGCAAAGATGTAAAATAATAGTATTTGTAGTACTAAATATGCAAATGGTGTTGATCAGAAACACTATGTAAAGCTTCACTAAACTAAAAAATGTTTGCTGTGATTGGACTGAAATTGTGTGTACGTCTCTGAAGTATCTCACACGTGTTAACGAAATGGCCATCCCGCTCCTCAAACCTCCAGCATTTGACTTCTGTAATATTTTATTAACAATAAAACCACACAGACCTTCCTTAAGTCATTTTCTCAAGTTTCTGATACTTCGTCCCTAGTGAGGGTGTTACTGATCATTTTCTAAAACACCCGCCATTTATTTCCGTTTTTAAACTTAAGAGACCCTGTTTCACAAGAAACAAACAAGAGGTAAAAATGTTTACTTTTAATTTTTAAGTTTTATTATAGACGACAGAAAAACAAAATATTCTGTTGGAAATATATGCAAGAATAAGAAACAAAACATTTAACATAACTAAGCAAAAGCATAAGATATCGGGATAAAGCAAGGGTGTGAGAGAAACAAAGAACAAGTGTAAAGGAGGGATGTGCAACTCAGGAAAGGCACAGCGAAAAATGAAAAAGGAGAGAAAGGCAAAGGATGGAAGGAGAAAAAGAGGGAAGGTACATACTGAAATGAAAGGGACCACATGGCACATCTAATCTGTGTATGCAAAACTTTAAAGCACTTTAAATCTTTCCCATGACGAAAGCAATTCGTGAAGGAGTTGCCTGAAAGAAAACAAAAGACAGCATTACATTCGGGCAGCTTTCGGATTGTGAGAGTACTGTGCACCTAAAGACGACTTGCCGAAACACTATCGTATCTGAAGTGTTGCAAGTGCACGCACAGATCTCATACGTGGCCTGGATTGTCGGGGAAGGGGTTCATCTATCGATCTCACTGCGTATAAAACCGGGCCTCAGTACACAGAACAGCAAGCTCACACTCTGATATGTACATCAGCACTGTTACCTCGATACAGCCGTCACGATGCGACAAATACAGCAGCACATTTAAATATTTTACATACTTACTTTTGGATTATTTAACAACGTATGCGTTTGCTAAAAATATGTAGCATAGAATGATGGGATAATTAATAACTAATGATAGAAAAGTAAGCGGACCAAATCCGCCGTGGCATAAATGAAGATACTATCCCAGCGTTTGGCTAGAGATGCTACGGTTACTCATTAAGCTGCAGTCAGAATAGCCAATGTCTAAGTCACGTTTTGAAAACGCAGGACATTTGAATATAAAGTAGCAGACTCCGGCTCTGATATTTAAACTTGTTGGAAAATATAATAAAGTTTAAGTATTTTGAAACGACTGTAGCAGATCAATACAATACTACGTTGCCGAATAAAGTACGAGCGATTCATGTTGCGGGAGTGACTTACTATTAATTTAAAATCCTTCAAAATTAGGTGTCTTACATACATAAATGGAAATTAAAATTCTGTTAGAGAATAGCCCGTGGGTTCACAAATTAACACTGTTTTTTGACACTACAGTTCAGAGAATGAACAGATTCAGCAATTGAAAAGAATCATGACAAGAATTAAGATAATTATGTACAAGGAACCACACGGTACTGAGTTATGAACTCAGTTCTCCGGCCCAGATGTCCTTTTTAAAATCCTTTACGGTCTTGCACCAAGTCTATACTTCTTCTTCCCATTACGCTGTTTTCCTTCACTTGGTTCCTTCTTTTTCTAACTCTCCTGCAAGACTAAAAACGCAGGCCATCCACGCTTCACCTGTGTTCTTCCACAGTCACTTTACACCTTCTTGCTGTCTGCCAGGTTACGTGTTCCCACTGCGCTATGCAGCAGAGCCCGCATGTTAAACCACACTCTCGGCAACTTGCCGCCACTAACTTCTCTTCGCCTGGCTTAGTGTCTTTTATGCCACTTTCTCCAGTTCCAGAAATTTCTCCCTTCTGTATCTGCTTGGAGGATTTTCCAGATTCTGTCTCTCTCTATCGTTCGGGCAGGGTTTAGCCGCTGGTCGCATGACGTCAGATGTCAGGAAGGCGTGCGGGACAGTCTGCTGGCCAGGAACCGTTGCCGCTTCCGTTACAATATTTATTACACTTTACGATGCCATGTATTATGATCTTATTAAAATACAATACAATACAAAATACGATACGTTGTCAGAAGAACAAGTCTATAGTGCATATATTTTTTTCTTATTTTTATATCCAATAAGAGTAGTTCCATTACTGCCCCACTGAAGATTATTGCAGTCCCTAACAAATTCTAGGCACTCATCGTATTGTGGAGGATATTTTCTATTTCCTGTGGATATCAGTCCATGTTCTGTTTTATCAACCATCCGGCCAAAAAGATTTCCCCTTTGCTATCATCTTAATATTTGTGGGTTCCAGGGTTTGGCATCAGCCCTGGGAAAGCTCAGCGACGAACTCTGCTGGTACCAACCCTTTTAACGTTGGTGCTTGATGTACGAAATTATACGTCATGTAAACTTATTTTCCAACAAGTCCTTTTACTACAACGTAAATTAATTTAAAGAGCAGTAATTTCCGTATCTTACTTCCTTTAACAATCAGGAATTCTTTTTTATGCCCATGGAGTGTTCTCGTGCTTCTGTAAGTTTCATAACAAAGAGCTCTTAGACCAATTCCCCAAAACGTAAAGGGTTATAGTAATAGCCACACAATATATATGCTATAAGAGATAAAACTGAAGTTTTAAATATTATTGCATGAACTTTAGTCGTCAAAGGATTTTAAGGAACCAAGAGTGTAAACCTGGCGTCCAGTGAAATAAAATGGAGTTATTGGCAGCATTAGATAATAGGGTTATAGAGGGATCTCCAGAAAAGTAGCAGAAATCTGGCGAAAATTGCGTTAACTTTAGGCTTCAAAATTTGTACCCTTCAAGCAATTATATTACCGCAATTAAATGAACGAGAATAATAGTGTAGGGGCGTGTAGGAAGAATGGAAAGAATTTCAAGCCTAGTAAATTTAGTCAGAAAACCTGAAGGTGAGGGAACAATTCAGAGACCAAGTTGTAGGATAACAATTTAGAAGAAAGATTGTGTAAGGCTGTAGACAGGTGTTGTGTTGATGGAGGTATTGATCAGTGTCGGGCTCTTATAAACATCTTTGTTTTAAAAAAAGTTATAGTATGTCTTTGACAAACATAGTTATATCCAGGTCTTCAAGAAGGTTTCTGAAACGAACTCAGTTTTGAGAAAATTTAGAGATCTCCTTGCACATTATGTGATTATGGTTATCCTCGACCTCATAGAACCCTGCATGATTATGTCAGTTACTTAAGTATTTCTAACACCTTTATGCTACAAGCACGAACGGCATGAAACGAATTCATATTTGTAAAGATAGTTGCTTCAATACCTCATCTTGTAATCAGTACAAACTTGAACATGATTCAACCACCGTGACTTGGAGGCAGCACATTTCTACGAAACTTAACAACAGACTTATTGTACATGGTAAGATGGCATAGAAGACTGTAATTTAAAGATAAATTTATATGTTAATGGTAAATGTCGAGTTTTATTCATACTATTTGCACAGGACGCAATTTTAGAAAATCGCACAGAACTGCCAAAAAAGGAATTACAGATGTAAATTTTGACGGAATAAAATTTTATAATTTGTACATCTTTCTTCCCATTACCTACCTACAGGTTAAGAGAGTCCTGTCGTTTCAAACAAACCTCCATAATTAAAGATAAAAGATTGTATTGTGAATTACTATCACTGAAACACAATAATACAGAACAGCGTACTGCCTTATGCCTTTTAAATTCTCTGCAAATCCATGCATTATTGTAAAAACAAATGTAGTAATCAAACGATTTACCTATTTATGTCGGAAGATAATTTAGAGAGTCGAGACACAAGAAAATAAACCTACTAATTTGTCAGCAAAACGGGCGAAGAAAACTAAGCGAAGGTAAATTAATGCTAGAAATGACTTTTCGCTTAAAGGGGGACGTAAAATTGCATGACAGTCTTTTAACTTTTATAAGTTAATGAATATATCCCATGCAGATGAAGTGGTCTTCTCAAGTTTAGAAAAGCCATGTATTCTAGTACTCGAGTTTTACAGCTGAAAAGGAATCTTCTAGTTCTACATTCACAGAGCAAGTTATTTATCTGAAAACTCGGAACCATCTACCGGACTACAGAGTGTCATAAGAAGAAAGTCACAATATCAATAAACACATCACCATGCTTATCATCCTAATCTCAACAGTTTTAAATCTTTCAGACCGTCGCTGAGAATAAAGAGAGTGCTGGTCCTACCCTCTATTTTCGCCGTGCTGCCTGTCACTAAACCCTCGGTCTGTACCGGAATGCCAGTTTTGGAAGGAGTTTAGTTTATTTGTTTTGAAACAATATAACCAGTTCGCTGGTATTTTTGTACTTCTTCACTTAGAGTAAGTGTAATTTCAACGAATGTGGCGGCTCTGTACACACTGAATATAATAACATAGATTTAATGTGTTCCATGTCCGTGCACTACATTATACAAAAACACTAATCACCAACAAATGTACAAAGAGAGTTTTATCATCAATCGTAACACACTCCTAGATGTTTCGACCCTGCTGGGTCATCTTCAGGGAGAACTTTTTTATCGTTACACTAAGTTGAGTGCAACCTTAGTGTAACGATAACAAAAATTTTTCCCTGAAGATGACCCAGCATGGTCGAAACATGTAGGAGTGTGTTACAATTGATAATAAAACTCTCATTGTGCATTTTTGGTGATTAGTGTTTTTGTTTAATAACATAGATTTAATAAGTAAGCAGTTTTAAATCATGCTTATATTTTTAGCTAAGAATTGTTAGTTTATTGTTCTTAAAATGTTAGGTTTATTGTAAAGTGTAACAAAAAGTTACTCGCCTAAAATATGTTTTTCAAACTCAAAAAATATTCTCAATATACCGTATATCTTATGTATGAAATTCCTGTTACATGTACGTATTGAGGTACAGGATAGGGGCTGTCTGATTCAAGTCAAACCATCTTCCACTTCGTAATGCCAGATGTCTTTTAGTACTAATACAGTTAGTTACGGATTTAAGACTTCATTTTTTTTTGTAGTACGACCCCGAGCGATAGTTCTAATTTGTATCCTGATGTCATAGACGAATTTCGCACTAAGGAGCTCTTTGACAGTTGTGAGATGTGTTAAGTAGCTGTATACGTGTTCAGTATACCAGAAATATGCAATAGAGTGTTATTAAAATTCTTCTGAAGAGGCGGTCTATATTTTGTTTGTCAACGATTGCCATCGAGCTTCAGAGTATGAGTATCTGTAAGTAAGGATGACTGATACCGGCGGCCGCGCTGTTTAAGGCGTAGGTCTGCTGCAGCTCGATTGCTGTCAAAGCGGTTTCGAATTCCGCTGAGGACGTGTATTTTTGTCTCTTGTGTTTGTTGTGTGTCAGGTAACGGCCAATGTAACGGGCTGAGCACTCCTTCACGGGGGTCCCAAAGAATGTGCATAACTTTGTGTGATTTTGGAACCTCAAAACTTGGCGGCCTAGGCCCATGTAGGCTGTTGTGCCACAGAAAGAAATAAAAAAAACTCTGAACAAAAATATTTATTTATATTCACTACATATACACGTGCACAGACATATACACGCGCACGTATAAAGAAGTGACGAAACCTACCGGCATAAACATGGAAAGAAAGGTTTAAACCTGTGCTGAGGAAGAAGAAGTGCAGGGCATAGGGGGCGTCCAAAGAAGCTTACCTGAATGTAACGTGTTTTAGAAACTTCCAGAGAAAATAAAGTAGAGATATCAGTAAATGAGTAAGACAGAAAGAAAGAAATTAACTTGGTGTTCATGATTTCCCATCTAAAGGCGCTGAATAAGTAACTGTAAAGAACTTATATCAAGGAAGTTCTGTGCTATGGATGTACCTTTTCACGATATATGATAGTTATTGGACCAAATGGGAGAGTTGTTTCGAATGATCTTTTTAATATTACGCCAACAGTCGCCGCGATTACGAGCTCTGCGATAAAGGAAGAGTATGAAACATTAGTTCTACTGACACTGAAATAAGAAACCGAAATAATTAGATAAAATCCTGTCACAATTTTTCCACCACAAAGCTCACGTGGACTAGCCTGAGAAGGAAAATGTTTGTCACCGATGAAAGGTCTGCAACTTCCGGCTGGCCCATGGCATGGCCCAAAAAAGATCTTTAAACGCATAAAAATATCTAACATCAGGATAACTAATTTATACTTTACTTCTGACTTCTTCTATAGAGTTCGCACAATATAAACACGTGTTAGGGGTGGCATACAATATTACTTACCCTTGAACGTAAGGATACTTCCTGCTTTCCATCTTTTATAGCCACATAAGTCCGTCTTGTCTTGATACAAAGTATGGATCTTCCAAGCGGCAGCAGCTTGTGGTAGCAGTGCGAAAACTAGCAGATGGACCTGGAATAAGCTTCCATTTCAGAAAAAGTAAAGAATCTATTGTATCTTAAAGAGGAGCCAACGATTTACAATAAGCTGTAATTCTAGAACCACAAATAAAAATAAAATTCGACGTAGAAGAAGACAATATATCTGCACGCTGAATCTTATATTACCTAAGATTTTAAAATGTATTATATACGGATTTAATATTACACACCCTTCGTGCAATTTATTTCTATAAATAAGATTACTACCAGCAAGTTGCACTTGCCCGTGTGCAATTTCTTCCTAATCAACTTATTTTTGTGATATATTATTAGCAGTTTAAAGCAGAGTGTGCCGCCTGCATTTAACGTACAACCCTGCATCTTTTAGGCACAGTGTACAAGAGTATTTTTAAACTCCGATACCAGCATATCTTAACTAAAGTAACAGTGTCCGAGCGCTAATTCCACCGAATGACGAGCAAGTGTAGATCGTCTGTTTTGCCATCCAGCCATGAGAGGGCGCCATACGCGTGTCGTTTGGCCAGACAGGCAGTTTACAAATGGCATGCCTGTTGGAAACTCTGTCATATGCCGAAGTATGTAGTGCAAATTGAATTTTTGCGTGTGCAGGCTGTCATACAGCTATAAATTCACCTCAACTTTACGTAAGTGTACGAAGCAAGTGTAATATCATGGTAAGAGTTGTGGATATGGCGCAGTGCTTTCGTTAACAGCAGGAGAGATATTGACATGCAGCAGGGCGGAAATTAAAAGATGTCTGCTACGGATGAAAGTGTTTCGTACAGATGCCTTAATCGGAGATGGCTGACTGAGTGACTGACTAACTAACTAACTAACTAACTAACTAACTAACTAACTAACTAACTAACTGACTAACTAACTAACTTCATGGAGCAGAGGCCTTCTTGAGAAGCTAACAGTTTCTCAGCTAGTCAAGAAATTACCCACATTTTATGGAACCCGGAGGTTCATTACCACATTCACAACAGCCCGCCACCTGTCCCTATCCTGGGCCAGCTCAATCCAGTTCATGTCCCAATCCCACTTCTTGAAGATCCGTTTTAATATTATCCTCCCATCTATGCCTTGGTCTCCCAAGTGGTCGCCTTCCCTCAGCTCTCCCCACCAAAATCCTGTAAGCACCTCTCTTTTCCCCATACGTGCTACATGCCCTGCCTATCTCATTCTTCTTGATTTTATTACCCGAATAATATTTGGTGATGAGTACAGGACATTAAGTTCCTTGTTATGTAGTCATCTGCACTCCCCTGTCGCCTCGTCCCTCTTAGGCCCAAATATACTCCTCAGCACCCTATTCTCGAACACCCTCAGTACCTAGTATATTGGGAACGGTAGACGCATTAAATCTGATTGGCACAGGCCAAGGACTAAGAAAATTCTATGGGTAGTGTTCACAGCATTGTCCAGGACGAATGGTATTACAAAAAAGAATGTCCACCCAGGGTGCCAAAGAAAGTCACAGAAGGTTATAAATCTCGTCGTATGGCTATGTCTTTCCTGCATTTCGAAGGTTATACCGATCAAGTACAGCTGTTTGTGCAGTGCATTTTCTCAGGGGAGGATTTACTTCAGTGTGGACAGCTTAAGAAGCACTAGGCTAGCAAGAGCTTTGAAGCAGACGTCAGCGTGAAACACGCTGTCACATTCTGGCTGCAGACACTTGACGCCCGTTTGTTATAAGCCAGGAATCGAGCATTGGTACTATGATGAAAAAGTACTTAATTTTAAATGTTTACCACGCGGATGTCAGATGTGTTCCATCGGCTATGCTTGTGTCTTTTATATCCTACAGTACAGTGAGCATAATTTTCTTGGCTTTAGATTGTTCATTACCTTATTTTTTGAAACTTCTTTCTATTTATCTGTTTCATAAAACAGAAACTAAAATGTAACTACTAAAAAAAAAAAAAAAAAAAAAAGGTAAAGCAGTCCCATTACAGGCCTGGACAGGCCCACAGGGTTCCAGGAGGTTGAGGCTCCCAGATTTCTAGACAATCGGCACATGAAGGTGGTAAGGTTGTCAGCCCTACGCACCGGCCGCGTTTACCCCCCAGGAAATATTCCTGGTACTCATTTCCGTTAGAGGCTGAGTCGACCCCAGGGCCATAGTGCGACCGACAGGATTATGCCAATGAAAAATTCCACTGACACCATCGGGAATCGAACCCGCGACCTGCCGGTTTGTAGCACAGTGCCTCAACCAACTGCGCCACCGCGGCCCCAAAATGTAACTACTTCCTCCCACAACACTGATTACTTTCTCATTTTAAAGAAGGTTTCTTTTTTTTTTTGTGAGGAGTAACTGAATTTACAACTTGTATATGAGGGTGAACAATGGGGAATAGTCAGAAACAACATGAAGTGATTTCTTTTTGCAGAATTATAACTTACATGATTCACAAAATATCCTCAATTTTACCTTATTTTCTCTTGTTTCAAACACTTGCTTTGTTGTGAATTGTCAGTTAAGTTAAAACATGTAGTCATGTAAGTGAATAAAGCGCCATAGAGATATTTTTACTGATTTATTCCATTTTTTAAATCGAAATAACAAAACATCCTTAAACAAATACATAGTTCGGAGGGCTACGTTCTTAAAAACCAATATTCATTAAGCCGACAGAAACGTTGCGGAATATTCACTGTTGTGTTGAAACCGCCCGTAAATAGAGGCTGTGGCAATAAACTGAGTGCATTTTGTACCCTATAACCAATCTATTTACTACAGTCAAGCTGGGTGTAGGGAGAATATGTGACCTTCCCCCTTTATTTTTTTGGATTATTTACAGCGAGTTTCGTAGCTGATACCCTCATTGCTCATTCTTGCTATGCTTACACGCTACTAGCGTCAAAATTCCGTTGATGTTGTTCATACTTAACTCGGTCGTGCAATAAAGTATATTTATTATTATTATTTTCTCATTGATGCCCGTCTCCCAACTCTTCTCCATAATTCATTCAATTTTGCCACCTAATACTTTAGATGCATTCCTTCACATATTTGTAAATCCTGCGTGTCCCTTTCGTTTCATATTTCTTATTCTTTCGTCTTAGAATATTTAGTGAAAAATGTAACGCATAAACCGGTTCAATATGAAATTATCCCCTGCCTTCTTTAATTTCTTCCCTGTTAGATCCAAATATTTCTGTCACTACTTGTCCTTTAAATACACTTACTCTGTATCAACGCAGTTGCCACTCTTTTGTCTAATATATTTCATCAGTTACGTCATCTAATCTTAACTTGTCTTAACTTATTATTTGATTAAGGATCTGTGCTTATAACATTTATACACGTACCTGATGATGGCTCAGACGAGCCGAAACATGCAGTATATGGCACAACCTTAGAGTAAAGTGGCATAGTGTGCAAAATAAATATATGCTGTGGTGTGTCAGACTGTGTTTATTATTACTGTTACTTAATTCAGTTTTTCACATATTCACTAAGGTTGTAATTATTAAATCCCACTTCAGACATCACACTTCACGCAGACAGGATTAATTTCCTTCTATTTCTCCAAGTACTCACATAGTTTGTTTAAAAAAACTACAGTCTTATTTGTAAGTGAATTTTGTGTTATGTGTGCATAAGTTTCTTGTGTTCACCATTTCAGAGCATAACTTGCAAGCCATAATTTTACTTTTTCACCCAGTGTTATATCACATGATTAGACCATAACGCTGAAGGTCAGTTATTTAGACAGCTCTCATTTTAAGGAACACAAAATGTCGTTGAAATTCATTCAGTACTTTCGGGCTTGAAGTACGGTTGGGCAGACGGATAAGCATTTAAGGCTTTTGCATTCATCTTACACACTTCGTAGAGAGTCACGTAAAATTTGCTGAATTCATTTGTAGGCAACCGTCGTGACGACTCGGGGTTAACAGGGAGGTAGTCCAAAGAAAAGAAAGGTAAGTTGAATTAATATTATCTTTATTATTCTATTTATGTACTTAATTTTCGTCGTCCCAGTTGGCGTTTAAGTACAAGATACAAATCTCTTCTTCCTCAAAGAGGTAACCAGTCACAGCCAACTTTTCTTTTGTTCTTTTATTATTGAGCTACCAAGGTTTCGGCTTTATAAAACCATAATCAGGCTCGTGTGTTTGTGCTTGTATATGTAGAAGCTGATGGTGGCTTTTTAAGCCGAAAACTTGGTAGCTCAATAATAAAAGAACAAAAGAAAAGTTGGCTGTGACTGGTTACCTCCTTGAGGAAGAACAGAGTTGCGTAATATACTTATTATTATTATTATTATTATTATTATTATTATTATTATTAAATACACTTCTCTCAGATTTTGTTAGCGGTGAGGAAAGAATATAGGATATCTCACCGATATTTGTTCAGATAGGCATGTGACTGTGAAGCATTACGACCCCACTGCTCCATCGTAACAGCAGAACCTGTGTTATATTGCTGGAATAAGGGGTGGATTCAGATGTCGTTTTATCCCCAAAGGAATTTGGATCATGTACACGGAAAAAAAAAGTTTTCAAGCACTTGTGGTATAGAAACTTGCTTGTCTTGTAGTAGAGTATGTTAACATGAATGTCTAATACACATCCCACACATCCAAACCGAACTCGGATTTACACAGCCTCATAGAAGTAAAAAAAACCAACGCCAAAGAAATACACGACTCCTACTTGGAAATTCGATTGGCTCATGCATTTATAGGAGGGAAAATTCGTTTCCACAGACAGGGAATGTTTAGAGAACCGCCACGTAATTTACTTTTAAACCAATGCCATATTTTTCCCTGATCTTCAAGTAACGGAAAGCTGTGTAGGCTATCCGGCTTCTTTCCTTCCTTCCTTCCTCCCTGCCTTCCTTCCTACGGAAACAATAAAATGACATCTCCTGTGTTGACAGGTCTTTCCTTGTATGAAAGGTTTGGTGTAATCTGGATAAAACTGGAAAACTGTAGTTCACATTTTGTTGCATATAATTTGAAATTTATTTCCTGGTGCGACAAATTTACATTTCCTTTTAATATCCGGCAGTTGCTTCACAACAAGTTCATCAAGGTCAATAAAATTATTCTCACTTAAAATCCATGTTGCATCTTTTTTGTGAAGCTAAATTAAAGATTTTCTCATCATCACCACGTCAGATATCATGTTTCGCCCTGAAGGCATATGGCAGAGCTAGTCTTACGTCCCTTCACCCATAATTCCGTCACAAAGTGGATATCAGTGATCAGATTCAGTCGTTTGCCATTTTACTGCTTGACAAGGAGATCCCGTACATACTGAATAGGATGTTGGTTGAGTCGAAGTGCTGATAAGAGAGTTTAGAGGACAGCAAACTTCTTTCCCTTGTCGGGAATCGAACTTCAGCATAGATCGTAAATGGTAACTGCGTTTTAAAATCAGCAGAGCCAGCTGGAAATCGTGGACAGCAATCTGTAGGAGCTGGCATAGTTTTACAAAATTTAGTGTAAATGGTTTGCTCTTTGAGGCCACATACATACGGTGTTTTTCAGTTTCCTGAAGTTGTTAAAAACATGGCGAGAATGAAATATTTTTAACTGAGAGCAATCCAAGTGTCACGTTGACCAACTGTACAGCGATGTGGATGAAGAGCTAAAATGTGTAACGTTTGTCATGGTAATCTTTTCTAGTATCTTAAATTTCAGATCAGCAACTGCACGAAATTTACATTACGCTTTCCTTTTGATACCTACAGCTAGTAAGCGGCTGGAGTACGGCGTATCGGGTTTGGTACGGTGATAGGCCGAAGCCAAACCGTTACAATCCATATAAAATAATGTTTACAGGTTAAAAATTACAAAAGAGGGCGACAGTGCAACTATTAAGTTATTCTGACATTTTAACGTGAAAAATTAGATTTGTTTAAATAAGTAGTGCTTCCCAAACAAAATAACTACTACCAGTTCTACTACTGCCGCCGCCACCGCTACCACCACCAATAATAATAATAATAATAATAAAAAATTTGAAATTACTTCTCGTTGTACTCTACAAAGAGTTCCGGTTCAGTTTCAGTTATGCAGTAACCAGTGGTCCAGCATGGTAACCCGTAAGCTGAATTGTGTTACTTTTTATTCTGGAGTTATAAATTTACATTAAGCAAGAGCAGAAGGAAAGCAGAAAATTCGTGGGTAATATAAAAGTGTACTAAATTTTACTTACACTAATGTTATTAGGGATTTGATTAAGCACTTAATACTGGACAGCAACTATGTGATGAAAATCGTGGATGTAAGCACGTAAGGGCGTAAAACTGTACCCTGCAAAATAAAAATGTCTTCCAGATTTTAATTAAAGGTAACCCCACAAGTATGTAGGATAAACACAGAACATTTCATATAGGCTCTGCTATCATTCACGCGTTAGAATGAAAATAAAGGAAGAAGCAGCAGTCCCATTACACGCCTGGACAGGCCCAGAGGGTTCCAGGAGGTTGAGGCTCCCAGATTTCTAGACAATACGTACTTGAAGGTGGTAAGGTTGTCAGCCATAAGCATCGGCCGCCTTTACCACCCCGGAAATATCCCTGGTACTCATTTCTGTTAGAGGCTGAGTCGACCCCAGGGCCATAGTGCGACCGGAAGGATTACGTCAATGAAAAATCGGGAATCGAACCCGCGCCTTTCCGGTTTGTAGCATAGTGCCTCAACCAACTGCGACACCGCGGCCCCGTTGGAATGAACATACATTTGTTAATTGTTTACTTATCTAATTCTAAATATACATATGCTTACCTCATGAACTGCACGCTTCCCGTTACAGGTATAAGTAACATGCAATAGTTGATTTCATTGCCTGATGTCTGTCATAGTAAACCTATAACACGTTTATCAAGGAAGAACAAGGACGTGTAATACGATTTCTGCGCTCAGAGCTTGAGAAGCTAGTGAATTTACAAAAAATAGTTATCCGCGTTGGTGGTGATTCCTGTATGAGGCACAGTAGTCTTTATGAATCGCTGAGATGTTGCTAACGGCGTAAAGAAGCGTTGTGGATGGTGAGCATTCTGAGCGGCCATCTTGTGTAACGTGTTGAAATAAAGGAGCGGATAGAAGCTTATGGGGGAACAAAAGAATTATAACTGATGAAATTCCATTTGAAATGAGCATCAGTTAGGTAATGGATCGGGGGCAAGAATGGCTTAAGTCTCAACAGAAAATGACATTATATTGCACCATAAAAGATTTGTCTTTGGCTTACCGTTTAACTTACCTGCTCATAACTTAGAGCTGAAACAGCCTGAATAACTTGTTGGCCACGTGACGTCAGGTCATCATAAAAAATAATATTTTATTTAATTTTAACCATAATCATGTTTTTACAATTTCATTTATTTTATTTTATTCTTGACCCAAAATTGTAAAACTGAGATCTAATTTACCTGAACAATCTTACCTTGCGTATTTTATGTGAAAGGGCCTGAAGATGACTGAAAAGTCGAAACATGTAGCCTCGGTTTGAAGAATAAACGTCAATTAATAGATGCGGTGACAGTATATCCTGCTTAGAATGTTGTTAGAAAAATGACGTCTTCTGGGAACCTAGATATCGGTAGACTGTTGGAGTAAATGACTTTAAAAGCAAGGTCAATATGTGAAACTAAGATACACCCGATTTTATGTAACTAATTTGATAATATTCGCAACAAAATTATGTTTTTATCCCTTACTGTATTTGTCTGTGTTACTCTTGTAGATACCGACATGAATAACAATGCGTTAATATCAATGGCTTTTTGTTGGCATGAAGACTGAAGTTTCCACATTGATAACTATACAGAATATGGCCATCCGAAATGTGACGGCGTGTGCTTTATTATATAAGTAGCAATATTTCAAAGTAACTGCTGCCCCGTCTTCAGAACAGAAAAGTGAAGAGGAGGCAGCTTGTTCCTAAAACCCTGGGTACTTACGCATGCAATTACAATAAGCCAACCACTACAGGGAGCCCCAACTTAGTGGTTCTAAAATAAGCAGCCAGGAGCTATTATTGCAATAAGCCAACCACTACAGGGAGCCCTAACTTAGTGGTTCTAAAATAAGCAGCCAGGAGCTATTATTACAATAAGCCAACCACTACAGGGAGCCCTAACTTAGTGGTTCTAAAATAAGCAGCCAGGAGCTATTATTATATCCTACTGAATTACGTGTTACAAACTGTGTGTAGCAGAAGCGTGACAGAAGTTTAGCGAGAAAGAACAGACTCCTTTTCAAGTTTCTTTCTGTGCGTAAAGTAATAACTATCAAAAAAAACAAACACACCGTCCCCATGTGCTGATACGGTGAATTGTAATTTGTGGTTCTGTAGACGACGAGTGTCAAATTAAAGGTCTACTGGAATGTGAAATTTTCCACTTTTGTGGATGGGAACTAAAGATTAGAAGAAAAGCTTTCCTTGCTTTGAAGAAGGAAGCAGAAGTTTTTACAGAACATCAACATCTGTCGAAGAGTACACTGAATTACGTACCATAGGACCAAAATAAACTAGGGCAGTACGACAGGTTCTTGTTGGGGAATGAAAGTTGTGTGGTTGCACAGGCGTGTGGCTATCTTGGTAGGCAGCAGTGGGGGAGAGATTTGCGGATGGATAAGAGGAACTACTCGGGCCGCGCCGGTGTCTCTGCTTGAGGGCTCTTGAGGATCTCACGGCATGCTGATGCTGTCAAGTGTGGAGCCTGAATGGTGCTACTAAAACCTCACTCTACTGCATGGGTTGGATACTTCGGACAGTCCACCATCAGCAGAGCGTGTATCAATCAATAAATCAATCAATCAATCAATTCTTGACATGTGTGGGCCGATATTAGAAGTAAATATGAGACAAATTTGCTTCACTCTCTCTGATTTTTCCTCGGTCTCGCTGTTCCAATCGATCAGTAACACTTTTCCCCTCAGCGGTGTTGATGAAAATTTAAGCCTATGGGGAGGCCGCGCAAATTTGCATATTTTATCTCTGTTGTTGCCAGGGTACTTTCCCAGGGGTAAAACGGCTGAGGTGTGATGTTGACTACTCAACTTTATATAGCGTTTATGGTAAGGATGAGTGGATGTATACTTCTAATCCCCTACATGCCTCCATGGCGCGGATAGGGAAAATTTTACCAATATATGTGGCACTGTATCTAAGATTAAATTTCCTCTTTACTTATTTTTGGTTGATCATAATAAAGCTATACGTCAAACATGTTTGTCAGTATTTCGAACAATGTTTTTATCTTGAGAGATGCTTGGTTTTACACTCAGTAGTCCGTCAGTGTGAACTGTATTGTATATGTGAATTTCAGTTCATAAAACACTAAAAGGAGGAATCTTTGTTGTGTAAGTAAATAATCGAATTTCCTGAACAACGCACCAGCAACAAAATTCGTTTTTCATGGTAACAAGTGTAACAATATCTTAATCCGTTAGTATGAGTTTTAAATTGTCTTCCTGGTACAGATATTGTGCAGTCTGGTAGAAAGCTATAGACGCTTATGGAAAAAATACTGCATCTGCAGAGAGATTCGGGAAGAAATATCAATATTTTGGGAGGGGATATTACCGGTCATTGAGAGAAACAGTTGATATGAACATGTGTGTAATTCTGAATTCTTACCGAGATAGAGCTGTTTGAATCTGGCGCGAATTTTTCTTCCCCAGCTCCCTTAGACTTTTGTTTGTGAGAGGAAGAGCGAATTTAAAAAAGAAAAGTGGATGCTCGAGACGAATTTTACCCTGGCATTTTGGATGCTGCTGCTCGCATAAAGAAATGTGAAGTTCGTCTGAGAGGAAAAGCACGCGGTCTTTGCATACGAGTTGCAAAGTGCATTGAGGTAGACGTTGAGTTTTCAAACACTGATTGTGAAGTGTAATAAATTGGTCATTTCTGTTTAACAAATTTTTATACAAACATTAAATTAAAATTGGAATAAAATTAACAGAAAGTAATTTCTCTGTCTTCATTACCATTTACAATGCCTTTGTATTTGTAGATTCAAAAATCCCTATCTTCCTAACATTTCAGAATTGGGCACATATTCATATTAACTTCATTTCCCATGATAACCTGTATTATTACCTCCCAAAATAATGACCATTCCTCCTGAACCAGTCTGTATATTCATCTAACTTGGGAATTATACCTAAGAAATGTCCTAACCTTAAGGCTAATTACCGTCAGATTCTCAACTATCGTATGGGATGGAAATAACTTTCTTTTCAAAATGTGCTAAAGGTTATTTTATATTTTTATAGACATTCTTGTGAAAATATCTATAAATTGTCGGCAGTGGTTTCGGAACAAGCAGTAGTAGCATTGTTGACAATATTATCACAATATTGACCGAATACCAAAAGTCACAAGGATCCTTCTTGCGTGACAGCAGTCTCTTCTAATTCAAGTCTAATGTTTATTCAAATTCCATTCCACTCCCCTAAAACGGAAGGGCAAATTCATATAGACCATGAGCTGTAAAAATACCTAAGACAGGAAATCAAGTACAAAATTTTGCCTTTAGACGGAAACATGCGCAATAAATTTGTCCGTCACCAAAACACAGCGGGTTTTTAGGTTGTTGATTGAAGATATGGAGGATACCTGAGAATATGTGGAATGAATTTGAGCGGACAGCTAACAGTGCGTGAGCCTGTGGAGCGCGGTTTCGTAAGGAGTTAAGAAACTTTCACCGTAAAATGATGGGTTATGGAATTACCAGGAAGGATTTGACTTTTGGAACTAATCGGGTTTGTGCTGAAACCATTTCACTGCCATTTGATTCTGTCTAATGGTGGTTTTTGGTTGTGGTTTCTACTACCATAGTTAAACTCGAAAGGTCAGATGCTAAAGATCACTTGGAAGGCCCAGGTGCATATAAGTACACTGAATTAAATTATTAATGGAAAGAATGTAATTGTGCAAGCTGGATTCGACCAGTTCAGGATAGGAACAACTGTAAGATCTTGCGAATATTTTACTGAATGTTCTTTCTTCTAAAAGAGGAGGGAATCTTATTTACATCTAAGCGGCTCTTAGCTTCTCAAGAAGGATTTTGTACTGTGTAGTTATTTATACGCCTCATCGTTGCAGATAAGATCCTTGCCTTTTTCATATTACAGTTAATTATTATTCAAGCGTTGAAGTTAACAGCCAGAAGAAGAGAGTTTAACTATGTAGGGTTTACATGAAACACCGTTCCCTTTGATCTCTTTCAATAAAGGAAATGTATCCTGTTGTTACACAGCTTAAAAGGGAAAATAAATTACCACTTGAAATAGAAAACGTAAAGGCAAAAATTTCCGTTTTACCCCTGTTGCTTAGTTACTAAGGGCTTTGTGGTTCTTGTTTGAACCGTAAGAAGAAATTAAGCTTCAAAGCTGGCGACTCGTTTTTACACGTCATCCATATTCAGAGCACGAACTCTCTTGGTGTCACATTCTCCCTGCCTGTCTTGTTAATGCCACTTTTGAAACTTAAAAGCTTTATCGATCTGTCATGGAAAATTCGCCTAACACCTAAGTCCTTACTTAAAGCTTGACTTTAAGCAGTAGATATTTCAGAAAAAACGAAATTCTGTAATGATAAGGAAAGCTTCTTTATGTTTGTGCCATGTGCATTATGTTACCATCTATAAATATCACCATTTAGATACAGAGATATTATCTGCCAAGAGACATGGGATGTGCATATTGTGATTAATTCTTGGGCATATGTATGTACATATGTTATGAGAGACAAAATTTCATACGTGTTATTTTATAACTGGGGGATAAATTCCATCATACGTGTAGGAGTCACAAACAAAAAAAAAATATTAATTAATTATAACCTGAGAGAATACAAATTTTTGATGGAAATTAGTTTTATTTCATATGATACAATTCACTGTATACATTTCCAGAGTTTATACAAGCAAACGGAATATAAACCAAATATATTCATACAAAGTATGCTACAATACGTAACTGAAGGTGGCAATATAAGCAAAGCAACTCAGTTTTCTATAGCGTGGGGACTGATCTGCACCAACTAAAACTTCGTTAGTGAAATAACACTAACAAAAACACTAATCACCAACAAATGCACAAGGAGAGTTTTATCATCAATCGTAACACACTGCTACATATTTCGACCCTGCTGGATCATCTTTAGGGAGAACTTTTCTGTTATCGTTACACTAAGGTTGCACTTTATAGTTGAGTGAGAATATGCTGTTGACCGTGTACTGCGTTGTTTTGGAGGCGTGAAATCTCTGCGGTAGGGACCGCAGAGATTTCATGCCTCCAGTACACAGTACACAGTCAACAGCATATTCTCACTCAACTATAAAGTGCAACCTTAGTGCAACGATAACAAAAAGTTCTCCCTGAAGATGACCCAGCACGGTCGAAACATGTAGGAGTGTGTTACAATTGATGATAAAACTCTCTTTGTACATTTGTCGGTGATTAGTGTTTTTGTATAATATAGTGCACGGACTTGGAACACGTTAAAAACACTAACACAATTCAAAGTGATGACTACATAATCTAATAATGGAGAATTACAAACGACGACTTTATGAGATTCTATTACACCATAAAAGTTAAGAGACTTCACAGATCCTTGATAATTTTGTGATAAAGCCAAAGAGACACAGTAATATATTAAATTCAATGCATCTCTAATATTTAAGATAAACTAAAGAACCCGAATTAGGAAAACAAATTGAATTCTTCAATTGAGATTTCTTCTTTGGGCTTAATTTTACCTCATGTGTGGTTCTACAATCATATATAGGTTGAATGACGAGCACATTTTTTAACAAATTTTTATCCTAGATAAGTAAAATTTTGGATGGGTAGCATGTTGTCACTAACCAATATTCTTGAGTCTGAACCTCCAGAGGCTGCACTTGGTAATTAGACCTGCATTTGAATATCAGGCATAACGACTAACAACCGAGGGAAGTGCCGTAATAAAGCTTTCGAATTTTTGTATTCTTCATTCACATATCCCTCAATTCATCTTTCAAGCCATTCATCGTTTTAATGACACTTGTAATTCGAAAAGTATGCTTACTGAAATAAAACAACAAATCTTACAAAGGAATTGCAATGTATAACTTCAAAGCACGTCTTGAAAATGCTCACAATTCAGTTATCAAAATCAGCAATTGTGACAATCAGTCTGGACGCTAAGGAGGCACGAATTAAATGTTATACAGCGTCACGTACCGAAGAGAGTACTCCGCGTGTGACATGCCCTTCCCCGGGAGAATTTGCTGACGTAAGTAAAGCGGACGTGAGCTGCTTGCATAATGCCCTCTGGCAGGTAGATCTTTATACGGGCTATGAAAAATGTACCGAGTTTCTGTAGAGCCAGACTTCACTGCTGGTGAATTTGTTTGGATGGATGACACTAATAAGGAAGATAATGATGACTGTAGAAACGGTAATGGAGATGTCTCCTTCTTTGTTATATTAGCCATATGTTGCTTTGTGTCTTAAGTGTCAGTAGGGTTTCAGATGTTACATAGAATATTCACTTTCCGGGTAATATATTCAAATAAGTGAAACATTTACTCTCAAATATATCAGATAAATGTAACTAATAGGTCTTTATATCTGGGCTACGCAAAAGCTTGACAGTTATTTAATTAAATATGCCTTGTGTATGTGATATAAAAAAAGGTAAAGCAATCTCATCACAGGCCTGGACAGGCCCTGAGTGTTCCAGGAGTTTGAGGCTTCCAGATTTCTAGACAATTTGCGCATGAAGGTGGTAAGGTTGTCAGCCTTACGCACCAGCCGCCTTTACCCCCCAGGAAATATTCCTGGTACTCATTTATGTTAGAGTCTGAGTTGACCCCAGGGCCATAGTGCGACCGACAGGATTGTGTCAATGAAAAATTCAATTGACACCATTGGGATTCGAACCCGCGACCTTCTGGCTTGTAGTGCAGTGCCGTATGTGATATATTTAAAGCAAATTATTCCAGTCACTTTTTAAAATAAAGAATTTCCCGATACTTTAAGCTAGTTCTTTGCCTATCTATATATAATATAAAATATTCTTTTCGAAAATTACAGAATTTAATGGATTAGTCATTATTAACAATCGAACAAGTTGATGTGTAAGCAGGACACACCGTCTTTGAGTCGGTGAAAGACTACTAGTTTTTCTGAAGGTATTAGTGACATTCCATACCAGTGACCGCGCGATCTAAGACGTGGGTCTGCGGTCGCTCGCTTATTGGGATTGCAGGTTCGAATCCCTCCGGAGGCATGGATTTCTGTCTTTGTGTTATGTGTTGTCAGGTAGAGGTTTTTTCGTCGGTCTGCTCGCTCGCCCAGAGTAGTCCTGGCGACTGTGATGTGTCTGAGTGTGATCGTAAAGGCTCAACATTGAGGAGTCCCAAGCCCAACAGAGGCTGTTGTGCCATGGCAAAAGAAATAAATGACATTCCGCATAATGCAGGCGGGATATCGCACAGTATACTCAAGTAAACCTGAGCCACCTTCGTAAAAAATTTTACCTACCTAATCATAAACTTCGCGTTTCGCCTTCTCGAACACAGAGGTGATTGAGACTTTCAAATCGAACAAAATTAAGAAATAAACACTGGTGTCTTAACGAAATATCTGGGTCACCATACTTATCCTGGGAACATGCAAATTAATAGTATACCAAACGTGGAAACGACAGTTGCAAGAAAGACTTAAATGCAATCAATGGAAAGCCTTTCTTTAATTCATTAGCACATACTTCACAAAAACCTGTAGTAAACACTAGGGGCAGAAACTCCTTTCCGCCAATCATTGAAGGGAGGTTTAACTGCACATATGTCCTCAAAAGCACTCAGTATATACCTGTAGTCGTCTCTTGTACAGCATTACATTCAGCTACGACGAAAAGCGTAGAAAATATGGGCAAAATTTTAACTACACGTTTAAGAAGAACAGGTCTTCACTGCACCGATTTTCAGGAAAGTCTACGGACGAAGACCTACTGTACCGAATTTCACCAAAACTGTTAAAAACTGTGAACATTTGGGCAGAAAATCAATTGCCTCCTTGAGAACATTATGAGCTGCACTGAACCGATTTTCACGAAAATGAGGCTGGATAGAAAATACAATATATATTTTGCAATGCACTTCCATATCGAATTGTATGGAAATTGGAGAGACACTTCAGTAACTCACAACAGATCACAGACAAATGAAGGAAAGAGTGTGATCTTCACATAAGGCATTCTTTTTTATTTCTTAGGTAACTCCTAAAATCGAAGGTCTTATTTCCCTTTAGAGAACAACGTTTAAATTTAGGATAGTAAAATGGAAAGAACGTCAAATCTCTGGGCATGTGTCATGAATTTGGAGAAAAGCACTTAAAACTTTTGGCGCATAACTTATTGGAAGTCGCAGAGGAGAAGGTGGACCCATAACATGCAATTGTATATTACGAAAGTACTTTGTGAGGATGATATGTGAATGGAAATTTGTTGTGCCCATGTCCAGTGGCAGGCTTTGCTATTGCTGCGTTTTTTCTTCTGGTTACACCACGGTTTTACACTGCGTAAGCTTTTCAGAGGAAAGACCTACAACGCCTTTACTTTAACGGGAACTTATCTGAAGAATGCTTACACGTCCAGCACATTGATGTCAAAGATAAAGCACTTTCTTTCGTTTTATTTCCTACTGTTCCTGTAGGAATAGACTGAGGCACTGGTGGATCATCAGTTCGGGAAGAAAACATTATTATTCCCCTTTGCATCATCAAAGGCCGATCGATATTAGAAAACGTGTTTGAACCCAAAGTTTGTGTAGCTACCCAGAAAGATATCTGTTTCGCGTAGGCACATAAAACTTCCCAAGATTAGCAAGTTCCTGGATTATACAAAAGTGCTTAACGCAAGCTGTAGGATTATGTAAAACCCCCTGTTCAATTGAGTTTAGAAACAGGAATTATCTACAACAAAACCACGCGAACCTTTTTTTCTACTTTCTCTGAGAAATGTTTGGTTATTCGGCGATATTCTGTAAAATATTCGTATATTATTTTGCCAGATAAAAGTGAAATATTTGTTAGAAATAATTTAAGTAAAATTAAAGGTTTAAAGTTACCTCCACTCAAGAAAATAATGGCACAGCCCATAGTGTCTACGGAGTGAATAAAAATAATGGCACAGCCCATAGTGTATACGGAGTGAATAAAAATAATGGCACAGCCCATAGTGTATACGGAGTGAATAAAAATACGAGTGCCTTTTTGTGGGATGCGTCGCCGTGTGATTTAGTAGATATTCAAAAGTTTTTGGAGAAGCCTGCTGCTCCGTATTCTGAGAAGCCCTTTCTCGAGTCATCCTTCAAATGGACAGAGATGTTCTGCTTTAGAAACACAGTAATACTTTTTTTTGTCTAATTCGCAGAAATACAAATCAAATAGAGAGAATTTTCTCAAATTTCTACTTCTCTTGTAACGTCTTTCTTTCTCCCAACATTGACACCAAAATTACTTTCAGATTATATTATGCGGAGACCACTACGACGTCTAGAAAGTGAAAAAAATTTTGGAAAAACATTTGTAACCTAAACAGGAGAGAGCATATGCCTCTGAGATTTTCGCTCATGTTTGCTAATATCTGAACATCACAACTCAGAAGACGGTAATGTTTAGTAATGTTGCGTCCATCCTCATGGAGAATGATATTTGGACAAACTGGAGCCTCGCCTGTATTTAGTGTCCAGGTAAAGAATGAGTGGAAATACAACTCCACGACCCTTGCCTGTCTTCATGGCGTCTGTACAGACACTTTCACCTTTTAACAGAATTGTAAAGAGTAGTCAGTAATTATGCGTTCCAGGCAAGGTAAAAAAAGAGCTTTAAGTGGATACCATTTCGGTCCATTCGCTCCTCTATCTATATGTAACTTAATATTGACAACTAAACGTTTGTCGGATTTTCATGAAATTCCGTACTCAAGTTTTTTGCAATAGTAATGGAGCAGATGTAAATGTCTTAAAAATCGACTATCGACACAGGGACAATCATAAGTTAATTAGAGGCGTAAATGACTTTTAACCTATAATTCCCACATTTATTGGAAGATTTAGATAAAATTCTATATAGATAGAAAATCTCCACACAATCTCGTTCAGCAGTTCCTTGTTTTGCTGACAGCTAGTGCCGCAATTTACGTAAGGTTGTAAATTATTTCGTACCTACATTGTATATTTTTCTTCAGATTTGGATGTGTTTTTGTACAGATTATGTCCACAAAATGTACTGACGGTCTGTAAGTGTCGTAAGACCCGTCGCAGTGAAAGCCATACTTGATTTAGAGGCGTAAATGAATTTCAGTCCATACTTTCGGCAAATACTGTTCTGTCTGTGTGCAATTCACTATCAGAGACCAGCACATAATGTTACATAGCACCTGTAAACTTCATTAAAATCAGCACAAGGAAGGCTACAGTTCTGTTATGGTCGTAAAAAATGCATTTATGCGTGTATCATGGAACTTTAAGGTAGATAGCCAAGAATGTATTCGTAAATTCTGCTTACGACGTCACTTGCAATATTCAACAATTTGACGTAAGGTGGTAATTACATGTATAACCTGCTCTAAACTCTGCCATTTACTACGCAGTATATTTGTGTATTTCGTGTAGTTCTCTCAGTAAACATCGACTCTTTCACTATACAGCTTTGAGGGTTGGTTTTCGCAATGGACACCGGTATGTAATACGTAAAGTAGGAACTACGTTTTTGTGCATAGTAAAACCTTCTTACCGGTATTAACTGGGTAGAGAGGTCATACGGATTAAGCAGTAATCCGGATTATGGAAGCAAAAGATAACCCTAAAGAATAAAAAATATAGAACACTTACAAATGGAACATTTAATGATATGGGTAGTGTTGATCCTGTAATTAAGTACTTGTGTATTAATTTACAAAATTTCAACATGAAAAAATCAATATGAAGACTTTATTTCAAACCTAAACAAGGAACAATACATAAGTTTAACCATCGATAGAAGGCTCAGAACTTGTACTTGTTTTTGAAAGTAATAATGCAGGTTTTATGCTTGGTGAACTTTTGTCTGAATAGACCTCTGCTGCTCTTATTTAATTAGGACCTCCCTCAGAGATCTTAGGTGTACATAATATGCTTGAAATTCTTGATTTATTGAATAGCCCACGTAATTCATTGCTACATCAACGCCATCTTTCGTGGAGTTAATAAATTTCTTCTTTATTGCAGATTCTTGTGGTTCATCTAGTTCATTATCTGATATTTCTTCCGTAGCATAAACCTTAAAAACATCTTCAGAAATTTCTTCCTCTGTCAGATGCGCAAATGAACCTTTATAAACAATATCGTCCATCCGACTCAGAGTCAACACTGATACTGAACAACAAGCTAGACTTTGGAACAATGTAATGTGTGTTCCGTCTCCCTCTGCGCCTGCATCAGCGCAAAGTGACATATCTGAATCATGCGTAAAATTTTAAAAAAGAACGTGAATTTACACGGTCGTAAATAATCAAGGTATATTAAACTGCATCCCCCTTTTCATGGTTATGAGCAATACTTAAAATGCCATTAATAATAATAATAATAATAATATTTTTATGATAAAAAATCCCCGACAGCGAGATGTGTTACGGCTGCTAACCGTGTGTGCAAAGACACCGATATTTTTAGGAAGCCCATTACTTCCTTAAAACAGATTTTGCGCTGAACTGGGACATTTTTAAATAAACTTACCTGCGCTTCTTCAGAGTATAGGGGTTTCTCCCCAGTACTTTTGTCTATCTTTTCCTGTCATATTGTTTTTTTGTTGGTTTGTTTATTGTTTGTTTTGTGTATGTGTTGTTTTTATGTTGTATTTGTGTTTTTGTGCTGGCTTTATAATAGGAACTTTTGCTATTAAGCCTGAACGTTAATAAATACCGATTGATTAATTGATTGATTGATTGATTGATTAATGAATGTGACTTTGGCATCAAAGCTATAAGGTAACTGGGGTCAAAACAACAGCAGGGGAAGAAGTTCGTATGTAAATACATTTTGAACCTATTATTTTGCACTCGGTGATTTTATAAATTTTGAAAGCGGCCAGTGTTAAGCATTTAGAAAGTAAATGGCGAGAGACACTTAAATGGTTATGTCTGAATTTATACGCTAATTTATCTGATGATTTTTGAATTAAGGTTTAAAACGAATCCGAAATTTATTTTTCAGTACTTTTTACATTAAAATAATTTCATTTCACTAAATTTTAATATTCATTTTTATTTGCACTGCCGTCTCACAACGTTGGAGACAACTTCGATCGCTGACATGCGCATGACAGGACGTATATAAATAAATAGCAGACGGTTAATGATTAACAATGTGTGTGTAGGTTAATCTCGCGCCATTTCCAAGGATACAAATGTTTTCATATAGGCCTATTTGCAGAGATGGCAGCTGTGTGTTCCAAAGTATATCATCTGAAAGATAAAAAATGAGAACTCAGTACTTCAGTGTAACACAGGACACAGTTTGGAAGGAAGGGATGGGGCAATAAGAAAGGTATAAGTGAAAAAAAAAGAGAGAAGGAAAGAGGATGGAGGATAAAAATAATGATGAACATAATATTTCCCTTGAATTTCAGAGGACTTTAAGTAGAATATTTGCATATAAACAGTACTGAACTGGTCGGCATCATAATCCTTGCCGGGAAGGTTCAAAACCAGAGATGAACGCTCAGGTTCCTCAAAAGGATAACATTTCTTGGCTATGTGAGAAACTACCAACTTATCGAAGATGGTACTACACAGTGCAGTTAGTAATCCGTTCGATCTGATATGAAATACAAATGTTCTGAAAACGTCTTCTAATCATATCATAAATGGACTTACGTGCATTATCAACTATTGGCTCACAAATCGGCATTAGGCCTATAATTTGCAGTGCCTTTTAGGTTGTGTCAATGTGTAAATGCCAGCAATAAATAATTCTGGTATGATTGCTAGGGCGAACAGTTTGAAGCATCTTAGGGCACCACGCCCTAAATCCACTGTAACATCAGTGAGCAGGCAATATTGCAGTGCACTCATGGCCACCAGTTTTTTAAAGATTGCTGTCGGAAATTTAACGAAGTCCAAACCAAGTACAGGGGCTAATTTTAATTCCACTTTATGTGATTCTGCAGCGTGAAGCGGATATACTGAAACAAGACCACAATATTATTAAAATGAAATGGAAGCGCTCCTCTTGTGGCTTTCAATGTACTCCGAGCAGCTTAGTATGGGATTTTAAGATCTTTTGGCCGAGGGTTTTTCTGTAGAACTCTGATCGTCACATTCCTCACTACATCACAGCAGCTCCTGAATATATTTGGTGGGATTCAAGAAGTGGTAGGAATGTCATAGCATCGCGTAATCAACGCTTTACTTCCCAGCTGACTACACACTGAAACATAGTTGCAGCGGTCTGTGTATATATATATATATTTGTAGTGAACTACTTATATTGTGCATACAAAGACTAAAATTAATCGTGAACCAAAGAAAACTATCAGTACTGGAATATTCTGCTTTGTAGAGGTAATGACGTAATAGTTATACGTTTACTATCAGATGTTAGGCATAATTTTGAAACTATTCCTATACCTTTCCATAAACGATTAATGCAGAGGATGTACCGCACACCACTTAACTGGGATAAACATAAAGAGAAGATTCACCAGGCACAACTTGGTTAGAACTTTAATATCCAAATTTTACCCACCGAAATCTCGAGGGTAAATCGAGTAAGTCTCACTACCCCACAGACGCTAGTCTCTGCATGCACTGTATAATTAGAAACTAAGCGTTTTGTATTCCACTCAGCAACGGACGATGCAGTAACAACTGAAAGCAGCTTACTAAGAGGAAGAAACTTGATGGAGCCTTCCTAATTGAAAAAAAGTATAAGCTTAGCTCAACCTGATTTCTAAAATGTAAATTAAATTGTGAAGTATGAAGTATTGAGCCAATATATGTTTGGGAAAAAAATCGAACACGAATGTGAATATATATATAATTATATCTATATATAGGGCATTTATTTGATAAAAATGAAACATCTCCTTAGTGAAAGTGGCTTATGAATAATCAAAATTGACAAGTTACTCCAGTGAAGTGAACCTGGCAAATAAAATTTTTCCACATGAGTGTGTTAGCGAAGCAAAATAAACCAAATATATGAACACAAAAATTTAACTCTGAAATATACAAGACAGGTCTATAAAAATAAATATAGAAACCGTAAACGACTGCAGAAGAAGTGGCAATGTGTAAACATTACACATCTCCACGTACTCCACGTAAAAACGTAATTTATTTTACATATCTGGGCGCTGAATGCTACTGGGAACATTTAGGAGATGATAAAGATTGCTGTTCATTTATATACCTGGTACGCTGTTTTAGAACGCTATCGTGCTTGTATTTAATGGCTCATTCGAATTTATTGTGCAGGGTTAGCTCTTCTGGGACGACATTAATTTTAGCTGCATGGTGTTTAGTCACATAAAAGTATAAATTATTGTCCATATGAAAAAGAAAACCTCAGAGCCACTGTGGCGTAGAAAAGTAAGTACTATACTCTGTAAAGGGTATATATATTTTATCTGCCATACAAATATTACAGTATCAGACACTCCTGTTATTTTTATACGAACCTCCATCACTTATTATTTATGAAATTTTAGAGGAGATCTATAAGGCAAATTATAATGTGTTCCATATCCGTGCACTATATTATACAAAAAACATTAAACACCAACAAATGCACAAAGAGTTTTTTTTCGTCAATTATAACACACTCCTACATGTTTCGACCCTGCTGGGTAATCTTCAGGGAGAAACTTTCCGTTGTCGTTACATTAGGTTGCACTATACAGTTGAGCGAGAATGTGCACAGTCAACAGCACATTC